>CM074552.1:912500-1540416 GCA_037305995.1 Sclerodermus sp. 'alternatusi' | reverse complement strand
ACTGCGTGATCCTGTTACTTGAATTGTCTTAAAGCCACCGCCGCAGGATGTTAGTTTGTTGAATGAACAATTTCTAAAGCAACCGGCAATCGTCGAGGCAGCATCTTTCTCTCATAACAATTATGGCTAAAATGGAATTGAAAGAGGATTCTTAGGTAATCTGGAAAAAGCAGCAATCGTTTATGAGTGACTTCGCGACGTCAGACGAGGGGCTGCTGTAGGTGGTGGTGATGGTGGTGGTGGTGGTAGCGACAGCAATGGTACCAACGTAGGAAGAGGGACTTTGCAGCAGTATCATCGAGAAGAATCCTTATCGATCGAAGAGAACCAGTATTTATTAAAATACTGGTTATCCCCCGTAATTTAATAGCGTACAAAAGGTAGCCCCGTTTCTTCGAGGGTTGATATCTCGCAGGGATGGACCAGATGGAACAATGCCAAAGAATCATAAGCTCCTTTCGTCTATGACAAAAGACGCGTACACTCGGAGCCGCGTATCCTGGTCAATGATATATTTCACGGAAAGCCGTGCTCGGTAACGATAAAACTTGAAAATCGCTTTTTCATTCCGCGCGTAGCGTTATTATCAGATATTCTATATGAAGAGGATAGCCAGGCAGAGATCATTTAAAATGCTTTGAATATGGCGAGTGGCTCTCGAAAATTTAGTCAGCTCGCGAATACCTTCGAAAGTGGTCATATGTTTGTATTTAATGGCTGGACGCACACGCGCACACGCACACACAGCTCGGTCTCGATGGTATACGACTGGGTATGATAATGCGAGTTGCCCCTCGGTCTGTTTATACCCAGGGGGATTAAAATAATGTATCGATGCACCGATTCGTCCTACCGAGCCAGATGAAGAGATTTAGCCTACCGGTAGCTACTGAATTACACTCGTATTAGTGCCAGGGACGTTCCACCAGATCTAAACGTGTGTAAACTGTTTGCGTTCGGTACCACACCACCCCCACCGGTCATACCTCCGCCATTTCCCCGCTACCGCCGCCGCCTCGCTCTTGTGGAAATCACTTTTCACACAGAAATAATTGGAAGAATCCTATCAATTTTCCGATGAATCGATGCAAATAAATCGCTATTCGACCAGCTATTTATTAACGGAGATTATTAAATTGTCAAATTTCTGATTTCTGATAGTATAGAACAACCACCACCGGGGGGTTTCTCCGAAAATACGTTTGTTTTTATGATTTCCCGTCAATATCGAGTATCCCCCGACTGCGGAAAAATTATTATACAAAAATGTTTTGTTCGCTCGCCCGTTGCCTTCTCAACTCGCGCGTGCATTTCCGAAGACGGAGAAACTTTTCCTGGAACTCTTCGCCGGGTTAAATCGCGTTTGTTTCCCTTAACCGGATGGAGTCTCGCGGAAGGTCTGCCACACAACTTTGTCTCTTTGCGTCGATAGGAACCGACTCGACCAAGAAACGTTCGCGAAAACGTCGTAGGAGGAAAAATCGCTAATACCTAGACTTCGCCGTGCTGCTGGTGGGTGGTGCGTCATAAAATAGAATGGAAAATTAATTATGGACTCGATTGGAAAATAACGAAAATGGAAACTGTGGAATGAATCGTTTGGCCGAGTCTCCCGATACGGCGAATAGTCGGGAGCGGGCATCGAGACCAAGTTCGCGTTTCAACCCCCGGGGCGACGACGTAATTTTGTTTCGAGCGGATTAATAAAACTGATTTAATCCCCGTGAGAGATCGACATAATAGATTAGCTTAGCAGAGAAGGAGATGGGTCGACGCTTTTCAAGCGAGCCCGCACCACCATCCACGCGCGAATCTCGTTTGAGGGAAGAACCACCACCACCATCGACAACAACGGTGAAGAAGAAGAACCACACCCCCTCCTCCGAGGGGATTGACGCGATACGGGCGACGTGTCGAGCTTTATTCGCACCTGCCGAGATCCGGTCCTGAATAGAGCCGCGAACCAGGAAAGTCGCGGGGGGAATTGGAGGGATCGAACTCGGACGGACCATCGGATACACATTCGGAGGATTTACAAGTTATTCAAACATCCCGCACGCGATAAGCTACGATGAATGCTCCTCGCCTCAACTTGATCCGCTCCGGAACACATCGCGCGAGCATGCGCGTCCCCGTCGCCTTTCCTCGCCTACGAAGCGATCGCGCGCGACGCAATGGGATCCCCCCATTTTGGATGAAAGCCTGAGACAGCTAGAGTGACACAACGAGTGACGGACGAACGGACGCATTGATCTCGTTACATGTTTATCCGGCTAAGGACCGTTCCAGCATTAAACGACATTACCCAGCAGTCCTAGCCACAATGAGAGGCTTTTGGCCTCATTGGCTTTTGGCCTGGCAGGAAATCCATTCGGAAGATTCCACTATAGAACAGGGCTGGAGTGAAACAATGGGCACAAGCTGACCCATCGCGGAATGACCATACGTGACGATACTTGCAAGGTTGTTTTGGACCGGGTCTCGAAATGCGGTAGCAGCAGCAGCAGCAGTAGTAGTGGAGAATCCATTTGATAAAACCTTCGGGATAAAGCCCGCCATTGGCCGTACAAGGATAGTACATTAAATATTTGTATGGCTGAATGTACGCGAGCTGTTCCATCGCGAAATGACTATGTTACCTGGCAATACGGCCTACAATACCTGTTTCGAACCGTTCGTTACGGAGGCTTCCTCTATCCTTTCGCGCTCTTCATGGTCGTTGTCATCGCGAGTTTACTGTTTGCATCGTCAACTTGCGCAACGTCGTTCAATTAAGAGCCACGTGCGTTATACGCTTGTATTCCTGTCATATCGCTGCTACTCGCTTTGTAATATTGCACGAGAGACTCTCCCCCACTACTCGTAGCTCTACTCGAAGATTTCCAAAAATACTAAAAAAAACCTATTCGTCGATACACGGTGCACGCGAATATCGAGGGTCTGGTTAATTTTTATTTCACTTTGCGAAAAGACCCTCCTCTGGCCTCGGTTAACAAAAAGTTAATTCAATTATGAGGAGAGAGAGAGAGAGAGAGAGAGAGAGAGATAGATGATAGATAGAGAACTCGCGTATGAATCAAATAGACCCGTCCCGGATGACCCGGTAAACTATTTTCTAGCTTTTATTTGGTTTCGCCGAAAGATCGGATTCTGCTAATTTTTGCTAATATCTTGCGCGGGGGTTCTTTAAGCGAATTATGAGTTTTTAATTTTGCGATTGAAAGGATTCCGAGAGAACAGCGGGGGACCTTTATCAATTTCTAAATGTTTCAATCAATATGTACGGTGGTTCTGTGCAAACAAATCAGAGTACTAGCGGTGACCCACAAAGCTTTACGCACGAATCGCGGTATCGAGCGAAACTTTCTCCAGTCGTGGAAAAACTGGATCATTTTCTATACTGACAATTGTCGTATTGACAATTCTATTTTTAAAAATTTTTCCATCGGCGAATCTCAGTTTCACATGTCCACGTGGAAAATAGGTTGACTACTTTTTTCCCCGCGCACAGAACTTGCCAAGTTAACAAAAATTTTTGATTCCGCGATAGGTCTCTCTCGGCATACGAGGAAAAATGTTGGCAAAAATTTTTACGGCGATACAAATTTTTCAAATTCGCAGATTTTTGACGGGTTCCACCGACCATGTACGGCCAGCCACTCTCTCCCGTTGGGATTCTAAGCGTAATTGAAAGATTTCCAATCCAGGTAACGCGACTATTTCTATCCTAAATTGTAAATTCTCTAGATGGTATTGATCGCGGGTTCTATTGTTCTCCGTTAAAATAAAGCGAAACAAAAGCAAAAGAGAGAAAGGGAGCAATCCTTTGTATGAAATTCGACGATTCACACTCTTTAACTAGAAACGGACTTTAACGTCGCGCATCGAGACAGACGTGCGCGAGACTACTAATTCTTTCTTGCGAAACGCGACAAGAACATATTCTTTTTTTTTTTCCTTTTTTTCCTCGAGATTCCATTAGAGATGCCAAGTTCACGGCAGGGAATAGGACAGGAAACAAATGTGCTGTAGGAGAGAGGCGGCAGCAACTTTTAAAGATTTAATGGACAAATTGAGAGAACAAGATTTCGTTAGGTTTTCAGGGGTTCGAGTCAAGCATCGTCGAGACGGTTATTCGACGATAAAGGTATCGTCGTGTCGTCCTTATCCGCAACATTTGGCACGAAGACGGGAAGAGCGAGGGGGGAGAGAAGGACGGGAAGCCGATAATCTTTCTCGTGCAGTTTTCCTCGCGGTATGCTTAACGAGAGATTTAACTGGCAACGATGTACCTTCGCTAAAAGCGCGTTCTGCTGCCGCACTACACGAGAATAATTCGCCGTCTGGTTTTATCTTTGCTTCCATTCCTGCACTGGAAAATTTACGCGGTTACACACGGTCGCCCGCAAAGGGTCTGTTAAATGAGCCTGTGCTCAGCCACGATTCTCACCTGACCACGTTTACCCTGCTGCCTTTTCGCGTAATTGGACTAGCCCGGAATTGGAGGAGGAAGGATAGTGCGAGCGCGAGCGCGAGCAAGAGAGGGAGATTCAAAATCGAGATACAAAAGGAGAAACTGCGTAACGACGCTAAAAATATAAACAACTCCATCCGGTTGATTAACGCTGCCGTATCCTCAAATACGAGAAACCCTTGTACACACCCTTGCACATCGGGTACCGGGTGGGGCGTCGTGTTAATTAGGCGCATTAAATGAAAATAAGTAGGTAAAGTCCAAAATGAACCGTCGCTGTAATTACATTGTCCAGTTGAAGATAAACAATGCTCGGCGTTCGAGAGAGCCATTAAACTACGTACAGAAACGCGGCAATAAAATAATCATACGTTTTATTCATTCGATTGAAGGTTCATTTAAATTGTTAGCTGGCGCAATTAATCATTAAATTGCACTCTGGACCAGAAAGCGGTACTGGAAATAGGGCAATTTATTTCTGATGAAGCACTCTTGTTATTATAAATTACATAAAACTGTGAAAAGCTTTTTCGACCAGAGTTGCAGCAACAACTTCTCCATCTCGTACAACGATGAAACCAATTGTGTCTCCGATTATCTCGGTTAAGCGAGCCGGAGGCTTTCATAATTCCATTAATGTTCCAGAGAATGCACGCGGTTTTCAAGATTAATCGTCGACTTACGGTACCCCACCACTAATTAAAACTGCAACATCGTCACTCACCTGATTTTTTCCTTTAAGAACCAAGACATTGGTGACCCGTCCAAAGGGAAGTCCAAGATGAATAATTTCAGCTTCGGATACTTCGTTTGGAATGTTTCTAATATGAATAACTCTGGAAGGTTTTCCATTTTGACTCTTATCCAGTTTGGCCTGAAACAGAAAGAGCAAAAAGATCATGAGTCTCTCGCGGAACTTTGCGGAACGCGGATGTCGCTTGTTTAACGGTTGCATAATTAAAAGGAAGGAAGGAAGGAAGGAAGGAAGGAAGGAAGGGAAAAAGGAAAAAAGAAGAAGAGGGAAGTAGAAAGAAAACAATTTGGACGAGCATTGTGCGCGGTAACATTGCGGCGTAGACGGAGAGAGAGCGCGCGGAAGTCCGGAGTAGCAAGGTACTTTGGGGGGTGTATATTTAAATCGAAGCCCTTGTTGCCTGGGGCAGAGTTTTCAATCACAGCTCAATCTAGTCGACTCCACTGTACGAGTAACCCCTCGACTTGCTCTTCCTCTCGTTGGCGTACCTCTTGAACCAAACCGACCCCCTCCCTCCGCCTCCACCCACGTCCCGCTGCTGAAGCAACCACCCAACTCCCATCCTCTCGCACACCGTATTTGCTCCGCAGCTCCCTTAAAAACGTCGTTAAGGTTCAGTCGGGTTTAACCGATCGGAAAATGCGCTTCTTACCGGGTTAAGGAAGATAGATATTCCAGAACCACCCTACCCATAATCCCCTTTTTTCGCCCCAGTATCTGCAAGAGGACTTTGTACGAACGATGAATACTACTTCCTCGGTAGGCCGGGAATCGATATGAAACCCTGAATGCAAGCAACTGTATTAAGCCGAGCAAGGAGCCGACCGTCGTGGAAAAGCGAGAATCTGCCGCTGCTCGTCGCCCTCTCCGGGGCCCGCGTTTCCTGTAATTTACGAAAACTTCCAGGAAAGCACTCCCCGATCAAGCGATTGTCTCAGAAATAAAGGGACCGGAATCGGCCAGTGGCTTTTTCCTTCTCCCTCTCTCTCTCTCTCTCTTTTATCTCGCCTTTTTGCTTTTGCTTTCGCTTTCACTCTTTTTCTTTCCGCCTTTTACCAGCGATACCTATGATGATCCGTTCTCATTTGGACAAATGGAGCTTCCTACTTTTGCCGCATCATATTTCAGACGCCATTTCTTTGTTGGGGAAGTTCGTTTAAACTTGGCGCGAGCAAGCAAGAGAGAGAGAGAGAGAGAGAGAGAGAGAGAGAGAGAGAGAGAGAGAGGTATATTAATTACAGATTATACTTTGCCGCAAAGGCGCGCTCCATTCGATTGGGAGATGCAGCAATTTGTTTCTCGAGATTCGTGTTAGATTCGATTTAGCCGATGACCTATCCGTGAAATTTTCGTCCGTAATGTGGGGGGGGGGGGGAGATTCGCTCCTTTGATAAATTACAGACGGCGAGAGAGGGGACGCGCGCGGGGGGTAGAGAAGTCGGTAACTAAGAGGATCCCGTTATAACCCCGTAATCTTATCTCTCACCTATTCGGTAATCGATTTGATTCTTTCCCGTCTCTAAATCCATCCTGGCCCATTATTTCCTTCTGATCGATGGGTCGATTTGTACAAAGGTCGCCGATAGTCATCGTTCGAACGCGAACGAATCGCCCTGCCCGCCCCGAATAATATCGTTAAGCGCTCCGCGACATTTCCATCTCCATGACCTTATGTAAATTTTATAGCGCCTGTAACCGAGGCTAAAAAATGAACGAGCCAACCAGCCAGGCTTGAAAATGGTTATTGAAAATGATTTTTTAATCGTCAACTATTATACGCGGCGCGATACAGTTCGATCGTCATTTTCTATGAATGTCCTTTCGCTAATGACGATTTATTTCGCATTTCATCGTTTATCGCTTATAAAATATTGCGTGAATCCCGCGATGGCGTGGGATGGGGCCAGCGGCTATTGGCGATAGCTGTGAGACGTGACGCGTTTTATCATCGTGCAGCGAAGTTTGAACATGTCGGAAATGTGTACATGCGCGCGTGCACATGGAGTCTTCGGTCCGCTTAGCTCTCCTGTCAAAGACGTCCATTTTCCTTTCGTCCTTGCTACACGCTGTACTGCCTCCAGGGAGATTTATAGCGTTCACCCCCTCGTAAAATACTAGTCGGCTGACTATTCTCAATTTCCCGATATTGTAATGTCTACCTCGAGACAAAAAACAATTTTACCCATAGACCACGGACTATTTGCCACGAAAACCATACGCTGATCAAACCGACAGGCCACGGTTTGACCAAGGGACACACATTGCGCGGGATAATAGTCCAAATTACCAAACTAATTATACATTGTGCAACAACAATAGTGTAATTATAATAGTGATAGTAATAATAATAGCAATGAGATAATAATGGAAATAGTAATATTCATAAATAAGAATCGAATCGAATCGAGTCGACCCAACAAATGCGCGTGCTCTCGAGTAGGATATTAAAATTTCGTATTTTACATTCCAGAGGGGAAACACCGGATGGGAGGTGAGTCATCGTAAAAGTGTTAAATGATAAGAAGGATTGTACGAAGGAGGCAAGTGTCGTAGTAAGCTTGTAGATATCGAAAGAAAACAAATATGAGAAAATCGAAGTGAAACAGAGTGAAATTTCTGCTAGCACGGTTCATTATGAGGAAAAACAGGAGAAGTAGCTATAAAGTTCGTTCGGACGGCAAGCGACGGAGGGGGTGGAAGTGTGGGAGTGGGGTATATTTTTATTGAACGAGCATGTAACATGTAGCATGTAGCTCATGCAGCATAGAGAAAAGGGTTGGGGGATTTTAAGGAAGTCGAAATTTATTCGCAAGCGACCTCATGTTTGCAGGTCATAGGGCATCATCCATTCTTCTCGGGGGGTAGTCGACAAATGTTTTCAGCGTTCTTCGGAGGAACTGCGAAACTACGAGGAGATAGTACAAAGGGGAGAAAAAGGAAGTCGGAAAAAAGGTAAGGAAAGAATGGTGCAGTTGGGGCAAGCCCCGTGTTGGAGGATCTCGTAAAACTGGCAAGGTACTCCTACACGAGAGCTCGTATAACGACGAGAGCCAACGATAAATGCAGCTACGTTTTCAAAACACGCAAGATCCATCGAAGAACGCTCGTAAAATGAAGCAGTAGCTCCCTGCTCGTATACTAGACGAACAAATATACACCTGCCCCGTACACTGCGCCGCCAACTTATCAAGATAGCCATTATTTAGATTGTTACCCCTTTAATTCCGACACACACCAATCAATCAAACAATTGGGTCAGAAACAATAGCACCGCTAAATGTATTTATACGAAATCCACAATATTTATTAAATTAACATTCCCCGCTATGTATTTGTTATATTCCACATTGCATAATGCTCGGAATATTATTTAATCAAGCAATTGAAATCGTATTTATTCGTAATAATTCATATTTAATTTGAATATTTATATACCCCTCGCTAATATTTACTATATATTATACATTGTGCCACTAATTGTTTCGTTTAATTAGTAAGGGTTGTTTTTTTTCAAACCCTCGATTGGATAATGGCCGGCGCGTCCACCCCTGTCCATCCCAGCACGCGCGTTTGTATTTTGATTTAGTTGAAAATGGAGGAGGAAGGGGGAGAGACAGAGACAGAGAGAGAGAGAGAGAGAGAAAGAGCGTCGTGTTTGGGTCTTGAAAAACAAACAGGTTTGATAAGTTGATAAATACTTCGATGGGATCTCGGTGAAAGCCAATTGAAACTTTAGCTTTCGGCCATTTTTATATCGACACTTTTTCGAGGTGCGCACTCACCGGTTACTTTAATCCTTACCGCAGGAACTGTGTCAACAGCGAAATCGGATTAACGAGTTGGCGTGCCGTATCGCGCTGGTATCGGTTGGTTTCGTTGCCGCCGCTACCAACCACCATTGCCACCACCGTCGACGCCAACCTGGCTTACATTATCGGCCAACACCACACGATGTGCAACCGAGGTCACGCATCGGCCGCGAAATTCAACAGGTCAGCCTCATTAGGTAAACGGGTTGATTTTATCCGAGATACTCCACGGAGCACTTTTAATTAAAACTCCCTACACCCCGTTAAGGAATCAACGGGTTTCAGATTCCCCACCGAGATTTTATCTTGTAAATTTGCACAAGCGAAACTTTTCCAAGCGACAATTCCTATACCTTGAAAATATAGCGCGCGCAAGAAATGCCATACCATTTCCTAATACCACCATCACCCCCCCCCCTCCTCGCATTATCGAAACCCACTAACACAATCGAGTATCGTACGTTTCGGGGGTGCTAGAACGTTTTAGCTGTTGAAAACGCGAGTGGTTATTGCATATATTTGGTCAGCCCGATTTAGAGAATGTTCTCACGAGTGTTCCATGCAATCGAATAGAGTTTTGTTCTGCAAGGTGTAAGGTGAAAATGGTTGGTGTTCTTGCGGTGGATTGTCGACGACGACACGAATGGTCGTCGATCATGAAATAGTACTTAATTGCATGTCGTTTCATCCAACTAGTAGCTTCGTGCTGCTGCTGTTGCTATTCCAAGAGGAAAAAGAGAAAGAGAGAGAGAGAGAGAGGGAAAGGATGGAAAGAGGAAGAAATGTGATGTTCCCCAGTAGAGAACTCGACCGGTGCACAAACAAGGCTGACTTCAAGTGGCATTCATCCACTTCTGCCAACGACCTCGACTATCTCCTCGAGGAGAAGTAACATGTTCCGGTAATTTCACTTTTGCCTCTTGGCTACTCGCGTCTTAGGACACCTCCTCTCTCTTATATTAGTTTTCCCTTAGCGGAGACGATGATCGCGCGAATAAAAAACGGCGCGTATTAAATATGCATCAAATACACATCAAATACACATTATTAACAGCGAGGAACGAAACGAATCGATTCTTCCCCCCGGAATTTGATAGGAAAAAATTGATTCGCTCTGGTATCACGTGGCAATCGAGGCTACCACCACTGACCGAAGCCCGACCACTCGCCACCCGTGCTACCAGGGGGTTGTTTCTAGCCAACCATCCCCTCGATCTCTTATCTTCGCACAATGTATACTTCTTCTTCTTCTTTCATATCCTATCTTCAACTTGGCCAATAATTGAACATAATGGAGGTAGTAATTCACGGGAAATCGTTTTGTCATGAAATTGGCCACGCGCGACCTAACCGCGTCAGCTACCGATTATTCTCTCTGTAATATCTTGAAGCAAAAAATAGAAACTAGAGGGAATTTGAGCGCCGCGAATATTCTGATCGAAGCTCTGCAACTATTTTAGAAATTATGATCTGCCGGTTTAAACGAAAACACCAAACTATTGACCTACATACTTGAAAGCATATAACCGCAGTGATTTGGCATTTTACTGGGAAATTTCAATTATGAACATTTTTATCGGGAATGTTCGCGATTTTTGGTCGAGGCACAAAGTAACGACCCATTAACATCGCCATAAGAGGGGGTGGTTTCATAACAGTAATTGCAGTTAACGCGCGGCGAACTAGAGGAATTGCACCCTAAACTGGATTACTGGTGGTAGTGGCGGTGGTAGTGGTAGCAGTAGTAGTAATAGCAAGAAAAGGCCTCGCGTCGCGCAATAAACATGATCATCGTAATTCATCTTCTACACTCGATAGCCTAATAAATGATAAAGGAAAGCGTGTAAAAGTGGTTAGCATAGCGATAACCTTTACAACATAGTCGTTAAGCCGTGCTCGCAACTTTAAAAGTAGCTGTAAATGAGACCAAGTTGTGTAAAGGATGAGAGTTTTATTATATACTCATATCGCGAGCCCTCCGGTGTTGGTTGGCTCGTTAAAATTGTTATTATGCAAGCTTCAGAACGGATTGGGTGTTTGTCTTAAATTATAATCCGAAGGCACAACAAATCATTAATTCCTGACGAAGCAATATCCATCATGGGGATTCTGTTGCTTTGATAAAAATGTCCTACCGCGTAACCACCCAACCATCACCGGTATCTACCACCCCCGCCGCCCTAGCGGGGTTTACCTAACGGAAAATAAAGGGTGGTCGCAAGCTGCAGCTAGACGAGGTCGAAAATTGATTGGAAGCACGTTTGGTAGATGAACAGAGTATGACATGCCGCGAATAGTCCCGGGTCATAGCTATTATTACGTCGCACAAATCACCATTCGAGTCAAATATCCCCGCGATGAACTTTACTACTCGCGACTCTGCAATTTTCAGGTTTTTCACGAGTGTTAATCGAGGCGCGAGGCGCGAGGGAGTTTGGCCGAGTTCGGAAGCCACGAAATGAATTTGCAGCTTGGCTGATTAATGCGCGCCATTATCGATGGTAAATGGCTATCTTTAATTTGATGAAGCTATCGTGGCTTCGCATTTAGATCGTGGCCAACACGTGCCACGATGCAACAGGCGACGGTGGTCGCATCTCCATTAGAATTCCAAGTAGGTAGGTAGGTAGGATGGTGGTGGTGGTGGTGGTGGTGGTGGGTGGTACTGGGTAGATAGGTGGGTGGTTCCTGCCATCCTCTCTAACTTACGACGTCCCCTCCTCCCTCCTTCTCGCCATCCTCTTTTTCTTCTCGTCTTCTCTCCCTTTTACCTCCTCCTCCTCCTCCTCGTCTCGTCTTTCTCGCTTTCAGCTTTTCTAGCTTAAGGCCACGTTCTTCCCGACTGTAGGAGAAGACTACTACCCCCGAACTCGTCTCGCTCTTTCTCTCTCGTCTTTAGAAGTCGCCGGACGAGTTTCGAGATAAACACGCTTGTTTCGTCACCCCCGCAAAAGATGCACTCAACCGCGTTTAAAAAGTAGCGCCCAGCCCTCGCGTGGAAAATGTCCTACTCCGAAACCCCTCTCTATCCTTCAACTTCTCCCCATTCGTTCCTTCATCATACATCTTCCCTTTCAACTTGCCTTTCTTCGCGCCAGCAAACTTCCGAGTACCTCGCTCCGACTTCCGCCCCCGTAAAAAACGCTCCGCGCCAAGAAAAATATTAAACTCTTAGGACGTTAAACTTTTATGTTTGCGTAATGAAAGTCTCGCGTAGATAAACTAAATATAATCCCGTTTTAGCATCAATGGATGAAAGTTGTTTTTCGAGGATATACGGACGCAAGCGGAACTTGGAGTTTTAGGAAAGACAGTCGCCGGGCTTTTTCCCCGGCGAACAAGCTTTTTCTCCGGAGAGAGTGGCCAACTTTTTAGGAAAAACCTCGCGCGGAACAGGCCGGAGAAGGAGAAGGGTGCGGAAGGGCAAGGAGAGCAAGAGAGAGGGCGAGGGCGCGCCGCTAAACGAGTTTTACGATCAACGTTGTTATATTTACCGCGCGATTTAATTGTCGGTTCTCGCGCGACAGCAGTCGGTTCTCCGCGCGTGGCTATCCGCGACTAAGCGAATCCGCACGTCGCACTTTGCAAAAAATAGCCGCTTCGCCTTTTTCACAGCGCGCAACATATTTTTTTCTCCTGTTTTCTTTTTCTCTACCCTGCCTCTCTACGCCCCTCGCCTTTTTTTTATATCTCGCAGTCGCCAATTATTGCTGCCCCTTTGTAAATGACTAGCGCGCGCGCAATGCGAGGGACAGGGAGACGCGCGTATGAGGGACGAAAAGAAAAATTGATCTACGCTCGTTAAATTTCTCCTCTGCTTGTTACAGAAAACGCGCTTGACAAAAAGGAGGAAAATTGCCAAATGAGAAGACACGGAAAAACGGCGTGCGACCCAGAGGCCCGATCACCCAGGCGCGCATTGTCGAGGACAAAAAAGGATCATCAAATAAATCGAATTAATCCTCCGAAACTAACGACGACGATATCCGAAAAAAAGCTCGCTGTAACTTTTAAGAAATTCTCTCTCTCTCTCTCTCTATCTCTCTCTCTTTCTTCTCTTTAAATTATTCATCGTCGATCATTTCACGAGTGCCTCGGCGGAGTACTCTTTGCTATAAACTTTCACCTTTATCATCAAACAAAAGAAAATCCAAGTAAAAAGTGTGGGTGGAAGAGAGACCGAGGGAAAAGCGAGGCAAGAGTAAGAAATAATTACGTAATACCGATAACGAGCGACATAAAATAGCAGTGAATAAAATTAGTCCGAGGAACAATTGTTTAATCAGCATTTTTCTCGAATACGACGACGGCCAATGTAAAAAAATTGTTGACAGTTCCGTGTATGGAGAAGATTAATGTCGAGCAAAGATCTAATCTGGAAATGGTGAAAAAACAGAAGTAAAGTCAGAGACCAAACGATAAACGTGAATAAAACGGGGGAGGACGTTTAATAAATGAATACGTTCACGGTCTTGATATTCATACAATTAACAGTAATAATGAGTTATTTTCTGTTTGGTTTAGCGTGCCATAAACATGCCGGTGTGCCTCTGTTACTACTACTGCTGCTGCTGCTGCTGCTGCTGCTGCTGTACACCCAATTGTTCATACATAATCCAAGCATTTAAAGCGACGTATCCATCATACTGCGCAGCTTCCTTTTAAAAAGCGTCATATCTCTTTACCATCTTTTTTCCTCCGGTGGGTTTCACCTATTTTTCTGCCATTCGTCCATTTTGTCCCTCCGTTCTCCAATGTTCAGTTTCAATAAATACGCGTCAAAGCGTCGATTTCGACGGGACACTTTTCAGCGATTCCACGGCTTCCTTTTTATTCCCCCGTCCGATATTTCCACCTTTATTAGAATCGCCTACTACCCCGCGGTGGCGCGTCACACTTGTAATTAAATACCTCGCAATAAGGTAACGCGAGCTCATAATTACGGCAAATACTTTAATAATAACATTAAATTAATCCGGTTAATAAGAGTTGATGGAATTAGCGCTCATTATTTAATTCCATGCATTACTCATGTTTATTAGCGATGCGGTTCATCGAAAATGCTTTAATTAGCTAATTGGTAAAATATTTATTTGGAGTAGCAGCAGCAGCAGCAACAGCAACAGCAGCAGTAGTATCGAGTGTGCTAGCCGCCGTTTTGTCCGTGTTATTCGCGAATCGCTCGTGCACACGCGCGCACACACACGCACGCACGCGAGTGTGTAATAGCGTTTCGTTGAAACGGTAGCTCCAAGAAGCCGATAATTACTCCAGCGGAATCAGCTGGAGAGAAGAGGGAGTAAAAACCAAAAAAAGAAAAAAAAAAGGGTGACCCACCTTTGAGCAACTCAACGTCCTTCGTGAAACAACGACAACGACAACGCGCGGACACGCAAGGCTAGCGCGCAATGCGGGGGTGATGTGAAAAAAGTAACAAAATCCAGCACGCACGCGGGGTTCCAGCCGGGATTTCAGCAGGTCCCCACCCCCTCCCCGCAACACACCGGAAAACTCGTCGCGAGGAAATTCTTTCGACGAAATGTCACCCGGCTAAAAAGCTGAGCAAACACGGTTCCGCGACGTTTAATTAATTCGCGCGGTTTCACGATCAACCACCAGGACGCTTCGTTCGGGCGGCACAATGCGAAAGGGGAGAGAGGGGGGAGGTCCTCCTCCTCCACCCCGGAATGACAAACGTACTCATCCATGGCGTTTGTTTGTCAGGTTCGAGCGAGACTCGTGCAACACGGCGATAGGAAAACCAGCCAAGTCAGCCGGACAAAAAATGGAAGGAAAAAGTGATAACGTCACGTGACACTGAAAAATATCCTTCCCTTTATCGCGCGATTCCCGAGCGAGTCAAATGTCCGTCGTACACGTGCCCTTCCTCACCCCTCCGCCCCCTCCTCAAAGTGGTTTCCCGATAAAAGCTCGCAGCTTGTTAGTCGCGCAGAAAAATAACTCGCGGAAGCCACCCCCGTTGGATTGGATCGTAGTGGCAAGGATTGGGCGGGAGGGGGTTGCCATTAAAATTCGAGGAGGGAGAGGAGAGTCCATTTTTTATTGGAAAGCCGCGAAATCGCTCGTAGATTCGAGCCGCGCCGCGAGATTCGATTACCGATCGCGCGCCCGGGACAAGAATAATTATCTCGGTGGCAGAGGAGAGCCTGTGGAAGATACCAGAGCGGAAAATCGGTGAGATCAGGAGGGGTTGGTCTCTCTCGGCGGGATAGAGCAGGGGAGGGGAAGCGGAGATTCGCAGCCGCGTTTACGCGCGGAAAATGGGAGTTCGCGCGAGGTGCTTGTCCCTGAAATTTTGTTCGCTGTGAATTTTCCGGACGCGCGGAAGAGCCTCGCTCGTCGGAATAATAAGTGAGGGAAAGAAGACGAATGGGGAAAGCGCGGAAAGGGGAGGGAGCCGCGGGGTGAGGGGCAGAGAGGGAAAGATAGGACCATCGCCGATACAAAAGAGGGTCGTTTAAAGCTGAGCGCCCGGCTCCGAGGATGGGCAAAGTGTCTGACGCCTGAAATAGCTTGCCACTCTCCTACGAGCAACCCCACCCAGCATCTCCACCCCCGCATCCCAGATGTTTTGTATTTCTCGTTCTCCGACCAAACGCGAGTCAGCCCACGAATAATTATTCCCCGGCTCCATCCCTCCGCTCGGAAAAATAACCTTTGCCCTCCGCGCGTCTTCCAAGGGATGCAGCAATCGCGCCTTCCTTCCACCCTCCCACCACCACCACCACCACCACCACCCTTCAAACTGCACTCGAAGTTCCTTTGCCGAATTAATAATCATGAAAGTCGGTGCTCGCGATTCACGAGGAATTGCCAAGAGCAGCAACGCCGACGACGATTATTAGCCAATGACGCGCAGAAGCTACGTTCGTCAGTTTTCCAGAGCGTGGATTCCAGAAGGGAAAAATGAGGGGTGGGAAGCTTTCATGAAAATGTATTGCAGATAGGAAACATATAACTATGGCCGAATGAAAGCATGGGTGGAGGTGCGGAGAATCAAAGGGTGATGGAGATAGAGAGAGAGAGAGAGAGAGAGGGAGAGACGGAGCGCTGCGACAGGGTAACGATGAATACGCATCGAAAAATCGCGAATCCGGATTTGAGGGATACCAGTGCTCACCCTGGGTTCCATACTTAAGCCCATATAGCTCGCGCATGGATCCGCCTCCGAGCGGGATCTGCTCGACGCCTGCCGCTCGGACGCCGCGCGGGAATTATCGGCAAAACGTCAATATGCATTACCAACCTCACGATCCTCCCCGCAACCCTTGCCACGACCCTCCACCCGCCCCCTGCTTCCTGCCCGCAAAGTCCAATCGCACTCCTTCCACGTCACCAACCTCTTTCCATTCGACCTTTGCACCCACCACCACCACCACCACCCCCCCAACTTCCCCAACAGTGGTGGTGAGGAGACTCTTCCGTGGTCCTTTCTTTCTTTCTTTCTTTCTTTCTTTATTCCTCCCTCCTCCCTGTCTACTCTTCTTTCTCTATCTCACTCCCTCCGATTCTTTTCAGCCGCGCACCCCCAATGCCAGGCTGCAATCTCTCCGATTCTACCGTTCTCCCACCCCCTCCTCTCTCTTTGCACTTCTTGCACCAGTGCGGCTGGTATAACGCTCAGCGATCACCGCAATCCTCATTATTCTTCCCCGCTCGCCCTTCCACGCTCTCTCCTCCTCCTACTCCTCCTTACCCCCTTCCCCCGCGACGTCTTATGCCACCTTCGCCAGAAATTCGATACTCTTGTCACTGGACTAAGTAAGTTGGAATTGATTGGTTAAGGCCTGGAACTATGATTTATGCAAAACGGTTAATAAAAGTCGAATGTCATTACACGGAGCATTGATTTTATTGCGGGACAATACCGGAGAAGGATGAAATAAGAAACTTAGGAATGAAACTGAACTCCGCGAGGCGATCCTAAATTGCCTTCTGAAAGAGTATACTTGCGCGGTGGTGGTGGTGGTGGTTTACGTAAAAGGGCAATTGATATCGTTCACAATTATCTAGTAGTTGATCGTTTTTCCATCGAACCATAACCAATGATAAAACGCGAAAGTCATGGAAAAGGTTAATGCTTTCTACCTCGTGGAAGGTCGCTTTGGAAATACCACGAAGATTGTCTTCGTTAGCAAAGAATTTATTATTGTGACCTCGTTTTGATACCAAAGGGTCGATATCTCTCTTTAATTTTTGTCTTCCTCCGTCTATCGAGTTTCATTAAGGAAGGAGAAAAAAAAAATTGCGGAGCAAAGTCTCCGCGGGTATCAATTAATCGAATAATTTTCATTCGATAGTTTGAAAATAGAGAGCGTAACGCGAAACTTTGAAGCTTGGAAATTTATCGTGGTACGTACACGACGGATAATTGTGTCTTTGCTACGTTCAAAAAAGATTTCTACCGCAGAATGTGCGCGAGTCGTCGTGCAACGCGATGTACCGCGAGTACAAACACTCGGCATTCTTTGGTACCTTGAGGTGCACACCACCACTTTCAATCTTGGCTATTTAAAAAACGGCGACGATAAAATTGAAGCTTAAGCTACTGGCGGCAGAGCAGCGGCAATGGAGAAACCAAAATAAGGAGGATAGGGAGAGTTCATTTTCCGAACCTGCGTCGATTCGCCGTCTTTTTACAACGCTTGAAAAAGGGCGGACCAATTCTTTTGCATCTCCTCCAAGGACCTTATCGCCCTTTTAGCACCATCTCGAGACAAGAATATCATAGTTACCTTGTACTACCCCCTAAATCTTCCACGTCTCCCAACACTTAATTTTACAAGAGAGAAAATCAAAGAGGGAAAATAAAAAGAGAAAAGAGGAAAACTATCAACGAGAAAGAAAAGAGTCAGAAAAACATTAAACCAGAGTCGATCGACTAAAATAACAGATTCGAAGGTTGTTATGGAAAAATTGCCGACGAGTACACTGATACAGAGAGGAGACGCGAAACGAAAGCTTTTCGGGTGAAAAGCAACAAAAGATTTTTATCATTTCGCGCATCGACGTACCGAGTGTAGAAAAGCTGGAACATCAGGGAAGCAACGTGAACGAGAAGTTGACAGGGTTGGTTAATAAATGGGGTGGTAGGACATAGGCGATTGGGGTTGGTACAGTCGATCTCATTGGTTTTATGGAAAGAAGGCTTGGGTGTAGGTGCGAGTGTGAGTGGGAGGGTGTCAGGCGAATAGCGAGTGGTGGTTGCAGAAGTGGTGGGAATAGAGGAATGGGGGAAATGCTGCTGCTGCTGCTGCTGGTTATTGATGAACCGTTCACCAACCAGCTACCCTTCCCTTGCGTGGCGCAACGTTATGGCCGTTTGTCCAGCAGCGCCTGCTTGCGTGTGCAACCCCCGATACTGACCAGCAACAGCGTATGTGCAGCTCATAACGTATTTAGACGCGTTACCCACTCTCTGCGCTGTCATAACGTGATTAATTGCGTTCTCTTGTCTTATCTGCGATAAATAATTGCTGGAACGTCAAAAAGGCGCAAAAACTACCTGAATACGTGTCAATCGATGGAGATCACGGGAGAAAATATCGAGAGAAACAATAAGGAGAAAGAGAGAGAGACAGAGACAGAGTCAGGGGGTTGGCTCCGCAGGGGTGGCGGTGGTGGATCACGTGGCGGTCAGCGGACTGACGGTCCGAACACTCGGCGAGAGCTTTTTGATTAAATGTAAATAGAACATATTCCATGGTGCGCGAGTCCCGTTGATGGTAAAATTATCCCTCCACCCACATACCTTCCACCCCCCTCGGATCCGCACCCTCTCGAAAAAGACTTTTAACGAGACCGAGCGTCCGCCTCTCTCCGAGGATAATAAAGCCTTCGGTCATTTTCATTTTGCATAAGAAAAATACTTTAATATTTTTAAAAGCATACAAATAGGATTAACGCAGTCTCGGGGAGAGGCGATGGATATTATCCTCTCCGTAATCCGTCGAACAGTGGGTGCGATGCTGAAGGATTTATAAACAAATTCCCTGAGCTCGCGAAAATTTGTTCCTCGAGCGCGAAAATTATTACAAGCGTTTGCCCGTACATTATTATTTCGCGGTTGGAATATTCATTTCGGCCGGATACTTCCGGTTTGTGGGCCGGCGAGTCGCGTGGAAATATAAATCGTGGCGCGTTGATAAATGCGACTCCTAATTACGCGAATCTGTAATTTAGTTTATAATACGGAACGAGTGAAATATGCGGCAGAGAGCGTTTATGCCAAGCTCTTCCGAGCCAGCTCGATCGTTCTCTTGCGAAAATGTTCGCTAATGAAATGAAAATATTAATTTCCACGAGTAGCAGCATTGCCACCCCCGCGCTATTGTCACGTGTCCCGCGAGCGCGGACCGCGCGGTACCACCTCCGTCCCCGTTCCCGTTCCCGTTCCCGTTCCCGTCGGTGTACCTGAAAACGCGGTGCTCGCTTGTTACGATTATAGTGCTCATAAATTTAATAAGTCCGTCCCCGACTGGTGGGCCACGCGTTAAGCAGCACGCACTCGTGCCATATAGCGGGCAATCTTGCTTCGCCTAAATCACCGGAGTGCTATTATTAAATAATTCTCCAAATATTTCGTAGACGCTAATTTAAATTAAATTTTAACACCCCTCCCTCCTCGCCCCGTCTCCCTTGCTTTCCTTGTAAACATATTTATTAAAGTTTAACGACACAACCCACCCTCCTATATTTCATAAACGCTGATTAAACGCGATCTTTGCGCGCGTTGCTCGAAGGAGAAATGTCGCATGTGCTCCACTGACAAAAAGCAAGGGGTTGTGCAATACCTATCGGCGAACGTAAATAATGTAATTAAATTTCGGGATATCTATCGGTAACTAGCGGTAATTCGATCAACCCTGCAACTTTGGCACCATTCGAAATTATCGCCTTCCCCACCAGCCAGACACACACTTTGCCTTTGGTCCACCCCTCCCCTCCTTCCTGACCCTCCGTTAGTTTATATTTGCGAAGCTAGTGCAAACGGTAAATCCAAACGCAGAGTTAGTCCCGAATATTCGCGGTGGAAGCGACTGATCGGAATACGATATGTACACGTGTAACCGGAACTAAGTTCGAGGGGACCCCACCCCCCGCGCGCACCCTGGTTAGACATCACAAATGGGGAAAATAGCCAGAGAGACGAACTTTCTCCGGTGCGTGTGCACGCGAAGAAAAACATTCCAAGTACATTAGCGCGGGGATACGACCCTCTTTGGAGGGATGTTTTCTGTAGCGAGTAATAAATTCTCGATAATAGGTATCGCGAGCGAAGATTTAGCAGGTACGTCCAACGAAACAAATGACACTGATGGCAAAATCGAACTTTCCAACGTACAAGTGGAATTTAGCGAGGAACGGAAGTCTAACGGTTGGATTCCATCATGCTTGTTGGAAAAAGTGGTGGATAGGGTGGAGAAGGAAGGGAGGGAGGAAACAAAATTTTCTTGGAAAGAAGATGCTCGAGTTCGGTGGATCCACTTACACGAGTAGATTCGAAGGTTGAATAGAATAAAACCTGGAGGAGCACCAGGCTATTTCCAAGTTCACCCCTCCCCCCTCCCCCTCTCACTCTCTCCATCTATACAAAGAAAGACTTCGGGGAGAAAAGTTGCGTCTCTCCCTCTCTATATATATATATCTATACATAATAACCGAGTAATAAATCCTCGATAAAAACCACAATTTCCAATGTGGAATAGAAGTCCATGTAACGATAGAAGCTAAAGCGATCAATTTTATTAAAGCTGCACGAGGGCTGCGGGGGTTTAGGGGAGGGTTGAATTTGCGGCTAGAGAAGGCCATGAGGAAGGAGACACTTAAGTTCGGTGGGATCCATTTACAGCGACGGATTCGAAGGTTCTGCAGAAAATGGAAACTGGAGCACCGTGTCACCCTCGAGGATTTCACAGCGCGCTCCGCGCCACCCGGAAAAAGTGCACTTCGATCTTTGTCCGTATATAGGATGCGTGCACACACACACACACACACACATATGCAAAACCTGCTCTCGGCACTTTCTTTTCCGCGTTTCAACGAAGACCGAACGAACGATGTGAAACTCACCGATCGAAAATCGCATAATGCTTTCCAATGAGAAGCAATAACCGATGCTGCTGCTCCTCCTCCTCCTCCTCTTATCCCCCCAATCTCTCCCGCAAATCAACTTTTCCAAATGCAAATACTCGCTAATTAAATTAATTAGAAATACGATAAATTGACGTTAGCTTGAAATCGGTCGATCGATTCTTGCGCGAGCTTCGGAATTACTGTGAGTACGAAGTGCCTGGATAACGAAAAAGGGTCGACTCTTGTTATACAAAAATAATCATCGTTAACAAAATGCAAAGAGTGCTTGAAAAATCTTTTGAAAGAACTCGGTAAAATCAGGTTAACAGCGGGAGCACATTTAAAACTACTCGTTTTTCAGCACAACTGGAGAATAGGCAGGGGGAGTAGGGTGCAATGAGGGAAAGACGAGGGATTCGACTTGCAGGGTTGCGAATGTGTGTTTGCGCGCGCTATCTTTGTTTGTAGGAGGGGGAGAGGGTGGTAGAAGGGAGGACAAAAGGGAGAAAGAGAGAAAGGGAGCGAGGGAGGAAGAGAGAGGGTAGATATCTTGGCAATGCGCCACTAGCTTTGAATCTCAATGGGAATCTTGTTACCTGTCTCGTACTACTCCGTGGTAGTTCACTATCGTGTTATCCTAATCTTACCCTATTTGATTTATCAACCTACACTCTCGACACATGCCCAAATGCCGCGGCTCGCTGTTCGTACAATATTCACGTAATCCAAAGTTAGATAGTCTCTGCCGCTTTGTAGGTAATTCCACAGAAACGCATAATCCTATATTACCTTTATGGGGAATTAACCGCGATGGAAAAACATGGGAACCGATCTATCGTTTAGCGACTACCGCCAAAGATATTCAAGCTTTTTATTCTCTTTATTCGTTACGCGTTTTATCCTACACACGTACACACACACGGCCCAACGTGCTACGAGAGGGTCAAATTTGTTTTTCAACGAGCGAATAATTGCTATTCGATAAAACAAGATCTTCCTGTGCGTTGCAGCCATCGCCATCGATCGCTCACGGATTTTCGTTTAATGCCGGCGGATGAGGGGGGAGGGGGCAATCTCGAAATTTTAATTAGCAGCAGGAAGAGCGAGGGATTTTCCTGTTTTTCGCCAACGCTCGTGGCGTCCCAACGAGGAACCGATCGATCTTTCTGGGATTATTGCGTAACGTCAGCTGAGACAAAACGCGCGTACAGTTGCGCAGTTGCGTGCGGATAAAGATGCAAAGACAGACGGACGGACAGATAGGTCGAAGCAATTTATCCAAATGACAGGTTTTCGAGAGCACTCGAATCGAGAGTAGAATTCATCTGGAATGTTACTGTGGCAGTGCCGGTGTACCATTATCCTCCTGCGCTTTGATTCTTTTGTACCGGGCGGAAGCAGCGTCATCTCAATCCGTCACTGACCGTCCCTGACCACCAGCCGACCACCACTGACCGCCACTGATCGCCACTCACCGCCACTCACCGCTACACTACTACCTTCGTGATTATAGAGCGCGCGACACAAAACGCTTGCAAGCTCCACACACACTCTGCCATTCGCGCGCCACTTCTCCAAATTCGAAAGAAAAATCGCCAACGCGCGTCGCAGAGTAAAATCTGCGGAAAATCAAACCGTTCCCAAGCTCAGCAGCCAGTTAACTATCCTCGGAAAATTCCACCATTCCTTTTACGCGTTCATCGACCTTAATCTTGAATATTCCGGACCGACTGCGAGGAGGATTGGATAGTGAGAAAAATTAGGGTTCTCCTGAAAAGAATAATCGTGGATCTTAACGCGCGACTATGGGGCAAAGTATGACACCAACACTATTTCCAGTTGGAGAATTTTCGTCAATAGCATCAGCAGTGGCAGCAGTGGCAACAGTGGCAGCAGCAGCAGCAGCATCGATTCGTCTTAATTAAAGGAGCATTTCAGGTCATCTATTTTGCGTACGCGACACCGTTCCTTAATTCAACCCTAACCCGATTTACCAAGGATTTCTCGCGTGTTCCGTTTCGATATGATAAATCGAATTCCAACGAGACGCGAACTAACGTTATTTATGCCATTCGATAGTTTTATTGGACTTTGCACTTGTTCCCGTTTGCCATTTGAGCGCGGCACTTTATCTGTTCAAGGACGTCGTTCTCGAAATTCCCTTACAACAATCCCCAGGGATAGAGAGGGAGGGAGGGAGAGTCTCAACAATAAGATAAAATTTGCAAAATTCTTACGTTGGACATTCGCGGGAATATTTCAGTGTACAATTGGCATGCTTGAATTATCCATCGGGCAAAAGCTCGGAATCCGACAATCATTTCAGGAATTCTGGTGCATTCAGGAAGAAACGTCTACAGGAAAAATATGTCAAACACGCTCCGGAGAAGTCCCAGCTCAGTTTCTGGATGATCGGACTACCGGCGAAATACGTTTTTAATATGAAATACCTGATCTGGAAGTTCGGATCAAAGAAAGTGGATCGAGGATATTCAATGAAGCTTTATATACTTATATTAGGGGCGCACGCGCATTCCGCGAAACCCTGGTGGGGGTGGAAACGGGGGCGGCTTCGTCCTCTCCGGAAAGATAAAGACGCCACACTGGATTCGTAAGAACCGACTTGCCAGTGGTGCAAGAGATGCACTTCCGAAATTGCATTTCCGGTCAGGATGTGGAAATGATGAATTTCTCGATAAAACGGACTGGGATCGTCTTGGTAATGGAGGAGGAGGATGAGGAGGGGGCTTGTTCCGTGCTGACCTTCCTCCGCTGTCGTTAATCGGGAAAATGGGAGCCCTCGCTGCGACCATGAAAGCCAGGATAGGCATCTAATCATCTCGAATCAGAAGCCCGACAAAGCCCATTCATGACTTTCATCAATTTAAATCAACTTCTCCAGGAACATCGAAAGCCTTTTTCCCATACTCTTCGGGCCAAGCCTCCTTCCTCCTCGCCTCCATCATCCCCATGTGTCCCTATTCAATATCGGATATTGAAGATAATTGCGCGAAATAAAGAAAAGCAAAAAAGAGGGAGGAAGTCGACTCGAAATCCTCGATTAAACTTAATTCCACGTCGACGGGCGATTATAGCAACGCGGCGATAGGGTCATCCTCGAAACACGGGGGAGGGGTGGAGGAAAGACGGGGCGTGATAAGACCGATAATTAAATTTGGTAAAACGCCCTTAACGAGGAAGAGAGTGTCGCTGGTGGAAAGGACGTTCCTTCCTTCCTTCCTTCCTTCCTTCCTTCTTTCCTCCCTCCCTCCCCCCTCCTTTCGAGGACGTGTCCAGCGTGTGGCTGGAGCGATTGACGCACCCTGCCTGCGGATAAGCGGTGACACGGCTACCATTCATGGATAATGGTACGGAACGAGGTAGAAAATGGTACATCAAAAAGAAACGGGGACAAAGGGCCCCGTTGTCCGCCTAATAAAGCGAAGTGGAGGGTCGCGGCTGGTTGGACACGGCTCTTTTCATTTCGTTGAAATTTAAGGGAATTTTTCCGAGTTTCGCATCGAACTGGAATTTTGTCCAATGCCGCTTCTACTACTGGCCCTTGCCGGGGAAAAAGTTGAAAGAGCCAGCCATCCCGCATAGCGTAGCTGTACCGTGCCCCTACCCCACCTCACCCCACCGCCCCCGCTGCTCGACTGCTCGCCAAGCCCGCGAAAGCCCGCGAAAGAGGGAAAAACAATTTTCCTAAAATATATATACAACATTGACTATTACGTAGTTAATGTTGACTCGAAATTCCTCGCTAGTTACTCTCTACGGAATAATGCTCGGGGGGAGGGGTGTTGAGTTCATAAGATATTTACTTAAATATTCGAAACATTCTCGAATATGCGGAGACCGTGTTCTTGTCGAAAATACTTTCTTCCGACGGAGGAAGAAAATTCCCGCTGAAGGAAAGTCGCTCGAATGGCAAAACACTACGAATTTACGGGGAAATTAGTGAAACGACTGATTACAGCGAGGGCCAAAGTCAATGTTGAAAGTGCCATATCGGTAATTAAGTTTAATGCAACTAGCGGAGTGACATAATAGCAGAGCCCTCTCACCCTCGGCAGTATTCAAGCATCAAATTAATTACAAGGAACAATGCCTCGGTTTCTCGTATCGGGTGAAATTAGCAACGTTCCCTGATTCGTTCTCCGTGCACGATTCAATTAGCAAACGAGCGTGCTTTTTTCCCCCCTTCCTTTTCACGAACAAGCGGTAGCTGACAACATTCCGAGTGCCTTCGGGGGGTCTCTCGGGAAAGTCCCCCCCCCCCTCTCTCTCTCTCTCTCTCTCTCTCTCTCTCTCGAACAAAGTTCCTCGCGGAGGTTCTCACCGAGAGAGGAGAGAACGGACGGACCAAATCTCAAGTGAATCCGGACCAATTGATATCGAGAGGAACGGTACACCACCAAGGTGGAATGGTACGCTTTGATAGATAGTGCCACCACCCCCCATTCATCCCACTACCGGAGCGTGTACCCCTCCCCCGCTCCCCGTGAGCTTTATTCAGCCAGAGACTTCTTGACGGAACGAATGTGACATTCCAGAACGTTTTCCTTGGAACAACAACGCGGGACCCTTTTGTACCCATTCTGTTCAGACCCTCGTTATTTTCGAGATCTCATCGTTAATGTTGAAGCGAACCAATCTTATTTACCGCACTAGCGGTGGGACGAAGCCTCTCCAGGAAAGGGGGAAAAAAAGCTCGATCAAAAAGGGACCAACAAGCAGCAGTTCGAGAGAAACTGGGGATTTCCGGTCATTATCCATTACCCATCTGGAGGGTATTTGCGGGGAGCGGGGAGGTTCCGGACAAATTCTTTTCGCGTCTGTCTGCAGCTACGCGTCAGTCGTGTCACCGGAAAGGAGCTTTTCTCCAGCGAGTCGCTGACGGCTTTTAGATCCGAACATTCGCGGCGCTCAAGGTGAAACTCGCCGGGCCAGACGACGGGACGGGACGAGGGGGGTAAGGAAGCGAAGAGACGCGAACGGAAGCGAAAGGTGTCCGTGCTTACAGAAAGGAACACCTGCCGGGATCACACGGTCACAATGATAGCCGGAGCAGTTGGCATGCCCGAGGAGCGGATGATCTATGTTCACCCTAAAGTAAAGCACGTGCTGCTCACCCCCAGACGCTGACGTCACTCGCCAGTCCAGACACCCCGGTTAAAGTCACACTCCTGATTTTTCACGAAACCCCCGCACACGCTCCGCGAACCCTGCGTGTCGCGTGTAGCGTGTATCGCGTGGTGTGTATCGCGTGGCGTGAGCTTCATCGTGCGAGATCACCCCATCGCACCCCCTGAACCAGCCGCCGAGCCCCACTTTTCCGAGAAACGAATTTTTCCAGAACGGATACGACTGGACGTCAAAACACGGGGTGAAGCTAGTAAAAGAACCAAAGGGAGAGAGAGAGAGAGAGAGAGAGAGAGAGAGAGAGAGAGAGAACTGGAGAAACACAATGAGAGATGCGAAGACTCTCTCAATTGCTTATGTGGTGCGAAGGACGTACGCGGTTGGGGGATGAACGAAAACGTATTGTAAAATTGATGAAAATCGACAAGGAGACCTCTCGTTGGTCATTCCCTCCCCTTCTCTCATTTCCAGGGGTCGTTTTTACTTTCGCGAGGGATCGACATCAATCTCAATCTACGGATGCTGTATTATGCAAGTCCGATGGGGATGTTATGGCGGATCTAAATAAATTATGAATCTCCTCCCTCTCGCATGGGGGAGGGGAGGTCCATGCGGGAAAGAGATCGCGGGGGCCTCGACTCGGAATTCCGGGAAGAGAAACGCGTGAATTAGGGCAGTTACCTCGTCCCGAACGATCTCTCGCTACCCTCGACAATTTTTTTTTGAAGGAATAAAATCCTTCTCCGTACCGTTCGTGACGACGATCTATAATAATAACGCACGAGAGCGGCAGCGAGAGGGTCTGGCCGATGGGATTTGTGGAATATTTATGGTCCCTGCACGACATAGAGTATGATGTTTTTGCGGTCGATATAAAATAACGCTCGATATTTCCGTAGCTTTCGTTTATCAACAAACAAACGGCCAAAATGTTATTCGATGCAAGTAATTCGATATACCGGGTGTTAATATCTAAATATTAAAATGGAATATTTTTCAAACTCGGGCGCAAAATAAGCAGTTGAAAATACAGACGGGGTTCGCCGTTTAAATTCATTCGTTGTTGTTACGATAGATAATCGAACGCATCTAAAATTTCAAAACGAGGGGAAAACCTACATTTTCTCCGGCCGTTTCCGGTATTCAGTTTCACGCGGAATATAACACGTTCGAGATGATTCGACGTGGCTAAAATGTTGCCGGAATATTTCCTAAGTGAATCGAACACGCACACATGCGCACACATACACGCGAATCTCCGTAATGCCGAGTCGCGATTATCTTTGTGCAGGTATTCTTTGCCACTCGCCGAAGGAAGCGAGAGGCAGGTCTCAAATTTCCTGTTTTCGACGTACTAACGACTCCGCTTTTTCTTTTATTGGTCGAGTTCTAGTCAGTCCGTCGAAAAGTATAACGTGTACGCTTTCAAAGTAAAAGGAGAGGACGAGCAGGTTGGCTTTGTCATCGAATCTCGTGTGTCCACCACCCTCTCCTTCTCCTCCTCCTCTCTCTTTTCGATGTCGAAGCTAACGTCGACTCCACCCCTACGACGAGCACTAACCAATTCCAAATTCGAGGAGTTACCTTGTTTCCGATCCTCCGAACCCCTTCAAAAATGTATCGTTCTCAATGCCCAACTAGACTACTACTACTACTACTACTACTACTACTACTACTACTGCTATTGCTGCTGCTACATCATACTGCTTTCCTTCTTACGTCACTCCGTTCAAAGTTACGCGTTATAATCAGAGGCAAAATCTACGAAACTCCGGGATTAAATCATTGAACATTTCAAATGTGTAGCTGGACTCGCACGGTGGTGACTCGGCGGGAAGAACTTTAGCAAAATAATGAGATAAAAGTTAACTCGAAGGAAATTCTCGAGAATTAATCGCGACATTTGAAGAGTTTTTAGCGAGACTGGATGTTCGACCAGAGGGGAAATCCAATTATTATAGTAAAGTGACGATTAGCGAGACATATCCATCATTAGTATGATTGCAAGAACGTTCGGAAGAAGAGATCAGCGAGCCTGAATTAAAGCGAGAGGTTTGCCCGTGCTTATGACTCTCTCCGGCATGAGTGATTAACGACACGGGAAACGAGGTCGAGCTTTTCGTACACCCGGTGCACGTACACAGCCGGTGGTGAAGACGTGCGCGCCACCTCTTGCGGCTTTCGACCCCCGGACCGCCAACCTGCGCGGCTATTGCTCATTTTTTTCAACGTTACATTTGCAGGTGTCCAAAGTGAAACCCGGATGATGTGGACACGAGAGCAGCTGTGCTCCAAATCAATTTTCCTATCCCCCACCTCCCCCCACACTCCACTTCCTCCTTGTTAATATTCCACGCGAGAGAAATGCTAATTAACGTTTCATGCCCATTCTTCTTTCCTTCTTTCTCCCTTTCTACTTTTAGCTGACCGTCGACGAAAAAACTGGACTCTGTTCCTTCCAGACGCAAGTTTCAAATGTGCAAATTCACGGCCTTTCGGATTTCAAATCTCTTAGGAAGGTAGTCTCTCGACGCTGCTGCTGCTGCTGCTGCTGCTGCTGCTGCTGCTGCTGCTGCTACTGCTGCTACTACCACCACCACCATCATCACCAAACACGTTTCGCTCTTTCCAAGTTTCGAAAAATTTCATTGCGATCAAGCGGGAGAAGCGCGGGAAATATCCGAGTATAAACAGCTGCAACGGGGATCAATTTCCGGTCTGTCTTTGCCAGTAATTTCGCAACGCCATTCTGAAGGATCGATGCGCGCCGTGAACTTTGCTTGCTAATAATTAATATTCATTACCATTTCTCGGGCGCTGCCTCCGAGTTTCCTTTTTCTTTTCTTGACGCGCGTATTTCGGAGACCGATCGATAAGCGCGAGTAAACCGCAGAATCGTCCCACGGAGGCCGCGAATGGATCTTCGTTCGCGCGGAAGGAGAAAATTCGAAAACCGACGACGAAGGCTCTTCTTAATTTTGCCAACGCGCGAAACGACGGAAATTCGTGAAACCCGGGGGGGGGGGGGGGGGCTCGTAAAATCCTTCCGCGATCGAGTTTCAATGGACTAGCGCGATCGAGGTCGCGTTATCCGAATTTCTCTGAAAAGCAACCAGTTTACCGGCAACCAGCGTACCCTTTCAAAGCGCATCCTCGTCGCGCAACGACGAAAACGAAAAAAAAAAGGTTCGTCGCGAATCAAACGATAAATCTCTGAAATTTTCCACGACCCACCCGTTAGACGCGTAGGATCAAATACCGATGTGGAAAACACCGGAGGAAATTGCGTTAGATACGTGCGTGCGATTTTTAACGACGGATCCAAAATGACATTTGGGGGGTGGTTTGGTGCGAATGGCGGGGACGACGATTATTCAGGATAAAGAGGCGTGCGATATACGCAATGATGTCGACTTACCTTTTTGGCGTCATTGTTGTTATCGGCCGCGTGATGAGGTTGAGGACTCATTGCGGCACCATTGCTGACTGCTCCGCTCTGTGACAAAAGTTCGTCATTACCCCTCTGCAACATAAAGAAACGATACGATTACATTGCCGCTCGTGTGTCTCTCAAAAAACGAGAAAAAAATAAATAAACGTACGCGCGCTCGCTCGTTAAAGGATCGCGCGATTTTCTACGGTATTCCAAAGGATTCTTTCGCGTATCGCGCATAATGGAGAAAAGTTCAAGCGCGAGGGTCAAATATATTTTCGGAATTGCACTACTGCTGACTGCCATGCGATGAAAACTAACCTCCCATTCGAAAGCATGCTTTCTCCTCATGGATGTTGTACAATTGATTTGATCAATCGCACATCTATTAAAGATCTTCCATTAATCAAATGTATGTTGTCGACTAAAATTGAACTTGACTGAAATTTGAGTAAAATTGAATTCAAGTGCTGCTGCGCGCTTGAAACTTCAAACTAAACTGTCTGATAGGCGTGTACTGATTTGACCTCGATATTCATCGGGTTGCGTAGACGAGTATAATCACCACCGAAACAACACAGACTCGGGAAAAGGGTCAGCCTGACCAACGATCATAGACTCGAGAGAAGACATAATTTTCAATGTTGCTACGTTCTAATGTTTACAGATCGTGTTTATGTATTCCCCATCTTTCTCTCTCTCTCTTCCTTTCCTACGAATGTCCTGAGACTACCACCACACATAAAGACGGTCTTTTACCTATTCACCTTAATCTTTCACGCAATACATTACACCCGTATAAAATCGATACTTAAAATCCGAGCTCTTTAAATCCAACCGTATGACGAAATATTTTCTTCGATCGAGAGTGTCCTTGAAAATTGGGATTCTAAAATACCAAGTTTTTTCCTCGACATCGAATTCATTCACAGGAATTGGACTCGGATTTGATGAAAAGAGAGCAGGGGGATGAGGGAGGAGAGGAGAATCAGACGCGTATAGGAGAGAATAGAAAGAGGAGAAGGAGGAGAAGATGTTCTCAATGTAAAATTGAATAAAGCGATAGTTTCTCGCTAGTGGCTTCGGCCGTTTCGTTCGAAGGGATGTTGTAGCGAGTGCAAGCGTCGCTGGATCTTATAAAAAGTAGGTAGGTAGGTAGATAGGTAGATAGGTAGTAGGTAGGTAGGTAGGTAGGTAGGTAGGAGAGAGCGTATAAATAAAGTAGTTTTATCTAGCGAACCGTTCCAGCTGGTAAATCTGTTGGCGCTTAAAGCTTTACGCGAAGTAAAGCGAGCTTCAAAGAAGAGCCCCGCTCAGTTTCAGGGGAGAAAGAAAAAATTGTAGCCTCGAGTCAGGATGGGACGGAAAAGAGTTCTCGAGCAGTGGCAGGGCATCGGGGGTCTGATGGCTCGCTTGAGTGCTCGCGCGAAAGACGCACGGCCCAGTTGGATCCTACATTTTCTTCGAGGATTCGAGTCATTCCATTTCCCGACCGACATCCGCTAAAGCCACTCGCCTTTTCTGTCTTCTGTATTATTTATTTCCCCTGGACACACGGATTGCGACCTCGCTCTTTTCTCACCGTTTACTCGCTATTGAAAAAATAACGCTAAAACTAGGATTCTCCAAAGATTCCAACCAATTGCTGCAGACCCATTGTATTTCCACTCGCGACAAACTCGTCGTTTTATTTCCTCCAACTTTCAGATGGATTTCTTCCACCACCTTAACACACACACTCACACACACACACACACACGCGCAATGGAGAATGTAGTAGACTACCGTCATTCGACAATATTCACACACGAAAACTATTTGCCGCGAGAAACGTCATTTTTTCCAAAGATCCAGAGAGATCTTAAACACCCAATTACTCTACTGGGAGTGGGAGCGCGTGGTCAGTGTTCCACACACATGTTTTCCCCGTTCGTGAGAAATTTCCGTCGGTGGTGACGACGGTCCATGTTCGTCGCTCGAAGCTGTGGATGATGCAGCACGCGACGGAATTACCGACTGGAAGTGCAAGCGAGTGCATCGGAGCACGAGGCTCGATTCAAACGTGAAATTGGTTTGTCAAGCGGGTTGCGAGAACTTTTCGTCGGAGGAGCTCGAAAGCGCAACATCTGCCCGGAAGATCGTGAGACAATTCCGTGCGGGTCGTCGGACACGTAAAACGTGTTCGTGCTTTCTTCGCGATGGAAGATGAAGATTGGTGGTGGAGGGCGACGTGGAAGCCGGGGAAGAGTGGCGGCTTCTCGGATTGACGACGCGCTTCAAGAATCGCGGGGAAACACGCTGCGGCAGAAACAATGTGCAAGACCCGGAAGAATGAGTGGGGAGGAGAGGAGAAATCGAGGAGGAGGAGGAGGAGGAGGAGGAGGAAGCACAGCGGTAGAAGCTGCAACAGTCGGAGGAGAACGGAACTTCCATAATCCATACGTCCGCGGGAAATAAATAATACAGAGGAGGCTCAGTGGCCTGATAGCACCACCGGATGTTGGCCAGGGGATGAAACTACCCTCCATCTCCGGAGAAGATACTGGGATCCACACACAAGCTCTTGGTTCAGGCCACGGACGTTGACGGTTTTACCACCCACGCGGCGGTGGTGCCTTCATCCTCCTGCTTCTCTTCCAATTCTCTTCCAACCCGGATCTTACCCCGCTTTATTTGGGTATCCTTCCTCAATGCCAAAACTTAACGCTTGGCAACTTAACAAACCCCCGGTGGGTTGAGTTTCGTTAAATTTGGCGGCAAATAGCTCTGAAATGTTTCATGGGCTTTTTTTTACGTACAAGTTGGCCAAAGATAGCTTTTCTTAGCTCTTAAGGGGGTGTAGTGGAGAGAGAGAGAGAGAGAGAGAGGATCCAACGGCGACGGTGGTCCACCTTCCATCGGAAGGTGCGATTGTCCACGAGGCCACCGCAAAGACCGAGGATCAGCAGTCTATGCAAAACGCAGCGCGTTGATCCTTCGGTTTTCGTTGAAAAGGGAGAACAGCTTATGTCCGCCACAGACCACAGCAGCATCGAGCTTCTCTCGGCGAGCAGGACGCAGAGAGTAACCAGAGAAAATCCGATTTCATCTGCCGCTATATGGCCACTCGTGAAATAAACGAAGGACATTCTGCTGTAAAGCACTATTTTGCCCAAGAACTCCTCTATTTTCCATTTTCGAAGCTCGTTCCCCTGGCTTTATATCATGAACTCCGCTCGACTGTTTATTATATCATAAAACTGCAGTATTTTATAGCTTTGAAAGTCCCGTCAACATATTTCTGCCTCATAATTATGTTACTTCCAACCGTGATACGAAATCGGATAGAATCTCCCGCTGCTGCTGCTGCTGCTGCTGCTGTATCCTGTAAAAGCTGCTCTAATCATAATAATCGCGCGTTGCCCCGCGCAACAACGGCAACTTTAGTTTTAAAGCACCGGAAGTGCAAAGACCACCGGGTCTCCTCCTTCTCCTCCTCCTCGGGTTATCCCGGCGTTAATTTTAAACATGTCGTTGGATCAACGGATCAACTGATTAGAGAGAATATTTCAGGAAGATCGGGGACGTCTTGTTGACTCGTCGGCCGATCTATTTGCAATGGAACGAGGGTGTATGGGGGATAGGGGGGGAAGAGGATGGTGGCGGTGGTGGTGGCTTGGTTGATTGGTTCTACGGGGGATGTCGAGCAGTCGATTAGGGAGAATCTAAGAGTTTCGTGTCGGAGGATCGTGAATCGAACGCCAACGACGGGCACGACGACGTGGCGAAGGGGTGGGAGGAGGGGGTCGACGCAAATGACGTGGAAATAGAGGAGAAATTAAAGCCGCTCGTTAGGCCGAAACGCTTGGTCTGATCGACATCGAGGGCTCGAAAGCAGCGAACCGCGAACACGGGAGACCCTGAGCCGATATTCGAGACACAAAGAGCTGGAAATTTGATCGCATTTTCTTTCGCGACTCGCAGGGGAATCCCGTTCGCTCCAACAGGATAAGCGCCGCCTTCGCGAAACAGGATACGATCGTTGCGAATCCGAACAGCCCCGACGGAGGAAATTGGCGAGCGCTAAGTTTTATCAGAGGTGGTTGATTTGCCTGATTCGCCTGATTTGGCTAGTTCGCTCTGGCCACGAGGAAACTCGCTGGAGAAACGCGGAATTCCCCCTAGGCTGCCAAAGAGGGGGGGGGGGGGGAATCCGATACTGACCGGAACTGGGAGTCGCGACCTCCGAGCTGATTCTCTCTCCATTGTAGGAAACCACCAAAAAGGACCAGCATCCAACTGAAAGTGGATTGATTTCGAAATCCAACCCCCGTAAGGGCATCCGCCAAAGGGCAAAAGTCAGCCGATCCTTATCAGCGTGGCGGTGGTAGTGGTCTTATCGCTGCAATTCCGAGCAATCCTGAAGCTTTTCTCCTTTCTCCCATTTTGCCCCCCTCTCCTCGACCATACACCCCGACCGGGGCGACTGTGAAAACTTGAAAAGCATCGGGGGGGGTTGGTTGCTCTCGTCGGGGGAGTTTTTCCTCCAGACGGAACAACGGAGCATCCGGTGTGAATTATTCATATATGCGGACACCGAGGTTTGGCTCACCGGGAGGAAGTTAATAGGTATCCGAAATGATTGTTTAATTAGTCGCGCTAAAATCTTTATGGCGTAATTAGTAGGCGAAAAGTCCAACTTCTAGTTCGACGCTTAACGACGCCGGCTATTAGTGTTATGAATATTGGCACGGCGGAACCATCCTAACCATTATAACCGGGGGTGTGCATTCCTTTGAAAAGGGATCGATGTATCCCTTCGTTAATGGGATTACTTGCACGGGCTTCTGTTAATTGGTCGAAAAGATTTTCATTAAGCGCCAGTATTGAGTTCTCCGCTGAAACTCTCGCAAATTAACTCGCGTGAAATTTGCTAAATAAGAAGCTTTAATTACGCGTACTGTTTTACGCTTAATAGCTTTCGCGGATCGGGCTTGAATGCATCATTGGAGGTGGCCGTTGAAGAGTTATACAACTCTCGGAAGCAACTTATAATTTCCAGCAGTCACCATCCCCATCCCCTTACCCCTCTACCCTGTCGAGTGTCGTATTCATTATCTCCTCTCGGAGAGCTGACGCAGAAATTGCTATCGAGAAATTCGAAACCTCTTTCTGAAATCGGATTGCTGCGAAACCGGAGAGCGGGCCACCCCCGCCACCCCCCGAATGCTCCCGTTTCAGTCGCCGTAGGACGCCGCCGCTGTTGCACCACCTTCCAGAATTTTCAAGAATAACGAGAAACGATAAACGAGACGGGGGGATGGGGAGAAGCTCAATTTGTCGAACGACGGCGATGGCGACGGCGACGCGTTACTTTCATTCGTACCCCTATCTATCGCGTATTCCGACTGGAAGTTTAAAGCTTCCACGCGCTTTAAAAACTAAACGTATATGTGTGTGTGTGTGTGTGTGCGTGTACGACGAGAACAGCTTTGGCAGCTTCGCGGCAGCTTCACCATCTTGGAGAGATTTTGATGCTGCTGGTCACGTCGGTCTGTCAGGGACGGGAAGGAGCGCGGGGGACGGAGGAGGGGCTGCGTCTCTCCGGCAAGTTTCGAAATAATGCGATATTCGTTTTAACGAGCGTAAATCCTCTCGATTGTCTCGCGAGAGAGATTCGAAGGTTAGCGTCAGATAATAATGCAGAATTATGCGAGTATAACAATTCGCAGGCGAGTGGAGGCATCGGCGAGGAGAGCAGTGGGGTGGTACCGTAGTACATATCTCACTCGAGAGGGAAGTTTTAGCACAGAAGGAGAGTAGCTGGTGAGCGAGAAGGTAGCGGGCGAGACAATAACCGCGCGAATACCAAGCGGAAAGCATTGTTAATCCAGAAAATCGAGAGGCTTTCCTTTCACCGCTACCTCGCGCCAACTTACCGAAGCTTTTTAGCTCAAGACGCTCCTGTGCAACTCGAGCCGATTGTTTTTGCCATTCGATTCGCTCGAGCAACGATTGTTCTCACCTCTCCCAGCAATTTCCGATGATTTTAAATTCACTGTTTCTCACCACCTCCCGCTGCTGGTTCCTGTCCTGCTCCGTCCCCGACTTTCTTTTTCCTCCCCCACCCTCGACATCGGAGTCCTCGGATAACGATGCCATTTCGACAAACATTCAGCGAGTAATCACTTAAAGGGAGATGTATTCCACTGAAAAGTGCTACTCGGCGGAAGGGGTGGTAAATTGATGAACTTGTGTGACGAAAAGAACCAGGGGGGAGGAGGGAGAGAGAGAGAGAGAGAGAATAAATTGATAGGAGGCAACAGATTGTGCTTGCATTTCATTTTATAGTGCACGATGAATATCGAGAGGGTGCTATCTGCAAATAGCGTTCGACGCGCAAGCTTCCGACACTGAAAAGCAGCTCTGAAATGTGCCTTTGAGTGTACCTTGAGAGATATATGGCTGCAACTCTTTCCTTCCTTCTTTCCTTTCGTTTATCATCTTGCAATATAAAAATGATTTCCATCGTGCGCATAATTCGACGAAAAGCGGATATTCAAATATCGGAAGAGCACACGCTGACGGCATATGCAAATAGAAGATTTGTTTGCACTGGCACCCCTTGATGGTAACGTTTTCCGCACGCTTCCTGCGAACTTTCCATGGGACCCTCTTTCCTTCCGCTTGACTCGCCTAACTTCACTCTCGCGCGTTTACACCATTCGGATTCATGAATTTTAAAACAATGGGCCAGCGCGCGCGCCGCCCGCCCACCCCTCCCTCCTGGTCATCCTACGATGGGATGGTAGCCCGATAAGGGCTAAACGCGTTACAACTCTGACAAGTGTTCGCTCGTTAGCCCCGCGAACGATGAAAAAATACGGAAAAATAACAGATTTCGCGTTGAGAAACGTGCCGGCCCCTCACCCCTCTCCGACACGCATCATCCCTTCCTTCCACCGGTGGTGTTCCACGCCAACAGCCGAGACCCACCAGAAAAAATTAGTAGTAGGATTATCGATGTTGCTCCTGAAAATCCTTCGCGGATTTTTTGCGGGTCAACCTGCTTCCGGGAGCTTTTGAAAAACTGATGAAAGAAGATGAGAGCAGTTCGAGAGGAAATTGAGGGGTCGAAAAGTTCGTTCGGTAGAGAGGGGGTGGTAGTAGTAGTAGTAGAAGTAGTATTGGTAGTAGTAGTAGTAGTAGTAGTAGTAGTAGCAGCAGCGGCTGAGCTCTGGCAACAAGAACTTCTCAAAGCTCTATAGCCAGATTAGAAGCAGGAGAAAAAGTTTGAGCTCGAGTGAGAAGAAGAATGACTAAAATACCTTGGCAAATTGCACCGAGATAATTTTTAAGGGGAATTCCAAAGTTTCTTCGGCCGAAATTTTCCTAGATATTCGCGAAGGAGAATAAAACCTTATAAAATCTGAGACGAGAGTCAGTCGACCCTCGGATGTAAAAATATCGATCGCGCTACTGTGTACGAATGAATCCTCGCTAAATGAACACGCGTATATGTGCGTGTCCTTGCACCGGGATGAGATCTTCCTTGAAAGGAAAAACTAGTATTCTCTGTCTCTCCCTCTCTCTCTTTCTCGCCAAGGTTAAGATGCTGAAGAAAAAGATGCTTCGGCTACGAAAAGTTTCAGAAGCTTCGCAACCGAAACTGGGCTAGCAAGAGTATGACTTGAGAAGCGAGGGTGAGGCGAATTAACCGTTAAAGCGAGAAAGTCGAGAAGTTCTGAACGAATTGCTGGAGTAATTTCCACGTGGCTTCGACCGAAGAGCCTCTTGCAGAAATCTGCAAAGGTATCTTAAGGACTTTTCACCGTTAATATAACCAGCCAGCCAGCCAGCCAGCCAACCAGCCACTACTTGGAAGCCGAAGAAAACATAATGAGAATACGAAGAAATAAGAAGCTCCAGGGATTAAATGTTAAAGGTCAGAGATGAAACTTATGATCAGGAGTTTTCCAATAATAAGATTCTAGATAGTGGCCTGACCAAAAAAGTGGAATTTCTAGCGAGGAACTTACCGTTTGCTCGGGGATAAGGTGGGGTGTGTGGCGGCGATGGCGGTGGGTGATAAGTGGTTAATGCACGAAAATAACGAGACAAGCTAAACCGGTGACACCTCGAAGAATCTAAATTACAGATCAGAGTTTCGCCATTTCCTCTCTCCTCGCGTTCCGCCCCCCCCCCCCCAACAGAATTTCGATATTTCGCACGTGCCTTGATTATTCTAGTTCAGAAAGAGCAGTTTTGAAAGCGACCCCCGGGGAAGTAGAAAAATGGGAAATTTAGTCCGACTGGCAGGTACTAAGGTCAGCGCCAGGAGTGTGGATGAAAATTTAAGGTATTGCGCAGGAGGGAGGTACGGGAAGGGGGAGCGTGGTCCCTTGGAGAAATATACAGCTGATCATCGAACGAATAGCTCTCGGGCCGACTTAAAAAAGTGCAAGACCGTTTATCGTAGCTACTTTCTCGTATTTACGAGATGAAAACTCTTGGAACAAGTTCCCCCACAGGACCAGAGCACGCGGATCATAATCCAAATGCGAGACTGGACTAAAGGTGAAATTGAAAGCAGTGAAGGGAGAAGTAGGAGAGAATGAAGAAGAGAGAAGCAAAAGTACATAGAAAAAAAAAAGAATGGACAAAAAGAAAAAGCAATAGGAAAGAGCGAGTCTAAGGAGAAACGGTAAGTGGATAATAATGAGACGTTGGGGAATCCATAATGATATCCTCGGAGTAACGCTTTCGCAGAACGAATAGTCTCTGTAAATCAGGCGGAACATAATAAAACGTTAGTCGATACTCAGCTACTTGTAGATTACCGATTAAACGCGTGCCTCCTGTATCGATCTGGAGCAGGAACTTCGCCACGGCGAACTATTCAGGTATGGGAACCACCACCACCACCCCCTACTGGCGAAACTCGAAATCGGTCAAGATTCATCGATTTCCGGAAAATATTCGAATGTCGGTCGATGGGATCGATGCGGTCCAGAGGTCTCGTAGGTCTCGTCGGTCTCGTCGGTCTCGACGATCGCATCGATCCGCGTCGATCCGCGTCGATCGCGTCGAGTAAATTACTTCATTCGCTCGTCGGGCTTAATCGCGATCGCATGGAGGCAGCTTTACGAGCGCTTCGTGTCGTCGCTTAACCGTTTTACTCGAAAAGGAGCCAATGAAACCCGTTCGGCGCCGTAAAAAAGGATGGTACGACGCCGGTCGGCGCGGGGCATCCTGAAAAGCAAATAAACTCGCATCGATGCTCGGCCCGCTTGTAATCCCGTGAGATGCACCGCGCGCCCTGAAAGGACGACAGCTTTTTTTCACGGAACCAACCGGGGAGAGACCCTTCGCCCCTTTCTTCGCCTCTTCCCTCACCCTTCCCTCTCCACGACTCGCTTAAACTTGGAGCGGCTGAAACGCGCGGCCGTACCAACGCGCCGGGTCGGAGTATACGAGCTTTTTATTATACGGAGATAAAAAGGGGAAATTCGTTAGAGCCGGTGAAAAAAGAAAAATCATTAGAGCCGCTTGATCAACATATCCATCTTAATAAAGAGGAAGCTAATGGAGAAAGAGAGTAGTAGCAACACGGCAGCAGCGCGCTCTTCCCACTGGCGTCCCATAAAACGATCGCTTCTAACAAAACTGGCAAAAGTGGCAAAAGTGGCAAAAAGCGTCGCGTCGCAGTCAAGTCGCGCAGGGCTCCTCTCCGATAAGGACGAGCGGCGAACAATAACGAGGTTTATATTCGCGGGGCATCCAGCCGCGAACAGGCGGAGGGGGTTTTCGCGAAAATATTCTTTCGCGCGGTCATTCTCCCGTATTCTCCACTTATCGACCGACATTAGTGTTCCGCGCCGGAAATAAGACGGTTAAATTTGCGCGTTACATTTTTTTTTACGGGGGTTCGTCAGAGCGCGATAAATACCTTAAGAAAGACATTGAAGCAGTGCGCTGGTAGCACTGGCAGAAGCAGAGCAGAGAGGAGAGGAGAGGAGAGGAGAGAAGAATTGGGATAAGAATGAGGGAGGGGTGAGGGGGTGGGTTACTCGTTGGCGAACCTTTGAAGAATGCGACGTGGAATGTTTTGAAAAAGGAGTGGGGGAGAGGTTCGGAGCGGGAGTTTCCCAGGAGAGCTTAACGAAGACGCGAACTTCCAGGGAGACAGTTGGAAGCTCGCTGGAAAAGTAGACAGTCGAAGGTGGAAAACGAGGTGGACACCTCGAAATGGGGACGATAAAGGTGCTGAAAGTAGCCGATTGGTCCTCTCGACTCGACACCCCGATCCTGTCGGAACGAACGATGCTGTAAAATAATGTCTTTGCCGTCCAAGGCTACCGCTTTCCTCGTAAAGACTGCTTTACAGCTTTACAGCTTTACAGTGGGGCGCCACTCTTAAGTGACGTCAGCCGAATAAGATGTTACGACAACCATAGAACGCCGGTAGGGAGGATCTCCGGCGGCCGTCCTCGGCCAACAAGGAATTCTATCGTTTCCACCCCCACCCCCGAGACCTCTCTCCCTACCATGCCGAGACTATTCCTGGAACCTCGCGATCGATGCAAATCCGTTCCGGGCGAGCGACTGCATTAAACTCCTTGTCCCGTCGATTAACTGCATCTTCTAAAAATACAAGGCAGCTCCGAGAGAAAGCAAGGGATTCTCCCATACAGAGAGCATGGGGGTGGTGGTGGTAACGGTCCAGTCCCTTCGGGAGGAGACTGCCGCTCTTCCGCGTACTTGTCGGGGAGAAAGATATCTGTCTCTCCCTCTCCCTCCCCCTCCCCCCGGGCTCTCCCTTAATCGAAGAGAAAATCCAGATGTTCTTTTCCTGTTAATAACATGGAAGGTAAATCCTGGCGGACGATAAAATTGAGCTGTCCGAACGATGGGACATTTTCCCCGAGCATAATGGCAATTACGGGTAGAAACGACTCGACGGATTCCGGAAGCGGAAGGGACGTTCGCCCGATTGTCCGGAAGCCGTCCAAGATTGCCACGGCCACGTTTCTCTGGCCGATTTCGTCCTTTCTTCGCTACTCTCACCACCGCCGCCGCCGTCGCCACCACCACCACCCTCTTCCAACCCCATTGAATGAAAATCAATCCCGCGGCTGCTCGTTTCCAAAATAGAAAAAAGTTCTCGTCCGATGGTATTTTTTGAAGGGCTTGTGGTACCCGTTAACCCTTTACCTTTATTCTCTCTCCACCCCTTCATCCGCACCCCTCCGTCTCGACGTGTTCTTATGCAGATTCCCTCGATATTCCCCCGCCGATTTATGCACGCGTTTCGACCAAGTCAGCTTAAACGTTAATGTTTCTGATAAATTTGTAAGCACGTAAGGTTCCCTCGCACGTGCCTTGCGAAGGGTTTCCCACCAGTGTATTTTTCCAATGTACCGGAGGAGTGCGACGGTGCAACGGTGTGCCACGGCCCACCAGACAGCGAGATACAAACGCGCCACACACGCACACGTGACGCCGCTGCTGTTGCTGCTGCTTCTTCCAGCTCGCCCACCCCATCCCACCCCTTTAGCGCGACGCCCCGGCAGCCCGAGTCAACCACCGCGACTGTCGAGATTGGATTGTTATTCTATTTTCGAAAGCAATTTGCAAGTGTTATCAAAAGTTTTCGGGCCACGCCTCCAAGCTGCCAGTGATGGTGGTGGTGGTGGTGGTGGTAGTGGTCCTCACCTCGACGCGACTTCATCCCTCGAACCGGGATTTTGCCGATTTTTCAACGAGGAGCACTTCTGTATTTGAATTTTTACATTCCGCACGCTTGCACCAGGACTTTTGCGGTTACCACACGGATGCGGCAAATCGGGTCGGGCCTCCGCCGGTTGCCCTCTCTTTTGAGAAACTGAAGGTTGCGGGTGCAATCTCCTACCTGTCCGTCCGTCCGTCCGTCCGTCCATCGACGGGTTTTCTCACCGTCATCGTTCGTATTCCATAAATTTTCTCGCAAATTCCAACGAACAGTGGCAGGAACTCGGCTAAGCTCTCTCCCTCCTGCAGTCTCAGTCTCTCTCGGAGAGTGATAAAAATTTTCGCTAGAGGAAAGAAGCTTCTCGAGGCTCGCGCCTCGAGAGGACTATTACGAAATCGGGCGACACGTAACTCTGGTTAACGAGAATTCCCTGACGCTTTAATCTCCGTCTTAGTCAGCACCAGCCAGCTCGGAATTCCGCGATGCTGCTCGAGAAACGCTCCGCTGAAAAACGAGAGAGCGCCGAAGAAATTCTCGAATCGTGAATCAAACGGGCGAGATTAGCGATGAAAAACACATTCGCTGCGTCGGAGTTGCGAAACGGCCGACCATACCCTCCCCTCCTTCCCTCCGCCTCGCTCCATCCCCCTCGCGAGGGGCGAAACTTAAGCGGACAATTAAACTGCCAGCGAAAACTGCCAAGTTCCTGGACGATAAAGAACGCTCTCGATCCACGCCAATTCCTTCCGCATCTTTTCACCAGCTACTGCTACTTACCCCCCTCCTCCTCCAACACCATCCTAAATTCGTTGCGATTTATTAGAGCCATCGATTAAGACCCTTCACGCGGGTATTCATTTGTTTACAGGGTAAACGCGAAGAATATCAAACGTTCAGACTGTACCTTCTTCTTCTTCTTCTCACTCTTCTGTGTAATTCTCGTGAAAATCTGAATATCTTTTACGTTTTCGTAAGGTATTATAGAAGCGTATTTTTACTTCTCCAATTTTCCGATGGAAATCCGATTTGATTTCCATTAATCGGTTGCGCGTGCAAATTGATCGACTTTCTCGAATAAATCACATTCGCCATCGGAAACAACTAAGACGAGAAGGGAAAATAACAGGAGTTAAAGGAACAATTAAACTTTCAGTGCGAAGGGTGCAGCGCCAAGTTTTGTTGAGAATAAACACGCTAGTTTAGGTACACGCGGTAACTTTCTTCCGAGGGGGAAGAAGGAAGGGAGACATTTTCATGCGACTAACAAGAATTCCAAAGAAATTGTTTTCACGATAAATATTTCAGAGGGTCCTCTGGACCAACTTTGGCTGACACTAAAGATTTTTAATTGAATTTGACGGGGAAGCTGCTATTAATGATAAAATCGTTAACTCGCTAAAATTATAGAATCGCGTGTATGCGCGCACGTGCACACACACACACACACACACAGCGGTATTATTTACATTGGGGAAAAATGGAAACCTGATAAATCCATTTGTCCATAATTATGACAGCTGATAAATGAATTAATATAACTGGCGCAATATTTATGACGAATTTTTTGTTTCTCTACCGAGCGCGCGGAGGAGGAGAGGGGAGCTCCATCGAAACGTGCACCACGTGTATTCGTAAATTGGACAGACATCGAGGAGGAATGCTGCTGTCCCGACGTTTCATTTCTCGCGCGAAATAGTTCGATAATTAAAAACAATTCTTTATCCATCCTCGCTGCGCCAGAGAGAGGAATGCGGTCGAATCCGCACTTTGCGGATTGTCGCAACTTCCAAGGGCTCGACCAAGTACGCGTGCGGTTATTTCCTAAAGTTCCCCGAGTAATCTTCTCCCGATAGTTCCCCGTTCCATTCTCTGTTCCCATTCGATATATGGCGCATTCGAAGCGTGTAGGAACGATCGTCACACCTATCATAGATACGTTAGTGCGCGATATAATTAACGAATTTATCAAGCAAAAGTGAAAAAGACAGAGAACGGAGAAAACTAAACCCAAGTATCGCGAGTGAATGTAGAAAACACATTTCCATTGATGCTGTCAAATATCCTATTCCGTCGATTGTCCAATACTTTCAAACGCACTCCACAATCCCGTATTTTCCCTTGTCCACCGGTGAAAAAGCTTCATCCACTCAAAGTCAGCAAGACTAATGAAACTAATAATGAAACAGCATAAATTCATAAAAAATGGACATGTAATGCAGCGGAAAAAAGGGAGAATGATAACCCGCGGAAAGCATTTTTCCGATAAAAGGTAAAACTCGTCATATGACATATTGCCGTCGAGCTCGCGCAACTCTGAATATTCAATTAATATTGCAAAAACATTTCAAACATTTTCGAAATGCTGGATAAAAAGAATTCTCGATTGTGTATTTTTAGTATCGCGGGAGTGAATTCTGTGGATGGTCTAATTTATTTTCTATAATTTTTTCTTTCAAGGCCGAGCGATGACGGAGAAAGGAGAGAGAAGCAAGCAGGGTTGCTAATAGAATTGCTTTTGTTTTTAGGTGGCCGAAGGCTGAAGGTTGAAGGGGGTGGTGGTAGAAGGGTAGCGAGGATGGAAGGAGATTCGATGGGGTTCGATGCGCGTTCATTTGGAGCGCAGTGAGGACGTACGAGCGTCGAGAGGCGAATAAATCAAATTTGGAAGTCCCACGATGCGTCGGCGCCGCTAGGAGGACATAGACATGGACTCACACGCGCACACACATACGCGGACAATCGGAGAAGGACAGTCGATATAAATACACGAAATAAAATATCGCAAAGAACTCGAACGCATTGGTTGGCACGGGCCCTCCCAGGGGTGCCGTTTCCATTGGTACAGACCTGTCGGGTTCTTTCCGTGCAACTCACCCCTCGGCAGCTAGTCTAAAGGTACGCGCTTAAATTGAATCAATGCCTCAGCGTAAGGTATAAAGCTTTCCAACGAAGAGAATTGGATTTTAATTCGATCTTTTCACGATAACGCTACTGCTATATCGCAACGGGCAAATTAGCCTGCTGCGTGCTACCGACGTTTCTCGCTAAACGCGGCAAAATATTGCTGGGAAAATCTCCGACTTTCCAGCCCTTGGCCCGAGGGCTCGCGACTCGATATATATCCACCATGGACGACCCCCGATAAATAATCGCTAAGTCGACGGAATTAACGCTGACCGAAACACCTGGAGATCTTCCGGGGGTGAATATCCTACATCCCCCTCCTTCCCGTCCCTCTGGCTGCTACCAGGAAATTTATTAGGAAACATTGAAAGAAAAGCATCTCTCTCTCCCTCTCTCGGTGTTTAACGAACGATCCTAGTCATAAATGTCGAAACGTCCAGGTTTCCCCACGGGTATAATGAAATCCGTTGTTGTGAGAAACAAGAGCGGGGTGTAATAATTGCGTCGTTATTCGCCAAGTCCTCATTCGATTGGGATCTATCCTAGCGAAAAGGGAATTCATTGAAATGTATTACATAAGCAATCGTGTCGGGTGCAAATGGCATTTCCGAATAACATTAATGTATCGTCGTTGTCGTCGTCGTCGTCGTCGTCGTCGACATCGTTGGTCGTTGGTCGTCGCTCGTCGCTACAAAACGGGGGCCCCGCTCTATTCTATCAGTGTGACACGCGAAAGTATGAAAATGGGGAGACAGGAAATTGAGAAATAACGTTGTCCTATATCTCCCTCAAAAACCCGACGACACTTTGCGAGCTAACTTGATTTACGAAATTTCCATATTTATATGGACGATCCCATCCATCTATCCGTGCAGAATATCTCTCAGTTTCTCCTCTGCTTTTGCTTTCTCTTTCTTGTACCCTCGCCGCGCACCCTCGCGCCCTCGCACCCTCGCACCCTCGCGGTATCGAAAACCCAACACCACCCACACGTTTTCGCAGCTATTCGCACGTCGAGTTAGGAGGAGAGAGACAAAAAGAGAGAAAGACGAATTATCCTCACCCTCGGCCATGATTAATTTAAAGGTGCGTGCACCCCCTATCCGCCAGACTGATCCTTCTCGCCCGGCATGGAATTCCGTGAAAAGCCCGCGGCGGCGGCGGCGCTACTTTCCATCCGTACTCCTCCTCCTCCTCCTCCTCCTACTCTTCCTCCGACCTCTGCGAATTCCATTCGTACGAAATGGCTATGGAAAAAAGTCTCCGGCATCGGATTTGGTTTGGCCGCGCTCGAGCGATTTTCCGATTGTGACGCCCTTCCTGAAATAACGCTGCGAAGCGTGGCGCACGCTTGTTTTCCAAATTCCTCGAATATTCACGCACTCAAAGCTACGAGGGCATTTCGAATATACAACGCATCGTTACTATCGCTACTTCCGCCATTGCGATATAACGATTTAACGTAGTCGCGCGCGCGCGCGCCTCTCGTTTCGTTCGGTTCTTGGAAATGGGCCGACGTTTCAGAGAAATTCCTCGATTTCAGGCTCCATTGTATCTCGAGGATCCTCCGCGGCATACGCTTTTCCGGACCGCCACCACGAGTGCCATTGGTCGTCTCTCAAGTCGCCGTCGCCGTCGCCGCCAAGTACTCGAACATGCTCGAACGCCATTCTATTTGCGTTTCCACCCCCTACCAGCTAAATGTCCAAGGGGTGCGAACTGCATCCTAGAGAATTTTTAATCGAATCGGCAGCGCATCGGTTTCCGCCTGCAGTTGGGAGCAGCGCGAAAGGAAATCCTCTCCCATCCCCTTTAAACACTCCGTTTTCTCACCTTTGCCAGAGCCACCCTCACCACCACCCATTCCGCCCCATCGCCACGACCGACCGCGCCATTTGCTCCAGCCACCGTTTCACAGCGTGCAACGCGCAACTAACTTCCTGCCATTGCCAGTCCCGCAGACTACTTTTACCAGCCTCTCTCTCTCTCTCTCTTTCTCGTTACTACCCCCCCCCCCTTCCTCCCCTTTTTGCAAAACCGGATCTCTTCTCTTCCATCCCTCCGTCGGCTACCTTCTCGCCCACTACCACGGAAATCCAGAGAGAATTCGAGTTCCGGCTTACCGTGATTTAGCGATCGCCGAATGTCGGCAATTTCGATACTCGCGGTAATCGTTGACCAGCGGGGAGGGTAAACTCACCCTTAAAAGCTCGGACCTCTCTCGATTTGTCCAGAGAAAAATCGCGCTTCCGCGCAAAATCAATTAATTTGTTTATCACGCTGCGAGAGAGAGAGAGAGAGAGACAGACACGAGAGGGGGTGGTGTCGTGAAAATTGGCTTAGCCGCGGGGGTGGCGTGCAGCAGGAAGGAAGGAAGGAAGGAAGGAAAGAGGGAGGAAGGAAGGGGGCATAAATTTCAGGCGTTGGCGGAGCGGAGCTGAGAACGCTCGCCCCTAAAATACGGCGAATACTCGCTTTTTCATTGGCTATTGGAGAGTTCGACGTATTTTCTCACTTGTAAAATATCCAATGAGCTAGAGTGCGCCGGACACGTAGCGCAGGGGTCGTATCGAGTGAATGTGTCGGGGCCGAAACTTGGAGATAGATCCCTGGATACTGCGGGAAAACCGCGCGTCCTGCTTCTCATCGTCGCGAACTTCATGGAATATTTAGCTGATCGACCCATTGAATATTCCCCCAAGGCAATACATTCCGAGTACGCTATAATACTCGCCAGCGTGTCGTAAACAAAACGTGCTTGACGAAACCACCGTGCGCGGGTGGGCGCGGATGCACGGCTGTAACTAATGCGTGTTTTCCAACTACCCGGGGTATTTCCGCGCGCAGCATCCTCGCGCGCGCGCGCGTCAATCTATTACAGAGAAAACATGTCGGGACATTCGAAACTTCCCTCGGAGTGTCCACGAACAACCCTGAATACAGGCGAACTTGGGAGAGAGACTTTCTCTCTCTCTCTCTCTCTCTCTCCCTTTCCGCCGCAACCCCCCGCCGGGAGCGGCGGCGGTGGCGATTTCATATTTGCCGTCTTCCATTCGCCCGGTTTTAATGGAACTCCCATGTCGGAAGCGTCGCTTGACCGAAGAGCGTCGTGTCGTGTCGTGTCGTGTCGTGACGCGCGTTACCGACGCGACGGATCGCTCGCGATCCGGACGCTCGACTCCAAGGAACTCCGCCGGTCCATCGCGACGTTGACCTGGACGAGGTCGAGGCCACGGGCTCAGGCTGAGGCTGAGGCACGGGCGATTCGCGGGGAGGGGGAATTCATTTTTAGCGGGAGGGACGATCGACTCGATAATTTCCGAATATTCATTTATGCGCGGGTAAAAATGTTGATAGAATGCAGAATAACATTTCTGTATGAATTATTTATTAATCCAGATAGGATTCTAAAACCACTTTCGAACAAATAACTGCAGATCCCGCGGGAATAACCGCGAAAGTGTGCAAAGTGGATCTACTCGCATGTATTTTCATGAACCGCTATCTGCTTACCCCCACATGTACAGGAGTACGCGCGCACACACAGGCAGAAATGCGAGTCCAAAAGTACACAGGGAACGCGGGGGCAGAAGTATGAAACGCGATCGCGTATACGAAGCGAGCTCGATTGTTTTACCGCGCGATCTAAATACGTCGCGCGTTTACAGGACGGGGGGGGGGGGGGGGGGGGGTAGATAGAGTAAGGAGTAGCGGGGACAATTAATTTTCCCCGCGTGTCTCGAGAGCGAGTCGCTTCTCGGTCGCCTCGTCAAAACCTTCGGGGCTCGAGCGTAGCAGCAGCAGCTCTCGATCTCCCGAGGGCTTCCCCGGAACCACTTTCGAGAATACCAAAGTTACCTTAAATTTAGAAAGGCGTTCAATGATAAACGAGACGGCTGACTCTGCTACCCCGGAAGAAGATTTAATAACGAGCTCGATGATTTTCCTCAAGTTTTTTTCTTCTCCTTCCTCGCCTTTCCGGGAGAAGGAGTGGAAGAAATACAGGGAGAGACGGATCCTGGGTGACGCGTGCGCGCGCGCGTGCTTCCGGAACGCAGGAGGAATGATAAGGGCGAACCGCGCGACGGGGGTTGGTATCGAATTTTCACCCTGTTCCAGAACATTCGTATTAATATTTTACTGCGCCGCTTCGGACGAGAAACAGGTGCACTCGGGGAAGGTCGTAGGTCAATCGAGGGGAACCAAAGTCAATCTCGCGAGATCTGCCTGCCGCCATATTGCTCGTGATAAATTACGAGTGCCATAAACCACGGGGAGCGCCGCTAAATTGCGAAACCGTAACCCCTCTCCGGAGCATGCGTGCGTCGTGGCCACCCGACAGGTTTTACGCGATTTTCGTGACGTCGCGATAGATTTCGCCGAGTTCGTCAATATTTTTCCAAGGGCGCTCGCGCGATACACGCTTTTAGCCTAGAGGCGGCCTGCCTGTTCTTATTAATCCGCCGAATATCGGGGGCAGGGGAGGAGGACATTTTGGAGGAAACCTCCAATGCTTTTTCGTCGCGAGATTTCTTCCGAAGGATCGATCGAGTCATACCGGCGAAAGACTCGCAGCACGGTGTAGCCGACGGAAGTGAGCTACGAGTTCAATCTTAACACGATTTTCTTATGCGAAGGAAGTAGATTAAAAAGGGAATGTGACGTCGCGATGCTGCGAGATAGCCTTCTCACGCTTGGAACTCCGGTCGACGGTGGACGGAGAAGCGTTCCACAGGATTAATCCAAGTTCCTTCGTGGATTTAATCAGAGGCGCCTAGCAAGAATCGATTTGCAGAGTCGAGTCCGAGAGGATCCCGATCCGTCTTTCCCCGAGTAGAGAACTCGACTCTATCCGTGGTACATCGAAAAAAGGACTGGACTGGACCGCCACCACCACCACCACCACCACCACCAGGTATTTCCTTACTCCCCCGGTATCTTCCCCATCCCCAGACCGACCCTCGATAAAGCAACGCGGGAGAAAAACAATTTTCCAATCTACTATTCGTCGCCTGGGACCGTCTTTATCGCTTTGGGATCTTACGACTTACGGCCTCTGGCAAGCTGTCGGACAATTTCGGTCCCCGAAACGGAGCTAAAAACTGCGTTTCATAGCCTGTATCTCGGTTATGGAGTTTTAAATTTCCAGCGGAGCGTCTGTGTAACGCACGGAAGGGGAGAAGCAACCTTAACTATGCGACTCGCGGTCTAACTCGACGGTTATGCAATTCTCTAGGCTTTTACGACACCACCACCACCGCCGCCAGGTGGAATTGAAAGATTCTCGCGTTAAAAATGAAGTTCCTATTAAAGTTTCGCTTCCTCGCCGAGGAGAACTCGACTCTCGTTTCCACGCGCGCACCGCGACGTAAATCTCGCGGTTCTCGCGGTTCTCGCGGCCCCTCGCTAATTCGAGTCGACTCGACTCCTGGTGAAATGGTGAACACGCTCAACGTGGTCCTCTACCGAACGCAGATAAATTACAACGTTGTTTAGACAAGGCACGATTCAGTGGCCACGAGCATCTACGATTATGTCATTGATTCATCCGATTTCAATCGATTTGATTCGATTCGAATCGGATCGGATCGGATCCGCGTCGAATATGGCTCGAATTAAATTTACAATTGATACGCGAATAAACAGAAATAAAGCTAAACAATACGTTAAAGCTTTCTCGCGAATATTGTATGAAGCTAAATTTACCCGCAAACAGATGAAACCGATAAAGGACTTGGAACGGATAGTGTTTGATCAACGAAGAACAAATAGTCATTACCGGGACCAAATGCATGCAAATAGCGAATATTGTAAATCCATTTGGCAGGAATACTTACTATAAATCGAGTTGGCAGCGTCAGGTAATTTCGATGCAACTTCACAGTCGCGCGCCATCATGACCCGCGATCATTTCTGCAAACTTTTTCTCCCGATCGCCGAGCGACCACCATTTCCTCGGGACTGCGAGCGAAACGAACGAATCGGACAGAAAATCCGATCGCGGATCGGTCGGACGATACTCCGACGAGGGCCAGCAGTGAAAATTCTGGGGGAGGGACTAATTATCGAAATGTCGCGATAAAACCAACGACGTACTTCCGGCGTATTATCGATAATATCGATTCTCCCGGTGATTTTAAATATTGACGAATCAATTTGCCGGAAAGAGATTGGCACGGAATTACGGTTACGTACATGCCGGAGAAAAAGAATCGTGGAAAGGCTCGAGGGTCAAAGCTCGTTATACACCACAAATGGGGAATTATTCCTTCCGAAGAAATGCGCGGCGGTCTCCTCCTCTCGAACGAGGGGACAATTAACTGACATAATTTCCCAATCGACTCACCTGTCGACCTTAGTCGACCTGATTGGTGCAATCCAAGAGAAAAAGAATGATGTAATTGCACTTGAATACAAATAAAATGAAAATTAAGTGATACGAAGTTAAATTCTTTCTCCCTTGTTCCCCCATTTTCCGTCTCGAGTAGCCCGAACCAATGATTTGGCGGTCCGGGGGTTGCATCATCCGCAACCCAGTGGACCACCACCACCACCACCACGGAGGATATGCAGATTGTCTCTACCATTGCGAGAAATTCGTCAAAAGGACGATGGTACCCCGAGTTATGCAACAAGTTGCAGTAACTACTGATTGAATCTATCGTATTGGTAAGATAGAGTAAACTCGTAATTGTCAAGGTAATTGTCGTGTACAGTCGGTAACTAGTTAGCTACCCCCTATTCCAACTGCGCGCTTGCCTTCCTGTTCCTCGTATGGCTCGGTCCTGTTTAATTTGGTCAATAAGCAACCATGCAAAAACATTGCTTTAATGAAAATGTCCACGGCTGCGTTCATGACGTTAAACGATTCCTAGTTTCAGTAATTTAAATAGAAAATTGGTTCGTCTCTCTGAACAAGTAAATATCCGACATTACCATTAACTGGACAAGCACGATATAATTAAATGATAATTAGGCTAGATTATGCTGTTAAATTTTCTCGATAAGCGTTTCCAATCATCTAATCCTATATAATTTAGAAATTACTAGTAAATGTAAATTAATGTAGAATTGATGGATTGGCCAGTATATATTTGATCAGGATATACAATGATAAATGTTATGTCGTATTATTGTAATTGGAAGAGGCTTAGCTAAAATGTTACTCCACTGCGAGTCGGACTATACTCGATATTTTAGCGGACAGCTCTCGGATTTCATTGCTCCGAACACGATAAAGTTCCGGCATAATTTCCAAATGAAGTTATGGAAATAAAGTCCCGAGACTAAGTAACTTTAAATAATTCAAAGCTACTTGATAAAAAGCTGGCTAAATTAATAACTGTCTTATTTCGCTCTCGTTGTTAGTTTCGTCGCAGCGGCAGCAACAGCAGCTTCCTCGAGAAGTACCGTCGCGTATACATTTTAGTTGTTGGTGGTGGTGGTGGTGGTGATGGTAACTTGTCAAAAATTTATATAAAACGGAACGTGGAGACATCAACATTTTAGAGCATAAAAATTCCATTTAACCAAATGTGGCGCGCAATTATCGCGGGGCGTGATGCGGTCGTTGGTATTTGCTCGAGGAAGGCGACTACTATACTAGCAGAAGTGGCTACTGCCTGTGCTTTATAAAGTTGGGGCTCGGAAGTGCACGTAGAGGTGCAGATAAATTTTGGGATGACAGCAAGATGGATGGGGGACAAGACGAAGAGACCGCGGTAGCAATTTAAGGTGGAAGACGGACAATTTAAATTTTTCGCCCAACATTTTGCACCTCTCACGGGTGCAATTACTCGGGGAAGCCGAGCCGAGACTCGTCTTGCGAGAATAGTGACTATAGCGATGCTCGACCGCGAGTAATTACGTTCAGCATAATTATCTCAGAGTCCGACTAGCATCCCCCCCCCCCACACACACACACACACACGATACACGATCTTGGGAATCGCGTTAACGATTCTCCATTCCACCCCGCCTTGCACCCCCTCTTTTCTAATCGCATTACGAGTTTCTCCGAGAATTATCGTTCGGCACAGTTAGGTCGAATCACCACCATCGCCGCCGGACCATCCTCCTCCTACTCTGCTGCTCCTTCCTTTATCTCTCTTTATGTCTATCCCTCTTTCCCGAATCGCCGAAAAATTCAGTGTAATCACCCCCGTCCCGGGTAGTCCCGGGCCAGGGTTTCCGGTATAAATTTTTGAAAGTAATAAGCCTGATTGAATCGGAGCGCGGGATAAGAGAGGAGAACGCGTCCGGCGGGGATCGAAGAAAGAATTGAACTTCCTACACGATGAACTTTTGCAATTTCGGAAAGTTTCGTTTTTTTTTCTTCTTTTTTACTTCCTTCCTTTCTTTTTCCTTTTCCCGTTCTTTTTCCCTTTCTTTTCTTCGCTCGCTCCTCTTTTTTCTCTCCTTTTTTTTTTGAGGAAACGTCGCAAAAAGCTTATATAGCGACTCCACGGTAATTTAAGTCGACCTTATCGAAGTTTATCGCGGCGGTCTGACGGAGCAAACTCATAATCCACCACTTCGTTTCAAGCTGGAAACCCATTAAGGTAGCAGTTGCACTGCGACGTGGTGTATACGCCAGAACAAAACGAGAAAGCGGGACCTGCTGCAAGGAAAGGCTCGCGCGCCCGCGCGCGCGCGGGGAGAGTGATTAATGCGAACGGATGAAGAAACAAAAAGGAACTACAAATCTGAAAAGAAGTGCCCGCCCGTCACGTAATTTTTTCCACGCGAACTTTTAGCGAGGCAGCCCCGTGTTAGACGGGAAAATATCCGGCAAAAATGTAGCCGCGAAAAAGCCTCGGAATTAATGTAGTCGAAATTGGTAATGAAACGACAACACACGGCCGAGGAAGGAAAATAGTTAAAAATATCTTTCAAGCTGCCGGGTTAGATTTTAAAGCAACAAATTTAATTGAACGTCCTCGTAAAACAGAAACGAAGGAACACACCCTCCGCTAGGTATTTGCGCGCGCGGACTACCCTTTCCTTCTCCTCCCACGCCGCGTTTAAAGCACCGCTCACGGAAAATCTTCGTGAAAAAAAAAGAATGGGAAAATAACAACAACAAAAAAAAAAAAAAAAAAAAAAAAAATTACCAAAAAAGGAAAAAGAAAAACAGAGGAGAAAATCATTCGATCGTTCCATTCGTTGGCGATCGATCGGGAAACGAGACTGACCAACTGCCGATGACCATCCCCCTGCCCCCACGCGCGCGCACACACACACACACACACACACACACATACACCATACACGCAGGTAAGTCGGAGGAAGCCATTAGCAAGTTAATCCGATTAATATATCGGCTGGAACGTTGTTAAAATTCTGAATCATTAAGGCTGCCGCTGTCGGGTTCCTGCACTGATTACTATTAATGTTAATCCGTTGGTCGAATCGGGCCGTCGATCGTTTTATCCGAGAGTCGAGTCTACGTTGGCCGCCGCTGCATGCCGGCACGCATTACATAATTAGCGATGAATTTTCATAGCATGAATATGAAGCGCAGCTAATGAGCGCATTAATATTTGCTGCCCCGCGGGTTTTGCGCCCTGCGCCAGGGTGAAGCAAACCATGCATAAATCCCTTTGCATACGTGCACGTTTGGCCGAGGCTTGCATTCACGCATGAAATGCGAAAAGTTGCCGATATATCAACTCCATGAATATATTTAAACTTCTAGCCATTTGCAAATCTCGCATTATTTGCTCATCGTAAACTCGATTCTCTCTCCCACGTTTACTCCCACTTTAGCGGTTCGTTCTCTCCTCCCCGCACCGCCACAACCACCACCACCACCGCCGTCTCTTCTCGACCTTCCTCCTCCTCGCTTGCTCTTGAACGAACAATTATCCGATCATTTTTAGTCGACGATGCTCGACGACGACGACGACGACGACGCGATATCCAGTAGGAGGCGCGCGATCGTCTCTTCGACGATCGGATCATCCTAACGCGCGTGTTTCCGCACACGCTCCGATATCGCTAACGTTCGTTTCATTCTATTATAAATACCACGCCACGCACCGTTGGTATGCTAATTCGATATCGACCTAGCGCCGACGCTGGAAGAACATGGGCGAAGATTGTTATTTCTCGATAGCGGCGATTTGTAAATTGTAAAATGGCGGAATGGCATAATAAAGCTCTTTAACGGTATTCCAAACGTATAAAACATCTGTAGCCCCGCGCGTTCCATTTACGAATCCATTAATTTCTACTTTATCCGCGGAGATTGGATCGATGAAATGAATAACATAAATAATACATGTCCGAATGAAAAATTTACAATACCGAATGCGTGCCCGATTTTATCGTTTCGCGCTCTAACGAACTTATTGCGTCACAAGGATATTGAATTTCCCGGGCTAGGAAATTCATTCGTCGATAAATTTGAACGATGACGACGAGGACGACGGGGTGCCAGCCAAAAATACGAGTGACAGAAAGAACCTGAGGAAAGAGCTCGTCGTTCGAGCCTAGAGGAACCACCCCCCTTCCAGAAAAGTGGGTGTAAAGGAGGGTAAGGGGTGGTTGGTCCGATCATTTCCAGGACGTCGCGCGGTAGTGGCGATGCTGGAGATTTGTCTGGCGAAAAAAAGACGTAAGCTCGTCTCCCGAGGGATCAGAACGGGACAAGGTTGACAGGTCTGCTTGGCGCCAATTATGTAGGGGGTGGTAGTGGCGGCAGCCTCGTTTGCCTAAGCGTTTATGGCGGCGACGAGAAACGAGGTGTCCGCGGATATCCTTCAGGAGAGGATCGGCTCCACAGATGCGGAGGGACCAAAATGGAAAAGTCAAAAGAGAAAAGTCAAGCTGGAGCGGAAAGGATTTTCTCATTTTTCCAGCGTGTCTCTCCCACCCTCCGTCCCTCCTCGTCTTTTCGGGGGAAGAGAAAGCTTCGAAACGCAGCTTTATTACGACCGGAGAGCGATGGGCTCTCGTCCTTGTGTCGTTGCACCCTCCGATAGGCACTGGTGGTCCTGCCGCGATCGCACCATTGAAACTCACTCCCCTCCTCCTCCTCCTCCTCCTTTCTATCTTCAGCCTCGAGCTTCGTCCTATCTATAGCCAAAGTTATTGTGCGCGCATCGAGCACGACGCATAATGAGCTTACAGAGCTTTTCAATGCTGCCTCCATTTAACTTTGCGTTATGCAACGGGTCGGGGGGTCAGTCGTCTTCTCCGTCATATCTACCGTCCGTAAAATCGATGCACCCCCTCTTCTCTCAACCCCACCCCACCGTTAATTAAAGAATCACCTGCCACGTTGTTAATTCACCCGGGATATTCGTTTAATCGAACAATTTTATGGCTGGCAGCTTCGACGGGGGCTTTACTGGCATGTTTGCAGAGCCGTCGCTATCTCCATTCGGAGCTTTTACGATTAACGGCCGATTGTATTAGATGGTAATGAGCGATCTAATCAGGATTCCACAGTTCCAGGATCCATCAGGACTGTGCGTGGCACTTGGTGAAACGGGACCGCGAGTGCTGGGAATTAGAATCGAACGGAGCTTCGATCGACGAGCGGCTGAGATCAGCCAATTGCAATTATTTAATCGAAATGTCATTAATCAACGAATGATTTGGGGAAGGGGTGGAAGCGGGGCGAGGGTTGACTCTGGTGAAAGAAACGCCGTCTTCGCGCATCGGTGGCTGCTATTGCCTTTTTACAAGTTGAACGTGAAACGCTCAGGTGTGGACAATGGCGGGGGCGTGCTCGTTGCTAGATAACTTTTATCTTCTCGAATGATAAATACCCTCCTGGAGGGTGGGCTCTGCTAAAGTACAGGTTTTAAGGGTCGTTACATCCGGCCTGACACCCGGTGACCCTCGCGTGACCGACCCTGTCTGCAAATGGAAAAGCGTCCCCTCGAATCAGATCCACTACTACCACCACCATCACCATCGTTACACTACTAGTATCACTACCACCGTCACCGCTACCAACGTCACCACCACCACTACCCTTCCTAACGCTTTAACTGCGCTGGGGAGTGCAGGATGACATTTCAGCAGAAACAGAGCAATCCACATACCTGTTTCGCTCAATTTCCACATCTCTCACGGTCAGGAAACTATTTCATCGACATAGCTTTGCATAATAGAAAATATATCAAGGTCCAAAACTAGTTTTTCACTGACGCGAATGCTCGGTGGAAAATTAAGCGTGGACCACTCGCTTTTCCGATGTATTATGGATTTTTTTGTACACAGAGTTTTTCAGGACTATCCACAGGCTCGTGAAGCGAGGGTGGGGGGATTGGTAAAATCGAGGAGAAAAATCGGATATAAACGCGAGAGCTTTTAGGAGCAGAATCGCAGTTCCGTTATAAAGAGAAGTTACCAAGAGCAAATAGAAGGTCCCTACGAGCGATCCTTCGAGTTGTTAACAAATCTCGGCGTCCGTTTACCGCTGAGAGGAGAGGAGGTACCGTCGTCGCTCGAATCCAAAGGGACGCGGCGTTTCGTTCCATTGACCTCGCCGGGATTCTCGGGCTACTCGAGTTTCTGATGACTCGTGAAACTCCTCGAACCAGTCATAAACAGATATATTTATTGATCCTGCTCGCCCACAATTTCGACCCTCCCCATCTGGGGAAGCGAATTTTCCAAAAGGGACCGGTAGTGGCACGGGGCGGTATCTTTGTTCGATCGGAAGTAAATTTCGCTAAATGTTCCGTTGCTAACAGAAGTCGTCAACTTCATCCTCAGGATTGCTCGTAAAGCACATGGACATATTTCCATAGGGGATGGGTGAGGTGGTCCCGATAATTAAAAGGAAGCAAACGTATCAGCGTGGCCGAGGAAGAGACGAGAGAGAGAGAGAGAGAGAGAGAGAGAGAGAGAGAGAAGCTTCATTTTGCTTGCACTGAAACGGAAGAGGAAGAGGAAGAATGCTTGGAAATTAAATATCGGAACGAAACGAGGCAGCCAGGATGGCAGGAAAACGGCAAAGGACGACGAGGAAGGCGCGGCACTGGCTTATCCTTTTCCAGGCGATTTACGTGCGAAGTTCAGGAGGAAGGAAGCGAATCGTTTATCACGCGGAGGGCTAATAGATAACACGGCGGTTACGTGTTCGGGATTCGACGGTGCCCCCCTCCCCTTCCCCTGCTCTTATCAGGCTCGATCGGTTCGCAGTAGCAGACTCTGGCCGCCTACGGGCTTCGATCCCCGGGAGTTCGGAACCCCCCCCCCCATCCTGATATCAGTGCGTAACTCTTTGCAAAAACCGACGATCGTTATCCCTAAACGTTCCACCCCCCCGACTGGCAATCCACTCCAGCAACCCTCCTCCAAGAAGCATTTCAAACGGCTCTTCCAATTTTTACGCTCAAGATACCCCGTGTGGAAATACAATTGTCAACTTGGGATCGTTCAAGGAACCTTCATCGTTCCCGAGGGGGTGGTGGAAAATCATTTCAATTAAAATCCCACCAAGTATGCGCGCGTGGACCACGATCTCATTTCTTCTCGTTGCCGGGAATGCGAGTAACGAAGGGTTTTTCACGAAATCCCATTAAAATAAATTTCCTTGTTTCCGGGCATGCGAGAAAAGAATCCAACGAATATATTTGAGCATATTAATTAATGTGGGGCTACATATATATATGTATGTATAGAGTATTTCCAGCCGTTTTGTCAAATGCTCCTTTCGAGCCCGAGGTACAAAGTTAATTTTAAAGGCATTTTCTATAAGCGTAATCGAATAAATGTCTCTTTGTCGCCGGCGAATCATACGAATAACGGCGCGCGAGCGCACACAAACCAATAGAATAGATAGCGCGAACGAATAAATAAATTACAAGCGCATCGGCTGTAAACTTCGAGCGGCAAGAGATTGAAATTAACTTCGTTACGGCAGACGGAGTCTGCCGCTAATGGAAATACGTCGTTTCCGCTGAAATTTTGTTCGTTAAGGAAACTTTATGATAGCTTTCTGCAGAAATCAAAGCCAACTATTGCTATTCTCCCATTTACAACGTTGAAAAATTTACAGCGACCGATCGATAGGAGGTATTATCTAGCCGGAGTTTTAATCCATCCTTGCCGAGCAATTTTTACGAGAGAACTCTCGAGGAGCCTACGCACGCTTATTCCCGAAGAAAATTGTCGCCCTCTTCACCCTTGTTGAATTTTACGTTTTACGTATCCACGCGAGGTATCGACGAAAACAAGGAAAGGAAAAATAAACTGGCTTATGGACGCGGTGCAAACTTCTAATTTCGGAATGCATTTCGAATTGTTGAGAGTTAGCGGCGAAGAGAGGAGAGAAAAGGGAGAAACATTAATACCGTAGCAGGAGGCACGAAACATTGAAAATCAATCGTCGTCGCAATACAGAAAGGGGTGGAAGTAGGGAAGGGGATGAGTAGTAACAGAACGCGTCAGAACAGTCGATGACTTATGCATGCTCGTGCTCGTGCTCGTGCACGGGTATGGGCATGGGCATGGGCATGGGCATGGGCATGGGCATAGACACGGGCACGAGCACGGAGCATGGGCATGGACATGGGGAACCACACAGTCGGATTTTATGGCGGCCCAGTGCAGCATGCCGTGAAGCCCGGACTTTATGCGCCGCGCGCTGTGACGACTGCTTTACGGTGCCCTTCCAGCGGAAATGCTCGCTTTATGGAGTGCCGAAGAAGAGCCGAGCTCCGAAGGACTTTACGACCACGCAGAACCACCACCACCATTCCCTTCATTCAGCCTCCCCCCCTCCCTTACTTCAAATAATCCTCCTAATTTTTTTATCTCAACTCCCTCCCCCTCTCTGTCTCTCAATTAATCGCTATTCCCTGCTCACACTACAGCATACAATTAACGCTAGTATTGGGGGGGGGGGGGGGGGGAGCAAAGGAATCTTCGTTTCCGAGTTTTGATAAAAATAATTGCTTCCGACAGTAACGAAGTCTTTTTTATAAAAATCTCGCTTCTGGTATTGAGAAACGCGAAAGTGATAAGGATCCTATGCCAAAAGCAACCCCTCCCACCATCCCTTTCTCTCGAAAGGTCTAATCCTTTTACTTTTGCCAATCCGACTAATTAGCATTTTTACCGATACGTCATTATTAATTAATGCCATACACCTGCTGCTACCGCCGCCACTCCGCTCCGTTCCATGCAACCTTGCGCAAACTTTGGAAAACTTGCGTTTTTTGTCCAAGTAGAAAAAGAAGGTAACGCATAATATCGTCAGTGAAGTTTTCCCTTTTTACTACGACGAGTTTTAAAAGTGTATCTTTTATGGATTATTCCACGGATACTTTACGACCTGAAATCTGCGAATTTTAGTATTAATTTGAATCTTTTTTAAGGCGTAACGCAGAGATGGATCATCGGAGTTGCGACCATCAAGTTCTTCCTCGACTTTTACCGCAACTACATTTTATTTTAATCGTCATTCTATTCGTGCCCTTCTCACGACGTTCCTTCTCTCGCTCGCCCTTCTCTCCACGAAATCGGCTCCTTTTCTCGTTTCGCACGCTAACTGCAGCACTCCTCCCACTCTCATTCGGTGAACGAATGGAATTTCCGTGGCCTGAATCGAGCGAAATCTATTTTCGAGAGGAGTGACGTATTCGCGCGGCTTACGTTCAATAGCTGCTACCACCGGCGTCGAGGAGTGAAAGTAATCTATCATGTGACGTAGAGGAGCTGCGATATACCGATACCGAGGGGAAACCAAAGTCCTCCACCGCGACACCCTACTTTCGAGATCATCTCTGAAGCACCCGATATCAAAAACGAAATTTCGTTTTACTCACCCGCTATCCCCACGACGCCAAGTCGAGAGCCATCGTCGCTCTGTCGAGGAACCGAACCCTCCGCGAACCAATTAACGCTATCCCCTTTCCCCCCATTCCCGCAAACACCATCTTAACGCGAAACTTGGCTCGCGTCAAATTTCAAAATTATTCTCAAAAATTATCTCAAGATGCCGAGTGTGCTCGTTCGCGAGTCCCGAGATTTTTCCTCGATTTTTACGATAGCTAAATTAGCAGGGGGTAGAGAGGGGCGGGCATCATCATCGTCCACCAGCATCCACCCCTTGGCTCTGGATTTCATTAAGACGACAGTTCTTCGAAGGTGGAGACGAGGAAGGAGGCGCGCGAGGAGAAAATGAAATAAGGGATTTGTAAAAGAATCCGTTAAGAAAGCTGTACGGAGCAGAGTCGTCTATTCTGTCCCATGATTTTTATTCCACTAAACTCGCACAAACCGATTTTCCACTTGGGAGGATGAGAGAGCGAAGATCGCGCGTCTATAGGGCGAAGGCAAAGGAGTTTTGGCACGTCAGACTCGCTGGGATCTCGATCGAACGTATCCGATCAAGAAGAGAACACGTCACGTCGCCTTCATCTACATACGATTTCCTGCTTGAAAACGCTTCCCCGACACTCAGTATTCTCTCCCCGACGCTTTTCGCGCACCGGCAAGACTGTCGACATCAAAGCTCCCCGCCGCACCATTTAACTTCGTTTCTCACCCAATTTTCGGATGCAAGCCCTACTTCTCCAACGAAACGCCGAGTATCCTTCCAAGGACTCTCGGGCTGGACCCTCGTACCTCCCTCCACCCTTCAACCCCCGCGCAATCCCTGAATTTCCGCGAGAAAATTTGTCCTCCTTGAAAATAGCGCGCGAAAATGTAATTCGTCGATTTCTTTACTCTTCTCGTCGTGCTAATGACAACAAGAGCATTATCATTATCGTTATCATTCGTAGAAGCGCGAATGGACAGTATCCGTCACTTTTTATTTTTGCGAATTTATTCGTAACATTTCCCTGTTTTCCCGGAGGAGGGAATAATTGTGGAATCGAAGGAATGTTAAATGAAGGGTAGCGGAAAAACGACAAGGGAAACAAATGCCCGCGGCTCATTTGTACGTCGGCCTTGTCGGGTACATGTTTCGGCTTAACGATACCTGGAGGCTTTTCTCCCTGATAAGGACCGTTCTCGTTTACGCTCAACGCAAAGATAAGCCACGGACCAGTTTTCATAGTTCATTTCTCTGAAAGATTAGGCAAATTTTCCACTAAGCAGCAATTTCCATAAAATAACTATTGATTTCACTAAAATTCATTTACTTCCCAAGCTCGGGGGAGGAAGAGCGCGTCAGCTTCTCCTGCAAATGGTTGCCTTCGAGAATTAAGAGCACGGGGTGCGCAGATAAACTAAATGCTTTTTTGCCTCTCGTCCTAATGCTTTTCCATCTCGGAAGGATGTTCCTCCCATTTTGCGCGTACACATAGAATCCCCGTGGTATTTTCTTGTGACATCTTGAAACCCTCTGACGATATACAAACATATATGTCATAGTTCCCGTGGGATATCACCCCATTTGCGGAAATAAAGGTGAAAGTAACGTCAGAGAGTTGGACAACAACGCTAGCTTTCCACGCAAAGGAACCTTTACTGAGAAACTTCACCGAGTTTATACTACTGCTTGAATTCGTTTTGGAACTACTAACTTCGTTTAATGAAAAATGATAGGCCATTGTGAAGTTGGCCTTTCATCTACTCAAATCTCGAAAAAAAAAAATATAAAAAATTAGGTATATACTTATACACACATATACACAGAGAGATGTGTATATATATATTTGCATGCAGATGCAGAAACAATAACTCAAAGGAATCACTGTTAAATACATTTATAGCTTGTTTTTTTTTTTTTTTTTTAATTCATTCGTGCAGGAGTCTGAAATTACTTTGATAGACGGAGAAAACATTTTTCACGTTTGCACAGCTCTTACGCAATTTGAAAGCTTAGGAGGATATCATTTTCCACGATATGATCGTGGGAATATGATATGAGGAGAATTAACGATCACATCCGGTAGTAACAGCCGAAATTGCACTCTCGATATTCGATCGTATACTCCAAAATGCAAAGAACATTTTAGCCTCGTTTGCTTCTTTTTCTTGCACACTCACCGCGGAAAATGGTGTAACCCTATTAATATTTGCCAAGAGCGCCAGTACTTTTCCCTTTTGGAAAATTCGAGCAATAACGATATAGGATTCAAACATAACTAAATCTACTTTTAACGAGGGAGAAGGAGGGGAAGGTGGGGAATTTCGATTACACGGATAATTTTCATAAATGATTCGCCGTGGAGAACACGAACGTAGGCCATCATAAAATCTGCATGAAACCAAACTAATATAACCTGAAAATTTCATCGTGTTCTCAAATACGCATGTACACAATATCCAAAAATATATACGGATAGCATTATGGCAAAGCGCACAGAAACTAATAACGAAAATTGACTTACCCCTAATATAAAGCATTCATGCCAAAACAATCGGCTAGAATAGAATATTCCTCTGCGATAAACTCGATCAAAGTACGTTGTGTTTCAGCGAGAGAGAGAGAGAGAGAGAGAGAGAGAAATTAAAATTAGGAATACAGCGCGACATCAGCGATTTCTCGAGGAGAAGCTTCGACGTTATCCAGCAATTTACAAATTTCGACTGTCTTCCGATCATGTTTACGCGTACCTAATCCACGTATAAAGCGATATGACTAATTTGGAGAATCGTACGAACAGAAGATGAGAATTATTAATCTGTGGGATCGAGAGAATTGTTGGCTGGAATCGTGGAGCGCAGTGAGCAAGGGTGGATAGGTCGAGGGTGAGGGATGGGGGTGAGAGATGCCGAGGGCGAGAGGAGAAGAGAGGCGAGGCAAAGCAAAGTCGGTTAATCGTGCATACGAAGGGAATATATCGCGACGTTAATTAAGAAGGATGTCTCGGGGTATTAGCTGAAGCGGCCCACACCCGCAGTCCTCAGCTATGCAGGACGTCTCTCGTCTGGAGAGCGAGTGAAATCGGGCCACGCTTGCGGCAAGAGACAGGCAAGCCCCGGGCAGGAAAGGGGACGCGCGCGTTGCTTTATGCCAAGAAGCGTTTCTCAACCAGCACCACCAGCGGCGACAACGATCATCGTCATTGACATCCGTGTGCCATCACCCCACCATCCTCTCCCGTTGCCTTCTCTCTCTCTCTCTCTCTCTCTCTCTCTCTCTCTCTCTCTCTCTCTCTCTCTCTCGTTAAGCTGATCTCTCGAGTAACATCTTTTGCATTCTCTCAAAGCTACAAATTTTCCATATCGACCCTTCCGAATCCATCGCACACTTCTCACCCTGCGTACACGCGACGCGAGCGAGAGCAAGAAAGCACTTGGAAAATTTTTTGTGAAATTCGTAAAAGAGCGAAGGAAGAGAGAAATCGTGTCTATGGAGTCTCGTCTCGTCTCGCCTCGACTATGGTACGCGAAGAACAGCTGTAAATTAGCCGAGATATTCCTCTTGTGAAAACTGAGAAATACTTATAGTAACGAGCGCAGTGGAATTTTGTAATTTTGACGTCGGCGGTGCTACCGCCGCTAGTGGTAGCCGCAGTTAAGCTGAGAATCGCTGCTTTATGGCTTACCGTCGTCAGGGACGCGCTCGTCCCTCGAGCCAGCTGGAATTCCGGGACACTCACCTGAAACAAAAGCAAAGAGAAACCTTTAGCTCTTTTGTACGTCTGCGAAACGAGCAAGTGTATCGTTTAACGAGCTCCTATTTCAAACTTAAACGCTAAGAAGGGATTATGCCGTTTACACTCGATCGTTAGCAAAGTTTTTCGAAAAACCACTCTTCTCCCCAGCTTCACTTACGCCACACCACTGCTATCCTCCCTGGTGCTCTCCTCGAGCGAGTGGTGGTGGTGGTACTGCTGAAATCTTTCAGCGTTAGTCTAAACTCAACGGGAGAAACTTTTCAGAGGAATACCATTAGCGAAACTTGAAGGAATATTAATGGCTAATTTTTCCGTGAGAAATCTGACTTTTTATCGTTAGGCCATGATAAGGATAACAGACGTATCCATAGGAACATAATTTTCACGGTGAAAGTAATCTCGCGATATGGAATCGGTTGGAGATGTAGCGTGACTCGTAAAACAAAAAAAGGGGGTGGGGGAGGAAGGGGAGCAAACAAAATAAAAGGAACCAGTTGTGTATAGAAAGCGATAAAGGCAACAGAGAGTAGCACGGCTATAATTTTGCTGGGGGTGGTTCTTTCGAGAGCAACGCGCGACGTTACGAAAAGTTTTCAGGCTTATGGGGTTTTATGGGGACAGGGAAATTCGCTAGGGTTTCAGTGGTGGATCCCCGCGATTCAGGCGGGAGAAAACAGAGGGGGGGGGGGGGAAGACTCACGGTGGATCCTGGAAATAACACAGACTCGTTATAAGCCGATCATTAACTGTTTCGGAGAAACTACCCCCTCCTTCTCTCCCCATGTTTCTCCGGCAGTTAGCGTGGACGGTTTCACTTTCATCCCTGCGTAACTGAACTTTTACGTGAATCCTATCGTAAATCTGACACGCCGTTGAGCAACTGCGATATAATTTCCGTCGCGCGTGTCCCAGGTTAACGTATTCGTGCGTACACGGTCACGTGCGCGTCCACGAATTTCGCAGGCGCTCGAAAACAAATGTAAATCACCGAAGCGGCCAGCAGCGTTTTCACGCTAGAAAATTTCAGGCGCTCTGCTACTGCTTGTCAACGTCGACGTCAATCGCCGACGCGCAGCTGTCAACTTGAAACGTCACGACAGGAAATAGTACGTATAATTTATTGTAATAGAAAACTCGTGGCTCCACCCCTCCCTCCCCCTTCCGTGTACCTTTATCGGATAAACGATTTCTCGACGAGTAGCCGGAGATAACCGGGGTCCGCGCGTCGATTAAGTGGAAAAACCAATTAAAGCCGCGACAATGTACAAAATTAAAGCGGGTGCTCCCCCCCCCCCAACGCCTAAGGAAACGAGAGTATCGCGACACGATGATCCATCAGCGATGAAGTACGGAAGTACTTGGGAGCAACAACGACCAAGTAATTGCTTGCGTGGAGAGAGAGAGAGTGATCGAGTGAAGAGGGTCAATGCTAAACGCGACAACGTTCAGTGCTGGGAAAGAAATTCGGTTGGCGGTTGCTTCGCGCGGGAAAGTTTACGCGTATTGGTATAAAAAGGGGAAAAATGCTGCCCGAGGAATCGAGTGGGGTGGGGGGTGAGGAAAATCATGCGGTGAACATGTTTACGTAAATAACGGATAGGATCGATGTGGTTTTATCGCAGTTGTCACGCTACTTTCACGACTACTGTGGGTGGATGCTTTTCCCGAGGCATCCGTAGGCCGTAGCGGCGCACATAGCACGTACGCGCTCGATAAAAATCAAGCGGTCCCTCGATATTCTGAATTCGCGGGCAAGGCTGGCTCTGCCAAGAACGACCGACGGGGGAACGGGGGAACGACGGGACGGGACGGTGCGAGTGAAAAAACAAAGTTCAATCGATACTCCTGATACGCCAACATCCGTCCGCGTAATTGCAGTGGAATTGCAACGCGCCGTACGACGGGGGTGGTGGTGTCGTGCTACTTCTGGAAAACACGTGTACTATCGATCGGCTTGAATTTCCTACGAAAATCACTAATTCCAGTAATTCCGCGCGAGGTTTAGCGCTCGGCACGAAAACAGCCTCGTTTTTCCTTTCCGTCGTCCCCCCTTACTATTTTCCCCCTGTGCGCGCATTGGTAAATTTCATTTTGCAGCAAGTTCGTTTCGCGATGGAGAGCCGTTGCGAAAACTGTTTAAATATAAAGAGGAACTACCATCGATACACGGACCAATACATAATCGATGAAACTTAATTGTGGCCGGTGTGAAAATGGAGCACTCTCGCCCGCTGGGGCGTAACTCGGTGCTCGAAGCAGCAGCGCTGGGCGATGATAATGGCGTAAAATTCGCCGGGAAACTCGATTAACCGGATTGATCAGCTGGGAAAATCGCGGAAAATCATTCGTCACGCGTAACTCGCGTGCGCTCGCCGTTTTGGCCGCTTTGTTCTTCCGACGTTTTTATTCGCCGGGCTTAACTCATCCGGCTAAATCCGGCTGAAATCGAATTTCTGGCGGGAACGGAGTTTTTACAGCATCCGAGCTGTTTCGCCCATCGATTGATGTAAGTCTCGGGGATTTCTTTTACCCTCGGCCGAACGAAACGCAATTCCGTGGCCAAAAGAAAGACGGAAATCGCTTGGAAACGAAAGGAGCCTTGTGCCCGCCTCACGCCATGCCACGCCATGCCATGCCACGCCACACCGTGCCACGCCACTTTGCTTGTAGACGCAATATTTTATACGAACCATCGAGCCCTTCCTGGCATTGATTTACATGAAAAACAAGAGGTTCTCAACCTGCCTCCCCCCTTCCTCTCTCGCCCTTCGAGAGGAAATTACGGAGAAATATCAAGTTAACTCAACTTTTGCGAGGAAACGTATTAATCGAGCGATAATAATCGTTAATCCGTCACGCGTTATCTCGACCCGACCCTGTCAGGATGATTGCTACGTCCAAGAGAGGAGATTTTACGAGACCGCAATATTTGATCGTCTAACAGCTGTAAATGATGGACGCAAGGAACCGCAGGGCTCCCAGTGGAAGGGACGCGATATAAGGAGCCCGCGGCACACGCGAAACTCGAGTGTATGCGTGAATCGCAATGAACAAGGGCAGGAGCGAGGGGCGAGGGGTAATTTATCTTGCTGTATTAGCAAATGGATGATAATGATGCCCTAAGAGGAGGGTTAAGGAAACTTTGTCGAAGCTCCTCCAAGTGGAGCTACGAAAGCTTCGCGAACGTTAGCTGCTACTACCACCACGCTATTACTGCCGCCGCTACTACCATTACTACCATCATCAGCATCGCAACCACCACCACCACCACCACCATCATTACTACCACGAAACGTTGGAGCGTCTAGAATAAATTACGGCCCGTATTAAAAAGGGCCGCTATTAGGCTAATGATCGGACAACTAGACAAAGAGACGTCAAGCGGAAAATAAACACAAGTGATACAAGTACGCGTTTAAGAGAGCAGGGACCCATTTACTTGGCGCGTCTGGAAAAAATTGCCAGGAAGCAGCAAGGATTTGTTTCTAGTGCAATTTGGAGGGGTGGAGAGAGCGAGGAAAATTGTAATGGATGAGACTTGGGAGGAAGATTAAGGTGAAGGCGAAGACGAAGGGGAGAAAGGGGGAAGGGGGAGGGGGCGAACGGTTAAGGGTAGTTAAGGGTTCCGGACGCGATACAAATTGATGTAGGTGGTGGTAGCCCGACCGACGAATCTGCCGTGTCCAGAAAATGCTGCTAACGCCTTCACCAGGAGTCGCTTCTTCCCCACCTCTGCTACAAAAGCCGCTTTCTTCTCCTTGGAAACGTCTTCTTTCTTTTCAAGGCAACAATAGCCAGGGCGCTCGAAGGAGCGCGCGAACCTCGCCAGACTAGCCAGCGAACAATGCGACGTAACGAGTCGACTACCAGACGCAAATTGGCGAGACACGTGGAGCTCGCTCCACCCCCCTCTTGCCCAGGAACTTCCAAATTGCCGAGTTCAAACCACGGGCAAGCCCAGGGTCGAACTTTGCTTTCGCGCATTATTCTCACGAGCGAGAGAGTCCCCCGCGGCGGTTCCAATTGCAGTTTCCAAATTCTTCATCCATCCATCCGTCCATCCGGAAGAGACCTTGGGAATTAGAGCGACGGTCAATGACGCGGGAGAAACGAGGTTACGGGGTTAGTGGCCAGTTGCAAAGTTAGAGCCAGGTCGATTCGAATCAGCAGCCGCGTTTAGCGGAAAAAATTACGCAGACGAGGGGTAGCTGCCGCCGATGCACGGTCGTCGACGGAAATGTACGTCGGGGCAATGACTCACCAAAGACCAGCGGGGCGGGCTAAAAAACAAGGTCGTACGGGGAGGGGGGAGGCAATTCCTCGAGGCGGAAACGCAATTTTCCGATCGTTTCGTCGCTGATGGAAAGAGAGTCGCTCGCCTTCGAACGGGAAATATGTAACCTTCTGGAGCAGGAGGGGTGTTGTAATTCCCCGTAGGTGACGGGTGGAGGGAGGGCGCACACGTCAGGTGCGTTGGCCAAGTTCTCTCGCATCTGAAGCAGCTCGGGGCGAGGGGGAGCGGGTCCAGGTCGCAACAGGCGGAAAGAAGCGACCGACAGCTACGCAGACAAAGCTGCCGGGGATCGATCTTCCATTCCGGTAATGAGAAAATCACAAAAGACATGTCACTTGAATGGATCCAGTTCCCCTGATCCTTTTCATCGTTGCGTCTGCCCGTGCAGCTGCGTCCAATACCCTCTCCCCGATAAGTCCTCTCACCCGGCGGCGCTCTCTTTGCAAGGTTTAACCCTTCGAATATCAGTTTCACCTTCGCGTAATTCCCTGTTCCAGCTACTAGCACCGAGAGACAGTAATCAATTTCACTGATTACTCGACAGATGCGAAACAGGAATTTCTCTTACTCGATAGGTTACCCATAATGCTGCCATTAATGTTTCAGCGGCTCAAAGAGCTCCCGTGCGCGCGCGCGCGTATGTGTGTCGTGCGTGTGGCTTCCTTTTACACCCTCTTCCCACCCCCTACGACGGCCACAAAAATTAAGCGACCAAAAACGCGCGCGCTCCGGAAAAGATTGGAGCGCGATCGAGTGGGAACGCATCAGTGATGCGTATCAATGATATATGCGGCAATTCGCTAATTGCGCGAATTACACGAATTGCGCGAGTTTTATTCGATACCCAGCGCGTACCATGGAATTTTCCTACTTCTTTTTCCAACGCGGAGAGCGATCCAACGAGGTTGCGCGGAATGTAATCGCGTCAGTTTTCGCGGATATTTTTCATATATTCAGCGTTTAAGTAAATGTCATTGTTTTCCGAGCGGCCGTCAGTTTTTCGCGCGCCTCGTTCGGGAGGGACAACGTCGCAGGGAAACTCGTTGCCGGACGTTTCTCTTTCCTGCGGGAACGGGTCAGCCACGGTTCATCTGACGCGTTAACTGAAATTCTACACGTGGAAAATAAAAGCTGCAGTAAAAATGGACGGGCGAGGGGCAAAATGGAAAATTGTGGAGCGCCGCGCTATCGTTACAGCGGGCACTTTTGGTCAGCGAGACTCTCCACGCCGGGGAGTGCTGCGAGTAAACGAGAAAAAACACACGCGCGCACGCACACACACACACACACACACACACACACACACACACACACACACACACAAGGAGAAACATTGCGGGACTGTACAGAAACTGCAAGGTTACGGGGCCATGCCAGGTGGGAAGAGCGGTGACGCGAGGGGTGGATTTTTCTCGCGCAAAGGGAAAAAGCAGCATGAAAAATGAAAATGAGGTGGGGGCAAGAGTGGAAAGGGAGAGGAGGGGGATGGAAAACCCGCGAAAGGTACTCCCGGGAAAAATAACGATTTCCCGTTGGTCGCTAATAGTCATTCGCGCTGTTTTGACGCTGAAACTACCCTCGAAACAAAGATCGATATTTCCAAGGGGAGGATGAACCCGGGACGAAATTTTCTCGCTCGCGTTCATCGCGAACTATCAGAAAACTTTTGAACCGCCGCGCCGCGATCGGTCGAAGCTCTCGTGCTTTTGCGGCCACGGAAGATGTCGAGTATTCGCATTCTAACAAAGTTCCCAGTGCCCTCGAACCTAACTTTCCATCGATTTGTCACTTCATTAAATAGCCCGGCGGTAATTGGCACTCGACCATCGAGTAGAGGAGCGCGATAAAAGCTACTCGGCCATTCACGTTACTTCCGTCAGTGGAAGAGATCTTGAAAGGTCCGACAGAGACCTTCCGAAAGACAGCCAAGCGAACGAACTAATGAACGAACGAACGAACGAACGAATGAACGTACTTTGAAATTTCCCCGGTGGTTTCTGATCTGACGTCAGAACTGATGGCTCCTAGCGTTTATATAGCACTTAAGACAAACTATCGAAGGTTTGGTCCGGAGTAATTTAGGATGGAGACGATCAGGGTGCAAATAAATGTGAAACATCTTCTGGCAGCAATTGACCCGATCCAAGTGGAGAAAGTCAAAGGGATGGGAAGTTCGTGAACTAGAACCTTCAAGGTAAGTTAGTCGTGGAATCGCTTGGTCGGATCCAACCTTCGGCAGTTTACGGCACAACTTTGTAGGGAGCACGTTTCCGCAGGTATATCACGTCGTAAAAGGGACAAGTTGCTGCTATTCTGACGAGAATATACGCCATTGGTTTATATCGTGATAGTCACTGGCCCTTCTCAGACTAAAATCTCAATCTGGATAATAACAATCCTGAATCTAATTCCTCAGAATTGGGAAACTCGTCCTCCAGGAGCATTAAACTATTAAACCCCGATTACTCAGAATCCCTACTACCGAAAAATCTGGCATTTGCGGATCGTGTAAAAGTACACGGGCCGCGGTAGTCGCTCTGTCCCGATTAAATTCACTCGGAGATACTCTCCGCGAGGAAAAACCACGACCGATATTTATCTCCAATATTGCACAGTATTTACCATTTGCAGAATCAAGATAAACAATAACATATTTTATGCATCAATAACGTTAGAAAACAGCACATTCGTCGACTTGACGACTTTTCCACTATATTATTTTAATTACGACGATTATTATGATTATTATTAAAAGCCGGTATTGTGCTGTACCAATACTTCATATTTTATCATTGACGAAGAGAGGGCGGAAGGAAAACACCAGGAAAATGTGGGTCTCCGTGTTTCCGAGCATTTTTAATTAAGGCTTTTAATGAAATTTTCCTTTATCTTGGGGCAAACGTCTCGGGAAAGAAGGAGAGACGGAGTTTACCATGAGCCAGGGGGAGGGGAAGGAAGATCAAAGAGGCCGAGTGGAAAGCTCGATGCCTGGTCAGCCAGATCTACCGACACAAAGGGAATCGAGTCAAGGAACGGTCAGCCAAGATCATCCCCATCTCCACCGACCCTACCCCCCCCCCCCTCGCGGCAATACGTGACTGGGAAATGTCCGATTCTGATCCAACAGGACGGCTAGTTTGGCAACGATTAGAGGCATTCTAAATTGATAATATCACAGTTACATCGGTAGGGGGATGATGCGGTATATTGAATGGGAACTGCCGCGCTACGGCAAATAATACGCAATATCACACCAAATGTAACAACCCCAAATCGGCCCAATGAAATCGAGCGCCAATATTGGTTTTACGCCCGCGCACAATCATTAATTAAGATGAAATTAGAAACCCGATACTCGCGGCACTCCTCTTCCGCTAAAATAGCGATGCGTTAACGACACGCGTTAAAGATTGTTGGGCGCGCGCGCGCGCACGCACCAGCAGTAGGATTTGCGTCTTGCTCGAATAAATATTTCACCTTTGGGTAAAATGAGACCGGTGGAAAAGGACGTTTAGGTACGCATCCATTATTAAATTTTCGATCAAAGAGGGTGGTTGACTCGCGCGTAAAAAAAATGCCGGAAACGCCGGCACTGCCGTAGTTTGGGGGACGACGAATGGTGCCCGCGGGACAGGGTAACATAAAATCGGTAGGGTCGCCGTCGTTCCCGTTGCTGCCGCCATCGCCGATTCGCAAAAGGCTTGCTCGCCAGGAGGCAGAATTGCGGTAACAATGTCGACGATTGCAGTTGCTCATTTAGAGGCAAGGCCGGCAAGGCTCGCGGCGGTATTAGCTGGCCTCGATCGAAACTGGGTAAAAGCTCGTTATTGGGAATTGTCTGAGACCGGGGGGGAGAGAAAGAGACACAAATGTCTCTGGCAAAGCTCTTTCTGGGATTTCCCAGTCAAGCTAACGCGTGTGTATGTGTGTACGGGTGCAAAGTCCCAGACAATGCGCCGCGCGTCATATCTAACTCGTATCGCTAATGAGGCGAAGCTATAGAAGCAACGGAGAGTCAGGGTGGCGCGTCAGGGGGTGGCAGGCGGAAGAAGGGGATGCGCCACTTCTCGCTGCGCCGAGTTGCAGGAATGTTAAATTTAGAGGAACGCCACCTACCCCTCCCCCAGCCACCACTTGCATGTACGAACGAGGTAAATCGGAGCACAGAGAAGAGGAGTGAGTTCCGTAAGGGTGAGGAGTTAAAAAAGGAAAAAAAAAAAAAAATCAATGTTAGTGGACCAAACTCCGAATGTCGTGGAACACCACGGGGGAAAATTCTCTGGTCGGGAAATCAAGTTCAGCGCTCGACGGAAATGATGGGCGATCGTCAATTGTTCCCGCAGATAGTTTAATAATAGCTAACTATACACACACAGGACAAATGTAACTAAATCTAGGTAGCGGTCTGCGGATGAGTTTAATTAAACTTGCGAAAAGTTGGTCGGTCGGTAGGTCGGTAGGTCGCGCGCTCGCTCAGTCCCTCGAAAGCGCAAAGTTTCACTCTACGCGTCATCTCTAATGGTCTACGAATCCCCAGGATACATTTTCAGTGAATCCCCCTGTGTCACTCTAGAGGTACCACACACACACACACACACTCATACACCATCGCGCTGCTATCGCTCGAGACTATTTTTCACGTAATTTTCTACGCGTCCAACGTAACATTCCAAGTGACTGCTCACACGTACGCGCGCACACACCACTATCAGAAAAAGAAGATTCTCCCTCGTGCAAATTAAAGCCTCGGAGCTGATTCCAGAAAATGTGGATGTAGCTAGATCGCTCTTTTATTGGATGTAGAATGGAAAAGGATCCGCGGCGGATCAAGGTGTTTCGCCAGGAAAATCCTACGATTCGATCTTCCGTCAATCAGGACGATGCCAAGCATGCAAACTCGCGCCGCCACCCTTCGGATATAAATTTCGGCTGAGCTCCTGAAAATTTCGAGGTAAAGAATCGGCGAGCGGTCATGGTACAAGCGAGTATTTGCCGAAAGAGACACCACTCCCCCCCCCCTCCCCATGCCTTCTCTCGTCGCTTATACCAATGGCAAATCTAAACCCGCGCGCGCGCGCGTGTATATGTGCGCAGCAGATTGACAGTAGTAAACCTATTAGGATCGACCAGCAACCCTCTCCTGGAGCAGGATCGACCCTCGTCTTCCTTACTGAGCCGAGTATACAAATGGTAGGATTTTTACCCCAGTAACCCTCGAGGAAAAGTCAACAACAATTTTTATCGTCATCGTTGCACTCTCGAGGTCATATCGCGCAGCATCGTGCTGAAATCCGTAAGCCTAGCGGCGGCGATCAAAGGGTTACTCTCTCATCTCTCCCTCGCTCTTCCGACGCAGTCTCTGTATTATAACGATAAAAACGAGGTTTTACGTATTCTCGCGAAAATTTCGGCAATTTTCCTTTTCCACTAGCAGAGAGGAAGGCATTCATCTATCTCCTCGTGTTCGACGTTGCTTTCGTCTCTCACCTTATTTCGACGGTACGCTACCCCATCGCGGCAAAGCCAAGTCCAATTACATCCGGTGTACGGAATCCTTGTGTTCGCTCGACTAGCCAATTGAAAAATAATAGAAGCCCCCTCTCGTAGAAGCACCAGTAGAGAACACCACCACCACCACCACCATCCATCCCGACCCTTTTCGACTTCTCCTTCGGGATTCCCTGTGGGAATATGTAGGATAGGAGCGGCTAGCCAAGCAACCAGCCGTAGAATAGCCGGCTGGTCCTCCCCCTTCCCCCTTCACCCTAAGCACACCCCCAACTACCACCGACATACAGGAGAGAGACGTGAAACTCGGCGAACTCTGGCAAATCCCACGATATACAGGCAGGAGACGCCGGTGAAAGTACGCGCGCGCGCGCGCACGTGTGTGCTGTTTTACGTGTAGCTTTCAGGCCCAGTTTTATCCGGGGAAAATGAAAAACTGCCAGAGTACGCGCGTCACTTGCTGTTATCGCGATTACTCATTCGTTCCGGACAAAGCTACGCAAGGACCCTTCCAATATTTCTCATTAGCCGCCGCTTAAAATCCCCACAGGACAATAGCAAAGCGTGCGATAACACTCGCGTCCTGGGACTCGCGACGACGAGGGGACCACTACCACCACCACCGATAGAGACGGCAAATTTCAAGAACGTTTAAAAATTCGGAAGGACTTTTCGACCATTATCGCACCATCGTCCAGTTCCCTCAAGCCGAGTAACTCGAGCTTTATTATACCGCGCTACAAACTTTTTAAGCACATTATGCAAAAGGATGTAAGTGGAAAACTTGCGGAATTGCAGCCCGCCTATTATAAATAGTTCGGCTTTGCAGCTTCGTAATTTACTCTGCCCAAAGCGTGGAATCGTTTAAACTAATGAATTATACATGCAGCTGCTTATGGGTAGCGAGGGAAAAAATGGACCGATATGCATCATTCGATAAGGTTTCCCAGCGACGAATATAGAGTTGCCAGGCGACCTTATTTTCTTATCTGGCTTTCCCCTGTCAGCTTTGACTAAGCGTCCGACTAATGAAAATGTAATCTGGCGATATTGCCGGCTAATCAGAAACACCTTGAATTCCATTTAACTGTGCGTAGGAGGCGTCGAGTTGGGGAAAACGCCGCGCGGTGGCTAAGGAAACGGGGGGAGAGGGGTGGGTCGCGAGGAAAAGGGGTTGGTTGCTACCGCTGTGTTGGCTATTAGACGTTAATTATACAACGAAATTTACTTAGAAATATGACATGGAACGAGCCATGGAAAGCTACTGGAATTGTGTGCGGGTAGAACGGACTGATAGGGGTAGCGAGGGGTCGGACAGTAGGGGTGGAATCGGCAAAGGCACAAGGCGCGAGCGAAGGGACAGGAGCAGGAGGAGGAGCCGAGAGCAAGTCGGATATAAAGCGACAGAAACTACCGGGGAAACTAACTCAACGCTTTAAAGAGAATGGGTTTCGCTGCTGGCTTGTCCGAGGACCGACCGAACTTTTCTACTTGATTAGACATTTATTGCCCGCACCCCTTAATGCGCGTTACAAGCGTTAATTAACATTTATTACCACAGCTGTCCTATTTACCCATCCCGAAGACCTGCCACGGAAAGTTGCCTCGTATTAAGATTCAAGAAATCAGTGTTGCAACCCTCCTCCCTCCTCCCACCACCCCCATCTCTCGAATGATTAAAAGCTCTAATTAATTTTCAAGTTTCGACGCACAACGCTAGGACCCACACACACCGGTCCCGCGGAATGGTTGCCGCGTGAAATTTATTAGAAAGGAGGAATCAATAAGGCAAAGATTGTTGGCGTAAAAGAATCGAATGAGCCATGAATTTGATGGAATGAAATTTCCATTTTTCACCGTTGGCGCAGGATGTAAATTTTTGGATCACGGGCTTCGCGTAAAATCAATTGATGGGAAAGGTTGGGGCGACGATGCTGCAACGTGGTAGAGGTGGTGGTGTTGGTGGTGGTGGTGGTGGTAGTGGCGATGGTGGTGGGTCAAGAATTTCGCGATCCATCGTAAAAAGAGGAAAGGGTGGTGGTGCGGCGACCATTAATCGTAGGTGGTGGTGGTGGTTGGGGGTGAGTAGGTGGTGGTAACGGAAGAGATGGAAGAAGCGTGTTGGTCGGTAGATGGAGGTGGGGGTGGGGGGTGGTTGGCTTGGTCGATGCATGAAAGTGCCCGGAGCGGCTGTCAAACCAATTAAGCCCGTCGGATTGTAAAGGCTGCTTTTAGGGCTTTGTTGCAGCCAGTGTTATGACCGCGTAACCATACCGCCGCTACTGTAATGGATCAGTTTTATGGGGGTTCGAGGACAACGGCGATGTACATTCGCGCCACAAAGCCCGCCACAAAGTTCGTCAGCATTGTGCTCGAGAATGGACACGCTGGCCGCGCTGCTGCTGCTGCTGGTTGCCCGCCTCGATTGTTCCGATCCCGAAGACCATCCTTAGTATGCGAGCGAAGCTACCCCCTTCCCCCGACGGTACCGTTTAACCATCACCAGCGAGCATCTTGCGGGCACATGCGTACGGTCACACACACACACACGCACACCCTACGCCAATTATGCGAACTCATCCGCTTTGACGATCTCGACGATTCCGACGAGAAAGAAGCACACCCCCCACCCGCCCTTCTCCACACCCCTCCGAAGACAAAACAGCTGGGGACGGATCTTCGAAATAACGTGGTGAAATTTGCAGCGGGTAGAGTGCGCGAGAGAGGGAGAGGGAATCGGTGGTGGACGCACGCGCGTAAATGTGTGGAAAGCACACGGTGTGCACCGGCGGGGTGTACTGGTTTATTTATTTGTCGGCGTGGAACCATAAGTGTTTCCGGCACATACGTAAGTTGCGCGTAAACATGTAGATCCCGTAGGTACACGTGTACCGGGGAACTGCGTAGGATCCTGCCCGGCAGTGGAGACACACGTACAGAAGGGTTGTTTGCACGTGTGCGTCGGTAAGTGGTATAATACACTTTCCGGCAGTGTCGTGAATGTGAACCGGGGATGCAGATTACGTGCATCCTGCGCAACGTACTACACGCGCGTAAAATCCTTCGAGCTCCCTCTCTCTCCTTCTCACTCTCTCTCTCTCTCTTCTTATTTCTATCTCGCTCCGTCTCTCCGCTATAAGCCGCCGCTGTGCCTTCGCGTACGTACGTATGTACATCCACGCAAACCGAGCATCCTGAAAATTGTGCACTGCGTATGTGATGCGGTATTTCCAGGAGAACGTTAATTAATAATTTAATCGAAGAGCCTGTGCTTCGAGCCTGTGCAGTCTCGGATCCGGTGCAGGCTCTAATTAAAACCGACGACCCCCTATCTGGCGTACGTACGTACGTACTCCAACTCACTCCATTTCAGGGCGCACGCGTGTCTCTCCCTGACGGACCGGCGGCCTAACTCACCCTATCTACCCCCTCCCCCCACCACAACCACTACCACCACCACCCCCTATTGGTCAAAGGGGAAAATCAACTTTCCGACCATTTCGAAACTGCTGGCCTGTGTGCTTTACCGAATCTTTGGCGTTCTGAAAACGCGACTTTTCTCGAACGTGCGCGCGCGCGCTTCCCCTGGATTTCCACACAGTTAATTCGTTGCACGGAATCGCGCGATCGGGGTCTTTCAACGTGGAAAAGCCTCGAGAGCAGAGGCACAGGTAAAAAGCGGAGGCAAAAAGAGAGGGGAGAGAGAGAGAGAGAGAGAGAGAGCTACGTTAATTAGAAATCGTACACATCACGTGGAATCCGATTATTGGAATTTTCATTTTTGACTTTATTAATCCGTCAATTTTTCATTTCCTGGATGTATCCAGAATATTTGATTCGCGTAAATATAGAATCCCCAGGGTTTCATCGGAAAATACATTTACCCCGTACAATGCAAATAGGTCTAGTATTAATTAAATGTTAATACGACGGGGCGGCGTATCTCGAGTGTCCGTGGAAATTCAGTACTCGTTAATTAAACGTCTAACGTGCGGCGGCATTTTGTCTGAAAAGTCCGTCGGACATTTATCGAGCGGCGTTGAACGTTTAATCCCCGGGAGATCCTAAAAAATCTCAGGAAATAAATTTCGGGAATTTCCACGCGAAGCAATTTTGACGATAAGGATATATCCTTATTGTTGGAACGTGACCAAGGCCAGAGTACAGTGGAAAAACCAAGCATAGCGCCGGCATAGTTCGACCCGCGCTCTGGCCAGTATAACACGTGTGCGAGCATAAAGGGTGCTTGGGTATCGTCCTGCGGGATTTCAGGGATACGCCGTGGGGTAATGTGCGCTAGCTCGTTAACGTGAGAGGCGAGCTATCCAGAGCTATCCACACAGTTATCCAAGCACAACCCTTCGGCGAAAGGGGGAAAAACTGGTTGAACGGTGGCGCGCGGTGTGCGTGGTTCCATCCACACTGCTCTCTCTCTCTCTCTCTCTCTCCTCCTGGTCAGTAGTGGAATCGAAAGGAGGAGAAGAGAAGGGTTTTCGGAAGCTGGCTCAGCTAATGACCCGGGGAGCACCGGATGAAAACAATGCCAAGATTATTCACAGCGGCATTTCCGCCCGCCATTCCGCAGTGACTACTGGCCGACGAGCAAGACTTCCCCGACAGGAATGCGCAACCCGCATAATTTCGACATGTTGCCGGCAAAGTGACCGTTGCGAATCCGACGGACTCCATAACTGTCAAATAATATATTATTAACTCAAGCAGCTTTGAATTTATGCCAGCGGATTAATCCGAACTACCGGCGGTGGCCAGTTTCCCGATAAGGGCTCGGTAAAATGCGCCCCGTCGCCGCCGACGACGCCCCCTACCCCATATTCGTTCCACGTACCACACGTCCCTCTGGATATTCAAAGCCCCGTGGGACTTTGGCCACAAAGGGACAGACGCATGAACTAATTTCATGAATGTGCATTGCACGAGTTACCGGTTCTCTCCCGAAACCCCGGGATATCCATCCGCGTAATACGAAATCCCTCGAAACAAGTTCCACGACAAAATTCAAGAACCCCCTCCCCCTTCTTTTTCTTTTTCTTCCCTCTTTCTCCTTCCCTTCGTTCTCCTCCCACCCACCGCTCTGCTCCGCTCCGTAATCTGAGAATGATTTAAAGGAGTCGAGAGGCTGTGTGTGTGTGTGTGTGTGTGTGCAATCGAGAAAAAGTCGCGCACCCGTGGCTGTCCGTAATAAAAGATTAAAATTCGTTTTCCGGAGCATTAAAGAACGTCGTCCCAGCGCGGAGGAGAAAATATTTGAGCACAGATTTAGCAGAAATTACAGAGAGTCCCGCGGTGGCCCCAATTACGCGGGGAAAAAGACTCGGTTATCCGGCTTGGTTCGCACGACTCCCTCGAGGAAATGGCACGAATCCTTTCTAGGACAATAATTAAGGAGAGCTTTATCCGGGGTTTTATCCTCGTACAAGGGTGAAGCGCCATTTTCCAGCCGCTTCCGGATTTTGCGCACGTCGACAATGATTTTTGAAATCCTACGGGGGGTGGTGGTGGTGGTGGTGGTGGTGGCAGCATCAACGATGCCGATGCTCCCTGGCGAGGCCGAACGCGCAACGGACGAGCCAAAGATAGAACGGGGGCTGCTCCCGAGGGAATCGGCGGTTATCCCCCTGCCGGCGTCTAAGCCAAAATCAGACGAAATAGGCTGGAAACGCCTCGACAAGCTCCGAATCCCGACCAGTCGCGCTACTTTGGAACCGTCCGCTATTGTCCGAGTCCCCAACAACCCCTTCTTCATCCCCCTACATTCCTCTCTCTCTCTCTCCTTCCCACGTGACCATTCGGCAAAAAGCGCAATCTCCACGCATTAATTTTTAAGAAGCTTTCAGCTTACACGCAGAGCCTCTTCCATTTACTAAATTAGACCGAATGTCCTCCGTGCCGGGGAGTTTGCCCGGCGGGATTACGGAACCTCCCGCCACCCCTTTCGCTATCTGCCATCTGATTGCTTTTACTACTTTTGGCTAGCTGTGGCCACTGCTGGAAATGCCAATGCAACGATCCGCTTCGTCCAGGACTATCGCCGAGTTCCGTCGACGCATAATTCAATTTCTACGACAGCTACTGCTGATGAGAGGGGGGTGGGGTGGTTTTCATGCACCGCCGTGCAAAAAATCCACCGTGCGGTCGAGCATTTTACGGGCGAAGCTTTGTTCAATGACGGGGGCAATCGGCGTCGCTCGATAGAATTTCTTGGAAACGCCAACAACTCCCCCGGGGGGAGGGCGGAAGAGTTCGATTTTTAAATGAAAACATCCCCCATATAATTTCCTCGTATAACTCGATGTTTACTTAATAAAGATGGCGCGATAACACGGCTCGGAGTCTCGTTTCCGCTCAACTGGAATAACGACTCAAGAGCTCTACTATCTAATCGAGGCATCTCCATCCGCGGAACGCTCCAACGACCTTCGACTTCCGGAAAACCCGGAGAGAAGCTGAGCTGAGCCGAGGAGCGACGAGCGAGAAATCCGTCGCGCGTAAATTTCGAGCACCTTTCGCCAACCCGAAGGATATCTGCTTCTTCGTCTTCGTTCTCTTCTTCTTCTTGTACTCGACGATGCTGTCATTCGAAAACGCAAATCTCGCCAGAGTTCTCGGCGAGTGAGAAATTCAGAGACATTGGAAAGAATACGGAGGTGGGAATATCTAGCGTATCGAGTTAATAGCTGCTGCTAGTGTTGCTGCTGCTGCTACTACTCCACCATGTTTAAAGCGATGCCAGGAGGAAATAGAAACAAACTGCCACGGGTCAATAGTACTAGTACTAGTAGTAGCACTCGAATAAATTTCAGATTGAAATAGAATATTTCCAATTTCCATTTGCGCTCCGTAAACAATTTGAAAGCAATTTCACATTTCGCGCTCGGTACGACTGATAAAAACGCGTAACGCGATTTAACGTGATATTAATGTAGTAGAATTAACTATTCAAAGCGAAACGTAATTACAGTACGATTTGATACTTATATTGGTATCAATTACAGTCTAATCTGTTATGTGAAACGAGAACTCTCAATTTATTGGTTGGATTTCACCTCGTCCCCCCGCCGCGCGCGCACGAGAGCACAGATAAAAATTCATGAGGTACATGGCTTCGGAAGCCCATTAATCAAATTTGGAGAATTAATTCCGTTTCGCGGAAGCACGTTTGGCGAAGCCCACACTCTTTGTATATCCGGCTAAGTAGAAATTTTACGGACGATTTCGTTTTCACGTGAAAAGAAGCCTGCTGCTGCTGCTGCTGCTGTACACACCGCGCAACTTGTCACGTTTCGATGGGAACTTGAAAAGAGAGCGAGTCCAGAGGAGGCACCACACACGCGCGCGCACACACGCACACTCGCTAATCTTTACAATTTTTGTCGAAACGCCAATGAATTTGAGAGACGAGGGTTGGGAGAGAATTTCGGCGGATCTGAAAAATCTTGAGATTTTTCGAGGAATTCGACGAAAAGTTATTCAGGGACTGGTTGGATGGTTTACGCATACTTTACGAGTGAGACTCGAAGTTAGGGCGAAGAAGAGGGTAGCTGGCAGAATTCGCCTGATGCATAGTCGATCCTGGGCCACCCTGGGAGCGGATGTTGAAAGGAGAAAATGCGCGTGGTTCAGTCCTTGGGGAACTAGCTCGCGAGCGCTGGATATGCGGCCAACTTACGGGGATGCGAGGAGGCGCGAGGGGAGAGGGTGGAAGTAACGGGAAAGAGGAAAGTCAAATTTGCTCATGATAATGCCACGAATTTCTCGCGGAAAAGTGGAAGCTGTTTGCACGCCGGCACTCCTGTCGCGCTTCCAAGCTAGCCGTGTGCTTCTCGAAACTTACCTGAAACAGAAAAGAAAGAGCCGGAGTTAAATCACCATGAAAAATTTCAGGGACAAGGCGTTTCCAGCACGAGATAGTAACGCGAGAGAAGAGAGACGATGAGAGATCTCGAAGAAAATCTGAAAGTCGTCGTCGTCGTCGTCGTCGTCGTCGTCGTTGCGTCGTTGTCGTCGTTGCGTCATTGACGTCGAATTAGCAACACCTTAGCGATTCAGAATTCGATCGAGCTGATTTCTCCCCGAGTATCGGATTCCAGGATGCTTCTGCTTAAATAACTCTTCCGGAGCAATTAAACTAATGAGCTGTGATGCACCACCACCAATACTCCTCCTACCCCCATCCCCACCCACCACCATCAGCATCGAGCTGCTACGATACCTCGGGTATTAGCCGAGAGCTAATATTTCCGAGAGTTCGCAAACTGTAAATTCCCGAAGAATCGGTAATTGGCGAGCGATTTCTCGAGTCACTGCAGGATCGACCGAAAGGACGAATAAACGGTGAGAGAGGAGCGTCGGTTGATCTCCGCAGAATTTTCACCGAATTTCACCGAGAAATATTCGCGTGATTCTAAAGGCTTTGTTCTCTCGGGCAACGCCTATTTGTGTTAGTTTTGGCTAGGCCTCCTCTCTCTCTCTCTCTCTCTCTCTCTCTCTCTCTATGACCTCACTTCCGCTCAGATACATTGCGGGTGAGGGTGAGCGAAAATCCTGTAAAATTTTCATTCCAGCATAGCCGCAGAGTTCATAATAAATTTCGCAAATGGAGTAGACCATCCTGATTTACCGGCCGAATTTCTCGGCGAACTCTCTCAGGATACGGTCGAAGAGGTTGTCTAGCAAAGCGTAAAGTAACACGATCGACCATGACAGAAAAGTTTGTGTGAACGTTTGTATAGCTGGCAGCGCGATTGGGTAAGTGTATAAGTACGTGCAGCGCGAGAAATCGACTTGGAAAATTCGAGGCCCCAGGGAGCGGCTGAGTTAAAGGTACCAGGAGTACCATAAATCCGTTTAAATTGCAGCGACGACCTTCGATCCGAAGATCGCCGGTGCCACCGGCAATTATCTCGTGTCAGCCGTTCTCCTTTATGTTGATTCACCGAGACCCTCCTCCTTTTTTGCGCAAACCCCTTGTCTCTTATTTTCAATATTCACATGCCAACACGCGGATCGGCGAGGGTTCGCGAAAAATTGATTCGCACCACTTTCTCGTAATTTGCTCTATGGCAAATTTGATATCGCTGCCCGAGGACGAGGAAGGGAGGGAGGGAGGGAGGGAGGGGCTCTACTGTCGAGTCTAACAAATGACTGGAACGTTACTTTAGTCGAATTAATGACGCAACCCCTCTGCGAAAAAAAAAGAGAAAAAAAATGGTATCCTTGAAGATTAAAATGTGAAAATTTCATACATCAAAAGATACATTATGGAACTCTTTCTCTCGCGTTCCACGCCACATCCGATTTTCCTGCCTAATCCATACATCCCCAAATCCAGTTTCCAGTCATCTTATATTTATGCGTATAAAATCTGAAAATAGCGAAATACGCTAAGCCGATAATGGTTTCGCATAGTGCACGGAATAAGTAAGAGGAGAAAGTCTTGTCCTGGTGAAATAGCGAGCCACGGATCAAAAGCGTCTTCGCGCGATAACGCGCCCAGCATAACGGAGGGGGAGGAGGAGGATCCATTAGGAAAAGAAATATCCCCCAAGACGCTCCTTCCGCCATCGCCATATTTGCGATGAGCGATCGTTCTTTAAAATCGCAGCAATAATTTAAGCCAACAGCGAAACGAGGAAGACGCGTTTACGAACCTACCGATTTACGCGAGATCTCTGCCAGGGTGGTCCACCCCCACCTCCACATCCACACCCCCTCTCTCGTCACCTCTACTACGAGAAATATCGCGAAATCTCGGCGAGCGCCGCGAAAAAAATACAGCGAGTGGGGGTGTAAGGATTTGGCCGGTCAATAGTTGGCAAATACTTGCCGAGAGCATTACGGGTCTTGCGAACCCGTGTACGTGTCGCCGATGCCACGTGAAAGAGCGATAAAATGAGTGTCGTGAACCCGCAATAAACTGGTCACGTAGACGAACGGAAATGCGTAACAGCGTACCGACATTTGTTTCGCGACTCGGGAGAAATGGAAGCGCGATAAAATTTGCATCATTCGATAGCATCGACCTCCAACCCCGCCATCACCACCCCCGCGAGCGCAGGCTTCGCGCGGAGGTCGCTCGTTTTAGCGTCGCGCGATTTTACGTAAAACGACGAAAACCACCACCACCACCACCCACCTCCACCATCTCCTTCGCCAATGGGAAACGCATCGCTCGCTCACTCGCTTTCTCCTGAAAATCGGACGATCGCTCGATTAAAGCTCGATCCTCTCGAGAAAGCCACTCGATGGATTGAAACTTGATAGATGGAATTCGCAGGTTTCGGGGGCTGAAGTTTCATTTTTTATATGTCGGAGTGCGCGTGTGCGCGTTTGCCTGCTGGCAATTGGGATGAGATGATAATCGGACACGAATATGCTTTCAAGCTCGAAACAATTTCGCTCCTGGCGAATAGGCCCGTTCAACAGATTGCGTGCATTATTTCAGCACAAGTTCAGCGCAAGCTTCACCGCGCGGTGAGTCTCTGCGAGTCTGGGCGATTAATTATCGCTGGAACTTCCGCCTTGTCGCGCGTTCAATTAGAAGCCGGTTGTCCGTCCAATTTAAGTTGATCCACCGGACCCCCCGCCCTCGCCCCCGTCCCGTTTCGTCGCTACCTGGCGCCTCCACGCTCCGCTGCCGACTAACCGGAAGTTCGCGCTTATCCCATCCCCCTTCCCCTCCGGACTTTTCCAGGAACTCGCTGTTCGCTCGATGTACGGCCGCTTCGCTTCTTTCGATGGAATTAACGTTTTCTTTCATGAATTTAGTAATTAGCGTTATGTTGGCAGCCACGTGACGGTCGAAGCGTGTCTCTCGGGGTAGAAGAGAGAACGGCGACAGAGAGAGAGAGAGAGAGAGAGAGAGAGGGAGAGCGGACCACGGGCTGCTTAATTAAAACTCAAGTGCCGGAGGAGAGATGGAAAGGAGGCTATAGCCAGACGTCGGGAAGGAGAGAGAAGAAATTGTCAAGCAGGAGGATCGAAAATTTCCTCTTCGCCTTACAAACTACGAACGGCAACCTGTTGAATTGCGTCACGGAAAGAGACGGAAAATTATAGTTTTCGTCCAAGCGCGGAACCTATGGGGTTGCGAAAAAATTTCACGCGACTGTACGAAAGTAGCGCGAGTGTCACCGAGTAAAGTTCTTTCCGTAGAACCGGAGGATGTACGCGTGGATGGCGCACACACACACACACTTGTGGACGAACAGGCGCGCACGGTTAATTTGTATAGACGGAGAGAGGAAATGAGACGCGAAAATGCAGCGCGAGTACTTTCCAGAGAAATATGGAGGTCGTTAATCCCAAGCTTTTAATCAAGTTCGTCGAAAGAAATAGCATTTGGAATGGAAATGAAAATGACGCGAAGGTGGTGAAGTAACCGCGAAGACTGTGAAGCTGAAGAAAGAAGAGGTGGTGGCAAGGACAAGGCTAGCCAGCTTCTTACCCGACGTTTTCCATTCCATCTTATTCCTGGCATAAAGTAGGTGGTGCTTGCGGTTTGCCGCTGCTCTCAAACCAACGGGGCGCATGGCTTTTGACTGAATACCGAAAGATATTGAAAGAAAGAGCTCAAAACTAAAATGATGAAAAAAAGAAAGAAAGAAAGAAAAAAAGAAAAGAAAAGAAAAGAAAAGAAACCCCGAGGAAAGAAAAAGAAAAAGGATCTTCGGAGCAGCGAGGGCAAAAGGCAACGTTAAAAAGTCTTTCCTGGCTGAATTGCACAGCTGATTGCACCGGCCGAACACGAAAAGCTAAACCTTAATCAAGAGGCTGTGAATAAAAGACGAAGAAGAAGCAGAAGACGAAGAAGAAGAAGAAGCAAAGGGAGAAGAGGAAGTTTTTTTGTACGGCTTCGAGGAACGAAGAGCTTAGAAATTTATGCGAGAAAATAAGTGGAAGAAATTATTAGTCCGGCGTAACGAAGAGCAGGAGGAGGAGGAAGCACCGAGAAAAGTGTCGAGGTTAGTCGGAATTTGCGACGGACGGTAAAACGGGTCAGGCGGTCACTACCGATGGACGTCGGTGGCGGGGTCTGGAGAAACAAGAAGGATGTAAGAAGTGGAAAAGAAGAGAAGAGAAGAGAAGAGGAGAGGAAGAGGAAGAAGAACGACAACTGGAGGAATTAATGTAGGCCTTCTCCTTCATGCTTCCTAGTTACCCACAACTCAGCTACCGTAGACAATCCACGGCCGTAGACGATGCAGCAGCAAGGCAACAAGGTTGTTGCCGCGTTCCACTACATAAAGTTCCATAAGCACAATCACCTAAGGATACGTCCATCCAACAACTAATTTGTGCACAGAACTACAAACTAGAACGCCTGGGCATGCTGCTCTTCGCTAACTAGTTGGCTAAGGATCTCTTAATGACTGCAGTAAAACACATTTAATACTCGGGGAAGAGCAGAGAGACTCTTGCAATCTCGAGAAAAATCTCAGATCAACGGAGATTAGATTCGCTTTACCGAGAGTCGTTGCTGCTTTCTCCTCCGACGCTTTTGACGAACTTGAGAAGCAAATCTCGGTGGAGATGTTATCGAAAATGGCGGGGACGGAAGGCGCGCGCTTAGGAAAAAGTGGAAAAGAAGGAGCAAACGCGAGAGGAGAGGAGACTTTACGGAGGATTGCGAGAGGAGAGCTCGTGCATTCCTGAGCTCCAAGGTTGGGGTCAAGGTACACCCAAGTATCCATCGCCGGTCGTCGAGTCGACCAAGTTCCAGAGACTGCAGAGCCTCGCCGAGCTTAATCGCGCCATGTACGTTCCTCCTTATGACGCGTAAAGTGCACGCAGGAATTCCCATCGATCCTTCCCTTCCCTTCCCTTCCCCACTCTTCCCTCCTCTCTCCGCGCAGCTACTCCTGCTGCCGTGGAGAGCCAGCGACTTTCACGCCCAAGAATCTCTCATTCACTCCCGCTTCTATGAAGTTGCGCGCAAATTCACTCTGCGCGCTCGAGTCCGGATCAACATACTCCTTCTGGCTCTAATCTCCTTTACGAGAAAAAGCTGCGCGGAAGGGAAGGCGAGAGAGATGCCCGATGGCGAAAACGAAAAAAAGAAACGAGGTGGAAGTGGAAGAAGAAGAAGAAGGGAAACAGTGGAGAAAGATTGATGCTTCCAGCGGAGACAAGAATCAAGAACGTAAAGTTTCCTACAACTTGTATCCCGAAGACTTATCTCTCGCTCTCTCGAAAAGGGGGAGGGACTCGCTTTTTCGTAACAGAGTCGTGATTCGTTATTCGAGCGGTGTTTCACGGCGATTTCGTTTCGTTCGATTTTTTACGGTACGTAACGTTATGGATGCATAAATCTCCCCTGTCACGTGACGTCAAGGGTAGAAACGAGAGAGTATGAGAAATTGAAGGACGGGAAAGAAGGGGAGCGGCGCGTATATGAACGCGTACGAGGGTTGCGGTAAGAGGGAGGGGGCGGAAATGGTACGAGGACACGGGCCGTAAGATAGGCAGTGCATGCAATTTCCAGTCGTCCCGACGCGGAATACGCGGTTCGCGGATCGACGCCGCGGGATTTACTGCCATCCTTTATTGCCACTTCTATGGAGATCGTGGGGATTCGCAACGTCGACCGGGAGCTTTTTCCCTCGCAACAACGCGCAACCCCCTGGTCAAATGGAAACCTGAAATTTTAGACTACCCCCGGACAACGAGAAATCTCCTTCGCTACTGCCGACGCGAATCTCGCGTACAGTATCGTAGAAAATTCCGTTATCGGTATTATACTACCGAGCACAACTCTGCAGTCTCCGTGTGCAATTACAGAGTTCATCCTCCCCCCAAAAGAGGGAGAGTTTCTTCAGAAAATATCCAACTACAAAGTTATCGAAAGATTTTCAACTGAATTTTCTTACAACGAAGGAAGGATTTAGGTTTGGACAGTGGTGGCAATAATAGTAAGTAGGTAGCAATGGTGGTGATGGTGGTAGTAGTAATGGTAGTAGCAGCAGCAACAGTAGTGGTCAGCCTCTAAGAGGATTCAGGATCGAAGGGTAGCTGCTTCCGAGCAGCGGACCCAAAGGGGGTGAGAGCGAGTGTTGTGGCCGCTAATTCCCCAACAGGAAACTCGTGAGCAAATTGAAAGCAAGGACCTTCGTGGAGAATTGCGACGCGACTTTTTCGCACTGAGGACCAAGTGTGCGCCGCCAGACGAGGAATGCCCCCCCCCCCCATAGGAGAGCGTCTGTGTAATAGAACAGCGTAATGGGATTCCATAGCCTATTCACACCATCACGGGACGTGGTCCGGAAGAGCCTCTCCAGGAATTTTACAGATACGCTTTAATACACGAAGTAAGCGATCAAATCGACCTTTGCGAGATAATTGGACAAATATTCCACACTCCCCCTCTCCTCCTTCCAAGTCGGAATAAGGATTCCTGAAAGCGAATTGCGCGAAATCCGGAGTTGTCCACCTCCGATCGTATTTGCACGCGTCTACGAAGGGAGAAACCAAGAGTCTCTCTCTCTCTCTCTCTCGTGGTTCTGAGATTTTTAATAAAGGAAAAACGATCGGCAGTCCGATATGTAGATGGGAAAATGAAAGAAGAGCATGAAGTTTCGAAGGATTAAGTTGCGCGCTGTGGAAAGACAGCTTGGAGAATAATAAAAGTGCGCTGAGAGCAGTCGGGCGGGAGTGCGTAATAAAAAAATAAACTGCTCCCCGTCAACGGAAGGATAAGAGTGGATCGAAATAATTCAAATTGAAGGAGGAGACGCAGCTCGAGGTGGTGGTCGTGTCAAAGCAACGACCCGCTGTATACCCTTTTAGTAGAGAGGCGGAGAAACGTCTGCGACATTTGGCCTCGCCTACTGAAATTCATTTGGAAATTTCATCGAGCTGGAGAGTAGCACCGCCGAAAGCTACGCGCGTACTTGAATTAGGTAAACCGGAGCGTCTCGGAGTACCTCGGGGGAGGAAGACTCCATGCAAATAGTACGTCGGAAAACAGTGATAAAAAATACTGTCCGTCCACCAGAAGGGAGAGAGAGAGAGAGAGAGCGAAAATCCTTCGTGATAAGGTTTGATGGTTAAAATTCCAGTTAAAAGAATGAAAAAACGATAGGGAAAAATTCGGTGAGGGGGGGAGGGGTCAAGCTCTCCCGCCCCTCGAAAATGAATAACAGTGCGCGTTCTATGGGATCCAAGTTCCCATAATGGAATCAACGAGAAGGAAAGGAAGCGCCCGGTCCAGAAAAAAGAGGAGGAGGAGAGGGAGGCTCTCTCTTTTTCTCTCTCTCTCTCCGTATAAAATTGTCCGGTTAATATTCGTGTGGTTAGGGTGACGCGGTGGCAATTAAGCAACCAGTTGCCTCGTCGTAGGCAGCGTCTCGAGGAAAAAGTCGAAATGCTTCGGAAGCAATTACTCTCTTCGGTTGTCGATGTATCGCTGGCGTGCCGCTTTACTTGCGGTTCATTTTGGCGTGATGAAATTTCGAAACTTCGCTAATTCTCCGCGTACGAGAGCACAGGAACGTACTGCTCAAAATTCATGCCACCCACACACGGAGAGGAGCCAGGGCATTATGCGAGTGCTGAATAGAGATAGGAAGAGGAAGAGAGGGAGAGGGAGAGAGGGAGAGAGAGAGAGAGAGAGAGAGAGAGAGAGAGAGAGAGTACACGTCCGTGGACGATGAAGCTTTCGCATGGAATACAATGGTGGTTGACCACCATGACGCAGCCAGCTCTGTAATCATGGCATGCCCACAACCAGCCAACCTTCCAAACGGGTTCTCCGCCACACATACACACACACACATATACACTCTTCACCGCTGTAGTCTGACCTGGGAGACCGTAGTTCGCAGACTATCGTCTGCAAGAACGTGATCGCGCTCTTTATTCCACTATGGTTTAGAGAGACGGAGAGAAAGAGAAAGAGATGGAGGGGGGGGGGATGAAAGCCTGGACGATATCACGTACACGATCCGCCATGGAATCCCGGACTGGATGAGACGTAAACTGTTGCATTACGTCGCACGGCCACAATTTACCTTTGCGTTCTCTTCATCTCCGCAAATAATTTATTTGTTGGATCGCTAATAATTTTATCAACGTTTCTCAACCTCTCCTCGTAAACCAGCTGCAGGGAGGAGGAGGAGAGAGGGAGTGAGAGAAAGAGAAAGATCAATAGTGAAAAAAAAAACTGCGACAGCTAATTCATGAGCCTTCGCGAGAGAACGGAAATATTCTCTAATGGAACGATGTTGATTAAGAGAAATTCCAGGCATCTTCGATAAAGTTTTAAGTACACGAAATAGCGTGGCAAAGGAAAATGCGAGAGTATGGAAAACGGAGAAGAGGGTTCTTCGACGACGACGACAACGACGACGACAGAACCCATAGGTAGCGCGTTATCGTGAACGCCAAGGTAATGTGACAGCCGAGAAACAGACGCAAGCCCTCGACAGCGACGTTTTCCGCAACTCGTCGTCGTCGTCGTCGTCGTCGTCGTCGTCGGCGGCTCGTCGTCGCCGAGGGAAGCCGTGACGGTTTACTTTATTCGGTCGAACGATTTTACATTGAGGAAAACCTACGGCAGAGTCCGAAAGAGACCACCAACCGCTAAAGATGAAGAGAGAAAGAACGAAAGAGAGAAAAAGATAGAGAAGACTAGTCAGCTTCGAAGAGATGGAAAACGAAAAGAGGATGACCCGGCAAAGTTGTGTCTTCGGGATCTAAAGGATTTTCATATCCCCCGTCGCCCTTCCACCCCCTATCTACCCTGGCTTCCCTAGCGCGGATTGCCAAGTTTCCCGAAGAAAGTCTCGCTGCTCCAGCACTGAAGCGTACGAAGGATTGTTGTTCCCGACGTAACGCACTTCGGGAGAACATCCTTTTGTCAAGAAAAAGATTTGCCCTCGTAAACCTACCAATAAGTACCGGTGGTATCTTGGGAGTGTCGCTCTTTAGAAGCGTTCGACAGGTATTTCGACAAGATCGTCACCGGGTTACACGGATAACCAAAGGAGAGTTGCCAGTAGTAGTTAGCAAGAGTGTCCCCGCGCGAAAGAGAGAAAGAGACAGAGAACTTTGTCCGAACATAAATGTACTCATCGACGGGCCGTATTTCGAGCACGCTTTTCACCGGAAGAAGCTGAAAATGATGCGTCGGGAGGGGAGGGAGAGAAACGAATCTGCGCTAAGAGGGAGGAGGGGCAGTCGGGGAAAGGGGTGGCTCAGTCGGCTTATTTACATATTCTTTCAAGCGATATTCTTGAATAAGATGATGCGCGATAGGATTGGACCGGGACACGAGACGAGAGTGGCAGTCAGTTGCACTTTCCCGCTCGGAGCTGGAAAAGAATTGGGTGGAGGACAGGTTTTTCCATCGACGTCGTCTCCTCCTCCTCCTCCTCCCGTTTCCCGCTGTTCCAGAAATCACAACCAGTCGACTTTTCCAGTTGAGCGCTGCTCTCGCGTATTTGCATGCAGCGAAAACTTAATACTGCGCGATAGGTCAGGGACGGTTTATTTTTGGCGCAGCTGCGTGATATGAGAAACGCCTCGCGTAAAAAATAAACTTCCCTCGCGAGAGGGTGCCAGCCAGCCAGCCAGTCAGTCAGGGCTGCGGGTGCAAGATGCGCGCAGGCTGGAACCGAGGAAAAATAGTGGAAATAAAAGTGTGGGGAAGGGAGGGAGAGCTGACGGGATGGTGTCCCATCCATTAATCTGCCAGACTAGGGATGGCCATTTGCATAAGTAAATCCCATTTCTGAGGGGTCAGAGAGAGGACGCAAAGTGAAGAGTTCGCGTGTACTCAAAACAGAAGATGGCCTCCTCTCCTCCCCCACCCGCCACCCGCCACCCGCCACCCACCACCAACACCACCACTTTACCACTTTACCACTCGTCAAATTCCAGGCTACGCTTTTTCAGAAAAATTTCCCTTCGTGGAAAAACCAACGACGAATTGCATCCCCGCGCGCAAGTTCTCCACCGAAAAGCAAAATGCGCATCGTTTCATTCTCGACATGGTCAAATTTCGATAATCGCTTCGACGATCGAGAGAGAGACGAGAGGAAAAATCAAAAGTCTCCTCTCGAGCTGTCGCGAGACGTCGCGTAAATTCGAGAGCACGCGGACAGGTAGCGATTTTGGATGAAAAAGAGCTGGGGGAAGAAAGACTAGGGGAGGAGCGAGCGGGAAAATTGGCCGATTTCCTTCGTCATTCTTCTTCGCGATAAACCCCTCCACCTCCCCCGACGGTACTCGCGGCGCGTACACGCGAGAGAGCACTTGAGCGTAAAAGGATCGTTCGAGTCGAATGGTAATTCGTTCGAGCAACGTACAACCCCCGAGGTTCTCGGCTGCTGGAGATCGCGGGATTCTTTTTCCTGGAATTCGAAGGAAGCGACGAACGGGTCCATCGAGTTATGCAGCCACTACCACCACCACCACCACCACCACCACCTCCACTTCCACCATCGACAACCACTCGCTCGCTACTCACCCCGCTGCTCATCCTTCGATCGAACGTAATGGCTTCACTTGTTGCTGTCACTATCATTTAGAGCGCACTCTACCATTCAGCCGCGTCGATGTATCTTTTCTCGACGGGCAGCAGCAGCAGCAGCAGCAGAAAGCACGACGAAAATAGACGCGGAACTTTGTCGCGGAGCTTGAAAAAAACTCGAGAGCGTTTCGCCGTTGTTTAAAGCTTCCGGCGCTTAATCCACTTAGCGGCGACCTCATCAGAAGATTCGATTATGCTGGTTAGAATGTGTAAACACCAAGACAAAGTATCGAATGGAAGACACGACGCTAATCTTCTTACGAGGTAACTAATATCGAGTATACTCCCTTCTCTACCCTTCCCTTCCCTCTCTCCCTCCTCCTGGTGCACGCCTCTGGCAGCTACCCTCAGCCCGATTACCGTTCGCTGCAAAATGGACTTGGACTATCGCTCAAGTTTAACCCGAAGGTCATTAAGTGACCCAACGTAAACCTCGCTGAAATTTCCCTATCAGCACACAGCTACCCCACAGCGAAACTCGCCTTTATTTATCGAACGCGTCTACGGGGAGGTGGCAGCGACGGCGGCAGCTCGTTGTTGCATCGGGTTTCGTTCTGGGTTTGACGGTTTTCCCATTCGGCCAAGTTTCTTCCGGGTGAATTGAATCGGGTGAATCGGTGACGGGGGGGTGGGAGGGTGCGCGACAGGAAAACACGGGGAAGCGCCCGTGCCTGCATTCGGGACGGTACCGAGAGAAAGAAGAGAATTGCGAAAAGATGGAGCGGAGTTAAGGAGATAGGGTGGTTAACGGTCTCTCCCCTCCTCCTCCTCCTCCTCCTTCAGGTGGCTAGGAGCGTAACTGGTTTAAAGGGATTCACGCCTGTCAAAACTTCCTTGTCGTATAGCAAGACGAGTAACGGCGTGGAAGGTGAGAGATTTTTCCTTTTCCTCCTCCACCTCCTCCTCATCCTCCTTCTCCTCCTTCCTGCTTTGCGCACCGCCGCATCGTTTGTTACGGAGACTATGCACCCCGCGAGACCCACGTAGGGAGGGTCGGAGAAAGACAGAGATGCGCGGATAGAACCCTGCAGCAAACTTCTCTGTACGACGTGCTAGCTGCATCCGTTGCAAACTTTGGGATTGTCTTTGGTCATGCGAGAAAACTTGCTTGGAAAACACATGCTGATGCATAGGATATACCAGAGACTGGAAAGCCCCATCGTCTCTCCAGGACAACCGCTGGGAAAGCTTAACTGAAAGATGTCCGGCCAGCCGGTCGCCAGCTTTTTCCAACTGCAATTTAAATTCATCGACAAATAAATTGCATTCCAAGGGAATAAGTGCGCGTATTGATCCGGAGGAAGGAGAGAGAGAGAGAGAGAGAGTGAGAGCTTATATCTATTTCTGGCACAATCTTCTCTATCGGAACCTTGAAAGTACTCGCAATAAATCACTCGCAGTGCCATATTTATCTTTTATGCATTGGCAGTCAGCAAGTTTAGAAGAGGAACATCGAGATCGCGCCGGAGATAAAATATAATCTTTCTCCCGGGGCTCTCTTATCCGTCGAATAGCTAATGAATTTTTCATGATTACATAGTTTATTTGCAAGCATCGCGGGGGTCGTGGCGATGGAGGTGCCGAAACGCGGGATGAGCTGTCACGCTGCGGGGTGCGTTAACGCGGATTGCGGAGATATTTCGGAGAAAGGGGGCAAAGGGGGGAGGTGTATTCATCACCACCCACGTGCAGGAGGAGAGCCGTTGCGCGTAGCTGGGAATCCACGGAGGAACGTGCGTACGTGATACGTGGAGGGAGCGGCGGCGGCGGCGGCTGACGATACGATGCGGCACGTTAATGACAGGAAACCGGCAATATGAACTTGACGGCTCGGTACCGCACAACGCACCGCAGTAACGTAGCGACTAACCACAGGACACCTCCGCCACGATGCACCAGCGGTAACCCCCTGTCCCTCTTCGCCCTGCTTTCGCGAAACCCCGTTTCCTAGGCTCGCAGGCTAACTCGTCATTATCCAACGGTAGTTGCATATTTGCAATCCCAGCTGTTTGACCGAATTCTCTCTCTCTCTCTCTCTCTCTCTCTTCCTCTCTCCTTGCTTCGCAACCACCACCACCACCCATCCCATCCTACCCACTAAACGACTCGATCGATACAATTTGATCTGGCTATGAAATCCCTTTAATAGACACGTTTCCAATGGCGATGGCAAAGATGACGTAATTTCAGCCGCTGGCTCTGCGCTAAAGCCTCGCGCGCGCGCTGGGAAATCACTTATCGAGTCAATATATAATCGGTCGGAACGACTCTGATCCAACTTCGTTTGCAAACGAAACTTTTTCCGGGATTCGGGACTCGGGGTAAATTGAGGGAGGGGGTGGCGACAGTACGACGACACCTCGTTCGAAATCACTTTCCTGCTTGGAGAGGGAGGGAGAGGAGAGCTAGGAAGCTGAAACGGGACGGGTGGGGTTACTCGGAACGCCAATAAGATTTCCCCAGGAAAAGCAATCTTGAGAAACAGTCGTCGGGAAAACCGACAAGCACCTCCGCCGCCGTCGTCGTCGTCGTCGTCGTCCTTGCCTCACCTCCACCACCCTTTTCCCAGGTTCGCGCGGCCAGCAGCCGTTGCTCTGATTTCTCCTGGATCGTCGATTGCGCGATTCTTACGGGTCCACGATTTTCCAAATCCCTCCCCCCTCCTTTGCCCCGTCCCATCCCTCTCCCAAAGGCGAAGCTACAACACGTGCGCTATTATTTTAGCGAGAGCATCGATCCATCGACTTTGGAGATGCGTCGCCCAAGCGCACCTCCTTTACCCTTACCCTTTCCCTTCCCCTTCCCTTACCAAAACTCTTAGCCGAGGTGAAGTTGGCGCTGCTCGAGGATTCCCGGAAAAATTTGTCAAATCCTCGAAAAACAGGATGCCACCGATGGATTTTTCTAATACGCTTCCCTCGCTCGGTGACGGGAGAGAGAGAGAGAAAGAGTGAGAGAGAGGGGGAGCGTAGTCGTGAAATATGCCACGGGATGAAAGTAATGATGGCGCTTTAATTCCGTTCGCAACTTTTAGTAACACTGATAAAATCTACCATAAAGTATTTCACAACTCGGACACCGAGCGAGGAATACCGCTGTATCGTAAAGTTTCTTTAAACAACATTATCCAAGTATCGTAAACTCTAATTAACCGATATTAGTCCCATGAAATATTCGTCTGAAACTGCAAAAAGTACACGCGTGCGTTTAGAAGATTATCAGATCGCGTGGGGGACTAAGTTATGTCGGGACTTGGCGAGCTGCCGCTGAAAATCGATCCCAATGAATTTTGCAGGGAAGAAAGGGGCAACATATCGAGAGTATAGGCGGTGGTGGTGGTGGTGGTGTCTCGCGTTAAGCACCGTTCTCAAAAGTAGCAGAACCTTGCGATATCTTTATCGCGAAGAATCTCTCAAAACGGGAGCGAGGCAAAATTAAAGCAGAACCGTGAAACGCTGTACTAACGGAAGCGTTGACATTTTCTCTCTCTCTCTCTCTCTCTCTCTCTCTCTCTCTCTGTCTCCCTCCCTCCCTCTTCTTTCCATTCGACTTACCGTTCCTCTCGCTACTCCCACATTTTATCCTTCGCGCGTTTCCACCTTCTCTCCTAACAAGACGTTATTCCTTTTCCCCTTTATTATTGCTCTTAGTCAGACGCAAATTGGAGCTTCGCTAATTATTATCTTCGCCATTCGTCCCACTTCGCCTATTACCGGCAAGTGACATCTTAGCAAGTGTAACGGCGCCACGGGCTAACAGGAAATCGGAACAAATACATTTGCAAGAGGGAAACGCGAGGTTGAATGCTGCGCTTTCAGTAAGGAAAAATATTCAAACTATTCGTCGTCGTCGTCGTCGGCGTCGGCGTCGTTGTTCACCGTTTTTCCTTCGATATCAATTTATACGAGAGATAATTGGAGCGCTAAAAACGCAGATGCGTGTACTTTTTAGATGGATCTCAGCCGGCTATTCGAATATTCGCTCGAATATCCTTGAAAAATGCGAGCTGAACTGTAAACGCAAATTCCAGAGTCTGAACTGAACGTTCCACAGTTCCATCATTGGCACAGTTACTACTTACCGCCCGATATCCGGACTATTGAGAATACGAGTAGACGTGCAAAAAGATCAATCCGCTTACCTGCAACAAAAATAAACGCGACAAGTTAGGAAAATCCATAAAGCAAGACTGCCCGACGCTTATCATTATTATATGCTGGTTTATAGAAAATAAGAGTGGTACGTTCGCTGGGAATCTAGGTCGAGACGCGTGGAGCGAGCAAAAACTGTGCGGAGGGAACGCGTGAAAAATCGCCGAACGTTCCTCCCCCGCGCGTCCACGAATTTATTGAATCGATGGATGAAAAACCCTGATGAACGCCGTACGATTAATTTCGCGCGGGGCTAACACACTCGGAGAGTTTGACGACGCGGCGGGACCTCGAGGAATACAGGAAAATCACTTTTCTCGGAGGAACCTGTGCCTCCGGGTAGGGGTGGGTGGAAAATGGTGGGAAAGAAAGGGTGGAAAGACCGAAGGATTCGCGCGGTGCAAGGTAGGCTAACGATAATTCGTAGCCGGCGTCACGTGCCAGCTATATAAATCACCCCTCCTTCCACCAAGTTCGCCCCCACAATTACCTAATACTTCGGCCACGTTATCCCTAGACGCCATCGGCGCGAGCCAACTCACCCCCTGCACCCCCCAAGCCCATCGCGGCCACTAACTTACGCTCCAACACCAATAATAGATCTAGACAGCCCTCGTCCGATGGATTCCCCTAAATCACCGAGCTCTTCTTCGACGAGGATCCAAGTTTAGCCGCTTCCACCACGAAGAACCCCCCCGACCGAGTGGAGAATAATGATTCTCCCCGACGGCGCGAGAGACCTCGCCTTAATGAAAGCGTGTGCATTCTTACGAATGCCAAGAAAGAGAGAGAGAGAGAGAGAACTCGTGGGAATCGAACCGATTCCCACCCCTAGGAACCCTCCCGGGGAGTAGCTTCCTATTTTCAAGGTCGTTTGCATTTCGTCGCGTGCAATTAGCAGCAAAAACGCGCGCATTCTCCCGCTATCCGAACCTGAAAATTACTTTGCCGCGTTCTACGAGGTGGTAGTTGAAGGGGTCGAGAGAAGGTCGAAGAGGTCGAAAAGGTCGTTGGAGTATTCCGTCCAGCTCCTTTTCAGTTGGGAACGACGGCGGCGGCGATGCCCTGGAGGCTCGCTGTAAACGCGGAGACTTGACTTTTTTCTCTCGCGTCACCCTCCCACCCCTCCCCCGCAATCCACGAGAACCATTTACTTCCCATTTCCAGACATTTCTCGTAGGACGCCACACACACACACCGCGTCCACCGAAACCGTCATACACTTTTTTTCTACTTGACATGGTGAAGAGTAAAGCGAGTACGCCTCTGGAGTCCCGAGCGTCGTCTCCTGGAGAAAACGGGAAACTAGAATCGGGATTAAGGGAGAGATTCTTCGGCGAGATTCGAGCGACTCTGTCAAAACGGCAAGCCGCTCCCTCCCCCGCTGAGACACTCAACCCCCCGCTCCCTATCGACAGGATTCAATTAGCAGCGATGCGTAATCATAATTTGCGCGAATCCCTGGAATTTCCTGAAACGCTCGATTTCCCGTTACGCAAACGACGAGGTAGACGAGGAGGAGGAGGAGGAGGAGGCGGTGGCTAAGGAGAGGCTCCTCTCGTTGAATCAACAGCAAATATCAGAGAACAGTCGACACGGAAATGGTCATGCTGATCGAAAATGACGGGAATAGCGTTGTTGCAGGAGTCCAGAGATTTTCCGCGTGCATGCCGGCGGCCCACGTTATTCCGCGTAACGACGCGCGTGCCTATGGGTTTTCCGCGTGACCGAGCGCGCGAACTTCCACGACCACCCGGTACATTTGTACAGTAAGCGTGCGAGAACCCAGTCGGACACCACACACCACCATTCGGAGTCGCTTCGAACGGTTCGCTCGATAATTTGCGAATCCTTAGGATTCCTATGGAAAAACCACTGGGAAATCGCGTGGCTTTTGCGCTATATCGTTAAATCGATCAATCGTAAGAGCTCGGCGCTAGCGAACGAGCATTCTCTTTCGATTATCTCACGCTGTAAAATGTACGGGAAAGGCGCGTGCGTTTATATTCGTAGGCTGAGACTCCTTCCTGAGAGTGCTCTGAGTCTCTCTCTCTCTCTCTCTCTCTCGCTCGCTCCTCAAGAAAGTTCATTTCGCGCTTGCTTGAAGACAGGACATAACATTAATTGACACGGTGTCTGTTCCCTTTTATTCTCCTTATCTTTTCTGTCATGTACACGGCGCGTAGCTTTAGCATTAATTATCGCAAATAGCTAGGGTTGCTGAACAAAGAATGTGAAAGAATATTACCGGGGACTCGAGCGAGAGATAGGGGGAAGAGTAAGAACGAGAAGGAAGGAACAAACAAGAGGAGAGAGGACTCTAACTCTTATTCGTCGTCCTTGCTCGCTCCTTGTCCTCCCGCCACCCACCCCCCCTGCTTCCGCGTTCGGTCACCGTTTCCTGGGAGATTTCTCCAACAGAAAAGAATGAATCGTTATACTCTTCGTTCGTAGGTACACGATGACCGATTCTATCGAGAACGCAAACAGACGAGGAAAAGCGTCGCGGCGGCACCTCCGCCGAGTCCTGCGACAACATTGAACCAGAACCAAGAATCAGCGGTGGATGCTTCCCGTGATTTTTTTGTCCTGGCGGATACCACCACCATGTCGCGATTCATCGGGAATCACGAGAAAACTTGTGCGAACGATACAAATTCCTCTCCTCTCCCTCTCTCTCTCTCTCTCTCTCTCTCTCTCTCTTCACCTCCCGCTACCCTTTGGCCGGAGATTCGGCGAGTCCCGCGAGAAAATGTAAGTTTCAGTGATGCACCTCGGCGTAGGGCCAGCCCGAAGCGCGCGGGATGTCTCGCGAATATATTTATTAGCGCGATTCATCAGTTTTATCTATAAAAAGTGCCAGGAGAGAAATTGATCATTCCAGGCTCGATTTACGATTCTCTATAATGGAACGTCACAAAAACAATTGGAGTGAAAAGTATTCCTCCGGTAAAGCAGGTGGATACTCTCGGGGGGGGGAGAACAAGTGTCGATAGATTTATGTAATCCGATATCTTTGTTGCATCGATCGGAACACGGTATAACAAACGGCCGCGTTTTATTCCTCATAACGACGATAGAGAGTGCGCGCAACGAGATACAAAGTGCAGCAGCCGGTGGCAGACTCCGCGCGGAGGATTCGCCGGGTGCGCCGCCGATATATTCAGTGCGCGCGTAAATCTTTCCGGCAACGGTGCGTTCAAACAACTCGCGAGCAAGGAGCCAACGACCGTTCTCCCTAACTTCTCGAGCATGACGTAACTTCATTCGAGGAAAGACGCGGAGAGGAAGAGGGACACGGTCGCGATATTCGGCGTGAATTTCGCACGACGCGCGCACGCTTTAACGAAGTCTCGGCGCGAAGTAGAAGAAAAACAAATTAATGCGGCGACGAGAGAAATTCACGAAGGGGCGGCGGACAACGTCGACGAAGACAAGCCCCGTCGCCGCCGCCGCCGCCAGGAAGTCGAGCAGCTAAGAGACGAGAGACACTGTGGCGAGGAGAAAATTAGGTTCTCCCTCGATGAGGGGGAGGAGGGAGGCTGGCTGGCGAGAGATTTAGCAGGAGAAGATTTGCGCGAGGATCTTTGGTCGCGGGGGTTTGGTTGCGTCTGCGAGGGCTCCTCGACACTTGTCGATTGAAGGATTAAAGAGGATGCCGCCGTAGACAGGCTGGGATTTAAAGCTTCGCGCCACGAACAACCACCCCGGGGAAGCTGCTCCGAGTTCGCGGCAGCTCGGGATTTCGGTAGGAAACTCCCCTGTTTACACGGCAAACGTTGGAAGTAATTCATCGCGGCTCATCGTGGCTAAATCCGGGCTGATTCACTGCTGTAGACGTTCACACCCGCGTGGACTTGGCCTCCGCCGTCAGTGGCAGCAACGGGAGGGGGGGGGGGTGGTAAGAACCCTCGTTACCGACGCGCCAACGCCGCCTGAATACGCAGCCCCGTGCAACGTCGTTATTTCAGCGAGATCCACCCCCCTCCGAGAGTCACGTCTCCGAAGACGCGTTACGTGTTACGTGGGGATCTTCCGGGTGCCACGAGTCTTCCGGAAAATCTTTTACCTCTTATCTCCTTAATCTTTTAGCGAAAACAAACGGTACTCCGATATCATCTCTAAATTCGTCGCGCAAATAAAAATTATTGCTCGAGAGTGAATGCGTGCATGTTATGAAAGACAGCGGGAGAGAAAGAGACAACGAAGCTCACCATGGCGTCTTTGATGTGATCGACGGGTTGAAGGAGTACCGTGCCGAGTGCCCGGTGAAGCTGTTGCTGGTGGTGGTGCTGTTGCTGCTGCTGCTGTTGCTGCTGGTGATGGTGTTGCTGCTGTTGTTGCTGATGGTGATGATGGGGGTTGCAGTTGGCTAGGATGGTGGCGGCACAGGTGCAGGTGCAGGCGAGGTTGCAAGGTTGTTGGGCACCAAAGAGGTGATCGGCCAGGCCCGGGGTCACCGCTGCCGCCGCGGCAACGGTGTTGTTGAGCAGGGGCGGGGGCAGGGGCACCGCACCACCCGGCACGAACGGATACGAATGAAAATACGTGGTGAAGGAGGATTTGGCCTCTTCTGCGCCTAGAGCTTCCTCGGGCCGAGGCTTTACCGGATAGGAGCCGTAGCCCACGATCGAGTGTACGCTCCACTTGATCCTCCTCCCGCGTTCCAAGGATGCCTTCAACACCACTTCCGTCGTACTCCCAGCCGGCTCCCAGCAACGCGGAGACCACCACCACAGCTTGCCAGCAGCAGCGGGTGACCTCGTCGTAGCCGCTTTCGCGTAAACTCTCGGCAAACTCTTCTCTCCTCCTCCGCCTTCTCCTCCTCCTCCTCCGTTCCTTCCGCTTTTTTCACCGATCGATTCCTTCTTCTCCCTCGAGTCTCCTCTTCCTCTTATCACCGTATTCGTAGTACTCTCCTTATCCTCTTTGACCTTGTCCTCTTGACCGCGTGCCACGTTTTCTTCGTCAATCGCAGAGTTGTGCCAAGGACCTCTTTCTCTTTCTTCCTCTTCTTCTTTTTCCGTTTCTTCCTGTTCTTCTTCTTCTTCTTCTTCTTATTATTATTATTCTTAGCTAGTGGTACACGCACAGACGTACACACAGAGAAACATACGCGTACGAACGCAAGCACGTTAACGTTAACGAGACTAATATCCTAGAAGCTGAGCTACGCGTGCTAATTGCGGGAGCCGCAGTGTCCTTAATATTTTCCTAGGGTCTCTCTGGACTTACTTACGATGTAAAAGTGAGCCTCGATTTATCGATCGATCGATTTTTCTTGAGATTGATTGTCGATGTGTGAGCGAGTGTATTATAAGAGGAAAGGGGAGTGAAGTGACGACGACGACGATGATGATGATGATGACAATGGTGGTGGTAGTGGTGGGGGTTGCGGACAATGTCGAGTCTCGCGGCGCAACGGCCGCGAGTCCTGGAGGACCGATAGATATATACGATTAATACAAAGACCCTTTCGGGTATTTCAGGAGACAGACACAATGAGAGGAAGGAGCGCGGGATGAGCGAGAGACACGAAGAGAAAATTCTGCTCGTGAGGTCTCGCTTTCGCGCGATTACTCGCACGTTAATTGAAACGACGTAGGTTTATAGGGGTATACGCTATTTTGTCTCTTAGTCTTTTCCTCTATTCTTCTATACACGCATCCTCGGATGATCGATTGCCGTCGATCGCTGCGACCAAGATACGCGCGATATACACGATTAAAAAGAGATACTAGAGTATATGCTAAGAGAGAGCTAGTTGAAAATGATTGTCACGAAGATTGACAGAGATGCACGCCCCGAGAAAACTTTCCGGGGACTTTTCAGGATCGCTGGACTTTCACCGGCCCTCTTCTTCTTCTTCTTCCTCTTCTTCCTCTTCTCCGATCTTCCCGGCGGGAGTCTCCTCCTTCTCCTCTCCTCTTCTAGCGAGTTTCTTCTCTCGGTTGTTCCTGACCAGCTGATCGAGTGTCACGCCGCCGTCCGGCGTGGCGCGACGATCGGATATGTGCGAGGGATGTATACATATAAACGTATATGTACGTGTGTGTGTATATATATAGATATATGTATATATATATATGCACGAGTGTTTCTGCGTGTAAATAATTATGTTTGTATATAGATATAACGAGATTCGGACACACGTAGATTCGGTACAGAGGCTGAAGATCACATATAGAGACACAAATTCTTCCACCTCCGGAGTCCTGATTTCAAGGAGGAATCTCAGGACTTGCTTCCTTCCAAGGATTGCGTTTCCTTTCGAGCTCTTCCCTTCTGATATATACTCGACCCACTACTGTGCTTGATTGTCTTGACGCGATTCTCTTTTCTCGTCGGTCGCTTAATTACGATATGACGCTTGTTTTTTTTTTCCTTATTGTTAGATTACGAATTATTACGACGTTACACCTTACGTACTTACATAAATGATATATCGCGCTATTCTCAAGTTTTCCCTTCCGGAAAATTCTGCTTTCCGAGGGTTTTCCGCGGGGTACACGTTCACGCGTATATTCCTAATAAAAATACATGCGTGTACGATGTTTTTTACGCAGTGTCGATTGCTCTCCAGCTTTCTCTCTCTCTCTCTCTCTCTCTCTCTCTCTCTCTCTCTCTATCCGCTTTCTCTTCTCAACGTCCCAATTAAGCGTCGTTTTTATCGAGAATTCTCTCGTCCCGGGGAAACTCTCGAGATTGGGGGTTGCGAAGCGTCGAGATCGCCAGTTTTGCGTTTCCTTCGGGACGCTGCCGTCTTTTTTCAAATAAAATTTCCCTTTCTCTTCCCCTCGACTCTTTCTCTCACTCTCTCTTCCTTCCTTAGGGGGGAGGGAGGAGCGATAGACCGTTACTGTGCGTGCAACAACGATGTTTGGCCCGTTTCGAGATGGGAGCGTGCGTGACGGGGAGCAGCAGCAGCAGCAGCAGCAGCAGCAGAGAGTTCGTGCGACAGGGAGGGCGGCCTCCTGCTCGTGCAATTACGGCGACGGCGATGACCTTGAGAGTTGGCAGCGGATTTTAGTGATCCGGCTGGTTACCGTGCTGCTCGAAGAGTGCTCGCACGGGGGCACACACACACACATATACACGCACGCACGCGTCGTTAAAGAATCGAAAAGAGTGAGAGTGAGTGAGTAAACGAGAGACAGAAGAGGTAGGGAGGGAAAGACAGCAAGAGGAGGCGGAGGGACGCGAAGAAAAATCAAACGAGATTTTGCGAGCGGCCAGAGAGAAAAACTGAGAAGCTAATTGGAGGGTGGTGGATGGTTCGATGCTTCTCTCTGCGTGTGTGTGACGAGGGTTGATTCTTTCTTTCGATTTACACGCGTCGTACGAACTCCAGAAGTTGCGGGTTGCTTTTTCACCGGCGTTGTCACGTGCTCCAACGAACTGTTCGTAGTCGTAGTCGTCGTCGTCGTCGTCTACCTCTCTCTCTCTCTCTCTCTCTCTCTCCTCGCGCGTTATTCGCGTTTTTAAAAGTTGCCTCTTGGACCGAGACAACGCGCTCGCGAGCTTTTCGCCCTGTTGCTGTTAACCCTCGTTTCTTCTTTTCTTCGCGAATGTCGTTCAGAGGTGGAGGGTGTCGGGACGGCAGATTCGATGTTACGCGCGCGTGGACACGAGGTACAGGGAGGGTGGGAGGGGAGTGAAACTGGAGTAGAGCGTTGTTGGTGGCGATTGAGAGACGGTAGGACTGGGACTAAAGGACTGGGTGGTGGAGGTCAAAGTGGAAAGGGATAGAGAGAGAGAGAGAGAGAGAGAGAGAGAGAGAGAGGGCTTAAGCGAGAAAGAGAGAAAGCACAGTCCGTATGAGAGAGAGAATGCGTAGAGGGGGAGGCGGTTACAAGAGGAAAGCGAGGTTGGATTGACAGGAGCAGAGGGAGAAGCGTGTGCGTGCTGGCGGATACGCGTGGATGTAAGTGTACGTGTGTGTTGTACGTGTGTGTAAGAGGGAGAGAGAAAGAGAGAAGGGGGAGGGAGAGGGAGAAAAGTGTGTGCAAAAGTAGGAAGATAGAAAGGGAGAGAAAGAGAGAGGAGGGAGAGAGAGAGAGAGAGAGAAAGAAAGAAGAGAGAGAGAGAAAGAGAGAGAAAGGAGAGTGAGTGGTATGTGTGTGTGTACGTGAGAGACTCGGAGGCGGAACGATTAAAGAGCGTCCTACTCGATCGCCTAGCTTGACACAACTGAGCATTCTCCAAGCCGCGCAGCCCACCACCGCCGTCGACGCCGACGCCGCCGCCGCCTCCGCCACCACCGCCGTCACCGCCGCCGCAGCCAACACAGCTACCGCCGCCGAACGGCCTTACGCGGCACATACGCGGCTTTCAAACGTGAGATACAAACCCCACCACTTGCAGATTTCGACCAATCGCAATGACAACCTTCGCCGAAAGCCCCCGAACTCCCACGAGTCTGCGCAGCCTCCGACGGATTATCTCGCGCCACGCCGCGAACGGTATCTCCCACCCCCGAAACCCCCTTGCCAATCCCCATCCACCCCTGTCCTGCTGCTCTCCTTATCCCATCCCATCCCATCCCATCCCATCCCTCTTCATCATCCCCAACAGCAGCCACGTTACACTATAGATACACTCTCCTCGCAACCCGCTATCCTGGATTACAGTTTAGGGAACGCCAGCAAAGTACCAAAAGTATTCCCGACTAAGTTTGGCTAATCATGATTTTGCACCCTGTGAATTGGGTTAAAACTGAAAGTGGCGAAACGGAAGATCTCGTTAATCCCTCGAGTGGTTCGTTCTTCGAGAGCAGGTACCTACTACCTTTCCGCAGCTCTCCTCTCCTCTCTTCTTCTCGCTAATCCCTGCTTCCAATTGGCTGGGAATGAGAAGGGAGAGAGAGAGAGAGAGAGAGAGAGAGAGTTACGGGCGAAAAGGCGGCGGAGGGATGAAAAGACAGGAAGAACGTCAACGGCTACCCAACGTTCGTTCGTTCGTTCGTCTTCGACGAGGACTCTCCAAGACGCACGCGGAGTGTTTGTTCGGAGCGGAGATTACGATCCTCGAGGAGAGGAAAAAGACGAGAAACGTCAAGGGAAGGACCGCTGCTCTCCTCCATGGGTGTGGTGGTAGGAGGCTGGCCCGGTCGAGAGAAAGGGTTGAAACAAGCAGAGGGAACCGGATTCGCGTGTAATCGCCTTGTTACAACTCCTAGTCCTTCGAGTCCCTGAACGGAAGCGACAGGAAACGCACCAGCACTCACCACCACCACCACCCTCTCCTCGAGTACCACGAAGCTTCTTCTTCGGGACTGATTGTTCAATCTGACAATCGACTCCTCGAGGAAGACGTCGACCTGATCGACGGAAGACTCGGACTGGATCTCGTGTTCGGATTTTGGGTTCGGACGAGGACTCGGTATCTCCCCTCCCCCCCGTCCCCCCGTTAATTCGAATCGATGTTCCGGGAGAACGTGACGCTCTCGAAAATCCTCGAGCGGACTCTCCAGTGCACCGTAACGTAATTGCTGCAGATTTCCAGGTTGAGCACCGGGCTTTCGAAAACCGAAAACCAACGGACGAAAGACCGGTTTTCTCCTCCTTCTCCTCTCCTCCTCCTCCTCCACCCCTTCGGCGGTCGAGGGTCACGCTTCGATGCTCCGATGACTAGGCAAAAGGGCCAGAGTAAACAGGCCCGCAAAACTTGAGCAAACAGCCCGAAGGCGGACGAGATGAGGATTGCTCGAGTGAATTTGATCAACTTCTTCGAAACGACGAAAATGGCGCGGTGGCTTAAATTCCCTCTCGTCTTAGCTAGCGGCTAGTGGCGGCGAGCCGAAACTCTCATGGAAAACAAAACCACTGGGTTTGCCGGACAAATAACGTTACCAGCGGGAAAGTCCTTTAATAACGCGATTTTTCAAACTCCGCTTTTAAACTATGTAATTGCGGGAAAGGCCGGGAAAGCTATGGAAGAAGACACCGGGGCAAGCAGAAACAACGTTAACTCGCTTAACTCGCGAAAAATGTGACTCGGCTGAGCGCACCGCATACAGAATTTAACTATTCAGTGGATCTCTGTGATTACACGGGCCGACGCCGGTGTCTCGCACGAGCTGCCACCTTCTTCTCCTCTCTTCTCTTCTCCTCTTCTTTTCCCTTCTCTTCCCTTCCCTTCCCTTCACTTCGCTTCCCTTTCCAACCCCCCATTTTCTGACGAAGCAACTAGCAAAGGCAACTACCGGATCGCACGAGAAATCTAATATTGTCGAGTTCAGCTCCGACGATGACGACGACGACTCTCTTCCTCTTCCTCCTCCTTCTCCTTCTCCTCCTATCTCCCTCTATTTTTTTTCACTTTTGAAAAATCAAAAGAGAAAACGCACGGCACTCGCCTGTTAATTCGGCGCGCATTTCCAGGCGAGTGAGTATCGCCTTTTGCACGAAGATCCTGAACAACGACCCCCCCCCCCCCACGCCTCCCTTAAATTGACCATATTACTAAGAGTCGGACGTTCCTACTTAGCGAAAGAATCGACTGTCGACCGACCTTTGACGCAGGGAGACCGAGAAAGCTTGAAAATTGTCGCACACGGAAAATTACATGAAACTTTAATGAATCGAGAAGCGGCGAGCCTCGCGCGCACGCGTTTTTGCGCGCGCGCGTGTGTGTGTGTGTGTGTGATCAATATTTAAATACCGCGAGAAAAGATTTTTGGTCGACTCTCCAGTCACACTGGAAAGTAACGGGTGAATGAATTTTACAAGGATACACCTGTAATGCAAAATAGCCTTCGTAGGACATGGATTTACGTGTATCCAGATCCATTCGGAAATTCGTGGAGTTTGTGAGAAATCTTGTAATTTTACGAAAAAGGAGACCAAGCGTAATCGCGATGAATTATTTATGATCGTTCGAACGTCGATATTCCAAGTGCGAGGGAGGGCGGACTCGCTCGCGTTTCGACAAAAATATGGCACTCTTTTCGAGGTATTAAATATTACTGGGGAAGAAGAAGAAGGAAGGTGGGGTTTTTTACCAAGACGCTCCTCCGTGGCGTTCTCGACCAAGTTTTGGAAGCTTTTGCTCGTCACCGGTGGAGGAGGGTGGAAAGCGAGGGAAAAGAGGTTAGTCCTCGCCATCGTTCATTCCCCCGGAATTTCACAGATCCTCCGAGTAAGCGATGTTCTTGAACTTCTCTCCGGTCATTAATTACTCGTCTAGTGTACGCGTCCATTGGACAAACGAGGCGAGATCATCGACGAAGATCGAGGGATAGCCGGGGGTCCGTGATCTACGACACCCGAGATCTCCAGCTACGATCCGGAAGACCGTGGCAACTTTCGATGGCGTAATTAATTCAAAGGATTACCTCATTTCCGCCATAATCTCATGAATAAATGCGATGGCTCTTTGAATAAATTTCATTTCGATTTCGACCCGAAAAGACGATAGTGTGGGGGGAGGGGGAGGGTGGGGGTGTTACGCCCCCGCGTAAGACGCAATGGAAACTTGTCGAACTAAAAGACACCTACACACTCCTTACGATACAATATGTTTACTTACCGCGTCTATCTATCGGCCCAAGACATGATTCTCCAGCAAACAAGATGGTAGTAGTAGTAGAAGTAGTACTGGGTAGTAGTAGGACAAGCATAGACTTACCTAAAACACAAAAAATATGACAACGCGATTAAAGCATACCGTCGTAAAAGCGTAACATCAAAGGGGGATCTCGTTGATCGAGGCACGCGACGCGGTACGTTATGTTTCAAGTAGTTCAGGTCGACGCATGGTCGGACAGCCGAAGTTTTCGCGCGATCTTTCACAGCGGATCGTCGCGGGTGTTGGAGAAGAGGTTTGCTCAACGCCAGTGGATGAATTAGGGGAAGCTTTCGCGTCAATCCCAAATGTGGTTGTAGAACGGAGACGGGGGGGGGGGGGTAGTTTGCCCTCGGAAAGGGGGACAGATCGGGATATATCGGAGCAAGCAGGTCGTGGCTAGGCACCGGCGCTGAGGCAAGGAGTTAAGGATCCGATAATCGGAAAGGCGACGGAAATGGCGACGGCGACGGCGACCTTCCCCCGGTACTCTCGCAGTCTGTCGGCAAGCGACAGCTTCTAATATAGCCTTAATAACGCGCTAATATCGCGCAAGCAGCCTCCGCTCGGTACACAGGGTGTGCGCAAACCCTCTCGAGCAGCCACCAGCCGGGCTGAGAAGTGCAAACGAAATCGCGAACGGCGGAAGGATCGTTAATTCTACCGTGGCGACGACTTAATACGTTAGGCAAACCGTTACGCGCGGCTGGCCCCCACCCACGCCCGACCCTAAGTCCCGGAGAAATTACCTAGGGTAAGCAGTATGCAGATCGCGAAATCGCGACGACGTACGGTTAAGGATTAACTTCCAGTTGCCCCCCGTGCGCGCGCGCGCGCGCACAGGCACACACACACACACACACACACAAGTTCCCCTCCCCTGGGGGGTTTAATGCGAGTACCTGCTGCTTCTAGTCCCTTCGTCCCTTCGTCCCTTCACCCCCAACGTCCCATCGCCCCATCGCCGGGCGAAATTAGGTCTGAGGCTTTCCCCACGGCCCGACGATTCTTACGCCATGACTACTCCGTTCCAAAGTCCCCAGGCAACGGCGGCATATCGTAAAGACACTTGGAGACACTTGGATCCGCACTTGGAAATTATTAGTCAACCACGCGGAATTATTGACGCGCCTAAGCTTCACCTCGCCGTGATTTCTCGGCGGTCCCAGGCTGGCTGCCACGGATATACGACTTCTTCCTCGCGATATAGTGCGCCTACGTGTTACTCCGCTCGCTCGAGGGGATAAGGGTCGGGACACGCTTCTTAAAAAATCATTTCTCATTCTCGAAAATATTTCCGGCAAGCTCGGCGCCCGTTTACCGCCTCACAACCGCGCGGCATCGGTTTACCCGAGGGTGAGTCCCCGGGATTGGGGTTGGGGTTGGGGGTGCACGGCAAACATTAACGGAGAAATGTTTTCTCGCGATATAACGGAGGTAGACGCAACGCGGGGTGAACGCGATTTAAAGCGTGCCACGACTCTGGGGGGGGAGGTGGAGCCAAGGAGGTCACAAACACACCATCATCGCGCCCCGCGATTAACTCATTAACAAGAGAATCGCTCGCTCAGAGGATTGGCGCGTACACGCGGTCGTCGAGTGATTCGACTCGCGAAAGAGCGCGGCCCTGCGCAAAGTCCGCTCTAAATAAGCGAGGGATGCTCCTCATTTGGAGAAAGCTCGCTGCTAGAAATGCCGCGCCACGTTACGCCACGCCACGCCACGCCACGCCGCACCGCACCCCGACTAATCTCGTTTCACGCTTGGCTGAAAAAATCATCTCGACATAAAAAGAGATATGTGCGCGCACTCGTGTGGGTTTTTCACCTCCGCTCGGACGTGGCGCGCGCGCGCGCGCGGTGCCGTAAACCTGGCCGTTGCGAGAAAGCCCGCGCGCAGTAAAAGCCCAGAAGCCCGGCAGGAAAAGCTCGTAACTTGGCTCTTTACTCGATCAGTAATTCCAAGAGGAGAGAAGATGCGCGTTAGCCAGACAACTGAGCGCAGGGCGGTCGGTGCGATCTCACCTCACGTCCGTTAAGGAGACCTCGAGAGCCAACGCACAACCATCGTTTCCGCCAGTGGCTCCCACCACCCCTCAAGTGGCAGGAGGCAGTGGTACGCGTACACCCCCGAGTCATTCGACGGGACTTTATCGTCCTGGTTAAGAAGACTAAACTCCCGCCCGTTAAATTAACACTCTCTCGAATTGATCTTTACCGTAGCGCGGAGCAGCGCGTTTCGCCGATTGCAATTGCTCCGTGTCTCGGCTCCGCTCCCGGGACCGGGACCGGGACTGGGACTCCCGGTATCATCGACCTTCGAACCTTCCTCCTCCGTAGACTCGAAAATCCTCCTCCGGGAAGCGAGAGGCGGCGCAACTTCCTCGAAGGCTCTCCCCCGTGCAACTTTGCCAAGCGGGTGCGTCGCATCGATTTCTCCGGGAATAACTCTCGAAGCTATTCCCGTGCACTATTTCGAGATTCTTCCTGTTAATCAAGCGGCCTCGACATCAATCACCTCTCGTAATTTAGCCCGCGGGACTCCGGGGCGGATGGTCCGTATAAACGAGTCCGCCGCACGCGCATAAATGAACGGACTGACGGACGGACGGACGGATGACCGCAATGATGATTCGTTCAAACAAAATTATGCATGCCCGATTTCCCCATAACGAGGGCTACGGACATTGCCGATAAATGCGGCCGAATCACCGTGGACCGCGCGCGCACTTGCCGTTGGCCCGTTAAAACCGCGCGGGAATTAGTGCACGCGCAATCGCACCGAAAACTGAAAAATCGCCTGCAAAACGATCCGCGATCGACTATTATCACGGACCAATGTTCCTACCTGCCTATCGCGAAGATTAGCGAGATTCTACCCATTAACCGACGCGCATCGGCGAAACCATCGATCTCTGCAAACCACCCCCCTCGGCGCGTTATCGTTAAAATTGAAAGAATCGCGAGATTCCGCGATAATTCGCGTTAAATGATGGAGTGGACGAGGAGCGTCGAGAATAGAGCCGAATCCGATCGTCCGGCCGTTCAATCGTCGGGGGAAAAGTTCGGGGGGTTGGGGTGGAGAACGAGGGGAACAAGAAAGAGACGGAGAAGGAAGAGGAGGAGGAGGAGGAGGAGGAGAAGGGGGAATATTCCTTCGCTAATCACCGCTGCAACAAGCCAATTAAGAGGTTACACCCGGCAATGAACTCTAATGACAATTATTCATATGCACGATTCAGAGCGGAGGGGGTGTGCATCATCCCCGAAACGAGATGCGCAGTCCTGCCGACTGGGTAAATGGCAATGGACGCTGTTCCGTGCAACAAACGATCGCATTAAAGCGCAATATTCGCTTGTTTGCGGCTCCGGCGTGGTGGTCGAAATATCGCGCGTTTTATAGTTTGCGCAGCTGCCCACGTAAATAATCCTACGTCATTGCGGTTCCGCAAAAAAAGAAAGGGAAACGACGGCACGGCCACCCGTCGAAATTGTTCCTTTCCGCGTTTGTAATTTCGGCTGGAGCTCTGCGGAGGGTGTACCTTACCCTCGGTTGTGCCGAGGGTGAGGCCTCTCCCATCATCCCCCTCGCACCTCGTAGAATCTTGCGTAGACCTCTCCCGGAGAATCTGCCGCTGCTGCTGCTGTTGCTGTTGCTGCTACTGCTGCTGTGCTTTCCATTAAACATATATCCGTGACGAAGCGAACAAATTTCAGCGGGTCAGCCGAGATAAAATCGCAAAATTATCGTAAGTGAGTTTATCGCGAGGCGACGACTCCTCGAGCGGAAGGAAATGTTTGCGTTCGCACTTATCAGCCTTGCGCGCGACGCCCTCTCCTCTTCTTCCCACCACCCACCACGAGAAAAGTGCCGATTTTTAAATCGAGCTCGTTCCACCGCGCACCGTGTACTTTAAAAGGATTCTCGTCAAATAAAAGTGGTTATCTCAGGGTGAACCTTGAGTTTCCCGCACGGAAATGCGCGGTCAAATATTTCCGGATGGTTGCTCGACGAAGAAGGATATTACCGCATTTCCGGTAATTTCTCTTTCCGAGTCTCGTGCTTTTCCTCGCAGATGCGAATGGAAAAAGGGAAAGGGGAGAGAGGAGGGAAAAGAGGACGAAGGAAGGAAAAGAGAGAAAGAGAGCGAGACTCCGTAGATTTCAGTTACGTCAAGCGAGAAGCCAATAGTTAGACTGTCGGAGATAATAGGGACTGATGCATGGCTCCCAGGACGGCGGTGACTCTTTCCGCTCGTCCTGCGAGTCCTTGCGGCAAAGTCCTGCTCGCGCTTTTTCTTCCCCCGAGTCACTCTTTATTTATTTAAAGCCCCGAGCGGTCCGTCGTCACCAACATGCAAGCATTTTTCGCTTCCGAACCAATAGGAATCGTAGTCTCGTTGAGAATTCCTGTCCACACCAGAAGCACCCCCGTCGTTCTATCGGCCGTTACTAGCCCGTTACCAGCCGCTTCTTATCATTCTTCCTCCTCTGTTTCCTCTTCTTCGACGTTCCAGAGCTAAACAACTTTGCGCGGCTCTCGGTCTCCGAGAGTCGATTTTCCAGCTCGCTTTATTCCCCCGTTCTGCATCGATTACAACGGGCGTTGGTGCCATCTCATCGTCGATGCCTTACACTCAGCCCTCGATGTCTCCGTGGACTTCCTCCTCCCCCTCTTCCATCGACTAGCCTTCGTTCCTTCATGGTGTGTGCGCGCGCGCGCGCGCGGTAAGCAAACGAGTAGAGAAAAACGGTCTGTTATTAAGGGGAAATGAATATAATCCAAGAAAGGTTGACCCTTCGCGTTTGGAAATTCACCGACGTTTCACGGTTGGATAGACAGACGGAGGTGGTGGTGGTGGTGGTGGTGGTGGTGTAAGCGCGTGGCCCTCGGCTTAGACCAATCGCCAAGTCGATCCTGTACTTTCGACCGGCAAGAGTTACGACGTGATTTCCATCGTTCTAGCTCCCTGCAGACCGATTACACACTCTCCCTTTGCCCTTTGCCCTTTGCATCCTTCCCAAGGCACCTCTAAGAATGCCCTACTCTAACGTTCGAGCCTTCACGATGCTAAACTGCCCGCTGCAAACCCCGAGGAAACTTATGGCGAGGCCCAAAATCGATTGTTGTTCCCTTTCATCGGAAGCCAAAAATATAGAACTCTCCGGTCATCCATCGGCAAATCCCACGACTATTTCACTAAATTAAATTCCTTGCTATTACGTAATAATATTCCGCAAGATATATTCGCAACGCGTCTCGCGCTCGGAATAGCGAAACGTCCTAAAAAAAGGATAAGAGAGAGCAACGTTTCGCACCTGCTGCTACTGCTGCCGTTGCCTTTGCCATTGCCACTGTCAGTAGTCCTCTTTCGAGAGTTATTGGCTCGACAGAAATTCGACACCCCCGACGCGTCTCGAGGAAAATCAACGGTGGGTCGCGCGGAACGGAACCAACCCTGGGTGAGCCTGGACGTCAGGATTAGTAAGGATCGAAATCGAGAAGGGGTTGTTTGCGATGCGGTCGACAAATAGATTCCCACGACCGTGCGCCATTCTCCATCGAAACTATTTTACCAAGAGAAATATTTCTCTGGATAACGAGAGAGCGATGTCGAAGAAATCGATAAGCGAGAAAACAGAGCTCCGTCGAGGGTGAGGGGGCTGCCGCTCCCCTGCATCGGAAGAAGGACGTTGTGTGAAATTCGAAGAATAATGGAGGCTCGCGAAACTCGTTTGGTCGAGGGGGAGAGATGAGGTCGACCCGGAGAAACTCGAGCGATCGAGCGATCCGATTTGCTTTCGGGGGGAATTGGCAAGATGCATCGAGGGGGGGGGGGGGTGCTGGTTCGATTAAGATCCCGCTCGAACGGAGAGATATCCAAATTCGGATATTATGGAGAGTCTTATGTACTCGGGGGCTAGCGCAACAAGTTCACCAGCCGCACAATCGCGCAAATGCTCCTTTCAGTTTGTTTAAATCGTCAGGAAGTCGCGCGTCCAAATAACGCGATCACCACCGCTGGCACCGCGCGCGCGAGAGTACCGTCAGAGCAGCATCGCGCCAAAGTGTGTTCGTTAATCGCCAAGCCCCAACGCGAAGCCTCCCTTCCCTCCCACCCCCTCCTTCTCTCAGTTTGCTTAATTTTCCCTGGAAATGTAGGAGGAAGAAATCGATTTGTCGGCTCCTCGCTTTCCAATGCGGCCAATCACGCGATCGACTATTCGATTTAGCGGAAAATACTGCACACACCTACCTGTTACAATTCACCCTATTCTAGCGGTCTAAATGAAAAAAACTCCTCTTAACGAGTCACTCGCCAATAGTCACTCGCAATTACTCCCTTTGACGGCGAATTTATCACGAGATTAATTGCACGAATAATTGATTTGTTTTAACAATTAACTTGGCACGAGTAATTATTTCTAACGCGAAGAGACCGGCGGGCGCGCTGCTCGCTTTATGCATAATAAATCTCGCAAAAGGCACAACGTTCGCCGAATGACATCGAAGAGGGTCGCGCGGCGGCGCGATTATTATATGTTTTCTGCGCGACACCGATTGCACCATGAGAAATTCCTTTTTGCGCGACTAATTATCGTTCGTTTACAATTAACGGGAGAGATCGGTTCGTGATGGGTTTTCAGTAGTTTTATCGCATTAATGCCCGGCGCAGTGGTGGCCGGCCATTGAAATTAATGACACGTGGCAATTTAATAATGGAGGAAGAGGAGGGAGGGAGGGAGGGGAGGCACACACTTTGGAAATGCGGCGCGAGCTCGACTTTTTCTATTTTCGCGAGTTTTCTTTTCGCACGGAGAAGGGCTCGTATTTTCCTTGAAAATTCCTGCTGGCGTCGCCCAGGCTATTTCTGCGTGCTCACTCGTGCCAAGACTCCGTAAATCCATCGACACGCGTACAAGAAACATAATCCGAGCGTGCGATGGCAGTAGCATTGACGAGAAAAGCCGTTTCGGGAAAAAGTCCTCCGAGCCAGCTAAGAGCGTTTTGGGACACGAAAAGTGAATCGAATTCCAGGCGCGACCTACTGGCTCCATAATCTCAATAAAATCGGGGCTTGGAAAGAGGGGTTGTTGCCACCGCTGCTACTGCTGCTGCTGCTGCTTTTTTCTCGGGCGACGTTATCATTTCGGAGAGGAATGCGTAGAATCCAAAGCCAAGAAGGGAGGGAGAGTGAGAGAGTGAGAGAGTGAGAGAGAGAGAGAGAGAGAGAGAGAGAGAGAGAGAGAGAGAGAGAGAGAGAGAGAGAGAGAGAGAGAGAGAGAGAGCGAGAGTGCCACCGCGCTGAAAGCCGAGGAATATGGCTGCGGAAGTCCTCGAGGGGATTTTTAATCGATTTCCAAGAGAGAGCATGGACGACGATATGGAGCAGCAGTCCATATCGTCGGCATATCGGTCGAAGGGACGAAGGGAAGAGGAGGAGGAGGAGAAATGCGAGAGTGATTTCCATTGGATGGCCGCGCGATGCTTTTATAAGGCCCATAAAAATTCTTCGCCTAATAACGGGGGCTGGGTAGTCCGAAGGTCGTTATTCTCAGTTTCCCCCTTGCGCGGTCGGTGAGAACCCGTGAAACACGAGTGGGCGGAAACTGCCGAGTAGTGGAAGAAGCAAAACGAAGTTTGGACGAAAAGAGAGATCATCCACCTACCAGCTAGCCCGAAATCCAATAAGCCACTTTGCTCCTTCGGAAGATTGTGTTTTGCGGAGAAATTTCGCGCATATTCCACTCTCCTCCTTCACACTCGAGGAAAGTCCCCGGTCTGATGCTCGTAGGCTTTTAAACCTAGCAGGATTAACCGAATGGCAAACACCCAACGACAAATCTCACAGGGTTAATCTTGGAACGCGAAGTTACGCGCGTTTTTCCCCGGCCCGAGTGGAAATTATCGTTAAATTAGCACGTTGGAAAAGAAGCGGCAAGTGGAGAAGCAGTAAAATTTGTCGGACGGACATAGAGAACGAAGCATTTGCCGAAGATCACGAGACACTCGATAGGGTTTTATTGAGATTCCTTGCGGCATTTCGTCGAAATTTCCAGTAGCAGCAGCTTTTCCAAATATCCGGTTAAATGTGGAGGGTTAACCCGCGCGTCTCGGGAACATCCAAGAGGGAAACGAGTCGAGGTTCAATCGCACCGTTAATTAGCACACTCAATTAAGCGACGAGCGTTCGCTCTGGCTGACCACCGCTCGACGGTCACACGGGAAGAATGAGGAGAAGAGAGGAGAGGAGAGAAGGGAAGGGAAGGGAAGGGAAGGGAAGGGAAACCCAAGGAGAACGAGAGAGCAACTCCACGCTACGAGTTTTTGCCTTTAAACTACGGGGGTGAGTATCGAATTACGGACAATTATATAGCGGCTAGCACAAATTGTTTGTCGCGAACAAACAAGATTACGAGACGATCCGGTTGAACGCAAAGGGGAACTTGCCGATGGTGGTGGTGGTGGTGGTGCTTCTTTTTCAGGATTTTTTCTCTGCTGGTGCAAGTGACGGGAACGCCAAGGACGAGCTTTGTCGAACGTCCTATCGATTTCCCACCTCGACCGTCCCGACAAGCGCATCTTGCCGCGGGCCCGTCTACCGAAGATAGCGCACAAGCTTCGTCTGACCCCACAACCCCCGGAGAGGACACATGGACTTTCCCCGGAGTGAACGCGACGCGGTTCTCGTTAACCGAAGGCTGGACCTCCTCCTCTTCATTGGCACGATTCGGTGGTAGTCGGTAGAGTCGGTAATGGCGAAAAAATATCGAGAAGCTCTGCTCCGCTAATACACGGAGGCAAATAAAGGGACGTGGGAGATTCTCCAATTTCCAACGGGGTGGGAGAGAGTTTGCATTTTTCGGGAGAGCGAGAGAGGAGGATTACGGCCTAGTCCATAAAATTGGGGACATAAAAAGAATAGGAGATGGCAATAATGGAAGGTTACACCGGCGTGGAGCTACGATACTCGTCTCCTCGTAGGGGGAGGAGGAGGAGGAGGAAACCTTTGGGAACATTTTCAGTAATGCGAAATCGAGTGGCCGTTAGGACATTGCCATTGCCGTTGCCGTTGCCGTTACCCCGGGGGGGTAAGGGGTGCGCGCCGGTCCAATATGTCTGCGTTGGGATCCGACACGTTCCGCGTTAAAATCGTACGATGGCTCAATTTTCCATTTGCCGAGCCGCCGCGGAACATTTACCGCTCCGCCATTTTCCGGAATTGCGGGAGCCGCGAGCGAACCAACGGCAATTTCGGGCCTCTCGGCTTTTCCTCCCTCGATTTATCTGTTATCCGTATTTATTTCATTACTTTCCTCTCCCCCGTTCAGGACCGCGCGCGCCGATAAGTGTGTACTACCACCACCCCACCCCCACCCCCATTACCGTTGCAGCAGGCTCTTTCGCAAAACGACTCCCCATTTCCACCGTTACTGCGGTAGCACGCGAGTGATTTTATTAATTAAATTAGCGAAGCGCCAAGGGGGTTGATAGGCGTCATCCCCTCCTCTTGTCTTGTCTCGCCTCGCATCCCTTTTGCTTTGCCCATCCTCCCTCCCCCGCTAGCAATCCGCGACGAATGCAACTATCGAATTTGCAGGATCGATTCTCGCGTCAGGATTGCGGCGCGTTGTCATTTGACATACTTGCGGAGAACTCCACGGGGGTTTCATTCGATTGGCTTAAACATCAAAAGGTGGCTCTCCTCTTTCCACCTGGAGGGAGGAAATTCAGACGAACACGCGTTAATTCGAGTCCACTGGAAGGGGGATGCGAAAGGGGTGCGACGCGGGTTGTACGAGAGAGAGAGAGAGATCGCGAGTCCCGCTTAAATTTTTCATCGCTTGAGGGAGGAGGGAAAGAAGAAAGAGGGGCAGAAGGAGGAGGAAGTAATTTCGAATAATACTATTCGTATAAACTGCTAGTAGAACGCTGGATGAGCGAGATTATCCGAGGCTTTGTGCGTACCGTCATCAAATTAGAAACAAAAGCATAAACTGATTATCAAGATAGACTGACTGTTAGCGGATGGATTGATGTATAGTCGAATGCGCATCGGCCTGGTCGAATCCTTTGTCATTTAAGAGCTAATTTCACTTCGTATCTCGACAGAGCGCACTCCGGCTAATTCAACTGTGTAACCGGGGGTGGTTGATGGGGTGGTTTTCGTGGAAGGCGAGACACGACAGTCGATGATGCTTCCAGAGTGAATATTTTCAGCTATTTTCAGCTTTAATCGACTGGAAAGGAGAGGGGAGGAAAGGAAACACGCGAGAGGAAAAACAATCGGATTGGAGAGAGGGGTGTGGGGAGGAGAGAGAGAGAGAGGAAGCAACCAAGAGATCGCTTCGCTTCGCTTTTCTAGGCGATCGGTCATCATTGGTCGCGATCCGGTCTCGGTTCTTCAATTTTTATTGTATTTCTTCGAGTATTAAAAGTAAAATACCGCGCGGGAGATGGGATTGGCGAGGGAGAGACAGCGCGAGGGAGATCGCTTGTTGAGATATCAACTCATCCCCCGAACGGCGGCGGGCTTTAGGCGAGGTTGCCGATGCTACGGAATGCGTGACAGCCCCATTGTCTGCCACGATGTTTCCCGGAGCCACTTTCAGGAGCGTGCTTCGGTTGCACCGAGACAATGGCGGAATGAAAAAAGTCCCGCAGATCCCCCCAGCCCGCATATCCAGGGGAGAGTCACCGAATGCCACCGATTCGAGAACGCGCGACTACTACTCTCGTCGTCGTCGTCGGGGGTTCTTTTGCAGCTTCCGGCCTCCGGAAATCGATTAGAGCCGATTGACTTCTCTCTCCATGGATGGAGAAAATACGGCAAATTTTGTATCCAAGACCGCGTTCGTTCCAAGAGCTCTCTCTCTCTCTCTCTCTCTCTCTTCTCGCTGGTTGGCTGACTCTTCGTCTGACAAATATGAACCACGAAGGCAAAGCTCGAGTTTAGAATACCCTTTGAAGAAAGTACGCGATTAATTAAAACTTTATTAAACAGCTCGCGCTCGCGGTAGATTGTCCGAATCTCTCGCTCTCTTCTCCTCTCACCTCCCCCCAACCACCTCCCTCGCCGACTTCCCGAACCGGTGTATTACTTCAGTCGTGTTAAAACAATAGATTATTGTTTTCATTATTCCTCGAAAGAAAATTCCTTTCTGCCTCCATCACATTCGCCCACCAAAGGGCTCTTAATGAAATTATGAATATAAGCAAACGGTTCTTCCTCTCCCAAGCATTGGTCCCGCGCGTATTCCCATTCTTTCGAGAAGCTTATACCCTCCTCCTCCTCCTCCTCCTCCTCCTCCTCCTCCATGGTACTTGCAAATAAATTTTAGTATTAATTCCTCGACAACTGACTCCCTTTCAAGTTATTGGAAGAGAAACGCAGTTTCTCTCGAGAAATCTTCTTAGAAGCGTGGAGAATCAAAGTCCAAGTTTTACTTTGTTCGACGGCGGAAAATATGTTTAAACCGAGAATGTACACCGGGGAGAAGATATCGAGAACAACTATTATTCACGATCCACTCGTTAATTTATCAATAGTGTGTCCCGGATGGATAGAGGAAGGAATCAGGAGGAGGAGGAGGAGGAGAACGAGAGCGAGAACGAGAGCGAGAGTGAGAGCCATGCATAAACTATGGAATTTGATATAAATCATACATATGTACGGATAGGATATCTGATGTGACGCAAGTCCAGAGCCGAGCTTTTTCAAAGATGGCGCTGAGGAAATAAAAAAGAAGTTGACTTGAAAGGAATGATCGAGCGTTTCTTTATCGCTATCCTTCGCGCGTCTCCTACAATGCAGCACGTATTTCCAAATTTTCCACGGGGAAGATCCACCACGTATGGGACATTAATTTTTTATTCGCCGTATTTCGAGAGGCGCTTTCAAGTTCTCGCGCGGACCGGATATCGATCGTCATTTATTCGCGATCGATCGACGTCCTGCTCCCCCCTCTCTCCCTCTCTCTCCTCCGGGTTCCATTTTATTCCGGGGCAGCTACGTCGGACCTCGCGAATATACAAAGTGCAAAGGTCAGCGTTGAAAAAAGAAAAAGAAAAAATAAACTAAGTATCGACGATAGAACGCGCGTTAAACCAGATAAAAGTTTCGCTCGAACTATCAATTAATAAAGGGTTAACTAAAATATCGAAGGCTCGTAATGCACACTCGAATCCCCGGAAAAATGCCGTAGCTTTTCGAAAATCCTATAGAGAATTAAAATGAAAAAACCTGCTGAGCCGTCGCTTGTTAGTTAAGCCCATACACAACCGGTGAATCATTTCGCGCATCAATCAAAATTCTGCCTCCTTCCTTTTCTATCGGTCTGTCGGTCGGTCGGTCGGTCACAGCCCGTTAAATTCAATCTAATGTTTTGTCATTTCGTTAACGACGCGCGGTATCTAATAAAATTGCGACAATTGGATCGAATCAGCCGCGGGGATGATGAAACGAATATCAAGAGAGAGAGAGAGAGAGAGAGAGAGGGAGAAAAAAAGAGTAGTGGAGTAGATGTCACTGGGAAGGGATGAAAAAGAGAATTATCGATAAGAAACGTTCCCGTTGTATTTGGCCGAGAGATTTTTTTTTTTTTTTATCTGCTCGTCAAAGTTCTTCGAGTATCGTTTCGATCCTCCCTCTCTCTTTGAAAATAGAGGGAGATAGTAAGGGAGGGACGACGAGTACATGGAAAGTAATTCCGTAGTGTCGGTATTAATTATTTGATAGAAAGCTTGGTCTCGTGCGACATTCGATTTGATTAAGGGAAACTCGGGGTGAGTTTCGCGAACGAGATAGTCCGGGGCTTCTCTCTCTCTCTCTCTCTCTCCTCTCTGTACACCGCCGCTAAGGAGATTTGAAACTAGCTCGGTACGCCAACTGGTGAAAACTTGTTAAAGATACAGAGTGGACCTTCGCCGGTAACTTCGTCGTCCTTATCGTTCTTCAAAGGAGATACACTCGTCTCCGTCCCAGTCCTTGAGGCTTTTGCTCGGAGTCCAAGTACTGGAAAACTGAATGGATTGCGCTTCAATATTCCTCCCCCTCGCCCTTCTTTCCCCACTCCGCGTATCGCCCAGTGGAATCGCATAAAAGCGGACCGAGTTCCATTAATGTAATTACAGAAAGATTCTTCAGCCTGAATACACGACTATCGGTGACGTCAATGCACTTCGCATTTATACCGAAATGCAAGTGATAGCTGGAAGAACAAACGCTCTCGAGATACAAGGAAATTTTAAACGCCGAAGGGATTTCAAATGGAAGCACGTGCAAACTAAATGTATTACACGAAGAGGAGAGGAGAGAGTAGGACGTGGTAATAAAAGAGGAACGGACTTTCAAGTTGCCTTCATATTATACCGCATCGAAGCGAGTGTGCGCGATGAAGGGAGCCGTTCGAAAAGTTTGTCAAAAATGGATCTGACCTTCGTAGGCCGGAGTATGGCAGCAGCCGGGCCATTCATCAGAAACCTCATCCGCATTTGCAGATAGGCTCTGGCGCTTCGATATCGGGTTAACGCGAGTCTGGCGAAATGAGAGAGGGAGAGAGAGAGACAGACGGAAACATTGGAGAAAGGGCGCTGGAGCGCGATAGCCGAGTTGAAGAAAAAAGGAGAAAGAGGAGAAGGAGAAAGAGAAAGAGACAGAGAAAAAGGTGGAGAGGAGGCGGGAGAATTTCATTTCCATGGAAATCGTAAATCGCGTTTCCAAGCCCACCCCTCCGGGCAGCTATGTAATTAAAAAGCTGCATACATTTGAGGGTAGCATTGCGAGCCACAGGATTCTCCTACAGCGACAGGTAAAGTGTGCAGGTGAACGGGTGAGCAGGTGCTTTCTCAGTGGGTCAGTACCAACGGTCGACGCCTCGGATCTCGAAACTCGCCCTTTTCAAACCCCCCCCCCTCCTACCTCTCTTTCTGCCATCGACCCTCGCAGCAACGAGCCCCGAGCCTTATTCCCATTCCATCCATTGCTTTGCTACTTCCTCAGCGAGCAAACAAAGTAGAAAGCTTCCAAGCACAAACGGCTCTGCCGGCTCCTTGCCGTTGCGAAGCTCCAACAATGGTTATTGTTTCGGTTCCTCTCTAACTGGGATAATAAAATTGCACGGAGCACCGTACGTACGAATCGCGAAAAAATCAAGGCTTCGAAGGCTCACCCGAGCGAAAGCACAGAGGAGAGGAGGAACTCCGACTGCTATCATCTCGCGCGCGCGCGGTTGCTTCCATCTAATTTTTACGATAAGACCAAACGACCAAATGGATACGCGCATCTGCGATTACGCAACTTTTTACAACGAGCCCCCATTCCGCCGACTAGCGTGAATTAACCAACGTTTACGAGGCAAACGCCGGCCACTTTCTTTTCTCCCGAGCCTACTACTTTTTTTTTACCTTTTCCTCGCGGTAGCGCGAGGAAGCGAATATCTTACGGCTCTGACCACCCGCCCAGCGTTCTTCTATTGGAAATATTTGCAAAAACATCTCGGAGGAGGAGGAGGAAGAGAATAGATTGCGAAGATGACCAGAGGAAAAAGGTGTATTGATAAGAATTTAAGGGAGGTTCGATGAGTCAGTGAGAGAGGGAGAGAATCGATCGGCAGAAGCGCTCGAAGACATCGGACGGCAGATAAGCTCCGATGCTCGAGCGAGCTCGAAAAGAAAATCGGGCCTCGGCAAGCGCGTAATAAGGGAGCCATTGAAAGTTTATAAACTGAATATTATTGAGATACTAGACGGGTGGCGCGGCGGGATGACAGTGAGCGATGAGGGACCTCACCGAAGTTGCCCGATTTTCTATTAAACGCCGATTTATTTATGGAATATTCAATGCGACGTGTCTCGTCTTCGACGCTGAGGCACGCCAGTCCTCTCCTCTCCTCTCCTCACCTCACCCCTCCTCACCGCGACCAGTCAGCGAAGAGCCGACGCTCGAGAAATTCAAATCAGCCTTGTCGCGTGATATAGCTGGCGAATTTTTCCCCGAGTATTTCCCGTGCAAAAATTCCGCACTCGATCTACCAGCCACTGTCGTAGCCGCTTTCGATCTTTTGAAAACCTCGACAAAGGCTCCGTGCACGTGGGACTACAAACATCGAGCTCCCCGATGGAATTTAACAACGCCATACTTCTTAAGATCGCTGCCTGCCTGCTGGCTGGCTGGCTGACTCGCGTCTATGAAATAACTTCTGTCCAACTTTCTATCCCCGGTTCCTACACCCTCCGCCGCGACTACCACTCCTCCTCGTAAACAAATTCCCAATAAATAAATTTATCCGACCACCTGGGGAAGTGGAATCCTTTTGTATTTTTCTATCCGGCGAGTGGAGAGAGAGAGAGAGAGAATCAAATGATATGCACACGCTCGAGAGTGACTCGATATTTCAGGATTACGGAATTATCGGAAGTCTCGGAAGTCCGGCAAAAATTGAGATTAGCGACGGTGGGACGACGGAGGGATACGGGGGAGGGACGTAGCGAATGGAAGGAGCTCCGACCAATACCGCGATTGTCCTGTCGTGTTTCGGCAACAATAACCCACGGCAGACGACAATGACGGGTTCCCGAGGGATTGGCGGTTGCTCGACTGCGAACCGCGACGTGTCCGGTCCTAATTTCTCTGTTTGCGTATGTAAACGAAGCGCCGAGTCGGTCTCCGTGGGATACCGCCAGGATCGGGGGTGAAAGGGCCGGACGGCCTCCCTCCCTCCCTCCGTCCCGCTCTCTTCCGTCCTGCCGTTTCATCGATTGCTTCCTCGTGTAGTAAACGCGCACAACTCCAGCGGCGGCCTGCGGCAAACTCAGTGCCGTGAAAAAAAAAACCAAGCCTCCTCCCTCGACAACCCTCCCACCCTCTTTCCCTTCGCGGCGCGGCGGCACCAGGTCGATTGGCTCGCGGAGAAAAATTTGCGCGGCACTGGCGCCTTGTCGACGACACGCGCGCTCGACGCAACGTTCGAAAGCGCAAAAGCTTTCTTTGTAACTGCAAAATTGACCTCCGCATTAAACGTCTAGTGTGTACATTTATTAATTTGGCCGCGAGGCACGTCCGTGGAAAAAATAATTGGAAATTTAGCAGCGGACGGGGCTGCCGCTGCTGCAACTAGACAGGATCGAAATTAATTTCTCACTGGGCGCTAATGAAATTATATTTCGAATTCGATAGGTTGCCGCTCGCCGATGCTGTTGCCCGTAGAACCACGCGCGCGATTGCTGCTGGATCCAGAAGCGACGACGTGCCCGTGTCCGTCCGTGTGCGTGTGTGTGGGAGTGTGTTCGTGACACGCGAATCATTTCGTTGCGGTGTACGCGGGCCCGCTGGAAAACGAATGCGAATGACGTCAAGCCGCCGCAGGGCTTCGGACCTATAGAAGCCTCAATTAACGCAAGGAAAATACGCGAATTCGAGGCAGGTCGCCGTCGTCGTCGTCGGCAACGGCAACGCCGTTGGAGACGTCAGCGCTCAAGGCTCACCACTTTGCTTCGCGCGAACCTCTACTGCTCTTTGCTACTTGCGAATTTAGACCACTCCAAAGTATTCCTACGGCAAACGTTGTATTTTCAAAGCGACTAAAACGAAATAGCACAAGACCCCTTCTTCTTCCCTCCACCCGCCCACCCCTCTCTTTTTAGGACCGGGAGAGGATGATCGATCGTTGCTGAGAGAAACAGAGAGAGAGAGAGAGAGAGAGAGAGAGAGAGAGAGAGAGAGAGAGAGACAGACCCTGGGAAAAAACAACACTCGATTAAAATAATAGAACTACGCGCATGGACGTGGTGTTTAATCATTTATGCAATTTGGTTCTTCCTTCGAGCGGTATCATCGAAATTGCGAGAGTGTGCGACAACTTCACTCTTTGAGAAACCAGTGTGAAAGGGGGGAAGAACGTCGTCTTTCGGAGGGGTTCGTGCTCGCTAAAAAATAGCAGAGCTTTGAGCTTCGAGCGAGGATGGGGGTGAGGCATCGCGTATTAAAATTGAAACAATATACGGTGGTGAGGTAAGCAACTGGATACTTTTATTTGGTTCCTCGCGCCTTCCATTCTTCTCTCTCGCTCTCTCTTTCTCTCTCTTGTATAAAGGGGCTGGCCCTTCTTACGCGGGGAAATCAGCTCCCACGAGGGTTCCACGAGGGGGTGAGCGCTTTCGGAAGAAGCGGAGGTCCCGCCGCCGCTACCGCTTTGCATTTTGTGCTTAAACGTTGGGTAATGACGCCTGAAACAACTGAAACAACCAAGCCGAAAAAGCCCGTAGCACTCGGCAAAAGGACAATTTGCGCCAAGGTATTTTCATTCCCACCCCCCTCCCTCCGCCTACGTCGGATTGTACGTTGAAAATATATTAAACTCATTGATATATGAGAGTGAAAGATGAGTATTATGCCTCGCGAGCTGCCGTCCAAGCGATATTACAGAGGAGAAGAAGAAGAAGAAGAAGAAGAAGAAAGGAGAACCAGAGGGGAAAGGGAAAAAAGGGTGGAAAAAAAAGAGAAAAGAAAGAAATATCACTAGGACAAAAACAGTGGAAGCTAGTGTATAATTCAATTCACGGGAAAATTGTTCTTCCGAGCAAAAGAAGTAATTTATGGGATATTAAAGGAGGATAAAAGTAATGGAGCGGTATACAGATAAAACAGAAGAGGAGGATTGTTCTTTTTGCGAGGCTTTCCGTTACGTGACCGAAAAAGGCGCAGGTATTATTGTTAACTAATTCAAGCAAGAGAGAAAGAGAGAGAGAGAGAGAGAGAGAGAGAGAGAGAGAGAGAGAGAGAGAGAGAGAGAGAGAGAGAGAGAGAGAGAGAGCGAGCGAGAGCGGAAAGCTAGAATTAGCATTACCGTTTTCTCCCGCTAGTAGCGCGCTCGAGCATTATAGTCGACGAGTTGCAAAGTGAATTTCATTGTTGCCGGCCGCTGCAGGCCCTCTCTCCATTATTAAACGCCCCTGCCAGCGGCCACTTTCTCCAAATGAATCACGTCGTTAATATGTAAAGATTCGTTCGTACGCGCGAGAGAAGAACGATGTAAAAGAGTTACAGAGGCCTCTGTGCTCCTCGCTCTATTCTCTTCTCCCTCTCTCTCTTCCGGCAGCTGGCGGCGGCCCAACTGAAATTCTCGCAATGATCGAAATGATTTTGATTCTTCTTCCGATTTTTTCTGAATGGGCGACTCTTCCGTTTCTTGCTCTAGTTCTTCCACTCCTCCCCCCTCCCCCTCCTTTCAGCTATTCTTCTCTCTTAGCTTCGAATGCAAACCGTCAACGCTTGCTCTCTTCTGTGCCTCCTGCCGCCGCCGTCCTTTTGCCAAAGTATTTCGAGCGGAATTTTAATTAACATTTCGTAACTTGCTCGAAGCAACGCGTACGTAGTACGCGCGCGTTGCTCTCTGCCTCGACGAAACTTTGAAAGGGGCGAAAAAGCGCCGTAGATTAATTGTGATTGGCCTTAATAAGCAGCGGCGGCACACTACCATTCTTCCATCAAAGAATTTTTTTTTAAACTCTCGCTCCCACGGAGAGGGCAAGCCGAGAAACAGTGATTCTCGCAACGATGGTGTAGGTACGTTTGCTTCAACGAGTTGAAAAAACTATTCCCCCGTTCCATTATGGAAATTTGTCCGATTGCTTTATCAAAAAATGCCCGAGATTCGCCCCCGCCGCGCGTCGTCTATCCAGCGGCGTCTCTCCTTCGAAAGCAGAGTGAGAGAGGAAGGGAGAGAGCTCAGAAAACTTATCCCCCAAGGGGGTGGTGAAGTAGTGAGAAATTTTTGGAACGAGACTTACCTTAATTCCCAAAGTCGGAGCCAGCATCCCGTAGTCGTGAAGGGGCTGTAGCATAACGGGTGGTAGGTTAGCCATCATCATTCTGTCCTGTATCTTCCCACTGACCTCCCAAAAATTCACGGAACACAAATCAATTATACTGCTTTATTGACCTACCTGGAAAGAGAAAAGAAAACGAGATCGATTAGCATCGCGGATTCTTGATGATCGCGATCCTATCGCTAATAGCGATAGAGTTGTCTCTCCCGGCAATTGTGCTGCCGCACAATGATTACCTTCAATCGTACGCGATAGCCAATTAAGAAATTAATCCATTAACAGATTTGTGTGCGCTGTTCGTGTCGGTAGGTCAGGATTATGGAGAGAGAGAGAGAGAGAGAGATGATTCACATTGTTTCCGTATTCGTTTAACGAAGACTATTGCGTTGAGTCAATATTATATCAGTTGCAGCAGCGATGTTATATTAATGAGAATTCCCGGCACACCCCGTACAATATTTGAGGAAAATCGTCAGGTCGGCTCATCCGGTTTTCCCGGGGCGCGGACACATCGATTTCCCGACGCAGACCCGACGCATCTCACGGATTTCCTTATATCAACGAATTACGAATTTCCGCTGGAAGCTTCGGCTCCTTGTTGAAACAGCGGCGCGATGATCGCGATATAATTATAGTATAACTGGACAAACGAGATAATTTGCGCCGCGCCACTGTGTTCGCGCGCGGTATGGGCAAATGATACTGTAAACCTAACCGACTGCTTTCAAATTAGTAAACGATGGATCATGAACGGGGTCCCGCGCCAAAGCAGAATGGAAGCTTCTGATGTATCATCATGGCAGTTTAATCTCGAGCGAATGTAATTAACCGCATGATTGATTTTACAAGAACTTGCGCGCCTCCCAATTCCCTGTTTTCCCCATTGTCAATTTCTGCTCGATTTGCATCGTTGGAGAGTGAAATCCGTGGAGCGATCGATTTTTCCTTCTGGATTTCCACGATCGAAGGGGACGGGAGGGGGAGGCGGTGCTGCCGTGGTAATTTGGAACGAGACGACGACGACGACGCTGCCAGGGTATAATTTTCATCTTAATGACTAGACATCGAGGGTGTGGAGGGATGGATATCCCCACCCCCATCCCCGCACCCTTCAGGAGGAATCGGTGGAGGCATTCTTCAATTACGCGCCGGCTCAGGCAATTATGCGCTTAATCCGTTAAGATTTACATGGGAGTCATGTCGCGCGAGCTTTGTACGGATTCAGGCAACCGCGGAAACACCATGGAAACACGGCGTCCGCGGAAATGGAGGTTTCGCGGCGGGTCTTACGTCGGATTTGCCGGTTAAGCCGGCCTGGATCGTGCTGTTACAACCTTTCCTTCGCTTCTTTGGTCCCGTAAACCCACTCCTACCCCTAAATCGGCACTCACGTGACACCAATCTAAGTTTCGAATGTCCCCGATCCCCGCCCCCCGGCCCCCCGACAACTACCACAACCCATTACCTCGCACACCGAGTCGTTCTCGCCGAAATATCACGGCGCAGTCGAAATCAACCGAGCTTAATCCACCGTGACACGATAATCGCGCGAAAAGCTCGCGACGCCCCTCCTCTCCTCTCCTCGCTCCGTCTCTCACTCGCCCTAGCTATCCCCTTTCGATTCAACGTGACGTTCCATGCCCCGTGTGCCGATCCCTGTGACTACGTGCACCCAATCACGAGCTTCCCCGGCGTCCCGACGCCTACAACAACAACAACAACCAACAGTGATTGCCACCAACTAAATTTCTAGCGAGTCCACGAGCAGACATTCTCGCTGCCAAAGCGTCGCACGTGGTGCGAAAACGAGATCGTTTTACGCGAAACTTCCCCTCCCACCGCCGAGAGATCAGCAGAAATGAAAATCTCCCATAAGGGATGGGAAACGATCGACCGATGCGATGGTAGGATTAATTTCCACCACGGGAGGGGGAATTTCGTTCCTTCGTGCGATCCCAAGGGTTAAAAAGCACGGACGAGTATCGCGAAGCGAGCCAGGAAGCCAGATATGAAGCAAGGGGGTGAAAGTTCGATAAAAGTGAAGGAGACGGGATGGGCGTGGTGGGAAGATAAATTGGTGTTATGGACGAAGAAGGATACGAAGAGGGGCTTTAAATGCACCGGTTACGACGCGCGGACGTATTATCTATTGTACACCGACCGGAAACGGAAATCGAAATGCGTCTGCCGGCCATTTCTCGGGTAGCCAACGTCGGACCAACCCCTAATCCCCCCCCTCCTTCTCTCTCTACGCTCCTCGGTGCAAGCCCACGCTCCCTCCTACCTTTATTCCTTCCTTCCTTCCTGCCTTCCTTCCTTCCACCCTTCCACCCTCCCTCCTACTCCACCACCTTTCGACTCCAGCCGTTTTTTAACATCAAGATATTTTATTCAACTGCACTCTGCCTGGCCGTCTCTCGTGGGGTTTGATATTGCATTCTCATTGCATAAAAGTCGAAGCTTGCATAAAACACGGGGCCCTTTTTGCCGAGGCGCCAGCAGTACCTGCGGAAGACGCCGAGAGACCCGGGGAGGCGCGTGAACTTAAATCCTCCGCATTGTACGCGCAGAAGTCGCGCGGCAGTCGCAGTGCTAAAATCACCGGCGCAAAATACCATTGAAAAGCTACCCCTCTGGAAAACCTCTTAAGGGAGAGCTCTTTGCACGCGCACGCGTGAGTCGCTTAAAAACGCCGGAGGATATTGAAGAGAACCGATCTTTCTCCAGTCCGGAAACATCTCGAGAAAACATCCTCGATGATTCTTTCGGGATGCTTGCATTCGCGCGACGATCATTGACTGATGGATGAGAATATACACCCCACCCCCACCCCGTACCTTACGCGTATCTCTATACGTATAAATCTTGAGACGAGAAGGGGGTGTGTGTTGTGCTGGTGAGATAGGCGGATATGGCAATTATGAGCGCGATGGTCACGCGCTGCCAGGGAAATCCGAGGGAATTTCGTCATCGGGGAGGAGGAGGATCGCGCTGATCAATCGTGGTTGGATGGCTCTTCCATCCGGTTTGGTCCGCTCCGGTCCGGGACCACAGAAACCTTCAGTCGACCAGGCAACTTTCTCATTAGCCAACGCGACCAACCATTTTCACCGATGTCGCGTGCAAATACGCAGCTGCGAAGCAACCCCTGAATGGGGATGGAGGGGTGCTGCTGCTGCTGCTGCTGTTGCTGCATGCCCAAATCCTCGCCAACCCCTTCGACAATGTTATCGTGGACGCGTGCAACGCGAATTCCGCTCTAGAGGCGGCTCATGGCGATAATTGTGGGTGTTATTCCACATTAATGCTACCGGATGGGGTGGTCGGGTCTGTGGGGGTGGCGTTTGGCCACGACATCCTTCGTACCGATAATTTCCGCTTGCTGGCCCCCATCGAAGGTAAAGCTGTTGCTCCAGAGGTCCCTCGCGTCATGAAACTCATCTCGCTAATTCCACTGTTTTCCTATTCGAGCTGACCCTCTCTCCCCCCCCCCCCCTCTCTCTATCTGCAGCTTCTGTCGGTGAAGCGTTACGGTACATCCCGGACTACCCTTACCATTGGCGGAGTGTGATAAAGGAATTCAAGATGGACGTCGAGTCTCGCTGCTTTCGAGACTTGGCGTTCGGTTAATTTTTTATCCGCTCGCTGCTAATTCACCGGCGATTAACTTCGTTCTCAACGCACCCGACTGGATTAAAGGAGGGAGTGGGTGGGTCAGGAGGCGGGGCACATAAAAAGCATCAGAAAACTCGCTAAGTGGTCCCGACGTGCAAATGAAAATGTCAGACACGGTAAGTCGGCTTTTGCCAAGGCCGCTGAGAGCACGAGAGACGCGGCGGACGCGTGAAACACGTACACGTAGAGGCGCGCGCGCGTGTAAATGTGCGCGCGGCTAAGTGCTGCTGCACGAATTGAATCGGTCGTGCATTTTGCGAACAATTTCAAGAGTGACCCGCCGAATTACGAGACGAGTCTCCGACGTTGCCTTAAAATCGCCGATTAAAAATTCTCTTTGTTCCGCCAGCTCTCGTTGATTGTACGGCAAATCTGAAATTCCCTAAGAATGTTCGCGCGCGAGTGCGAGTGTGGAAACTGGCTACACGTTCTACGACGAGTCGAGGAAAACCGATGGAAAAGTCTCGCGAGAAATGTCCCGACCATTAGGAATTAATGTCCGACGCGCGGCTGATCATATTCGCGCTTGTACTACTTGCAGCAGCACCACTTCGAGTAGTACCCATTAAAGCTTGAAAGAATTTCGAGAAAAGCGAAGGGACTGGCGACTCGTCGTCGCGTGGCACGCACGATCCCCTCCGAGTTTTCTCGTTGATGGGAAATCAATAGCCGTCCGCGAAGACTCGAGGGGTCATCGATAACGACGCAGTTACGCGGTTCTGGCTGGCGGCCCCCTTCCACCCCCTCGTCCGTCGCCTCGCCGTTACGTTGGCCTCGCCGTGGCCATAGATGCGTGTTTTCAATTACCTCACGCTCGTTGACCAGGTCGCGCTTTGCTGGATGAATAAGCGAGAAAACGCACGGCCAGTGTTGGGCCAATTTACATTTTTAACCAATATTTGGCCAGGCCGGAGTATCGATCTAGCGGTCTGCTCGAGCGTGACGTCAGAGCTGCACCGATTTCCCTGCGACCTGAACCGGACCCGGACCGAATCGAGAATACCTGTTGCTGTCGATTGGCCGACGATCGTTGACCAATGTCGCGCGCAATGTTGTTTCGTCCAGTTTCGAAAAATACCCTCCTCCTCCCCTCTCAACCCTTCCACCGCGGGGCGACTCTTCTCAACGCGAAGTCGCGACCCAACGAAAAATTAAACAGCGCCCGGATTTCGCGAGCTTTCGTTAACCGAATTAAACTATCCAATCCCGGAGAGACGTTTCGGCTTCGAATAAAATATGGATTATGTTTAAATGAACTATTACTTTCTACACTGGTACTTGGCTCGCACAATGGCTATGGAAGGGTTGAATTAGCGCAGAGCTGCAGGTTGGTTAATGTGAAAGGGCTCGTTCGAAATTAGGAACAAAGGCTTAGTGGAGAGAGAGAGAGAGAGAGAGAAAGAGCGAATGTGTGCAAGAGAGAGAGAGTCACACGTGCCAGGTCTATAAATACGAACTAACTCGGTGAGCGCTTCCAGGAACATATAGGCAGTCGAGTGGCAGAATAAGGAGCGAATACGTGCTCTTGGGAACCCGGAAAATCTCCCGACGTGCTTTTCCCCCTTATCCCACTCCACTTCTCTTACATATCCTTCGGGAAAAGACCGCTAGAACCAAAGTTAGGCACGGATCGTTAAATTCGCTATGAATATACCACCCAGCGTCAACGTAGTTGGAAATCGCTGGAGTTTAATCGCAAGATATTCCGAAAAATCATTCGACGATGAAACGGCGAGTCGGGCAAATCGTATGCGCGAATAGTTTTGATCTTTCCGAAGTGAAAAAAGCGCTGCCAATTGTTTTTTTTTTTTTTTTTTTTCGGGGTAACGATATTGGCCGCGTGATAAGCTATATCGAGAGGTTTATGCACTTTTATTTGTGTCCCGGTTCCTGGAAATAATTGGATAGAGCGGAGAGTCGCGACTATTATATGGTAGAACCACTAGTTCGCGTCGCTGTAAAGCCGAACATTTCAAGAGGAGATCCCCGTTCTATATAGCGGCTAATATCATCGTGCCAAGGCGAAACGAGATTAGTTCGTTCGAAGATTATCTTGGAAGCCCCGGCAGAACCAGGACCGAGGCAACAGGTCCTACCTACCTACCTACCTACCTACCTACCTACCTACCCGCCTACCTACCTACCTACCTACGGCATCCGATGAGACGGCGCCGCCAACTCCAATCGAATCCTGTCAGATTGTAAATGCGACTGCAGTCGGTGCACGTACACCGTGTTACGATATTAGGTCGACTTGGAAACTACCGGCGATGGCTTTTGCGGCAGACCGAGGAAAACTGTTTGCTCCAACCATGAAAGGATCCAACACACGGATCCATCGAGCAATCGTCAAACCACGTCGAAAGTTCTTTGCGGAGTACAACTCCGCCGCACGAGTGGGACAGAAAAACATTCTCCGCCCCTCCTCTGTTCTTATTATTATTGATCTTTCTGGAAAACCGGGTCGAAATCGAGAAAAATTGGAAAATCTATGGCGGGGAGGAGAACGTTGTCCGAAATATTATTGAGAGAAACCGATGAGGCGGCGAAATCGGGCGAGATGAGACCAGGAGAGGGTGAGAGATAGAGAGAGGCGCGAGCAAAAGTTTCGCAGGATCCTCAAGGAGTTTAGCGTTGAGTTACGGGCTGTAGACCGTCAGTTGGGGGGATGGTGGTGGCTAAAGATAGACGGAAGACCGCCAAGTGGCCGAGCAACCTCTTTAGTCGAAAACTCCGCAAGTTCTTTGCATTCCACGGTCGTTAAGCGACGGCAAGGAAGAAAATACATGCTGGTCGAGGCGTCGAAGGCAACCCCCCCCCCCTCACCCTTCTCTTAGACTCGTCTCTGGACCGGCTGGAGGGAGAGGGTGAAAAGCGAAATATCGAGAGGAGAGGGAGAGAGTTTATAACGTAATAAATTGCGGTTCGTTAAACAGTTAATGGAGTTCGTCGGGGGAGGTTGCCGTAGGTAGCATCGGTGCCGATGGAATTACGAAGCGTCGCTAACACCGATGCCTCCACCACTTCCAGGATGTCTATGGCGCCACGCCACGCCACGCCATGCCACGACTTATTATCGGCAAATCGTCCTCCCCCAGCTCCGATATCATCGATTATCCGGATAAATCTGGAGAGAGATGCCAATTAACCGGCCCCTTTTTCATACTCTTGAACCAGACTCAACCCTTGGGTCAGAGATTAATACCGCGAATCGCTAGAATCGCTAGAAATTCATTCGATCCCTTGGAAAGTTCGCGAAAGACGGTCCCCTCCCAATAAAGCTGAGTTTTTCACGTTGCAGAGGCTCGACGACTGCTTCCACACCGAAGACATTCGCACATAAAAATTATAATATACATATATATATAGCATAATTTAATAAAAGATCGATAAAGGGAAACTCATTCTTCCGCGATCAAGCGTCTCGAATCAAAAGCTTTAAAGAGCACGACCTTTTACTTTTCTCGATAGGTGCGAGAAGAGTGGTGGTGTGATGGCGATGGTGGCAGTGGGGGGAGGTTCGCTATCCGCTGGGAAGACGAGTAGCGAGCGACGATGCTTAAAACGGGGAGAGAGAATCGGTGAAAAGCACCCTTACAAAAGGGCCGAGGGCGAATTATCGAGGTCTTTAAAATCGCGCGCATAGAAGCCGCTGACCCAATTCCCGGGGCAGCGAATCAAATCAGCTCGAGCTGATCTCTTAATTCCACAGGACGAAGGACGAAGGTCGAAGGAAAGTTTTCGGCCACAAAGGCGAGAGGAGACTCGAGCCCCGGTGCGGGGAGCAGGTGAAATTTAATAACGGCAGGGAGGACAACGTCGTTGAAGCATCTTTATGAGGCGCGAGCTTAATTGGCTCCGCCATGTCGTCCCGTCGTCGTCGTCGTCGTCGTCGGCAGCGGCGCCGCTAAGAACGCCGCCGACGACAACGGCGACGGCACATCGTCTCTCCTCCGTGAAACGAAGCAGCTGAAGCAGCTCTTGGCGCTTTCCATGCTCGCTTGCAGCTTGCTAAAACGCACTGGCTGCCAGGCCGTGCGCAGAAATCCGCTATCTCGCCCGGCCAGCGGAGCTTTCGCAGTTGCCTCTAGCACCCCCCCCTCCTCCTCCTCCTCCTCCCCCAACACTCCTTTCCTTCCATCCCGGCAACTCTCCGGCAAAGCCCAGACCCATCTCAACCATCCTGAGAACCTCGGCCTCCTTCTGCCCCGGTCTCCTCCACCCCACCCCACCCCCCTCCACCTCGGTTACAGCCTCAAAACATAATTAAAATTTTCTAATTAAGAATTTCGATAAGGGAGCGAGAGCTGCACACGCCGCCTGCCTCTGTATCCCGTGCAAGAGGAGGCTTTGCTGCGAGGAAAACTACCCTCCTCTCCCCCGACCCACCCCCCTCTACCCATTACTGTTTTCTACCTTCTATCTTCCTATCATTCGCATCTCTCGCCTCACCCTCGTCGTCGTCCCGTTTAATACGGGACCTTTGCCGATGCATCTTACCCACCCCCCACCCCCTCCCCTTCCACTCACCCTCTGTTTACCAAATTAACGAATCCGTGCCTGCCTCGGGCAGCCTACGATTCCCATAAAAAGCTTCGCCAAGCTGTTTCCTCTCGCTTATCTCGGTTTCTCCCGTTTCTTCCCTCCGCCACGCTCGCTTTCTTCCCGGAGCTTACGTGGTGCCGCTGTACACGGTAAACTGAATTAACTCCCGAGGAACATCCCCTCGATTTCACGCACACGCACACTCCCTCCGCAACAAACGCTAGTGTTTCGACCGCAGTTTTTTTTAACGAGGGCGAGAGCATTCACGGAGACTCGAACGCTCGATTCCAAGCGAGAACGACGAACGACTGTGCTCGAAAGAGGAGGAGGAGGAAGAGGAGGAGCGAGATTTTCCGGTAATGCGAGTGCCGCCGCTCGGGCTTGTGATCGGAATAAGCGAAATTCCCAGAGCTTCGGTGCGCGCCAGCCAATTCCAGGTTAACCTCGTTCGCCGTAGTAACTAAGTGGCGCAATCCTGTCGCGGATTCCCCTTTCGGGGCTTAATCGGCTGGTCGAGTTATCGTGGCTTCGCGCGTTTACGACCGACCACACGTAAATCAAAGCCGTTTGCTCACCTCCACCCTCTAACTCGCTACGTCCATCCCTCAACCTCCCTACGCTCTATCAAGGACCTACTACCACGAGAGAACCGAATGGAACGGACACGCGATATTGGCGTCGAGTAAGATGAAATTCGTCGCCTACGAAATACAACCGCGAAGAATCCTTCGAGAAATTGTTTCTCGGCTAGTAATAGTGTCGCGTGGCTTCTACGTGGCTGACGAAGACCGAGCACTCTCCAAAACTTTCTTAATTAATCTACCTGTGACCGGGGGGATTGAATACTCGATATTTGTAAAGTTCGATGAATCGAAACAGGTGCTCCGCTGCTGCTGCTGCTACTGTTGCTGATCAACATGCTAATGAAGATATCACGCGCAATTTAGTTTGCAAACGGCGGTGATTTATAAGTGGCAAGGGTGAACCACGGTTGTACGAATAAATTACTATGGTATTAAGTTCTGAAAAAAAATTTTTTTTTTTTTGAGGGGGAAAATTTTAAAATTTGCGATAGTCGTCATCCCTACACACGTTTTTTCCACTTGCCAGTCTCACTTAAAGTTGCTACTACTGGCGTTCGTAGTCGGGATAAATTTTATCAATCAGTGCGATACAACGCGAATCGATTCGTAATTAATGGTAATGATAATATTTCTCAATCGTATCTGTGAGAGGAGGAGACTTTGGTCCCCGGTCGTAATTTCTATTGTTTACCGTGAATCCCTTATCGACGATATTCCGAGTTAAACTCAATTTATTAGAGAAGTATACGAGAAAACGCTTTCGATATTGCCGGAGAATCTTCGTAGAATCTTCGATATGCAATCTATCGAGGAAAATATCAAGAACGTATCGTCGTGAAACAAAGGCGAATCGCTGATACGGAATACTCTCGGAATCGAGTTTCCTTTGTCTGTCGTCAAAACGTCAGAACGCGGTTTTAAGCAAAATTCCTCTTTATTCAAAGATAAATTTACCACTGGCTTTACCGAGAGTCCTACCACTCTACCACTACCGCTACTACCTCGTGCTCGGCTTAATTCGAGGAAGAAGCAAGAAAGATAAGTGTGACGACGACAACGGCGGTTAGATATCTCGGTTGGAGTATCGTGGCTTCGTGTTTTCCAAAGTAAATCAAATTGTCTATTAACTTTGTAGATTTCTCTCGCGCTCTCCCTGCGAACTCTCTGCGACAATTCGCGGAATATCGAGAAACACAACCTCTCACAGTTGAAGAAAGAATGGAATTATTGAAAGCTCAACTTATATTAAACCAAAACGAAGAGTCAATAATGGCATTCGATGTACTCCGGGAGATCGAGTTTTTGATACTGTATTTTTCAGCATCGTGGTGTCCACCCTGTCAAATATTTTTGGACAAACTAAAGAGAACTTATGAAATGGGTCGCGAGCTGAGCAAAAATTTCGAATTGCTCTTCGTGTCCTCGGATCACGACAACAGAAGGATGACTCGGTTTTTCGTGGAGAAGCACGGTCCCTGGTGAAAATGATTTTCTTCGCTAATATAGCAGTAGCAAGTAGTACTACCGCCGCACTTATCGGGCAAAATCTATCACTCTCGTCAGCCGCGCGTTATCAGCATTATTTTTTCGCGGAAAAGGTACGGATTGCCAAACGGTCCGACAGCGAAAGAATTACGACGGATGTACAACGTGTGCAGCATCCCCAAGGTTGTTGTGGTAGCAACCGATGGTCGTTTAATTAGCAGCCAAGGCAGGGAAGATATTGAAAACAATCCGGATCCGTTCGCCATATGGTTCCCCTCCAAAGATGGAATTCACGCGGAGGAGGATGGAGTGGACGAGGGGCGGAAGAAGGAAGAGGAGAGGACTCTCGAGGAGAAGGAAGAGTTTACCAAATGTTACGTCCCTTCCTACGAATGAGCCACCAAGGGAGCGTACTACACACCACTGGTGGTGTGTTGCCGTCGAGGTAATGTAGAAGCCTAATAAAATTTTCTCCGATAATAGGGCCTCGTCAATTAGCCCTCGAGACTGCGCGAAACAGCGCATGAAAGACTCGAGAGACAGTTTTCACGTAGCTGTCTCCGTTAATTCGACGTGAAACTGCCTCGCGAAAACGCTCGTTACCCGATAGGGCATTGATAGAAGGATATTGAATTAGGGGAGAGAATCGATGGGGAAACCGCAGATTCGCTATTCGATAAAATATGTAACCCTTCCACGTGCTTCTCCCACCCCCACCCCCCGTCCTTTCCTACTCCGTAAGACGTGTTTCCGTACCCGCGATGGGTTTTCAGCGAAATGTTCTTCTACTGAAAATTCTTCAACGTCCTCTCCGCCGACATTCGCCACCCCCTATGGAAATCTGCAACACTCGATAATTCGATGGCGTAATGATCATTGGAAAGCGGAAAATATTTGGTCAACTACCGCAACGTTGTTTGATTGACCTCGTTAAACTCAATTTCTGTAGAATCACGTATCATAAATAATGAAAAGCAGCGTAAAATAAAACGTGGCTATCGTTATATGCCGTCGTAATTGCACGAAAGCAAACGGACAATCGCAATATCCAGGCCATAATTGCGATCCCAATTATCGTTTTATAACTCGGGCTGCAGCGCGCGCGCGATAATTCTGGGAGAATAAATTCCGGGAATGGTTCCTGTGCGTAACGTGATGACATTCTTTTCCGGAGTAGCCGAAGATCAAGGAGGTGTGTGGGTATATGTGCGTGCGCGTGTGTGTGTGTGGTCGGGATAAAACGAGAGTTTCCGAAACTTGGACTGTCAGTTCCAAGCTTGGCTCTCCAAATTTGCGGCAGCCAATTAAGAATAACGATCGGATCCCATTACTCGGAAGGTGGAGGGCGAACGTGAGGCGTATTTTGACGGGAATTACCCAAGCGGGGTGTGATTTCTGACGGAAAGGAAAGGTAGAGTAGTGGGGTAAAGCGAGATGAGGCAAGGGAAGGTGAGGCAAGGTAAAGCAAGGTAAGGCAAGGTAAGCAAGAAGCAAGTAAGTCGGACCAGCAGTGGGTGATACAGTTGCCCCGGAGTACCTGGGGAAAGTTTGGACTTCCCCTGCACCACCCCCTGCCCTCTACTCCGTCTCTAACCCCCTAAACACGGTGTGGGCCGCCTCGATGGCTAATTAGTTATTACTAATTGCCTCGAGTAGTTCCACAGTTTCGATTTAGGTCGCGCGCTAGCGTTGCATGGCGTGTGAGCCGCCGGCAAGTAAACTGAACTTGCCTGCACGCTGCAAGCCGAGAATCACAAGCCGAGTCCAGATTGCTGGCCGGAAGGCTTCTCTTAGGGCTGCTCTTACGTTCGAGTGCTCCGAATATATGGAATCCAGCGAATCCACCCGATTTTCATCGATTTCCAGCGATTTCCAGCGATTCCCACCGCCGAGAGGCCGAACAACATCCCCTTCGCACTTCACCCTCACACCCCTTTCCTTGCACTGGTCCATGAGAGTGCAGCCTGTCTCGCTCAAGGAAATCGTACGAACCTTGGAAACAAACATATCGATACGATGCAAATTTGCCCGGATCAAATTCACCACAGATTTCCAGCTCCCGCAAATTGCTTTGACATTAAGCTCGAATCGAGTTTCCCAAACTTCATTGCCCCGTTCGGCTTATTCTTACTTCGTATCGAACCTACTGATCCGATAATTTACTCTTAGGAAACCGAGAATATTAATAAAGGACCGATTTATTTTTCCCACAAACTTTCATCTTTTCCCGGCGACCATATTTTAAATGAATACAAATCCAACGTTTGCCTAATTTCTCTAGCGTTTATCACGTGTAGTACGATTGCTTTAATTCGAGACCTTGAACGTGGAACGAGATTCTTAGATTTTTGTCCAATCTTTTTGGGATGGATTGCTTTTGATTTTTATAGGTTACTCTATATAGTTTTAAAACGCTCTACGAGAGGGGTTCCAGAATTTTTAGACTTTGCACATTGAAAGCACCCAAAAATGTTTACTATCTCATGGAGTCGAAGCATCAGATTTTCGTCCATTTGCAGAATGGATCAGAGGCCGACTATGACTAAAAAGTCTCTCATAGAAATATTTTGACAGAAATCGATGGAAAACTGAAAAGTGTCTTAAAGACTTTTACCCATTAACGACTCGACATCCTTCGAGTGCTAGATTAATTTGCGTCAACGGACTTTTGCGGTAAAATACATAGTTTTCACGTAACGCACTAATTGATTTCCCTCTTCGTTTACCTCTCGTTGTACAGCGAGATGGAGCGAGCCATGTTTTTCTTCTATTTCCTTTTTAGCTGCTACTTTTTCCCCGTTTTTCCAGCCATTTCAGGCAGTAACAAACGAGGAGGATTCCATCGTCGCTTTAGCGGCAGCCATCAATAGCTATTGTCTTCCAGTCATTGCATCAGATTACAAAATATTCACCGAACATCCGAGAAAAATCCTGTTAATTTAATTCGTTATTCGCGAATTACGTTCCATTCTAAGAAAACTCCACAATTGACAAGTTTTCTTCTTTCTCTCTCTCTCTCTCTCTCTCTCTCTCTCTGGACAAGCTATTTAAGTTCTTTCATCGTGAAAAATCTGCTGTTTCGTTTACGCTAATTATCCCGTGAAACTGATCTTCTTTAAGAAGCAAATAAAGCAAACAATGGGCAAGGTATATGTGTGGAAGGTTCTGGTGAAAATTCATCAAGGGCACGTAAAAGATAAATCGCCACTTGCAAGTACATTAAGAGCGCAAACCCCGCAGTGACGAGGACGAGGACGAGGACGACTACGACTACGACGACGACTACGACGTAAAAATGTAATTAATGATCCGTTTAAAAAAGGCAAAGTTTCGGCGATATTAAAGGATACATGAAAAATCGCTCACGCTTTTACGTCAAGTTTCGCCGGTAGATCCCCGTCGAACTGATTATATTCAAGAATATTCGCAAACATCTGCAAATCGCAGGATATTCTCAGCCGGCGATCGTCCCTTCTCCGAAAGCTCGGGAATAACTTGCTCGCGATTCAAATTAATCGCAGTGAGCGAAAGGAAAGTTCGCCAATGCTTCTTTTAAATAAATAATAAAATTGAAGATAAGGCGGCGATAGCAGCAGCAGCATGAATTCTCCGAAAGGATCCCCGGAGGAGAATTCCAGCGAGATCCAAGAGAGACGCTCGCTTTCCCTTTCAACTTTGCCATTAACGCGCGTAATCCAAGAATCCCTCAATAAATTTCCACGGATTCTCCTAAATGACTCTCCCCGGTCGAGTAGCATCTGGCCCAGTGTTTTAATTTCGCGTTACTCCGTCGCGGAGCTCGGCAGGATCGATTAATTCACCGAGAGAGGATAACGACGAAGTAACGAGAAGGCCGATTAATCATCGATTAAAAGGGTAAATACATAAATAATGACGGCGTCTCGAATTCCTGGAGAACATTGATTATTCGCCGAGGCCCAAAAGGGCACGACGGGGAGGGGAGGGGGAAGGATCCTTTCCGGAGGAGTGATTGGATAGTGAAGAGCCCGGTGTAGTAATGAGAATATCGGCTCTATTTGTCGGTGCATGGATAGGAAGTTCCTCTCGACGCAATTGCTTTTGTCGGAGCTTGCGATGTGCTTGCGACGCGCTTACGATGCTCCGCGCTCTCGAGCTGTGCGCCAGTGGGCGTAGAGAGTATGGTCTCGGCATATCGGGGGATACCAGGAACACCGAGTACCATTCTGCCGCCGATGCGTTTCTCGGATAATTATCAGGCTCGTTGATCGCTGATCGCCGATCGGATAATTAGCAATCGCGCGAGATGCTGCTACACCGCACAGGTGCAACGCTCTAAACTGTCGACACCACGACTTTCGCGACTCGACATAACGAATTGCGACAGTCTCCGCTCGGTTCGCGAACACGCGCCATTCCCAAGACTTTCCCCCGGCCCGAACGAGAAACATTTCAATTACGTCGAAAAGTAATTAGTCCCCGAGAAGTCGGAGCTCCGTCTCGTTGCGCTAACGTCGAAATTGGAAAAATCGGGGAAAATTCGATTGATCGAGGTGCGAGGTTGAATGATTTATCGAGAATGAGCAATGGCAGGAAACTCGATGGAAGCGAATGGGAGCCCCGAGGGTTCACGGTGGTGGTGGTGGGCTGGGTGGTTCAGGGTGATCCAGGGTGGTTCGGAGAGGTTAGAGGGTTAGGACGGGATGCACCGCGAAACGCAGGAAGCATCGGCGTTGTCGGGACTCAGGATTGTCTCTCCCGCTCTCAATATTTAATTAATTCCGGTGCTGCTAAGGGGTTTACTTCGGAGGTTTCCGCAGGTTAGGTTGGGTTAAGCGACTCTGACGAGGCACTAACTGCCGCCGCACGCGACGAAGGACGTCAAACTGGCTTGAACCTCTACGTACGATCGTCTTAATGTTCAAACGGAGAGAGAGAGAAAGAGAGAGAATACGGCGCCATGCGGAAGAAGAGAACGAAGAATCAAGAGACCCATCGTCGTTAATTAGTGGTCACCTATAGGAAGATTCCCGATTTTCTTCGAAGCCCTTCCTTCCTTCCTTCCCTCCTTTCTTCCTATCGCTCCCATTCCCTACGTCACATCATCCGATATTTCAGATTTTTCTATCGATTGCCAAGACTCTTATTTATCGGAAAAATACGTAAAGACCGTGTAGGATCTCGATCGAAGAAAATCTGAAATGGGACGATCACAAGAGGGTGTATCCGGAAATTGTTTATTAAAGTCCAGAGGCTCGTTTGAAAGGTTTTACGCAGCTGCGCTCGGTCATCGCCGCAAGTTTCCCGCGGGAGCATCGATAATACCGCGCGAGTTTAATTAGCGGACGGTTCGCCTCTACTATCCAGAAACATTACTCCTATTACTTCTAGCGTGTGTTTTTTGTCCCGGCATCCCCCGACTCCCCCCGCGCGCTTTATCGACTTTCCCCGAGAAACTTGTGGTCGTCGGTCGACCAATCCACAGCTGGACGTCCAAACGTATTTCATCGCGGGCACGATATTTACCGATTTATCGTTTGGTTTTCTCTCGGAATTCCGCGCGCGCGCGCGCGCTCTAATTATCGCAGAGAGATTAATAAAAATCCGAGGCGCGCGCGCGAGTTTCGAAAAATCGATCCGAAGAAGACGCGAGATCGCGGACGGACTAAAATTTCTCGACGACCGCGAGTTTTGTGACCGGCGACTTCGCTCGTTGTTTATTGACTCTGATGGTACCGGCGCGTCGCGACGCCGCGGTTCTGCTCGAATTTACGAGTTCCCTTGGCAGAGGAGCCCCGACGACGACCGGTCGTGCTCATAGATCTCCGTCGACGTGATCCACGCATGCACGTTCGGAAATTTATTTGCTTTCCAGCCACTAATTTCGAGAAACGCGGGATTGGCCCGCGCGTAAACAGTCGGACCTCGCCGAATTACGGCAGTCCGGTGACGTCGCGAAAACCAAGATATGAAAAACCATCGCGAAACCAGGGACTATTTCGCAGGAATGTGTATATGCGCGCGCGCACACACATAGACACATTTCAACGAATGAATGTACTTAAGGAAATTGTGGAAAGTAAACCTAATGATATTGCGTCTCGATGTGTTTACTCTAGACCGGAGCAAATAGCGTCTTTATCTTGGCTGATATTGCGCCACTAATTCGCTACCAAGAGAGAAATCCTGGACGGTAAAACACGCTATAATGGAAAAAGTAGCCGAAGCCTTCGATGACTCGAGAAGAGACGACGCGACGAGTCGTCCTGAGAGAATTAAATATAGCCTAAGGTTTCCGAGACGACTTTCCTTTGCCTTTGCAGGGGGAGCAGCTTCCTGGGGGAACGCGGAGTAGCAAGGACGCGTCTACCGGAAAGCAGTCTTGGTACTTGGAGAGAACCAATTCGACTGTCAGTCTGCTCCTTTCCATCCTGATCCCTATCTCTGGTATTTAGGCATCTCGGGCCATTCACGCAGATGTGCGCGTCCTCCGAGATCCAACGATCCTACCCTCCTCCTCCTCCCCGTCCCCATTGAAAATCACCATTCTTCAATTCCTCGGGTTGACAAACGAGTTTCATTGACGAGACCCTCGAGGTGATCCTCGTTGAGTCGTTCAACGTGGAAAATTAGGGAAACCGATGAAAATTAGGAAGACTGTCGTCGTCGTCGTCGTCGTCGCTGACACCGTCGTTACATCCAACTCGGATCAGGAAAAGGACCACCCCCTTTCAAAAGAAGATTTAGGAATCGAAACGGAAAGAAAGTTGTAGGCACCCCGACGCGAGATCTTCCGCACATTAGTGCTGGTAGAATTTCGACAGATCGTGAGGAGAGGACGAAGGAAGGAGAGGAGGAACGGTCGTCCCGGATGCAGGAGCAAGTTGTTTTCCGCACACGGCACCCCCATCGGAAAAGCAATCAGTGAGCAATAAAGATTCCAGTCGGCTCCCGTTTTGCAAACGGGACGGCTGCGCATGGTTTTCGTGTTACGCGCATTTTCGATGAAATAACACGGGTCGAATAGTGGAAAGTAGCGAGGGTCGGCTATTACTCAGCCTAAGAGGAGAGCGCTCGAGTAATTTTATAACTTTACCTCGGGGTCCAGGAACTAATCCATCGAAATCGTGGCACTGTTTCGAACCTTCTTAGAGAGATTGCATCTCGGAAAATAAGAAGGCGGGATTTCTAGTTTTTCAGGAAGTCGGGTGAGAAATTGCAAGAAACGATAAGGGGTTCTTTGCACAAGGAACGGGGGAGGGCAGCGAAAAGAAGAGGAAAGTAAGGGAAGGGAAGGGAAGGGAAGGGAAGGGACGGGGGCTCTGAGAATCGATACGCGAAACGGTCTGTAACGACTCCAACGAAACGTACCGCGGGCTTAACGACTCGTGAAAAATCGCTCGGATCCCAAAGACGTCGACCGACTAAATTCGGTCCGTCTCAAAGTTTCGCGAACTTCCGACATTCGCGACGTCGTAATAGCAACGATACGGCTGCTGCCGCCGCCGCCGCCGCCGGGCCGATCCATTACTTAAAAACTTTCAACTCGTGATTCTCCAGCAAGATCATTCTTTGATTATTCTTCTCTCCGTTGTATCCAAATATTGATCTTTGTCCCCTACCCTGCCACCCTGGGAATACTCGAGGAGGAATTACCGGAATCGCGGAGAGACGGATACCGTGCGAAAAGGTCAGGAGAAGGAGCGGAGGACGATCGAACGAGAGGCGAGACGACGGTGTTGGTGATGGTGGTAGTGGTGGTAAGGAACAGGCACGAGAGCAATCTCGGGCGTAGAATGGAAAGTCGAATTGTTCGTTGCGATCGCGCCAGTAGTAATGGTCGACGACGCGCCGCCATTCGATCTCAGGCCGAAAAGTCACGGGGGCAAGAGCTACCAAAGCAAATCCGAGCGGGTGCAATCTCGGGGAGAAGAAGTACCGGGGGGGAGGAGGACGATCCCGGTGAAACTGATGGGAAATATCCAAAAAGGTTGCAAACTGGCGACTTTCCGCAGCTATCGGTGATTAAATCGCATTTACCGGGCGCAATCGAGCGACAGGAAAATGCGAGGGAAAAATTCAATTCGTGTAAAGTGACCAGAGCGCTCTCGACCCTGTGTAATATAAGATAAAAAGTGGAAGGAGCAAAAATTCTGCGAGGAATCGATAGAGGCAACAACGCGTGCGAGAGCAGCGGAGAACGCACAGAGTTCTTAAAAGGCGGTCCATTATTTTTTCTATCCGCCGGACAAGTGGTAGCGACTTATGACGCAATCTATCTCGCAATTATTTCAGCGATGCAACATCGACGTCGATAATAAAATATTGTATTTGCTTCGCTCGATGCGCGACGTTCTCTCTCTCTCTCTCTCTCTCTCTCTCTCTCTCTCTCTCTCTCTCTCTCTCTCTCTCGCTCTGTATCTCGAGCGTGGTTTTTTTCGGTTCCCGAAAAAAAGAAAAGCTCGTTCATCCTGCGAGTGACGAATGTCGATCGATCTCTCTCCCTCTCTCTTTGATTTACGAGCGGGCATTTTGGAAGAAGGAGAGCAAATGAGAGACAGAGAGAGAGAGAGAGAGAGAGAGAGGCAGGGAAACGGAGCAGATTTTAACGATCGTGTTCGAGACAGAAGGTGCAACTCGGTGGTGGTATTGGTCGTAACCAAAATGGTATCGATGTTCTTCGATTTCAACATCATTCATGATAGACCATTTGACATTTGCATCCTGACGAAACTCTAACTAGATTTCTCCCCACCCTTCCCTCTCTTTCTCTTTCGCGTGCGGGGCGAAAATACCGAGGAGGAATTACCGCAAAGTAGCAAAACCACAACTATGAGAGGTTGCATTATACTGGAAACGAGGAGAAGGAGGAGTAGGGGAGGTGAGCGGAAAATTCTCTCTCGTCAAGTTTGGCCTTAAAAATCCACGGGGTCGGCCCATAAACAATCTAATATCGCGCTAATGGTCGGGATCTCAATAGGGTCGCAATAATTCTTTCTCGCGCGACAAGGTGTTATTGCATTATCGACATATTATCGAAGTCCTGGCGCATTGCTGGGATTTATTGCGAATTGGGAAAACATCTTTCGCTGCTACCCTCTCCGATACCTCTGCCACACCAAAGCACCACCTCCCCCCAGAGGTAGAGCAGCAGCGATCGTCGCATATTTCGTGGTCCTGACAGACACGGGGGGTGGGTGGTCAGCGTCGTCGGCAACTTTAATTCTCGCGCGGTTTCTCCCCGGTGTGAAAATCGTTCGGGCGTTCCTGAATCGAAACGGAATGGAGGGAGGAACCCCATCGTAAATCCACTGCAGGGGAATGGAACTCTCCGGTTCCTAAGTAAACGTATAAATAATTAGAAGCAGCACCATCTGTTCGCGTCGATACCCAGGTAATTAGGGCTACGAGTGTGTACGCACACTCGCACACACAATAGTCCATTAAGTTGAAATCTAACCGTAAACTATTCCAATCGCGAGTAGAGTGAAGCATCATGACGCGAGAGGTTTAGGCCATTTTGTGGCCATTATGTTGCCGGGGTAGCGGAGCGTCCTCTCATAGATAGAAGCGCGGCAAGAGCGTGTGTTAATTAAGAGTAATTGCAAGCTCTGTCCCCGTGTAAGAGGAAAGATAGTTATCTCTCGGTTTGCAATCACTTAATCTCACGAGTCTCGGGGAACAACTCGCAGTAACGAAGGGTAGCTACTCGCGGAGGGGGAGGGGGTGTCGGGGGAGGGTCGAGAGAGGCGGTGGATGGCAAGTCCCGAATCGGAGTAATTACAGGTGGAAAGTAGGAGAAGTGTCGCCCCGGGTGAAGCGGCAGCGATAGAAACGTCCCACCAGGATAGGAACTCCATGGAAAAGTACAGTTCTTTTCCGCGTATCTCGGAACTTCGGGAAGCGGAAGTCAATCTGCAGAAGCGCTCTGGCAATCGCTTTAAAAAGCTTCCTTGGCCGGAAAAAATTAAAAAACTACTCCTCGGCGGCGTTAGCGGCGGAAGGGATGGCGAGCGGTAGAGGGTGGAGATTCTCCTCCCACCCTCTCCCTCGCAACCCGCTCGCCCCCGCGGTGCTGCTTCTTCTCTGCCTACATTTCGCAAAGTCGCCAGGCACCGGAGTGAGTTTAATCTTGCCTGGCGCATAAGAGAAGCAGGGGCCAGTTTAATTCGCAGAAGAAAAATTGCCAGGCCACTCTGCGTTTCATGAGAAGGAGGAGGAGGAGGAGGAGGAGGAGGAGGAGGAGGAGGAGGAGCAGCCACCGTTACCACCGCCACACACCACCTGATACGAGACTCGGGTTGGGTTTTACGGGTTATTGCCGCCGTGTGCCCTCTCGGGGACCACTTTTTATACAAGAGAAGGATCGCCGTCGAAAAGATACGCACCGAGTCCCGAAATTCATTCAAATTCAAGGTCATTCCATGGTCCATCGTAGGTGAATTCCAGAGATCCGCGAATTCCGACAAAGTCGAGGACGGCTCCAAGACGCTCCTACCCAAGCTTCTCCGGAAGGCAACCGTGGAGGAAGTGGGAGGGAGGAGGCAAGGAACTGGTGCACGAGGAGTCTTTGTTTGCGTGCGCTTACGCGAGCTTCCGCGCCGGCGCCCGCACTCTCGCATGCTCGCACGCATGCATGCACGCACGCACACACGTGCGAACAGTACGACAGAGCATAAATTAATGATCTTTACGTAAGTACCGGAGATAATTTAACGGGTATTAACTAACCCCGCTCCGGCGGAGCCGTTAAAGCTACTCCGCGCTCTGCCGCGCGGTTTATGAACGTTATTAATTAATTTGTATTTGTCGCACGCCACAGCGATCGTTATGTATGAACGAACCCTGCTAATAGTCGGCCAATCAGGATCGTTTCGATACTTGAGCAAACAAGACCGATGACATTCGATGCACAGGCGACGAATTTGTAACGTCAGTCGAAACGTCCGTGGAAAATGCAACGTCGATCACGTTAATTTCGACGCGCGATCGAAAATCCATCGACCATCGCGCACGTCATCCTCGTCCAATTGACGAAAAACTTGACGTCGACGGCGACGGCGACGGCGACGGCGACAGCGACAGCGACGACGACGACTCGAGCGTTCTCCTCGAATTCCTTGGATTTCTCGACTATTCGCACAACAGAGATAAAATCCGCTCTATAGGCCGGGGAGGGGGGCTAGATTAATCCTGATCGCAGCTCGAGGGTCCGGCGGTACAGGTGCGTGAGCAAGTTTTAAAATTTATGACTGCCTACAAATTTCCGCAGCACCGAAGCTATAACCGGATTAGTATGGGGGAGCCAATAAGGGTCGAAGGAGACCCAGACGCCCTTAATATTAAGGGCCTCTCAAGAAGTCTTGCGCGGAAACACCCACATTATACAGCAATACTCAATTAACATGCCCAATGATAGGAGACGTTAATCCGCCGTTCAATTTGCCCGGGGAAAATTGGAGCAATCCTGCGAAGGAACTAGAGTGAGTCCTTGTCTGTGGAGGGGGGAGAGAAGAGTCATCCGCGAACTCAAAGGCATTCTTCGCTGAAGCAGCGATGGCGGGGGCTATCCGTCTTAAAAGGATTCTCCGCAAAAAAAAGAGAAAGAAAAAAGTAAAAAAAAAAAAAAAAAAAAAAACAAAGATCTCCTCGAACATAATTTCAGAGATAAGTAGTGCACGCGAGTATCCGCCAAAGTATCTCGAGCGAGCTCATGAGCGCGATAAATCAAATAACCAGAAGTAAATCTGCGCGCGTAGTAAAGTGAGGGATGATAGGAAATGTCGAAATTTATCAAGTGGTACAAAGTTGGCGTAAAATGCCATCTTGGCAACGGTAGCCGTGGATAAAAGTCTTTGCTAGTCGCCTATAAATCAAATTCCGGGCGCTTTCGGTAGTCCGACCATGGACACTGTTCGCTACTGCCGCGGTAATTAATGGTAGCCAAGAATACGAGCGGCAATAACAAGAATAATAACGATAATATCATCGTCATCGGATACTCAAAGACGACGGAATATCGCGTTGCAGTGGTGGTTCCGCTAATAAGGGTGGCTGGCTCGCTTCGCGCCGGGGCAAAGGGACCTTTCTCCCTTCTCTCTCGGTAGTTTCATTTTTCTACGTAGTTCCGGAAGAGGGGCGATGGCGATATCGAGAGGACGAGGGTAAAAGCGAGGGTGAGGACAGGGGGATGGGTATCTTGCGGATTTCCGTCGAGAACTCGAGGTCGAAGGGGACGAGGAAAGCGAATGGATGGCGAAGGTCTGCGGGACAGCAAGGACTGCGGGGGCCGCGGCTTCTTTATGGCCCAATAATGGCGGCATGTGTCTTGTCACTGTAAATTATTAAGCCTTTCCCGTGCGATAAAGTACGCCAGCCGGGATACCCGCGTCGTTTACCAGGCCGCGGGTATCAAGCCGCGAGCTCCGGACAAACCTCAAGGAAAATAACGATTAACCATACTCTCACTGACGTGTAATCTTTGTATCGTAAATTATTATCTGGCCTTTGTCCATGGACCACCGCGCCGTCCTCCTCCTCCTTCTCCTCTCCTCTCATCTCCTCTCTTTATAAACATCGTAAACTCTAAAATCAATTACCAGAGGTTTCGACCCCTTGAGTGCTTCGGTGGCAAAGTACGAACGACCTTCCGGATACGACGACGACCGTACTTTAATGTAGTCCGCGCGCGATCATTTCCGCTCTTTCGCGGAAGACTTGAATCTCGAGCAGCCTACCCCCCTTCACCGGGTAAAGTGGGAAGAACGATGACCATCAACGTCATTGTGAATTATTTCGTCTTCCCGTTCACTTTCGGTGTCTTGCAGCAGTAGCAGCATCGGCGAGAGCTACCGTGTGCTCGTGCGAGAGGATTTCCCAGAGGCCAGGACCAACTGCGGCAATGACGACGACGACGACGACGACCCTCGGTTACGACGTCTATGATCTTCGGTGCGATGACGAGGAGAAAGAGAGAGACGTCTCTAATTAAAAGCCGAGAATTTTAAAGGTAGGCGTGCGCCGCTTCCGCGCCGACGAACGCGTCGAGGGTGCCTCTTCCAGACGCTCAAAATGAAAAAACAAGCGCCCCCTAGCTCTCATCCTCTTTCCGTCTCTCCCTCTCGTCACCCTTGCGCGCGTCATCCTACACGGATGATAATTCTGCACGATGAATTCGAGAAATTTCTCCGTCCCTCTCTTTGGTCGACGAACTTCAGTCCAAAAGTTCATAATTTTGCGAGAGCCGTGGCAAAAAGCTTGACGCTAACTATAGAGCGCGGAAACGCTTGTCGGAAAATCGACAATTGATGAGATTGACCTCGTAACGCAAAACTGTCGTTTCGTCATTTCGGTCGTCGGTCGTCGGTCGTCGCTCCTAGATTTCCGTTCCGCGGCCCGAGAAAAAAACAAAGCTGGTGCCCCCCCCCCCCCCCCGGGTTATCGGTCGTGTCGATCAAATCACGACAAGTACTTCGAATGCGAATCGCATCGCGATCAAAATTGGTCTTTGCTTGATTAACGCATTGCTCTCACGCCATCCCCTTGCCCCACTTTGGGGTAGCAGGGAGAGGAGGACTCGTCGGCGAACGACGTTCCATTAACGACAGTGGCAAATTGCGCGGCGAACATGTCCGGGGCCACTCGTGCTGCCGGGGGGCTGAAAGTGCAACGCACCGAAGGTTTCCTCGAAGATTCATTTAACTTTCAACTATTATGGCCTCGTTAAAGCGAACTCTGGATCTCTAAAAATTCCACTAGCCATAAATGAACGGCGTAAAAATTTATTAGACAGCTCTCCAAGTAATTTTTAGCGAGGAACGCGAGAACGCGCGACCGCGCGAGACTGAAGCACTTTGATCCGCACTTCCGGGGTACCGATCGTCAAGTTTTGCCGGACGATGACGCAACCGAATCACGAATGGATCACAGTCGGATTTAGTCGCGAGTCCTCCGACCGGGGGGAGGGAGGGAGCGAGCGAGGAAGTTCCTCGAGAGAAGGTCTTCCCACGCATCGTTTGGTCGAGGAGCAAACGCTTTCGAGAGGAGAGATAGAGATCTAACGCGAGAGGTCTATTACGTCAAGGAGAGGGCTGGAGTATTCATTGGGAGCACATTGTTTCGAGGATCCTCGCGCGAACCCAATAAATTTCCTCGATGGCAAAAGCGAAGACCTTCCCCGTAATCCCTCCACGCGCATCTCCCTTGACGCGCTTTATCGCGAGTGCTTTGTACGGTGTGTGTGCATGCGTGTGTGTGTGCGCGCGCGTGTACGCGATGACGCTCCATCGCTGGGGCAAAGCCTGCAGGGATGAAATTAGCGGGCCTGACTTTCACGCGCGCGCGCGCGCACGTACCTTCCTCCACCACGAGAGGAGGAAGGACGCGACGAAGAAAGGCTCATGAAGAAATCATGTTGGCGCGGATTGAGGAACGCAATTTCATTTTGTAAATGCGTAATGCGGCACACGCACCCCGCGTGTTGGCTGACTGGCTTCCCTTTGTCGAAGGTTCCCGTCAAGGAGAACTCGCTCCGCCTGTGTGCGCGTTTCCTGCGGGATACCATCCGAAGGCGCTATCACTTATTTAGAATTTCGTGACTCATCTCCACTGGAGATGGGTAGCATCGATTTCCCAATCGCACAGAATCCCCACGCTGTTCTCTTGCCTTCCGAGGCGAGGGTTCGCGTTCCCTTCCCCTCTACTTTCTTCCCACCTTCCCAACCTTCCGTCCTCTCTTTCTCTCCCTCTCGCGAGCGCATCGCGGGGCACATACCAATCGGGAGAGACCTCGCACGGAGCTACGTAGGGTTCGCGTGACACCGCAGTACCGAACGCCGAGCTCGATTTGCCCTGGGATCCATTACGACTTCGCGCAATCACCCTCCTTTCCGCGGTTAATTGCGTCGCGCGGGGAAGTTACGTCGAACGGACGAACATCCGGTGGTGGCGTCGCGACTCCCGAATCGCGATCCGCTGTATTCCTTGGAAGGAAAATGAAGAATTGAGACGACACGCGGGAGCCAAGGTACACGCGAAGATATCGAAGGATAAACAGCGATCGATCAAAGTTTCAAGAAACTCCGCGATAACCGGGGGTAAATCCATTCATCCCTCCAAGGTCGAGAGAGGGGGAGATTTGTTTTGCATGTATCGTACGTCCCATTAAAGTTTCATTTAACTGGGAGAAATGCAATGCAGTGCGATGCACGGCGAAGAATCGAGTTTACGTGGTGCACACGCAGCCGGCGTTTACATCGATTCGTTGATTCATTAACCTGGAAATACTCTTCTCCTCCTCCTCCTCCTCCTCCTCCTCCTCGTCCACCTTCGAGGAAGAGCCGGTATGACGTTTCTTCGTATTATTCCTTTATCCGAAACTCTATCCCCTGTAGTACCTACCTAACAAGCAAAGATCATTATCCTTCTAATAAGGCGTCGTTCCGATAAAAGAACACGCGCCACGGGTTCCCAAGTATCCCGAGGGATCGTAATTTCAGTGAAAAATTTCACATTCGCCTCTCTATCGATTACCGTAGCCCGTTCGCGTGTAGCTTGTTAGGAAGATGGGTCGTGGAAAGCGCGGAGAAGAGAGGGGGTGAGCAAGGAACTAACGAAAGATTGTTAATGGCTAAGAAGAGGCGACAATTAGTCCTTTGTCGAACATAACTGATTGGAAAGTCAACAGAATTCCCGTGATCAACAGCGCGACGGATCATACTTAATTAACGGTCACGGATTATGCGAGTCGATTCTATCGGCGGAAGATGGAGAGAGAGAGAGAGAGAGAGAGCTTTGTACTCTGAATTTCTTGCCCGAGCGAGGGTGGATGGAGCTAGGGGGTAAAGTCCATGAATCTCGACGCCTCTGTTTGCGTGGACCCACCCACTCACCCCCTTCCCCCGCTCTTGGCCCTCTCCTCGGAATCTCCTCTTCCTCCCTCTTCGATAAAACAGAGATTCTTAAGAAACTTTTGACTTTGACTCACCAACTTTGCGGAAAGGTCTTTAGTCCCTCAGGATTGAAACTCACCTGAAACAGAAAAGAAGTCGAGATCGATGAGATTCTTAGGAAGCGAAAAAAAAGAAGAAGAAAAAAAAAAGAGTGTCAAAAAGTAAAGAATATACAGCGGAAACTAGTAAGTGACTGCTGCCAGTGTAAACGGAATAAGTAAATTGATCACAGTCACCGCGGAAATGGAAAAGGATGGTTCTTCGATAAAACGTAATATATCGATAATACGGTTTACCAGAGAGGGTAGCTACGAAAAAAATATATTTTCGTGGAAATTTAATTCATCATTAGACATTTCTCATGCAATGTATTTACATGCATCTCGATTCGACTCAATCAACCGAGCGCGCATTCTAAAAACACGTGGCCCTCTTTCTTTCTCCATTTTTAATTTTCCCTCTCCCTCCCCCCTTTTCCATTATGCGAAACACATAAATGAAAAACACATTATTGTTGAATATACGGACATGCATGGATAATGCATGTTATTACGGTTATTTAAAAACATGCATTACGAGCCATTAAATAATAGAAACATAGAAAAATGTTCCCGGTAATGACGAGGTACACTCGGGAGGAAAGTATTATTTTTAATTCACGGTTCACCCGGTGAGAATTACTCTTTCGAGTTACGAGCGAATCTTCCCATGGCACCATACCTGGCTCATTTTTGAATAATTCAATGGCCACTCTCTAATTCAGGAAAATTAATTGATCTAATCGCGAGGACATTCACCTTCCAGCGCGAAAGATTAATCTTAGGCTCGACCGAAGATAAGCCAAAAAGAAAAAAGAAAAAAGGCTCGAGTGAGAAAGAGTGAGAAAGAGAAAGAAGGAGAAAAAGGGAGAATTAGGCCGTCATTATTTTAAAAGTTGCCGCTAATACCTCTGCTCCCGCGCGTGTGTGTATGAAGGGCACAACGCGTGCATGTCGCGTGCGTGTGCGCATGTGTATATGTATATATTAATTCCAGAGAGTTGTAAAAAGTTCTGAAACCAAGACAAATTATACAAGTTTCGCGCCTATTTTGTAGAGCTTGTTGGAGGGACTGCTCGATATAAACGAAGTTGCGTTAAACTCGAAACTTTCGTAACTAGCGCATAAAATCATAGCGTTGTGGCAACCTGGCAACGTTGCTCGGTTACTGTGCAGCGATGGGGTCCGCATTACGCGCGATTTACATAGCTTAATGCGCTTTACTACCGAGCCGATGTTTAAACGGCAAATATACTAGCAGCTAGGGAACAAAAAGTAGATACCCCATAATGCAAATAATGTTTTACCTTTCGCGCTAAATTGAATATCTGGCGAAAGTTGGCGAAACTACCATTAAACTCAAATATTGTTACAGTCCTGTGTGTTTATTGATATATCCGTAGAAAGATAAATAAAAATTAGAGAAAATTAGCGAGGAAAACTTGGAACGAACAAAAAGAAACGTCGCGTATCCACGCGCGCATGAAGCAACGATCATAAATGGAATCAACGTCGGGCCAATAATTCGTTTTACTCCTGAAACAGGGTCCTTTGTCCTTGCCAATAATCGCGTAGCCGCTTTAGCCACTTTATTTACAGCATCAGTGATATTTTACTACCATTAATTATGGTCAAGTTACATGTAATAAAGCACACGGTATAAGCCCAACAATGCGTTTGTTAACGCATAAAATATGCCGCTCAATATGCTTACGTGTATCGCACTTGGTCAACCAAATACATAATTAAAACAGATTACCGATGATTTCCTCCTCGTTTTATCCAGGCATTTTATTCATCAAAAATTCAAAGAATCCACGAAAAAATTTCACTCAAAATTTATTGGAAAAGCAAAAAACTCACTTCACTCTACGCGGAGGAATGGATGATAACGAGGTTTGGTACAAGTGAATGTATTTTGATGATGATGATGATGATGCGCTTTAGGCGAAATCATTTAAATTGCGAGATGAATTTAGAGAGATAAAGATGAAGCAGTGAGAGAGAAAGGAAGAGAATTACGGATTCACTACATCTTCCAGAACGGGGAGAGAGAGGGGGTGACGGCGGCGGTGACGGTGACAGTAGTGGTAGTGGTAGTGGTAGTGGTGATGCACCTGCGCCTACGCAAATAGATCACTGCTGGCATTTCTATGCACACACACACACACACGTACGTGGAGTAGTAGCAAACTACGTGGTACAAGAGTTTAATACTGGACTTCTTTCAGCCAATAACAAACCACGTTTCACACGTGTCACTTCAGTCTTTGTATCGCTAGCTCGTTGGGGTCAGCTTGTCCTTCGGTGAATGATTGACACGCACCAAACGAGCATTCACATTTGTCGATACATGCTCGCGTATTCTCTCAACAATTGAATTTCTTTCTCTCCTCTCATTCCTTTCTCTATGAATTTCTCTGCCATTTTCATTTTTCTCCACTTGCGAATTATTCGAACGTTAGGCTCAACGCGAAATAAAGAAGAGACTCTCGTAAGCATAGCGAGCGCGCGTGTAATGCCTCGGAGAGATAATAAAATTAATCATTGGAAATAATGAATGCGTGACGTCTCGATAATAAAGCAGCGGTACCAATAGAAAATACAATGACGCGCTACTTGAAATAACGGCGAAAAATAATTGACGGAACACGAGGAGACGGCGTGAAATAGGTAGAGTGGTAGGGGGAACGCACAATGTGGAAGAAATAATAATACCGGCTGGTAATTGAATTGGTACACCGTGCGTGGGCTGCGTTGGTGGGGGAATAAAAATGAAGTCGAGATACAGTGCGCGTCGATATAATAAAGGTAATGGGGCGCGCGGTAACGCATTAATTGAGACAAAAATTCATGCAGAAACGGCATCTGAAATTTAGCCCGGCGTTTTTGCAAGGATGACGCGAGCGCGGATAGCAGCGATAGCCAAGGGCGGAGGTGTAGGGGTGGGTTTAAAATGCGTCATGCAAAGTGCGTAGTATTTTTCAGCGGAATTTCGCGCGGCAGATCCACGAACGCGCGCTTACACGTGTGCCCGGAGAGAGTCCAGCAGGACACGTTTGCGGCATCTGGCAAATAAATGCCGGGGCCGCCGTCTCCTCCGCTCCCGCCCCCGCCCCCAACCCGCACTGCCACCATGACAAAATGCGCGACGCGAATGTGTGGAATGGAGAAACGCCCAGGGACCGCTGGGCACCTGTTACGCGCTCCCACCCCTAGCACATAACAATGGTCGACGCATAATCGCAAATATTCCATTCACCCTACCCCTCCCTCCCGCCCCCCTCCGTACAGCTCCGGACTAGCGCGTGAGCGTTTTTCCAAGGAGCCAACCAAAACGAAGGTCGCGTTCGCCAGGATACGCTCGAAAGTCGTGGCGAGGCAGAGATGGGGAGACAGAGCGAGACATCGAGATTCTCAACTCGATCGAACCATCGGAATCTCAACAATTCCCGTTTTTTTCGTTTCTCTCTTCAACAGCGAACGCAATCCCGATATTCCGTTCGGTGGACGACTCGACGACGTTCCGGAAAAGTCGACTAGAGGAAAGTGTCTTGAGGATGATGCTCGCGGCGGGGGTAGCTGCCAAGTTCTCCGATTAAACTTGTCGCGCGCCAAAAGTTGCACGTTTTGGAAGAGGAGAGGAGAGGAGAGGAGAAGAGAGAACGCGAGAGAGAAACTGGATGGAACGATGGTACATGCTACTTCGTTCGTTAAACCGAGTCATAGTCGTTGCACCGCGGCGCGTTCCCGTATCCAAGGAGTTCGTCCAGAGCATTGGCGCGTCGTGCAAGTGGAAAAAGCACATTAATAATCATCATTAAAGTATCCATCATCTCACGCGAGCGAAACGAACGAGGGCAACTTTTTCTCGAAGTGGAGCGATAAGGAATTAGGTCCTCCTTGAGAGAAAGAGAGAGAGAGGAGAGAGCCGCGAGCTCTTTAAGGACCTCACGGAGACAAGAGTAACGAATTACGATGGATCGACTTGGAAGCGATTCTAGCCAAGACGAGGGTGTCGAGGGTGTCGAGGGTGTTGAGGGAGGTTCCTGCCGGAACACCGGAGGCTGTTGCTGCTGCCAGAAAGAAAGGACGAATCTCCCTGCGATCCTCGGGACCACGGAAACGCCGGGAAACGAATTCGTGGACGAAAGTCGAGGATATTAGAGAGAAAGAGAGGACTACTTCGTCGAGGAAGATAGTCCCAGGGAGAAAATTTACAATGGTTTGCGGCGTGGCGTAAGTTTTAGTGGTATTAACGTAATTCGCGGCAGTAGGTAGTAGCACGGTGGTTTTTAATTAAAAGTACCATGCCGCCATTATCTCACGAATTTATAATCGCGCCTACCCCCCGTCACCCTCGAGCGTCCGCACGTCCCCCACCGCTCCTACCACCCACATTTCTTCCCTCTGCCATCCCGGTGCTCGGTACTCGGTACTCGGGGGGGTCGCGGCTTTTATTCTAAAGGCACGAGACCAGCCCTTAATGAGTAATAATTCAAATCTCTGTGCTTCCCACAGCGGGGCGTACCACCGCTAACCGCGAATCGGTAAAATGAGCTCGAACGACAGATTTTCACAAGTTTCCCCGGCAAATGAAGAAAATTTGTTTGGAGCACATCCCCTTCTTCCCCCACCACGTACGCGAACTACCACGGGAAATCCCAGGCTGTGTTCGGAGCCCGGCATAATTCTGTAAATATCACTCGCGAAATAAGGCTGCGGGGAAAGGTAACTCTGATTTTTAAACTAATCCGGGGATGAAGCTAATTTGCAACATTTGCCCGTAATATAATACCCAACACCAATTACAAGCGCAAACAAAATTAATTCCACGAATGGAATGCCGTTCCCAGGAATGATACTTTTACCGTGCCAGTACAACAGGAGGGTATTGGACTTGCAGCATTATTTATAAATGCAGTTAATTTGCAATATTTGCTTGGTGTTGCAGCGTAAAATCATGAATGTTTTATTCCCTTTCCTTTCTTCTCCACTTTTCTTTCCTTTCTTCTTTCCTTTTTTAAGGTTGTGTAACGAGCAAATATTTGAAAATCAAAGGCATTACGCGATAATACTTATGTAACGCATTATTCTCTCCGCAAATATGCTTAGGTTTGAAATGTGGAAGCGCGCATACACACACACACACACACACACACACACGCATACGCAATTCGTCGGTAAGAATAATGTGCAGTAGTCGCCAGGAATTTTAGACGAAGGAACATAAGTGGAGCAACGGAGTAAAAGATGACGTCGACGTAGCGTAGGTTATCGGGTATCTTAATCGACGGTATAGATATCAAAATGAGGAGACAGCGGTATTCGAGCTGTTGCTCTTGCCACTGCTGACACAGTAGCAGAGTAGTAATACCCGTGCAAAAATGATATCCGCAAAATTTTCCAACGTCACACGACTCCGCGAGTGTAGAAATACCCGAGGAGAGCTTACCGCGAAAATTGAGTTGGGATCGCACCTTAAGATTTCAGAACGTCCGAGATCCGACCACGTGGAAAAAGGACGTTTTCTTTTCTCTGTTTCCAATACGAAAAATGGACAAAGAGCGAAAACTGTCGGGAAAAACTTGGGAATTGAAGGTTTATCAACTCGTTTAAGCGGCGAGATGACTCGAAGATTCTTAACGAGCAGCAGCAGCAGCAGCAGCAACAGCAACGGCAGCAACAACGCGTCACGCCTTGATCCGGTCATCTTTCATTCGATTACTGTCATGATTCGTAAGATGCGTTGGACGTTCGCGTCACGGATATCTCGCGTCCGTTTTCGCGGGATTATTGACTCCGTTTTCTTGGGCGCTTCTTGCTCGTCGTTGCAAAACGATGCCTATCTTAGCCGCTGGAGGATAAAGCAGGGCCCTTCCACGGCCTCCTTCGGTAAAGAAGCGCTTCTCGGGAAAGGAAATGGTCGCTTCCCCGGGGGTTTTACCGACGAGAAAAATCTGCCGCCGAAGCAAAATGAAAACTAATCAAACGGCGAGCCTAATTAATTTGATAAGGGCCGCGCGGATACGGGGGAATTCATTCTCGTTAAAAAAGCAGCCGGCAGACTTGCCAAAAGTAGAGCCAAAGATGACCCCGCTTGATCAAGATTAATGATTCTGGACAAAAACGAAATTCCTATAATAAGGGGGTGGTGGAGGTGGTGGTAAGCGGGTCTCGGAGTTTCACAGAGGAATTTTTTCTCGAGAGGAGAACGGCGTTGCTGAATCGGAAAGTGGAAACACGACGTTGAAAGTAGCTAATCCCCGTTAAGGCTGTGGGGTATAAACGGAACACAATGCTCGGAGAATGTAAGTATTTTATAATTTGGAGAACAAAGAGGGGAAGGGGAAAAAATGAGGTTCGCCTGCTCTGTCCTGCACTTTTGGCAGTGATTGTACGCGTCCGCATACCAAGCCGCGATTTGAATTACAATCGGCGCATCCCGCCATTCCGTCCGGCCAGTTCGCGTCTCGTTAACCACCCGCCATTCTTATGTAATTTTATGCTAAATTTCCGCCACCGTATGCCGAGAACGCCCTCCTCCTCCTCCTCCTCCTCCTCCTCCTGACTGGCTCTCCCGACCCTTTACCTTCTCCGCCGCAGTCTCTCCTCCCGCCTCTCGCCACTCTCCTTTCTTCCTCCTCCCGAATCTGGTAACAGCTATTCTGCCTCTCTTTCTTTCATTTTCTTCCCTTTTCATTTTTATTTTTTTCTTCATCCTGCCCCAACGCTTCACGCCCTCTTGAGCTTAGATCTAATCTTTTGCTCAGGCTAACCACGATTCGCTGCATTGCTACGAACAATGGAAGAAACATCGCTGAACGAAGGAAGGAGCAAAGGCAGAGGGTTCTCTGAGTGAGAGAAAGAGAGAGGGAGAGAGAGAGAGGAGAAACCCTTGATTTGCAGCGCACAAATTTCTTGGCACGACAGGGACCCCACCCCCCTCCTCACCTTGACCCTCTGCTTCACATGCTTTCTAGGTAGAGATGGTTTCCCCTGTGATCGCGTGACGCAGAAAAGATACGCGCCGACGTCTTCCTTCACCCGATTCGACTAATAATTATGGCCTTGATATGGATATGGGTATGGGGATACACACCATAAGAATCTTTGGCCGGGCTTCGTTTCCCAGAAATTTCTGTTTCGCTAAATACCATCATTCGCTCGCTGAAACTTTTTTTTTTATCAAACTCTTCTCCACCCCTCCTCACCTCCTTCTTCCCTCCGTCATTCCCGCGCGTTCCAGAGCAAAGGTCAACTACGCAATAAAGCAAGGATAGTAACTCCCGGAGGTTTCTCCAAAAATGCGACGTAAAGCTAAAACTGCCACGATGGAATTAGCCCCGTCCATTATTTGCTCGGGATTTTTACTCGCAGCTTTTTCATTAACTTCCACCTCTCGTAACGTTTACCGAAAAAATACACCCGGGCCTTATTCCCAGATAAGAGGCTAGATCCATCTCACGGCACACTACCACCCCCCTCCCTCCCCCGCCTAGATTCCACGCGTAAACTTTCCACTCAGCAATTATCCGCACTCCGTGGCTCCTATTCCAGCGATGAAATAAAGAGCCTAGTCAGAGCCCGTAATTCTTCTCCTAGTCGAAAATAAATATCGCGCGGAGGAAAAAGGAGAGGAGAGGAGAGGAGAGGAGAAGAGTGGTTTGTCCAAAAAGAGAGGGTAAGCCCTGCTGCTGCTGCTGCTCTCCAGTCGTGCCACGCACGCCTATATATTTCAGTCAGGATGCGCATCGACCGCTCCATTTTAGTTGAGCGCAATGATCTCGCGCGCCTGCAACGCTCTTCTTTTCCTCGAGAGAAATTGCTATTGCGTCACGCGGAGATCTACGAGTCTGACGCGCTGCTGCTGCTGCTGCTGCTGCTGCTGCTGCTCCTCTACACTCCGACAAAAGATATCGATCGACCCTCGCAAATGTGAAATCAAACTGGCAGGAGGGCAGTCGTCGCGCGATTATTCGCTGCGAAGAAAATCAATAGCGTTCGAGAGAGTTTCCGCATCGTCTAGCCAACTATCGTGACACTGCGAATTTCGAAGACGAAAAGATGCTCGTCGACAATCCGGCAGTCCGGCAGTCGAGTGTTTCCAATGGGCGATGGGCGATGGGCGATGGGCGATGGGCGATGGGTTCTACTCGCTTGAACGTACACGATAATCGCGCTCGACGCTCTTACCGCCACTTGTTGGAGCACTGCCATATGTCGCCCTGTGCCAGTGTGCGTGCGCTTATCCGTGTAGTCGTCAGGTGAGCATGTGCGCGCGGGTACAGCCGGAGACAAAAACCGAAGATTCTCCAGGCCGAAGGAGTCGACGACGAGCAGCAGCTGCGTCCGGAGCGCGCGATATTCTCGAATCTCGCGCGAGTCTCTCCTCCCGCCGCTTTTCACTTTCTTACGTAATTCCAGCGAATAGATTAATACGAAGATAGCCCGGACACACGGGCGAGAAACGAAACGGCGGAATCCCACCAGCTGTCGCTTCCGCTTTCGACTGGGCCAAAAACTGGCGTACGGCGCACGACCCAATGAAATTCGATATCGTTATGTGCCGATCTCTACCTGCTGCTGCTACCGCTGCTCGTCCGTTCCCGCATACTCGGGGCAAATAAATCTGACCCAGCCAAGTCGAATAAGAATAAAATGGAGAGAGAGAGAGAGAGAATTTTCAAGATAACCGAGAACGACCCCAGCTACTTCAGGAGTATAGAGGAGCAACGGCGAAAGCATTGACCTACTTGCCATAGAGCTCTTTCTCCCGTTTCTCCCGTAGGAGCGAGTCGCGGACTAATCGACCAATCGGGTTCAACCTTTGGGAAACGCGCGGAGAGCGAGGGGGAGCAACAGCTGTCGCGTTTGCAAGAGGACGCGGCAGCGGCGGGTCGTGGTCATCAAAAAGAAGCGAAAAGAAGGTTGTTCGTACGAGCAATTGAAAACGATTCGTGTACTTTGTCGACAGTGCGTATACCGGGAGTAATTTTACGGGAAGACGTGAGAGGATTACGAATCGGCCGTAAGCGTGGGTCCAATTGACCCTTGCGGGTCGAACGACTAATTGGCAATTGTCGTGCGACGTTGCCGAGCGCGCGTCTGCACCGGAGAGCGTCTGCTCCAGGCTTGACATTTCTACTTTTTCTTCCCTACCTCACCTCGTCCTCCATCCAACGGAAGAAGAACAAGAGGGAGAGAAAGAGGGAGGGAGAGAGAGAGAGAGAGATGTTCGGATGGATCTCTGGATTCCTCGCTCGATCAAACTATTCGCGTGGGTCACGGTGGACTCCACTTTGCCTGAGAACCTCTCCAACCTAACCTACCTGACCAACTCAACGCGGCCGGGACTCTTCGGGAGTCACGGAATCTTTCACGGTTCGACAGATTTCTCAACGTCGAGGGGCCTAGACGATCGAACGCTGTAAGATCCGCGACTACCGAGGAGACGGGGGGTACAGGGGTAGGAGGAGGACGCGCCGATAAGTATTCAGGTCCGTTCTCTCTCGCGTCGATAAAGTCTCCGAGACTCGCTTAAGAAATTACATCCGTCAAGGTTTTCCGTCGTAGGAACCTCCTCTTTCAGGGAATAGTCGATCTTTGCCGCCGATGGCATCTTCGCTACACTACTCCACGCACCTTTTCGCTATTCCTCTTTGCGATTGGGAAAACTTGACATGAGAGTCACTGCTCTCTTGCCGGTCTCACTGCTACCGCACATACACCGTCGTGCCCCCCCCCCCCCGTCAGTGAATACCACGGAAACTTTGAATCGAATGCCCTCGATGAATAGTCGCACCGCGAATCTCTCTCTCTCTCGAATGACCGAACTTCTTCGCGGACCCGGGGGCTTTTCACCGCTGGCTCAGAGCAACCCGGAAAACACGATAGGCGATCGATTTTCCCGAAAGAAACAGTATTTTCGTTGGGAGGCCGCATTAAACAGGGACAACGAATAAATAAATTCTTGCGCTCGACCTATTCCTGGCAGCAAGTAAATAATTCTCGCGGGGCTCGTGGGATTCCAAGGATCGTTCCGGCGCCTGATAACCTATTCTTGGTAGGCCGCGCGTTGGAGAAAAAAGGAGAGTGGATTGGACGGCCAGAGGGGCAGAGGGAGAGAAAGCTCCGAAGAAAAATCTATGCGGATCGCTTTTTGACGTTGGACCAATTCGCTCCGCTGCCATCGCACTCTCTATTCTATTCCATCCCACTCTATTCTAATAGAGCCGTCGCCGTCGCCGCCGCCGCGGTTTAACTATCGCTCGATCACTTTCGAGTTAAAAGTGTCCGACGCTTCCAATATTAAAGGAAGAGCAGCGCTGGAAAGGGAAAGGGGAGCGGCAGAGAGGGAGAGTCTCATCCTCCTGATTTATCTGCGTCTCTCCCTACAAATTAAACACGAGCGGATCGAAATGGTCCGTGCGAAGAAAAAAAATTCGCTCGCGTTATTCCCAGAAAAAAGAGAAAAATTAAAAAAAAGAAAAAAAAAAGAAAAAGGCCACAGGTCCCGTGGTGCTCATCCGCAGGGACTCTCAGACAATCCCCTGGCGCGATTCTCTTCTTTCTCCTCTTATTTTCCCAGGTGGAAATTACGTGGTTGGCGTGAAAAATCATAGAAAGGTGGACGATCTCCTGGGAGAAACCCGCAAGATTGTGCACGATCGCCGCCCACGAGTCGGCTCGAGGCAGAAGCTGAACTGGCTCCTCGTCAAGGAGGTCGCGCGCGCGGGATCCTCCAGCGGTGCGTTAGACGTCAAGGAGGCATCGACCCACCACCACCATCACACCCTGCCACCCAATTACTCGGAAGCAGTCGTATCATTTTTCCCTCCCCCTCCCCCCGTCAGGAGTAGCAAGGAGCATCGACTGGCAACATTGTGCCGGTGAAACTTGCCGAGTCGTTGCGCTTCCACTTGCCGCTGGTGGTTTCCGCTCACGCCAAACCTCCAACAGGATACACGCGACGCGATAAATACGCACACGACCTAACGGTACTATCGCTAGCTTGGAGGATACGCGCCGAGACTCCTCGGAATCCCGACTTGCGACTGGGAACCGAGAAAATCGGGTAGAACCTGTTGCTATCGGAGAAAAATTGAAAAAACGTGCCGCAGCCGAGAGAGACGGGGCTAATTAATGTCTCTCCCCCCTCCCTCGCTGTCCTTTTCCCCTTTTATTCCCCCTTACCGAAGAGGGAGAAGAAACGAGTTGCGAAGTTGAAGCAGGAAAAGAGGATTCCACGGCCAGTCAGCCAAGTAGCTGAAAATCGTCGGAGGAGGTATGGGGGGGGGGGGGGGGTTCTTCCTCCCGAACATGCGTAAACCTTCATGGGGTTAGTCGATCGTCGACTTGGGGAAGTCGGTTATGCAGCAAGCCGATGGCACACCCCCCTCCCCCCGACTAGGATGCAACTCTTGGAAGGACTCGGAGGGGCGGAGGGTAGGTAAAGCCACGTGTACATGCAGCTGCGCGCTCGTTGCCCTGGAATAATTCAGAGAAGACTAACCACCGCCACAACCACCACCACCACCACCACCACCACCGGGGCACGACAACAATGTTCCTGGTATTGGTAGCGCGATCAACCGTTTACACACCGAAACTCCAGGAGGCCCGAGTTGACATTTGATCCGCGACGTTGGCAAAGCTGCGCGTTCCGTTGACCTCCATCGAGCAACTGCAAGTTTTCCCGATTGCAGAAGAATGACGAAGAGTCGGGAACGTCGCGCGACTCGTGCACTGCGACGCTTTTGCCACACGTCCAAAAGCCAGTTGGCTGGGTCATAATAATAACGGGGTCAGGAGAGGAGGCAGGCTAGGCGAGACGACGGTCGGGCGTAAAATTGAACTTGTGAAATTTCCTATTTAAATTATAAGACGCGTGTCTTCAATATCTTGAGAATTTTATGCGTGGTCTCTCCTACGGGGAATTCTTTATTGAGCCCCGGGGCTGCATAGACGCGGGGATAGTTGGCTTGAACCTACGCTAAATCGAGTGGTTTAGTTTATCGGACGGTGGCGGGGGAAGGGGTGGGGAAGGGGAGAGACCGCCCTGCCCTGACCATAGGAGGTTTGGTCTGTCAATAGGATCACCGCGGGCCACGTCGTTTTAAATAAATCTTATCCATTATTTAATAATTGAACGGAGCCGCGCGCACAACCAATGCCACGGATGACTCGGTCTGTATGGTCAGACCCGGAGCTTCTTAAAATATCCAACGTAATCGTGTGCATGAGTGATAAGGAGGCTATTTTCGTAGGTCTATCGATAAAATCCTGAAGAACCGGTGAGCGACGGAGAAAATTTACGACGGCTCGAACGGCACTCGAGACTCTTCTCTCCGCGCCACTCTTCCTCGGGAAAAATTCTCAATTTCGTGGGGGCGAGCCCAAAAATTTGCCAGTTCTCGGAGAAAAAAGTTGGCGATTTTCCTCGAAGGTAATAAAAGGCGCAGAGTTGCGACGGGGGGGAGAGAGACTCGCGTTTTTGGCGTCGAACCACCGACGGATTCTTACAGTGCCCATAAATAATGCAAATGCGCAAGTTTCTTGTACATTAAACTGTAACAATTTTCTTATCTAACGGGCGCGACGAAGAGAATTTATTACGTATCCTTGGCAAGTTCCTCGGATAAGTAATTGGCAGATATTAGGAAGAAGCGTCTGGCAAGTGTCCGCCGAGGGTTCTCAACCGAGCGTCCGACTGTACTTCGTGCTCGGAATCTTCGTGAATTATTGGACGAATATTGGAGGAGCTCGTAGTCTCTCTCTCTCTCTCTCTCTTTCTCCCTATTAAAGCAGAAGTACGAATCGGCTGAAAAATATCTTAGTCGCGGCAAAAAAATTCTCCGTTTTCCGAATGGGTCAACTTTTGAGGCAACGACGGGGATCTGGCGAGGTAAAAAAGAAAGGGGGAGAAGAGGGAAGGAAGGAGGAGAGGTTAGACAAAATTCGAGAGCCTCGACAAAAAACGTGTTCTCCAAGGGGATTTGCATTTTGCGCTCGGTCAATGCGAGCAGATTCGCAGAGTTTTGAGCGAGAGGAGGAAGAGGTGGACGCGACCGTGAAAAAGTAAAGCGCTCTCTAGCGCAGTTTTGCTAATTGTGACGAAAAGGTCGAGGAGAGATCGCAGCGCAGCTGTTTCCTTCCCGCGTGGGCTTGGCAGGGAGGAATTCCTATAGGTCCGGACGTCCAATTGGCCCATTGCCAGAGAAGTCACCGCCGTGTAATTCGATCATCGCCCAAACTCTACGAGAACTCGAATTATTACGTCCTTCGAAATTCCAAATTCACAGTCCTCGCGATCTCCTCTCTCTCTCTCTCTCTCTTCCAATGGGCGATTTCAAGGGCGAACTTGCCAATTCTCGCGATATCCCTTACGCGGAGGACGTTGATCCCTCCGGAATTAATTCAAAGGTTGATCCCATTTCCTAGTTTCAATCGTGGATGATCGTGCGCCGACACACACCAGAGGCACAACGAAACCAGCCGAATTCCACATGCAAATCTAATCCCTGCTTTTCCCCGGTGGTGCGGAGGAAAGAGGGAGAAAAGAAAAGAGAGAAGTAAACAGCGGGGGATTGGAGCCTCGAATCAAATACGTTCTTTCACGGAGGATTTTGGACTCGTTAAATCCCCAGCAGCGTGGTCTAGTTTCCAAGCCTCGTAGAAACGGCAGCAACGATAATTGTCGCTTTTTTAAGATCGTGCTCTCGCGTTACTCTCGTCCGCGGGGAAGGGAACATCATCCTCGAGACTCTCCACGTTCCACCACGGCGAATCCCACGAGCGACTCGGCGCGCTCACGAATCTTACGCGTGCAACCCTCGACTTTTTGTCCATGGCACGGCAAGAAAATTGCAAAGGTGCCTTCCCAAAAAGAATTTTCATGATCGGTGAGCCGTCGCTGAACCCAATGAGTCACGCGACGTACGACGAACGAACGAACGAACGAACGAACGAACGAACAGCGACGCGGTACCACACAATATTATCGTTTGCCCCGATAAAAATCTCAACGCAATTCCGCTGTTTATGCCACCGGCTGGTTACGTGCGGCAACGTCAAAACACCGATACCAAAAGCCGTTTTTACGAGCACCGCTGACGTCCCCTATCTCGCTCGTCTCTATAAACCCAAACGGTTTATTAGGAAGAGGCATAAACCTAAAAGACAACTGTTCTCAACAATGCTTGTTGTCCGAAGAGCGTGTGGTGGTGGGTGGTGGTGGTGGTGGTGGTGGTCCGTGGTACGAGTAGGCGAAACGGAATACGTTTAAGGCACTGGTAGTGGATGTACGTGGATATTGGGCTGGTTGGAGTTACGGCGAATAGGATATGGCCACTCGGCCATGAGACACGCAAAGACAGTCGCAGCTGCATTGCAGTGGTATCAGTCAATGGAAAGTCGCGAAAGAGAATCAAAAAGTACAGGCACTCTCGCGCACACGGGTGAGTCGTCTCTGGTAACGGCGTAATCGAGCGGATATGGAGGTCCGACTCCCCCTTCACCCTCCCCCACCATCCCCCAGTTGTTTCCTCAGTCGCGATTGCGTCGATAAACCAAAGTGTGTGGAGGATGACGAGGATGACAATGATGCTCGAACGATGACGATGCATCGATTCGCGCCAGAGAAAAACTGACGGGCAAGAACGATCGAACGAGACGCAAAACAAACTGCAGGCCAATTATGTCGAATCGATTATGGCAATTGAGCGGACGTGCGAAAACAGTTGCAACTGCACCGCACTGCGCCGCTTTGGAACACGACCGACGGGGGGGTCCAGGGGGAGGAGGTGGAGGACTGCACCTGTCGAGGTCGCTCGTTTTCTTCTGGACAGACGAGAAATTCGCGAGTAATTTTCTCGCTCGATCGGCCTATTTTCATTGGAGCAAATACTCTCCTCTCTCTCTCTCTCTCTCTTTCTTTCTCAATAATGTAGCAATGTTTGCGCGTGATTCTCCGTCCAAGCGAACAGGGGAATACACTCGCGTGAGCTCGCGTCATCGAATTTCACCGATGGCCCAATCTCTTCCCCTCCTCCCCGGGGGCTGCGTCCAGACATTCTTACCGGAACAGCCGGACCCTCTCGGGACACGCTCTAAAAATACTACGGTCTTCCCTGGGTTTTCCGACTACCGCCGGAAGTTTGCCGATGGCGTACGTGCGAGAGAAACAGGAGCGTCGCTTCGTTCTCGCGCTCGGGATTCGACGAATAGCCGCGAGTCTCCGACGAGTCATCGATCGCTGGCTAAAAAGCCTCTTCCGGTTCTCGTGGGAGGGAGGGAGAGAGAGAGAGAGACCGTGACTCGCCCGCCCACCATGAGACTTTACCGAGCACTCGCCGCGTTTCGCCGATTAGCTCACGCGAGAAAAGTGGAAAAAGCTCGTTTTCCTTGGCACGCAGGGATACGTCGTCCAGAGGTTCCCATTGTCTCTGACGTCTGACGCCACAAAATATATCGAACAAGGTCATGCGTTGACCACGCATGTCGGAAAGAGAGAGAGAGAGAGAGAGAGAATTCTTTGGCTTTACTTCGATCGACGTTCACCGGCCTCGGGCAGATCAATGTCCACAGGGGGGTAGGAGCGCGATGACTAAAAGGGCTCGTGGACTCCCTATTGGACCTACGTTAGGTAAACAAAATTTGTCGTTTCCTCCATTTTTGCCACTGCGTAGGACCAACGAGTGGGAGAAAAAAGAAAGGTGAAAGAGAGAGAGAGAACGAAGGTTTCAATGGCACCTTATGTAACAGAGGTACTCGCCCATTAAGGGGTACACTTCCGGTCACATATAGATTTTTAAGGAGATTTCCGGCGCGCACTCGCTGAATTTTGATTGGCGAAAGAAAATATTTTCGAGTATATTGCGAGTCGATGAATGCATCGAAACGCAAAGGAGAGGGGAGAGTGGCGTTGGCGAGGAGAAGGGAGAGGCGAGGCGAGGCAAGGCGAGGCGAGGTGAGGCGAGACCAGACGTTGACGCATCGCGCATAACTTATCTCGCTGGTTGCTGGTTCTCAACCTACGCTTCGTTGGTTCGTCGGGCAAATTTTCGTAGCGCGTATTCTCTCATATCCGGTGCACCTCTCCTCTTCTTTCAGATTACAGCAGGCCCAGGACGTCCGCGTTGCCGTACGTATAATCGCTCGTACGTGTGTTATCAGCGAATTGCATAAGCGTCGATATCTCTCTTTCTTGTGTATCTTCCCGTTCCGTGGCTCACGTTTCAGGGTAGAAATCGCCGTGATACCAGGGAGGTGGAGGCAGATAAACCGCCGAGGTATTCGCGAATAAGGGAGATTCCCCACGAACTGGAAATAGATTATTTCTTACGTGGAAGTAGCGACGAGCAGCGTGACAATGTTATTCCGCAAAAGCCTACCACAGAGGCCCATAAAATTTTTCAGCGTTTAGTACACGTATTCCATTTTCGCGAGCGTACGACGATAAGAAGGAAGAATTGCTGGAGTTTGGCGGTGATGGCGGTGGTGGTGGTGGTGGTGGTGGTGGTGGTGCTGCTGCTGCTGGTACTCTCCTACCGAGGCTTTTCATTTATTCAAATGAACACGGCTCTACGGCAAAAAGCTGTCTCTTCTGCTTCAACAAAGGTGTTTTTTGCGAAAACAGAAAAGTACGATGCAAAAGCACAATGCAAAAGCGGCTTTCTCGGGGAAACTACAAGTAAGTCTCCCCGCCTTTCAGGATGGAGTAGGAAGAAATTACCGAGGGAGCAGCGCGCACTGCCGTGAGAAAGGTAAGGAGCGCTGCAACGCTCCCGCGCCCTGTGCCACCTCGCCTCACCCCGCGACACCGCGAGTTCCCGACCGCTCGTTTTGTCGGAGATGCGAATGCACCTGCCACGCGGATCGTCCCCCGGCCTTTGTGTGCCAGCCGAGAGATTTTCGACGGGGACGCGTCATATCGGAAAGTAGAGAAAAAGAGAGAGAGAGAGAGAGGAGAGAGAACGAGAACGCGGAAAAACACCAAAAGCATCTCCGAAAAACAGCGTCGCTTTCTGAAAGAGTCGCGGAAAATTCAAGAGTAGGAGAGAACTCGAGAAAACGCCAAAGTTCGTCATTAAAATTCTTCCACTCGCGAAAAGTGAAAGAGGCAGAAGGGAAGAAGAGGTTGCGACGACGACGACGAGATCGCGTGGCAAACGAAGAGAATGGTAAATAAAGGTGGGAGAACCGGTAAAAAGTGAACCGGGGAATACCGGTCGTCCACGGCAAACGAAGAAAAAGGGGGGAAAGAGAGGAAAAAAGAAAGAAGGTACCGTAGATAAAAAGAGGAAGCCATAGGAACAGGTTCCAGAGTTAAGGTGTTTGGTGAATCGGTGCGAGGGTCTGCGTGTGCGTGACGCGATCCGATCTCAAGGTCCTGTATCGAGAGTCTCTTCGATTCGGCCTTGAACACTCGGAAAATACTCGCGCGCGGTTCGTCTTGGCCCTTGCTGGACTGGACTAGATGTAACGTAGCGTAACGTAACGTAACGCGCGTATTACGAAAGAGAAACTTCTTCGGGATCGGGATCCTGGTGGCACTGGACGGAAAGCGCGCGCGCGCGCACGCGAAGAAAGTGACCGTCGCGCGACGACAACTTCATCCTCCTTCTGGTACAACGACGTAATTGCCCATTGCCTGGACTTCGTCATCCAGCACCGGCGAATTATCCGGTGATCGATGATCGCGCGTTGCATCAGTGGAATTTTCACTTATTCACGCGAATCTCCCGTGGAAGAGGAGGATGCGCGATCAAGGAGGAAGCGGAGAAACGAGTTCTCTCCCCTCGCCTCGCCTCACCGCCCCGCCACCCCATCCGCGTTAATTCGCGATAATTTATCGACGTGTCCTTAAGACGATGCACGACGCACGCAGCCCGATTTAATAAGCTAAAATTAGACGAGCGAGGACTATAATGGTGCGCCTTATAAATAAATCAAGGTCGTTCATCCGGTTTCTGGCAAAATTGAGTAATTGCCCGTGAACGAACCGTGGTTGATTAGCGTCGAATGAAGAGAATCATCCGCGGAAAGGGCGTCGCTGCTTCCAACTCGCGCATTTGCCGATTTGCGTTTACGCGATCGGATCAAATAAAGTTTCTTCCCGTGGAAGCTGCGACCTCATAACCGAGATACGTCGGACTGGCGCGGAAGACGAGTCAATTATTTATTTGATCTCGAGGAGCCAGTAGCAGCAGCAGCAGCAGGCGCAAGAAATTCCGCCGAGCAACCGGATGTACCACCAGCAGCATCTCACCGATCTCACCTTCGTGTCCCCGCCGCGAGAATATCTTCTCCATCTCGAATTTTTCTCTCGAGCCTTTCTCCAAAATTTCTAACGCGACTCGATCGTTCGCCGGACGTTCTAAAAACGACCGGGCGGAGAGGGAGAGAGGGTAAAGAAGGTAAAGAGGGTAAAGAGAGAGAAAAAAGAGAAAAGCGTGCATATTTCATTAGAAATATTTCACAAATACCGATTACATCCATTATGAAAATTCCTCGTCATTTTCAGCTTGGGATGGTATTTTGATGGTGGATAAAAATGTCTAACGGTTATTGGGATTCCATTCGGAGAGCAGGTTGCAGGTCGGTGGAAAAAGTGAAAGCACGCGACGTATATCGAGGGAAGTTGGCGAATTCGCGGACACGAATGAAAGGAAGGTGGAAGAGGAGGAGGGGGGTGATGTCGTGAGAATCGGTCGCTGAACGTAAAGACACCGAGAAATGGAACACACCCGAGAGCTCACGGAGAGGAGAGAGAGAGAGAGAGAGAGAGAGAGAGAGCGCGACTCGTTAGGAAAAGGAGGTTACGGCTGAGGTTGCGTAACGTTTGCCGAGCACACTTGACCCACCAACATACTTTCACTTTTAACCATTGGAGAACCAGAAGCGAATTCCATCATCGGGCTTGTCCCTTTCGTTCGTCAAGAGTCGACACCCACCCACGAATTCCACTCGATCGTCACCGCGAAGAGCTGCGCGAGACTCGATTTAATTTCAATTCCGTCGACCTTCCGTGAAATTTCGAAGGTCGACCAGCGACTCCTCCCCGCCGTAATCGGAAACCGCGATACTTCCGCTCTTCCGGTTACACTCCCGCGAAACAATTATCCTTCTCGATAACGGAACACGCTCGGCTTGAAATCGTACGCGCGTTCTCCATATGGCGATCGGTTGAAATTTTGAAGAAACCGATAAAGACGCCGAGATAAGGGGCTAAAAAAACAGGATGCTGCCTATTGCCGGAGAGTATCGGCCAACGTCGTCGTGGCTTTATCGTCGATGCCGCGCGCGCGCGCCTTTCCGAGAAGCGTTTACATGAGAAGAGTATCAAATATCTGAAAATGAGATCGCCGACAGAAAGGATGTTTAGAATTGTCGAGAGGAATCACGCTGAATGGCGTTCACCGTGAATGCTCGAGGTTAAACCAACACTCGGTTATCAGTCGAGTTGTCTCCACCCGCCGCTGCTCCAATTTGACGTCAACGCAATTCGATGCCACGGGAGATAGAAAATTTGCAAGAATACAAATGGCGGCGGTGATGATATTCCTACCGATTAGGACCGAGTTTTTCCTCGGTCAATGTATATTTCAACCTCGCTCGCTTCTTTCGTCGAGACCCTCGATTTTTCTTCCACGGTTGCCGAAGAATATTATAGGAAATAACGATATTAAGGGGAAATACGCCTTACGGTTGAATATGTCCAGCAGCAGCAGCAGCGGCGGCGGCGGCGGCGGTGTAAAATATTCTCGTGTTCCAAAGTGACGTTAAAGTCGCGAGTAACAAAGTCAAGCTGTAGGACAATAAGGGCGCGTTCGCCGGATACGCGGCCTGGCGGGACGAGCAAAAAAGGAATAATAATAGTCGGACCCTTCTCTTTGTTCGCCTCGAGTGTTTGCCGGTAGCTCAAGGGTCCATTGCGCTACTCGCTCGTTTATTCGCTCGATTATTCCAGAGCGCGCAACTGCTCCCACCACCTCGCCACCTCATTGTTTCCCTCCTTCCCTCCTCAAGTTTTCTTCGAGCGAACATGCATTTTCTCGGCGTTGGGAAAAATTCTATGCGTGAAACGTTCCACCACCACCACCACCACACAACAACCCATTGAATTTAGTAGGCCACGCTGATAAACGTGCGTCGCGAACCGATTTCCACGTTTTTACCGCGAGGTTCTCAGGTGTGTTCGAGGCTTTCCTCGATGTTCAAATGCGTCGCGCAACCAACAACGGAGATATCGATGAAACGCGACGACGTCGACGTCGACGTCGAGACGCCAATGGCACAGACATCGCCGCGTGTCATTAGCAGTGGGATGATACCGATCGAGTTTTCCTCAGGATTCCAAAGCGTTTGCGACTATTCGCGATTTCACGCGCTCTTTCATCTTCCGTGAACACGCCTCGTGTCTATATGAGCAGACTCAAAGTGGAGAGTGGACTTATTAAATTCAAATATTTACTCTCGTGTTCAAAGATAAGCTGATAAAAGCATGCGCTTTTGCCGATGCAATATCGCGCAGCTTAAAACCTTACGCAGCGAAATACACGCACGCGACACGCACACACACGGGGATGGATACCGCGTCCGCTTGCGCGCGAACGCGTGCCCGTCTAGTGGAACAAACTCCCAATTCTCAGCCGGTAGAACGGGAGGGGTGTGTTTACGCGACCAATTTCCGAACCACTAAACGACGTATCGAGCAATCAACGAGGGAGGGGAGGGGGAGAGACGCTCGTGAAAATTGTCGGAAAATCGAAAGATCGGCGAGCAAAATTTTTGCCCGATGGTTTCCTGAAAGAGGAAGAGGAGGAAGGAGAGAGGGTAAGGGGAAAAGGGAGGAATTAGTCCGGCGTGGATGAAAGGCAATGAGGGGCAGCGCACCTCTCCCCTCCCTCCCTCCCGCTGCTTCGTCCGATGCAATGGACAGGAAACGGAACAGATTCGCTTGGCCGGTCGGGGCCGAATCGAGTTATTCGATTCGCCAGCCGTAATCTGCATGCGGCCAGCCGAGCATAATGCATGAAACGCCGGGGCATAGGCGCATCGCCATAATTCACAACAATTACGATTCTTCCCCGAGAGCGACGCAGCCGTTCACCGATGACACGATGCACCTGCTGATTCACGAGGTGGATTCAGCAGTAGCAACGCGGAGGCACCGCCAGCATCGCGCTTTGTTATCCCTTGCCAGTGACGATGGTGGTGGTGTTGGATGGTTGGGTAGTGTTGTCGCAGAGGCCACTGAAAAATGTAACACGACGTTTCCTGGGCGCCAGGGAGGAATGAAAATTTCAAAAGCTCCTTTCCGCGCGTGGCTCGGATTAGGCTTCGTGACCTACTCCCGACCCTCTCCGCCCCCGTCCGCCAATGAAATTAATGATGACCTCTAATGCAGCCTTTCCTAATTCACGCGAGGCCTCGCGCGCGTTCGAGGCTAGCACAGCTCAGTTCCGGTTTTTGCGTCGGGTTCCGCGAGAAACTACCCCCGTAGCAACGAGAGCCACGGTCTTCTCCAACGACGACCCCATCATCCCCTTCTCCCCGCTCAAGTATTTAAGCTCGGTTATCCGGTACACGCCTTTTTCCCGTGACAGCCACGGGGAAATCCGGACGGATTAGCTTGTTTTCTCGCTTCTTGGTCAACCGGATTGAAGAGCGGTCGGGGTAAAAGCGCGGCGGGGGTGTCGTGCCGCGATTAAGATAAGTGAAATGTCTTTGGGGATGGGAGCACGCGATCGGGACTGTCCGTGATTTCGAAAACTAGATCGATGGACCAGCAAGCAGCAGCAGCAGTAGTAGTGGTAGTAGTACCAGCAGTACCAGCAGTACCAGCAATACCAGCATCAGTACCACTAGCGGAGCCACTACCAAAGCACCAGAGTAACGCGAAACAAAGCCCCGATGCTTCATGGCAGCGCGAGAAAGCAATCTGTTTTGCTTCTGTCCCGGTTGATGGGTCCATTGTGGGTCGCGGGAGCGGAGCAGCTATCGGCGGATACGCATCGCTCGGTAATTACGATGTTTTTTCGATGAAATCGTTCGACTGCTTTTTCGGCCGGTGTACGTGCGCGAGCTTTACAACGGCCGAAATAATCCAGCTCACTCGTCCAAGTTCCGTTATTGTTTCAGCTTCATTAGATATACAATGCAGAACGGGCCGCCGGTACAATTGAATGCAATTGCAAGGGAAATCGTTTGCTCTTTTAAATATGGCAAAGGCGAGGGGTGGTGGTGGTGGTGGTGGTGGTGGTGGTGGCAAACCGACAGAGGCACATCGAATAAGCGAGCACGAGAGAAAGTAAAGTAATCGGATGCAGCGGCAAACCGGCGGTCGGTGCCGTTACTGCCACGCTCAAAGTATCCGCCGCCGCCGCCGCCATTGTACCCCCTAAAACACCCTAACGATGTGTGCGTAGAGAACGCGCACCCCCTCGGAATCAAGCCACCTCCAAATATTCCGGGCATTTACGCCATCTCTAGATGCACGCGGCCCTCTGTGCATGTAATCGAATGCGCCATTTGCGCTTTTACATTACGGCCAAATTAATTATCCAATTTACTCGACTACGTAATTACTTTGCATAAAATATTTCATAAACAATTTCCCGGTACAAACCCGCGCAGCAGCAGCACGTTGCCAAGTTCCCAGCGAATAAAACAATATCCAACGCGTCGATAAAAATTCAATAAAGCTCGACCCCGATTCGAGAAGCAATTAGCCATGTAAACTCTCTTCCCACCCTCTTCCCCTGCGCCGCGTACCGCGCGTACTCACCACCCACCCCCTTGTTCACTTCATCTCGCGTGAAATATTAAACAAATCCGAAGAACGCGAAGATCGCGTTGAAAGCGCGACCGAGTCCAGCCGGTGTAAAAGATTTTGCAATGGCTAGAGCGAGGGGATTGGAGGTGGTGGATCTCTCTCGAGGACGACGTAGAAACGACGACGACGACGACGACGACGACAGCGGCGGTGGTGGTGGTGGTGGTGGTAGTGCCCTCGTACGTACACAACAATCAATCGAAAACGGCGGCTAGCAGACGGCGCAGCAGCTGGCGAAATGGTTCTGTTGACACGCCGAGCAGGTGGTGGCAGCGTCTCGAATCGTGACGGGGAGACGTCGATAACAATGTCAACGTCTCTCCTTCGTCGACGCCACCGTCGTCGCCGTTCGCGCACTTTCGCTTTGAGCAAAGTCCGCCAATAAAACAACGACGACGACGTCGCTTTTCTCAGATCTTGCCTAATACGGAGGAGACTCTCGTACAGGGTCCATTGTCCTCGCGCGAAGATGATTTTCCCGCGCGCCACGCGTTGCGTTGCGTTGCGCTACGCGACGCGACGCCTCGGTGGGGGAACTGCACGCGGCTGACCTTTTCGAAGAATTCAAAGGTCGCCGAACGAGCGAGATCGCTTTATAATCGAGCGTCGCCGGGGGGCCTCCTCTTCTGGTGAACAATGCGCTTTCCAGCCGAACCTGTTCGACCAAACATTTGCATTGTTCCCTCTCCCCCTTCCCCGACCCTGCGCCTCTATTTTCTCCACGAAGAATCTCGCCGAAGAAACTCCGTCGACGTCCGTCGAGCAAAATGGGATACTCTTGCAATCCCAATTAAAGCGGCCGTGTATTTACATGGCTATCGATCGAAGCTCGTTAAAAATACTCGATATGGTGCTGTAATTTTTCTCGAGATGAGGCCACGTGGGTGGTGATGGTGGGAACGGGACGGGGGAACTCGTCGTTACCGAAGCTTTTCACGAGCGCCTCGTATACACGTTGGAATTAATTAGATAGCCGTATGGCGTGGCGTGGCGTGGCAGCTCAGTGACGGCGCGCAACAGTGGGTGGACGCTCGCTCGGATGGCAGAATTACTCGCTTCCTGGTTGAAGAGCCTCGGATCGCCGAGCGAGCGAGCGCGCGCGCTAGTTGGATAATTCGTTCCGCAACGCTCCTGAAAGCTCGAGAAGCGATTCGCGCTAGCAGCGATTTCGCCAGAACCGTGGCGAAATCACGGGAAAACGCGGGATATCGGAGAGGTTCCTTCTCTTCCGTTGCGGGGAAAAGCGCGGGAAACGTTTTCCAAACACGACGCAATCACCGTAATCCGATCTAATTAATGAAGAGGCGTGAGCGGATTATCGAAAGTTCCTATTATTCGACACGTTGCGCGTCGATCGCGCTCCGAAGCTGAAAATTGTTTGGAAAGCTCCGGGGAAAAACAATGGCGGCGAGCGTCGATCGGATGAGATCCGCCGACTTCTCGACTTCGGAGACCACGCGAAATCATTTTGCGATTCGTTTACGTCATACGCGTCGATACGTCGACGAGAAAACCGCGACTCAGCCGCACGCGTGCGCGCTGGCAGAAATTCGATCTTGCGATTTCGTCGCGCGATTAACTGGCAATTAGTTAACGTTCGTTCGCCGCCTATATTGATCCGTGTGAGGTAACGTGGACAATTTGATCGTTTGTAACCCCGGCGGCGCAAATTGCGCTGTAACACAGACGCGCACACGCGCGCATCGCCAAGTAAATGCGGCTGCCATAATGAGCCACAATGACCGTCGTCCTCCATGGATTACGCAAGGCTCACCGGGGAAAAAGCGGAATTTTTAAGAATATCTCTCGAAAGACCAGATTAATTCCGGCGGCCTTCGACGATGACGCATCGAATCAAAATAGCTGACAAATATCTCGAGACTTTCGTATTTCTTTCACCGAGTTCTAAGCGGGGAAAAGCAGAGCCCTGAAAATATCACGAGCGGATCGAAGTGGGACTCTCGGCTCGAAAAGCAGCAACGTGGGTTAGAGAGAAATTTGGAAAAATAAACGAGAGAGCTTTTCGTGCTCTAGCGGAGAGAGAGAGAGGAGAGAAGAGAGGTGATGGGGACGATTAGGCCAGTAGATTAGACTACCCGAGATGAAAGGTTCGAGTTGAAATTTATTCGATTGGCTCATGTAGGAAGGCTGAAAGAGAGAGAGAGAGAGAGAGAGAAGGTTCTGCCGAAGAGCAAAATTAATCGACGGAAGGGACGAGGAGGGGAGAAACTAGTTGGCCACGCAAAGTAAACGGTGCGTAGTGGATCCGGTTGTTTTTCCTGATTGGTTCTCGAGAATCTAAACTGGGCGAACTGCCGCGGACGCGGCAGGGGCCAGAGGAGCAGACTTTCCAAGAATTTTTCAGTGAAAGTTCCAGATATACTCGCGAGAAGATCGAATATATCCGTAAACGCGTTATTTCCGAAGAGACTAGGGGCGGGAGAGACGTCGCGCGTCACGTGCTGCACCAGACCTCCCCCGTTTGTTTTGCCTCGGGGTACTTTTCACCGAGTGTTTGCGCGAGTCCGGAGAGCCGAGGGAGCCTGCACCTGGCCCGACTGGAAACGCTCGCAAAATCATTTTACCAGGGGAAAACCATCATCGGCAGCCCCATCTCCTCCTCTCCCGCCTCGCGCGCATCGCCGAAAAATCCCCGCAACAACGGTCTCTCCCTCGGCCTCTGCGAAAAATTCATTCGACTGCCGATCGAATATCCGCGCGAAATGAAACTGCGGACGCGAGAGTCGGAAGGGGTAAATCGCGCAATAACAATATCAACGTCACTGCGGAACATTGTACGAGGGGATGGTGGTGGTGGTGGTGTGCAATGATCTTCGTTACACGCGCGATAACTTGGCGCAGCCTTTGACCGATAACAGGAACGCGACGGAAATAACGAGTTTGGATCGATGGAGGTGATGGTATTTGCGGGAATTCGCTAGATTGCGGGAGACGAAGGTGAAGGGGGTGGGGGGTGAGCGGAGGAAGAGGAGAGAAATGGCCTCGTCGAAAGGTGCCGTAAATGAATTACCGGTTCCTCCAGCGATTGCGGTGGGAATCTCGCGTGACCTTGGGAAGAAAAGCAACTAGTGCGCACGTGGACCGTTCATCCACGGGAGGGTGTTGCGCGGTGGTCCGCCGTTTGCGTAAAGATCGGGGGCAAATTGACGAGAGAAAATCCTCCGCGCGCTTCTATCCAGAGATCGGTGGCATTTGCCTAGAGCGGAAAGGCTCCAAAACTTCCGGAGGGATTCCCGAATGGAGCAACCCCTGTGAAAAAGCGTTCGCGCACTTTTTCCCCTCTCCCCGAAGGTGAAGGGTGAAGGGGTGAATGGTGAGTTTTTCAAAAGGAGGAGAATGAATTTCCGGGGGAGAGATCATTGTTGGTTTGGATAGAAGAGGGGTATGGGGGGTGTGGTGAGTTTCGGCGAGTTCCCAGTCAGTGGAAGAAGCTATCGCTTTTTCCTCGGTCCCGATCTATAGAGAGGAGAGCGCAAAGGTACCTGCCGCCGCTGGTCCGCTTTAGAAAGATCTTCGCTAGTCCTTGGAGCGCATGCTCGGCATGCTCGGCACAGGGCAACCATAAATTGCGAGTACGGCGCGTCCTGAAAACGTCGGGTCGAATGCCTCACCACCACCGACCACCACCACCACCACCACGTGGGAACGGAGAGAAAGAAGGCGAAGGAAACGTGGGACGACGCGAGGGTTCGAGTGCTGGATCGATATTGGCGAGACGCGATTTTTCTATAGACGGGAGAGCCTCGCGCGGTGCTCCAATTGCGAAATGGATAGACGATGCATTAGTGGAAAACAGTGGAATTCGACGCGATGGCATCCATCGGTCCCGCAGCCGCAAGAGCCGTTATGCACGCGATTCGAAACAGCTGATAATTGTATTCGTGGACCGGCGCGACGCGGATCTTGCGGTACGTTGGACGATTTCTCAGACTAATGCGAGTCGACCGCGTTGCAAAAGACCCAAGGAGACTCGTCGTCTCCTTGGGTGCTTCTCTCGGAGCAGACTCGGCAGATCTGCTAGAAACCTGGGGTTTCGCAAAACGCAAACGCAAGTCCAAGATGCGCATCGAGAAAACCGGTTTGAGGTTTCGGAGCGGAGAGTGGCGGCACTCGCGAAAAACACTCTGGAATATCGAGCGGACGCCCGTGCATAGGGAGAGAGAAATAGGAGAAATTCGTTGCCTCGGAAATAAACGCGAGTCGCCGCTGGCCGAGATCGTCTTGGGCGATGGCCTCCGTTTTTTATTGGGCTCGCGGCTCGAATTACGCGCGGTGGCGCCGCGACGGCCAACCAGAGGGCAGGGAGAGAAGAGAGGAGAAGAGCAGAAAGAGCGCGGGAATTCCGTTGCGGATTTGGCCAGTTTGCGCAATTAGAGGCGAGGCGAGGCGAGTCGAGACGAAGCGTTGAGAAAAGGAGAAAAAGAAAGGGATCCCGGCGGAGCAAAGGGCCAACATAAGCACGGCTTGTAGTCATCCGCCGGCTGACCTTGGCCAGCGGCACGTAAAAGGAAACTGCTACAGTCGAGGAGTTTCTCGGCCGGTAAGAATGCGTCCTGTCGCGCAACACCTCGCCAGCTGCTTCTCGAGGGCTCGCAACAGGAAGGCACGCTCTGAATGACCGTCTCCGAAAACCTAGTTTCCGTCGACAATGCCAACTCCGCACGACCACCTCCCCTCCATCCGTCCCTTCGGAATTCACGAACCATGCCACGCGTTTTCGCTCGTCGCAGCGAAAACGAAAGCGTCGGGTTTCCGGAGAGAAAGAGGGCGACGACGACGAGCGCGTACTCGCCAATTTAATTAGAAGGTCAAAGAGAAAGAAAAAAGTATAGAAAAAACGCGTGACGGAATCCCAAAGAAAAATGCGTGCGACTTCGATCGACCGGAGCTTTCCGGAGAGAGTAACTCTGGAAATAAATGCGCGAGAAAAGGTAAAGCCGGGTGGTGGTTGGCGATTCGATGGAGGTGGATGGAAATGGAGGTGGTTGGTACTGCAGTGAACGCGGGTAAAGTTTCTCGAAGAGTCTCCGTGGAAGGATCACGCAACGATTGCGGGGAGCAAAAATGTTCGAGTCGCGTTGCATCGCGTCGCGTCGCGTCGCAGAGTTCTGGCGAACCGTCGACGGACGTCTGTACGCGTTAGCGCGAAAACGCGCGTAATTCTTCCACACAATAGCCGGCGCAAGGCGGCGATATAGCCTGTTTTGCACCTGCCACTGTCACGGAAACCGATTGCGCGGACTTGCTCGCGTGTCCGTCCATTTTCCTAACGTCACCGACGCTTATGAAAATATTGCCGACAAAGAGATTAGATTCGTATAAATAGCAGGAGGATTGCGAACGAACGCGCACGCACGCACCAGTGGCCAATTGAATTCTGGAAGGACGACGAGGAGGTGTGCAGAGGCCACAAGGTCGACCCACCGCTGAAGAAAATTCACGCCTCGTCGCTTCCCGTAAAATTTGGAAAAATTCGAAGCGTGTATAATCGACGCGCCGGTGACGGCGGTGTGCTCGAGGTCGAGGCGACGGCAGGCGCTCGCGCGCGCGCGCGCACGCGAGTGACTCAAAGTTTCATGGAAAAAACAGCGAGAACGAATTGTCGGAGAGGAAGACGTCTCTCTCTCTCTCTCTCTCTCTCTCTCTCTCTCTCTCTCTCTGTGTCTCTCTCGTCTTCTCTTCGATCTCCGGAGGTGCATTCGTGAAAAGTTTTCGAGACGGCCACTTCCGAGGTCTGACAAGGAAATGTCAAAGTTGTGGATGGCAGCCGAGTTGGCCAAGGTCACGGGGAGTGAAGCGGAGCAAATCGGATCGGAACGGGACGAGGGTACCGCGCCAGGTTTTCCGCGGAATATTCGAAAGGAGTTGGGTTGGCGGAAGTCGCGGAATAGGGAGAAAATTGGAGGGCAGGTGGACGAAGAGAGGCAAAGGCGGACATGCGCCTTCCGTTCGCTTTTAACCGTCAGAGGGCCGCAAGCCGGGCAATTTGGAGTGTGCGTGCGTACGTGTGCGCTCGCGCGCGCGCGAGTTGCAGCTGCAGCTGCACCGGGGGCACACACAGGCGCAGGCAACGCGCACAAGAGAAGGCAGAAAGCTCTCCGGCGACGACCTCGTGTAACACGGAGATTGCGCGCGAAAATCACCCCTCGCTCCACCATATCAATTTTTCCCATGAAATGAACTTGAGGAAATTGGTACTAACCGAGAAGACGGTAGGGCTCCGCTTACTGGATACTCGCTCGCTCGCTCACTCGCACAAAACTGACCAACTTCACTGTGGATGGAACAAAGAATCCTCGAGAAATCCACTCGCCGTAGTCGTTTCACACAACGAATGCAAAGCAACGAGGTAAGAACAAACTGAAAACGCACACTTTTCACGATATTTTTCACGATCACGATTCTCTCACTCTCTTTTTTCTTTCTCCCTTTTTCTCAACTTTCCTTCTTCCTTCGAAACCTTTGAATCTTTCTCCGTTTCTCTCTCTCTACGTACACGTATATATATATATATATATATACACACACACACACAGAAGATAGTTGCCTGGCCGTCCGTGCTAACGTGTAGCCGATGAAAACGATGGTACGAGGAAAGGTGAGAGAAACCAGAAGAGAAATAAAAGCGCAAAGAAGAAAATATCCGTGGCAGGAAAGAGCCGGAGTGTCACTGTCGGCTTGAACTCGCTGCTTGTTGGTGGAAGGCGGCAACGGTGGCGGCAGCGGCAGCGGCGAGCGGAGAAAGACGACGATCGGTGCCGGTGAAGGATAGACGAACCAGAGAACGAGGAAGAGAAAGAGATGGAGATGGAGGAGCGTTCGCTTCTATGGAAGTGGTAGAGAGGACAACGACGTTTAAATGACGACGACGACGACGACGACGATGATGATATTGTTAATAATTAAGTAATGGGAATAACAATGAGAAGGACGAGAGAATCATCTAGAAAACGGGGATAGGATTTGAAAGAAAGGGGAGAAAAGGGGGAGAGGAGGGTTAATGAAAGATGGGGAGAGGGGAGGAGAGAGAGAGAGAGAGGAAGAAGAGGAAGAGGATAGAGTAGAGTTGAGCGGAGCGAACAGTGCGAGAGAGACAGAGGAGTAGAGGCTGAGAGATAAGAGACGAGACGAGAAGAGAAGAGAAGAGAAGAGAAGAGAAGAGAGAAGAAGAGAAGAAGCGCGCGAACGTCAGTAGAAGTCGCGTCGTAAGCTGTCACGGCGAGACTGGTTTAGAGGTTAGGACTGGCGCGCGCGGTCGCTCGTTCGCTCGGGGCCAGCCTACTACAAAAAGAGAGAGAGAGAGAAAGAGAGACTGTCGTCTTTCTCCGTGTATATTCGTTCGATTCAGTCAAATTCAAAGGCGCGCGTGTACAAAGGTAAATGCTGACCGACGACGATTGGCTGTTTTACGCGCTGGTAAAGGCGCGGAAATTATCGGAGCGCTCGCTTCGGCACACGAGAGGAGAGAAGAGACAAAAGAGAAACGACGAGAAGAAGGAGAGAATCCCGAGGAGAAACAAGAGAGCGAGAGCTAGAGGCGAGGGGAGGGGGAAGTGGGAAAAAGGAAAGCGCTGCACGTCCCGTGACATTGCGGGGTGCTGCAGGGGAAGGAAAACTCACTGTGCGCGCGTCCATGGTGGAGGAAAAGTTGGGAAAACACAATACTCACGAGTTCCTCGGAGGATGGGACACAATCTCGTAGTAGTAGTAGTAGTTGAAAGAAGAAACGTGGAGGAGCACGAAAACTGCGCGTAATAGATCCAGCTATGAGTAGTAGGCACGCCACGAGTAGGTAGCGACGCTAAAACTTCACCACGAGTCGTGGCACGCCAGAATGGAAAGAGAGGGGGGGAGGAGGAAGGCAAGAGGAGAGAAACGCAGGGGAGGTAGGAGGCGCTGGAAACCGAGGGGGTAGGGGAAAACCACCGAGGGTAGGGACCCGTACTCGAGGAGAGTGGGGGTTTTGCGGAGGCGACATAGCCGACCTTCTCCTGGAAGCCTGAAAGGTGGGGGAGAGGAAACTCGCAAACGAAGAGGAGAGAAAATCGTCGAACGAAAGAGGACGACGATCCGCCGACGACGGAGGGGAGATCCTCGAGAGCGGTAACGTCCGACGACGTTGCTTCGATTCTCGTCTCGTCTCTTCTCTTCTCTTCTCTTCTCTTCTCTTCTCTACTCTTCTCTTCTCTTCTCTTCTCTTCACTTCACTTTGCTTCGCTTCACTTGTCTTCTCTTTTCTTCTCTCCTCCTCGTGGCCTATTCTCTATTCTCTCTCTATCATTTCCTTTTAGTTCTCTCAGTGTTTCATAGGTACACTTTCTCTCTCTCTCTCTCTCTCTCCCCTATTTCTCTAGCGATTTATAGCCCTTCTCTTTCCCTCTCAGGTACGACACAACACGCACACACGTGGTTGGTTCACCACGATGAGATTGCTATTCGCGTGTTGGTGTTGGTGTGACGGTCGACGCACGAGGTGCGCCCATCGCCGACTCCACACAATGTACACTTTACACACGTACACCGTGTCGCCGTTGTGCACGGTGCAGCTGCGTGCGTTCGTGTGCCATGATTGACAATGAAACGTTGACGTTATCTAAGCAGCACAAAAGCAGCCGAATCATCGGTTTCGCATGAAAGAAAGATGCCTCGGAGGAGGAATCTAATGTCTTTTGCGATGCTTCCACACGCACACATTTACCTCCTTGCCGTTACTCGATGTTCGATGATGACATTAAAAGAGTCGTCGTCCTTCTCCCTCCCCCCAACTCGCAGCTTTGGAATACCATAGCCTTTAACGGAGGATAGAGAGAGAGAGAGAGAGAGAGATATCCACACGATAGCCGGACAAGTTACGTAAATTTCGATTAATCTGTAAAAATATGTTATTCCATGGGGAACCATGTGGTTCTCGAAGACGCGCAACCACGAACCAGGCAAAGATGGATGCGAGAGATTCCATCGTATCATTGCAGCTTACGTAGGATGGATCTTTGTTGGCTGCCTCTCTACCATCGCTAGCAATCGGACTACCACCACCACCCCCACCCTATTGTCAGACCTGCCTGCGGAAACACTACTGCTGCTGCATCCACCGTGCGAGATGCATAAATAATAATTGTTATTACCGATGCAGTCAGTACCGCTCTGAGCTTTAATGGAAAATTTTACAGTTTGCACCGGGTAATATTTCGCGCATCGAACTGATATAAAAAATTTAATGGCGTGGCGCATTTTCCTTATTTGTTTCATTAAAACGCACCGAAATGCGATTATTATAATGTGCGCGAAATCGGGGAAAGCCGTAGTCATTAAAATATCGCGAGTGCACAACATTTAATTAATTTCCCAGTTGCTGTCGGTGGATGTGTGTTTTTGCAGTAATTTTTCATTTAAATGAGAGGTCGATTTGGTTGTAGCTGGACACCCTATGTGCACGTGCACATGGTCGCACGGGTGGAAAGGATATACGAATGGAAAGATGATAGTCGAGTGTGCGTACGAGAGAGAGAGAGAGAGAGCAAGCGGTGAAGGGGTTTAAGAGGGAGAGAGGTGCCGGTGGCGGCAGAAAGAGGAGGAATAAAAGCGAGCGAGAGGGAGAGAGGGTAAGAAGGGGGAGGTGGAGTAGGTGAGGGAAACGAACGAGAGACCTTGCACGTCGTGGATGGAAACCTCGCAGAAAACGATGCTTTGTGCTGGATACACGGCGCAAGAGAGGAAGAGCACCATCACTGACTGAGAGAGGGCCTCCACGGAAGGTGGAGGTGGAGGTGGAGGAGGAGAAGCCTCGTGCGTCTGTCCAATGGCGATCGCACATATAAAGCTTCTTTCACACTGCGCTCGCAACTCGCTTTCAGTCATGTAGCAATTTTACTCAAAGTCGTCAGATTTTAATACTGGCAGGAGCGACGAACGAACCATCCGCGTCTGTTTCTTCTTCCTCCTCCTCCTCCTCCTACTCTTCCTCTTTCTCTTCTACGCCGCCATTCGGAGCGCCATTTATTTACAGTGAAAAATATGATAAAACAATGCGAAAATTATCATGAAACTTAAGCTCATAAATTATTCAAAAATTAAGTTACCAATGAACCGACGAAAGATAAGGGAACTACCTTTGCTTCGTACTCTCGTAAACAAGTTTCTATATAATTTACATACTTCTAGTAGGAAAACTTGGGCGAAATTTTCGAGCATCGCGCAAAGTATAATTATTAGAAATTAGATGCAAATAGATACATTAAATATTAATCACTGATTCAAATTTCATAGATTGCCGCGTGATTTCCATTAGTGAGCGCGGATGCAAAATAGGAATAGCTATCATACGGTATATTGAGCGAGTGATCAACTACCGCTTCATTCACTAACATCCATTGCGCAAACTTACGTAACCTCGCTCGCCGGTCTATTATCTAATTGCTAATTAAAGATACGTTTAATACCCTTTTTACAACGCCATTTAATTCAATAATAGACACCGAGAATACAGGTGTCGTGGAAGACCAATGAACGTGTGCAATCTTCTGGTAGTTTTTAATTGAATTACCGGCGTTCTCTTTCCTCCTCTCTCTCTCTCTCCTGCTCCTCCTGCTGTACCGTCGGCGACTCCACCCCCTCCGGCGGCAAGTATATTCCGACCTTTGTCACTTTGCGACGGCGCCAACTCTCGATAGTATTCCACAACAGCCTGTAATTCGGTTGCTGCTAGAGCATTTTCTAGCAGGAGTCCCTGAAATAATGATTTCGTGGGCCATCTCGAAGCCAAGCAGCGGGCTCGAATTCGGATTCGAAGCACACACGTACACACACACACCCATAGGGGGACAAATATAAATAACATCGAGGAGGAACATGGTTCCCTCCATTGGTATTTATAGGTAAGTCGGGATGGTACTTTTACCGTGGGCCCTGCGCGTAACGTGCATTTGCATGGAAACTCGAGTTCGCAGGACCCTGCGCCGAGTACAAAGGACAAAAGGGAGCAGGCACGTTTCACATGGACGATCGAGATGGTTTTACTCTCCGCACACATACTTTGATATCCCGTGGAAACAGGTTTGCGCGCCCGCGCGCACCTCGATGCATTGTGTGCACGTGTGTGTGTGTGTGTGTGTGTGTGTGTGTGTGTGTGTGTGAACTCGTGTCGAGCCTACAGAAAGCAGCACGATTCCTCCGAGGAGCGTTACTACCCGCTGTTCTTTAGCTTCGGCGAACCACGAACCGTTCTAGTAGGGTCCCTGTGCAGAAGGGGGGAAGGGAGTACAGCTGAGATGGGCAGGGGAAGGCAGAGGCCAAGGAAAGGGTTGCCCCGAGGTCCGGACGCTTTTAAAAAATGTAGACTCTGGAATTCTGCGGTGGTGGTGATGGTGGTGGTGATGGCGATGGCGATGGCGATGGCAGTGGCAGTGGCAATGGCAATGGCAGTGACGGGGGTGACACGGCACAGCAGAGAGATTCCGGACTCCGGTGGGACAGGATACGATCGTTACTTTTCACGGTGAACGAGGTACAAGCTTACCAACTGCCTACTCCTCTTCCTGTATTATATACACCCGAATAAAGCTTCTCCTCGGCCCCTAAGACTCGGCCTCATTGTTCACTCTTATTTGCTCGGCGAAATCACCTCCGACCTTCGAGATACGAATAAGCAAACTCCTCCTCCTCCTCCTCCTCCTCCTCCATTCTCTTCTCTCCTCTTCTCTTCTCTTGTCGTCTCATCTCCTAACTCTTCCAACAGACCGAACCTGATTCACGTCTCGAGCCTTAATTACGTCAATCTAATTTGGAGATTAAATGCGAGTCTCGTGTCGTATTAAGTAAATACGGGGCAGTAATGGGTTTGCATTAGCGTTAAACGATACTGTACAGTGCGCAGCAGTACAGTACGGTATTCTATCCTGGGCTAGACTCTGCCGCGGCCACTTGGTTTCTCCCTTTTAGACGAGAATTTTGAAATCTTGGACCGCCGCTGTTTCTCTCTCTCTCTCTCTCTCTCTCCCTCTCTCCGCCAAGATTTCATTTTTCATCTTACTCTCCTGGAGCTTACGCATCTGGGAGAAGTCGGTCCTTCCTTCCTCAGCCGTGTGAAACGAGGCAGGCAGGGGCGGGGGAGCAAGACGGGAAAAGATAGGCGAGCCATATCTCACCCTGGTAAAACGCTAAACGTTGCTTTCAGTGCGCGAATTAAGATTTATCGTGCGCAACGTTTGACCGAGAAGCCTTTCCGCGGAGCCGTAAAGTCACGACGAAGACTTATGGCTTCTGGCTCTCCCCGAGAAAACCGGACTTCCTCTCTTCACCGTCACTCTCTGTCCGTCCTTTCTGTGACTCGAGAACGTCCTCTTCTCTCAAGGATTCGCGCCTTATCTTATACTACCCCCCGCGTGATTCTCCGAATATGTGTCTCTCCCACTCCACGACAGCCGATGTTCGTCCCAAAAACAAGGACACCGATAGAAATTTTTAGGCAAGACATTCGCGTCAACGCTGAGCCAATCACAGAAATTGGACGAATGAAATCGCTATTTGGGAACGGAAGAAACTCTAGGAGCTCCAAATTCTTCTAGACACGCTTCCAGGAACACGTTTCTTCTCCTCGAGTTATTCTTCGGGTTTTAGGGCGAGTCTTGGGGTTTAGGGTGAACGTCGCGATAAGAAATGCGTTAAATGCTCAAATATTCTTTGGCACCACACCATTTCTTCGGAAATTGCTTAGGAGTGAAAAGAAAGAGGGAAAACTAAATTCTAGAGGAGCGGGGTACATACCTGGAGATTACGTTTCGATGTAAATGACTACCTGGCTGAATCTTTTTGGAAACCAAGTTCTAGAAAGCTGTTGTGCTCTCTGGTGCACAGAACCGTGAATTTGTGTTTCTTAGTCGGTTGAGTCTCTCAACTTTGCTATACGACCACATTAGTCGCGATCCTTCAAGGGGTCTACGCGAATGTCGATAATAGAAAATCAACAGTGTTTGGAATTTTGAATAATCGATTGTCCTCCCCTTATTTAATTCAGTGATGAGTGACGAGCTTTAATCACCTCGTAAATTCAGGAGCCAAAAACTGTGCGCGCGTCTTTCTCTCTCTCTCTCCTTTAAAAATATTACAGGGACAAACAAAAAAACTACGTAAAAGTTACAGGACGAACAGATAAAAAAGCTTCGATTAAAGTACTCGAAATTCTGGAAAATTGATTCCAAGTTGATTGATCGGTAGAGCGAATTCGAATTTACGATTGGAGGTGAATCAATAGCGAATAAGTGACGTGGATATCAATAGATATTCCGAACAGGATTATTCGAGTGTAAATGAGGGAGCCGGAAAAAGAGGAGGGGTTGAAAAATGAAAAGAAACGAGAAAAGAAAAATAAGGGCAGTTTTGATCAAAGAAAACAAAGAAAAAGAAGAGAAAAAAAGAGGGGAAGAGAAGGGAAGGAGAATGTTCCGTGTGGTTTTTCCTTCCGTGTCTCTTCTTAGCTCGTTAGGACTTTTCCACGATCAATTTGTTTTCGCAGGTAGATGTGCGCGCGCGCGTGTGTGTGTGTGTGTGAGTGCGCGCGCGATGCGCTTGATTTATCTGGCCCCCCCGCGCGCACGCACACGAGAATCAGCCCCGCACGAACGTGCGGGTAAGTGTGCGCGCACACATCTTCACGCTTTACCGCTGAAACCAAACACGAGTCAGGCTGGCAGCCAACTTTGTTTCGGCCCGTTTTGCTCGGTGTTTGAGTTACCAATAACGATTTCGCGAAAACTTTGTGCCGTTTAAATAGCCAACACGTGTGCGATCCATTTCCATCTCGATTGCGCCCGCGCTCCCATCTCCAATTTCAGCATTCGAGTTGGAAGAGCAAAAATTCGCGTTAAATAACGAAACTCGCGGCAATCTAGAGAAAAATTGCTCGCGTTATTCGCGCGAGAAACAATTTTGAGCGATCCACGCCGTTCGACGAAGAGAGGCTCCGGGGGTACGGGGGGTACGGCGTATAAAAATTTCATTGGAAAAAGGGCCCGTGCGGTACCTATCGATTTCCTCGGCGAATCTCCGGAAATAATATTCCCACCCCCGCGCGCACATCATCCCCCGGTCTCGAACTCCAAGACAAAACAGAATTTTGATGTGTCACAACAGCATGTTTACCGAGCGATTCTTACTAACGAATTTTTCTTTTGATCCACGGACGTTGCTGCTGTCGCTGTCACTCCTTCCCCCCGCCTCTTTCGACAGAGATGCTATCGACAGATGTCCAAACGTAATTCAGATATTCCTCATTCCCGGAACGACGTATCGGATATTACGCGATTACGCGCGCGAAATCGCAAAAGCTCGGGTCATCGAAGAAAATATTTTCAGGTGATCGCCAATCATTCCACTACTCTCAGCGTTCTTTCTTCCAGCCCTCCTGCCCTAAAATGATTATTTTCTACGCTTCATTTACCCAAGCAACGACCAGCTAAATGCACTCCGGGCCAAATTCACAAAAGTGTTGCGAGGAATACAGAACTTTTAATTGAATAACTAATAGTGAACTGCAAATAGCATATCCTAATTATTCTCACGAACGAAATTTAACTAAATAACATATAAAATAGCTTGGGAAATTATATTTGCTGGTAATTCTGACAAGTTCAAATATATATATATATATAGAGAGAGAGAGAGAGAGAGAGAGAGAAGGGAGAGGGACCGAACAGGTCATAGAAATTTTCTCGAGACATTTTGAAAAATTTCTGCAGGTTCTCGCTGGGTCGTAAAGCGAAAGTTGGTAGGTGGTAGCTTCTATAGTATATTCTTTCATTGTTATTCCAAGGGGTCGTCGATCCCTTCTCGTAACAAGGGTGCAGGGTGCGATGCTTCACACTTTAATCTGATGCCGAAAAAAATGCAAACGATGTCGATCGGCGATCTCTTCCTTAGAGAAATATTGCTGAAAGCCCATTTCCGAGGATTAGAAAAGAAAAGAGTATACCTAACGAAGAAAGAGGGTAGCTCTCTCCCCCCTCCCCTCCATGGAAAACAATTTCATTCGATTTGCCCTGGGCCTTGAATTAGACTCCGTCATTTTCACCCTCTGTGAAAGTCAAATGTCGAGGTGGAAACCGAGCCCTCATTTTGCATTATTTCAAATCGATAAGATCGGATCACATAAATTTCCTATACATTTAATACCGCCGAGTATTGTCCTGTGCGGAAACCACTTGTCGAGTCGAATGTGAATAATCTCGTCAATACGCTTGCAGGAATAATCCAAAATCCTTCCAGTAATCCACTCGATTCCTACAACAGGACGCGCCTAACGTAAAAGAGTATGGTCACGACCGATTATCAATTTCCTCATGATTTCTTTCTTTGGACTTCCTTTCCTCCTCCGATTCTCGTTTTTCATTTTCGCGTTGGATAAAGCACGATGATCGCCGCTGATAGCGATCATCGAGCACGGGAGGGAGCGAATACCGATGAAAAAAGCAGGCAGCGTGAAAGAGGAAGTAAAAAAGACTTGGTCTAAATATACCAGGTGAGAAAGCGGAGTAATTAATAAACGAGGCATCGGGTATCTGACCTCCTATAATAAAGACTGAGCGAGGAGGACAAAAGAAAAGGTGGAAGCATCGAGAGCGAGTTAAACGCGGAAGTCATAACGATCGTTAAAGTATTATGGGAGTCCCCCAGACGCTTCCCTTGTGGATCGCGATGAAATTTAGTAGCGTAACAGCAGACCGATAGACAAATTTGGCCAGCACCTTCGTTAGAAGCAATTATTTTCTAGGAACTTATTGTGCGAGTTGTTGCCATAGCAAAGTTCCAGTTTAATAAACACGTTTATAGCGGACTTGGATTGCACAAGTTGGATTACAGTCTGAAATTAGCAGAAGCTCATTATTAAAAGAGCAGCGACAGTAGCAGCAGCAGCAGCAGCAACAGCAGCAGCAGTAACAGTTATCAGCCTCCAATTGGCACTTGACAGGAGGTCTCCGCGAAAAGTCCGCGCGAAACTTGGTTAAATAAATTGGGAAGATAATGGAGATACGGAACAGAGAGAGAGAGAGAGAACTCGGTAGTATTGAAGTTCGGTTCAGATCGGTCATAACAAAGAATAACGATTTGTTTGTATTCCACGGGAAAATTCGCCGACGGCACGAACAAGTTGTTCGAAAGTTTCTTAACGACCGAGTCCAAGTTTCTGGATGAAAACTGACGCGAACCCTGCGGGGGAACGCAAGACTCTCTCTTTCGAAAGATAGAGAGAGAGAGAGAGAGAGAGAGAGAGAGAAGAGAAAAAAGGAGAGTAAAGTAAGCTCTTCCCTTTCGTCCGTGGCCGTCGCCCCTGAACCGACGAACAGAGAAAGCGCTTTTCGGAAGTTGGATTCAGCGTGGTCTGTCGTCCGAGTTGGCTGCGTTTATTAGACGGCATACCAGAATCCTCCTATGGGATATGACGAGGAAACCACAAAAGGAGAGAGGAGGATTCGCAGAGAGCGAGAGAAGCGCTTCTTGAATGGAAACGAGCCTCCGCGCTCTGACGTCTACTGTCGGGAGTTTGACACCCAGATAAGCGCAACCAGTTGTGGGGTTACCGCCAACTAACAAGCCGATATCCCGTGGGATTCGGTTACCTCGTCGGGACCGGAGAATCTCAGCTTCTTTATTAGGGGAGGGAACTTTACCGTTTGATTGTTTCACGTCGGAGTACGCACAGCAGAGAGTTTCGCGCGTTTCTGCAACATAATAGAGACACAAAAGAGGCGGCGGCTGCTGCTGCTGTTGCTGCTGGAGAATGAATTTACTCTCTAGAGAGAGAGAGAGAGAGAGCAAGCGTGTGCGTATGGAGCAAGGGATGATGGTGGGGTGCAGGGCAATTTCTACGGTAGCCTAATTTAGATTTAACGGCATCTATCGGTCTTTGGTGGTTTCGCGCAATGACGAATGCGTCCGACGTCTGCTGTCAAGACTGTGACGGCGAGATAAGCTTAGCAAGTTCTGCGACGGCTGAATTGCAATAGTTGAGAGTCGTCTGTCACAGGACAGGCTTCGGCAGCCTCCCTGTGGTCTTGCCACCGCTACAAAGGACGATTAGACTCGACTCGGTGCCCTATCCCTTTCCTACGGATTCCCGCGCTATCTTTGCCTTCTCTCCGATTCTCCTCCGTAAACGCTAGACAACGGTAGACAACGCTTCAGCAACGGAACTCTAGTCGCGTCCCCCCACCTCCTCCTTCACCCTTCCATAGACTCTTTTGCCTTCGATTCTCTTTCTCTTCCTCCGACCCTTTCGTTTGTTTTTTTTACGGAAAAAGCCGTCGCATTTAAACGACGCCTTGCTTTTCAACAGCAGCAGCAGCAGCAGCAGCAGTCACCGCCGACTCGCCAATTTCAAGGGTTCTACCGCAAGAGACGCAAAGACCCGCTTTGCTATGGTACTCTGTAAAACAAAGAGGGAAAACAACGGGACGGACGGACGGACCTACCCCGGTGAACAACGGAGCGTATTCCTCGTCCCCCGGTTAACCAAACTGAAGCCTCTCCGCGTACACGCTCTACTACGGGTCCTGTGTCCCACGGGGTGGTGGTTTTCAATTTACTCGCGAACCCAGTAGGCGCGGTTGCATTACTATTATTAAGCCGACGTGTTAATTAATTACAAGAGCAACCAGATATGGGAAGAACCCCACAGCGAAGACCCGCTGTCTCGCTAGGCGAGCAAACGCCGCGTTTCAAAGTACTGCTGCGCGCTGTTTTCTATGTTTTTGCCACGCGGTCTCTCCCCCTCTTGCTTTTTCAGAATCCACACAAGACACGCGGGTCTTTCTGCAAAATCGATGCGGATGCATGGTCCGCGGTAGGCTGAACAAGAATAAAACGACTACCACTGCACACCTGACAATAAATATTGGCGTTCGGCCGGAAAAACAAACTTGAACAAATTCAGATGGACGAAGGCGAGCGAAGAAGCCACACACGCGCGCAATATGGGCCGGCTCCATGAGCGTGACGAAAATTCATTGGAAATCGGTGGAGATCGTTCGTTCGATCGTCGCATTCGCATTCGCTAGGCTTTGCTCAAATAATTCACGCATACGCAGCAACACATTCGGATTAACTCTAGGCGACCATTATTTATCCAGAGCTTGTTGATTTTCCTCATGAAATTCGCCCGGGGAATATTTCCGATACGCTTACAGACGCGGACGGAAAGAAGGAGGTGGTAGGTCCGAATATCCCATCATGGAATCTTATCGATCATTTTGAAAACAAAAAGGATCGATTCGAAAACGGGGATCGTGAAAAACGCGCGCGAGCGCGAGCGTGCGTTAAAAATGAGGCAAGTGGAAAATGGTAGAAACAAAGTGATTCCACATCCAGCGATATGGTTGAGAGGTGCCGGCATGTCGGTATTGCGAAATGGTTGAGTTGCTCGTTCAGCGAGTGGCCGACAGGGGGAAGAAATGCACGCGGCTAGGAATAACACCCACACCTACTCGGGAAGAGACTCACAATCAAGCGAATCGACACACGCGGCGCAACAGAGAGACGCATTGTACGCCTCTCTCTCTGTGTGTATCTACAAGTTTGCGCGAGATAACCATTGAATAGATTCGTTTATTGAATATCGCGCAAACCGACTTCCTCTTCAGTCGCCGCTTCGGTCGACGCTTTCCCATCCCCCTCCGATCCCCAACCCCTCGCGCGCGCGCGCGCGGTTTCACTAACCGAATTACGACTTTACGCAATATCGCCTCTACTCATCTGCGCCTTCCTATAATTTCCCGACTTCCACGTGCGAACGTGGCAAAGCAACCTTCGCGTACGCTTCCAGCAATGTTTCTCCAGCAATTCCAAATCGAATCTGGATCGAGCGATGAAAATGCCTCCCTCCCCCGCCACCACCTACGCTACCGCGTCTACCAACATATTCCGAGGAATCTTTTTATAATAAAAAGTATATTTATGGCGAAGCTTTCGGGTATTACGGCGACTTTATGGAGTACACTGGAAAAACGGGGAGGGGGGGGGGGCTCGGAGGCGGAGAAGATCCGGTGTGTAATGGGCGTGAAACGATTCCGATCGGAGACTGGAGATCCGTTCGATTTCCGGGCGAGAACGAATCCGCGCGCACGCGTACTCTCTCTTCCTCTCTCTTTCAATCCGAGAAAAGAAAGAAAACGCAGACAACGTCGGTTTCGAAAAGAAACGATCCACCAAACTTTTTCTCGACCGGCATAGAAAATCGGTTGCGTGACGCACACGCAACAAGAGGGTGGTGAAGTGTTGCACAGCCACACGACATGCACAAACACGTACATACACATACGCCGAGCAAGACACGCACGCGCGTTAGGCTGCCGTTCGCCACATGTTTATTCAACGCACGCCCGTTCATTACCCACATGACAATATTGGTTGATGGGAATTGCTTGTATCCCGTGATACGCACCATTTGATATGCGGGCTCTTGTGTTGGCCACTACCTGTACGTGGCCACCGGCGTTACATGTCCCCGTGTGCGTTTATATGTACTTGCCGCTGCCGCTGCTGCTGGCCGAGCCAATATGCAGTTGCATATGCGTAGAGTCCCACCACGCACTATATAGCCCCATGGTTATATGGCTGTGCAACTATATGGCTATATGGTTCCACATATGGATGTATAGTCAACGGTAAGTGTGTAATATGCACTCGCACACAGAATTTCCAACTGCGCGTACACACGACTCGCTCTAAATAGCCATCCAACGCACACACACACACACACTCTTATCCAGCCGGAGTGCGGTGTGCGTGGATGGGCGCGTGCGTGCGTGCAGATCCGACGCACGAACGCTACCATCAGACTTCAACCTCGCGGACCAATGCACTCGAAAACGTGCCACCACCCCTGCTCGATGGGGGTGTTTCTGTACACCGACGATAACGCTAATCGACGACTACGCCATGTGACTCATTCTCGACCCTTGCAGGTACAACATCGTCGAGGATTTTCTCGTTGGAACACAATGTGATACGTACGTCCCACCATCACCACCATCGCCATCGCCATCACCACCACCACCACCATCACTCCCCGATAGCCAAATCGATAATAAGGTTTCGCTAGGAATCTATTTGAGAGTGTACGAATGAAAATTTAACGAAACGTACCTTTTCCTTTTTTCCTTCTCGCTGACTTTCCTTTTAAACGCGTGTCCCCGCGTAAAGTGCCTTTAAACCCATCGTCGTAACTTGGCTCTAAATCAACGACGTTTTAACTTTGTACGGAAATTTTTACCTCTCCCGCGTCGTCGAGCGTAAAAACGAAGAGACGTCGAGACTCGAATCAATATAGCAACGCGTCACTATTATCGATGAATTTGGTGAGATCTATATTAGTAACGTTAAGAGGTCATTGCCGGGGTAGGAGGAGGACGTCGATGTACTCTCCACCACTCCATATGGAGACTGATCGAATCTTGGATTAGATTGGCAATCTATGGCGATGGTTTGGCGACCTACTCGGTATGGCCAGTTATTACCATGGTAACGTTTCGCGCTCCTACCATGCAACGCTTATGCGACGACGGTGTAACTAACTTTGATCTTGAGCAAGAGGCCCACCCCCGCCGTTGCCGCTGCCGCTGCCGCTGCCACCGACGCCCGTCCTTGCACCGTGTCTACGACTTACGACGTTGCGGCTCGCGCGACTAAAATGAAAAACAATTTAACGCTAAAATTAACAATTAGTCGCCAGGCTTCCCCGTGTGAGACGAAAGCCTTAATCGCCTCCTTGGATTTCAGCCGTGCGATCTCCGTGGAAAGTCGAGGGATTGCCCAAGTTAAAATTAGCGCGGCAAACGAAAGCGACGAGTGTGATCCGAAAACTATACCCTGGGAGAGCGGAATGCGCTGTTGTGCGCGCGCGAAAAGTTTATCCCGGGGTATCGGCTTCCAGCAGAGAGTCCTGGAAAACTCGACGACTCGAAATTCAAACATTACACCTGGGGTGATAAATAGCGCGGGGCAATACGCGAGGCGTTGGAAGCTGTAATTTTAAGGTTCGAACATTTGTTGGCTGTTTGAAAGAATACAATAACGGAATGTGCAGTCCCCATAAATCAATGACGCATATAGGTCGAGAGCTGCAACGGAAGTAAACCACCCTAACCCTTCTCTCCACCCCTAGTCACCGTGCCTCCTCCCCCCTCGCTATCTTTCGTTGAATTCAGGGGGAACCTTCGACGCGAGCGAAGATTAGGCGAATCGCAGCAGCTGCGATACGTCGATCCGATTTCCCGCGACTTCAAAACGGACGGCGGACGCACTTTCGTTTCGTTTCGTTTCGTTTCGTTTCGCTGCGGGGGCACACATTCATCACCGAAAGACCCATCGGCGAAAAGAAAAAAGATTGCGCGGGGCGGGTATCGCTGAAAGAACTTTTTATGGAATCGCTAACATATTCTGGAACAATGAACGTTACGCGAATTTAAATATACGCCGTTTGAAGGCAAACACGAAAAAGTTGGTAAATAGCACATAAAGCGAAGCTTGTATTTACGTACGGTCAGCTATTCATTCGACCGCAGGCCATTCGTTGAAAACTCGTTTCAGGCGCTGGAGTTCTTTGCCGATTAAAAAATTCGTCGAACCGTTCGATCGCTGACCAATTCGGAAAATGCGTCGTACCAAATATGTGTAACGCGCGATGCGCAACAACGCGTAGAATAGGGAGAAGGGGGGGGATTTTGGAAAATCAACCGAGCAAAGGCGAAGAAGATGCAACGACGCGTGTTTCGCTTTGCATCGGTAGCTGCAGGGGGTGGGGGGGTCTGGAGGAGGTCGCTCAAAGGGAATGCAGGAGTAACGCGATCGACCCCTCCCCCCCTCCCGAGGGCGGCCATGAAAATCCCCTGCGCGCTTGTTTTGCAAGGACCAGAGGGGGAATTATCTCTCGTTTCACGCGTCACTGCTGCAAAGTCTCGGAAGCACCGAGAGATCTTCCGACAGTTTTGCACTCTCTTGCATTACCCACCGTTGGTAATATTTCTGAAAATCAAGTCGCTCTCTCCTCGTTTCGTTTCGTTTCGCTTCGCTTCGGAAAACTCCAGAGCGCGACGGGACATCGGCATAGGCATCGACGCAGGTATCGGGGGGAAGGGATCTTGACGGCGAGAGATTACGGCGACACGGGGGAAAAACATGGAAATGCGTTTCTGGGCTTTGTGTGTCGTGGCAAAATGACGTGAAGGCGATCGCGCGATAACGACTGTCAAGGGGATCCAACGCGGCTCTATTTTACTTTACTCGCTGCGAATGGCCGGCAACACGCGCGGCGCCTGGTAAAAACGCCAAAGATCCCACACCCCCTGCCCCCCGTTGGTAGTTGGTAGTCCGCGTTAATCGCACGGCCATTATCGCATCGCGAATCGTTATTACGTTTCCAGTCGCGGGCTTTTTTTCAGTCGAACGGCGCCATTACATCGAGTCGACGAACTGCGTTATCTGCATGGGGACATAAATCCTGAAGAGAACCTCCTGCTGCAGGGAAGCGAAAGCGCGCGGGACGACGCGTACGTTTCCCTCGTTACGTACCGTTACTACTGCCGCTGCTGCTGCTGCTGCTGCTGCTGCTACTACGCGCGAACTTCTTTCTCCGCTTGTCTCGCCAAAATTTTCACGGAAATTTCACAGCGAGTGTAACGAGTGTATTTTTCCAATGACAAACTGTAAGCTCCGATCGCGTAATAACTAGCAACAGCAGCAGCAGCAACAGCACTCGTAACGTCAAAACGCTGCCAATTTTTTCTCGCGGATAAAGCAATTGTAGTACCTGCGCAACGGACGTTTTCAATTTATAACGTCCGTTTTTAGTATCAGTGCAATAATGGACCGTGACACGCACGATACGTAAATGCTGCGCAGCACAGCTCGTTTCGATATAATCCGTGACAAATATCCGAGCAAGACACGCGGCGGGAGAGGCGAAGGAGGTGGAATGGTGGGCCGCGGGGTAGGTCCAGTGGGTTAAATAGAAAAAGATAGAAACATACAAAATTGAGCTCGCGGATGCTCAATTTTCCTCGACGCGCAACGCAAATGGAATAAAGTAAAACGAATAACGCGCGCTCGACCGCTTCATTTATTTAATTAGTTCTCTCAACATTCCTCCTCGATAGAAAAATATTTTTCGTTCCTCCTGATATAATGTATTCCGCAACAAAACTTAACCGCGTGTACTTCGATAAACAAGAAATGGGTAAATTGATACCGCCGCGGCAACAAGCGCAAATAAACGTAACGTAAAATAGAGCAAAATTTAATATCGCATTTGATTTAATTTCACTTAATAAAACAAATCCTCCATAGGAAGATACTTGCAACGCAGCTGCATGCTGTGCATTATACATATGTGCGCGCGCGCCTATACATTATTTACCAACACAAATTAGCCCATTAAAATAATGGATTAAAGCAATGGAAAACGTACGTTTCAATTGATCGGGACTATTATTAAATCAAGTTATGTAATAGATCGGTCGCGGTGCATGTACGAGTGTATTGATTTCTAATAAAGTAAAATTAGATATACGATCGTCGAATGGAATAAAATGGAAGACGGAGCCTCTGACCACACGACGACCACGACGACGACGCATGCACACAGACGAGCGCGCGCGCATACATAAATAAAAGAGACTCCATAAAATTATTTAATAGAACGCAACGTAACGTGTTTAACTGACATTGCTTGGCAAGTGCACGATCTTGTATTAGGTCACGCATGGTGACATGCCGCTGTTTCATGCCAGTAGATGCAAGTGCATTTTTAATACAATGGCAAGGAGCTAATAAATGGATCGTGGAGGGTCGCTAACTGCATTTCGCTGATTAGCGAAGCTGCACGCGATGGAGTCTCGAGGCAAACGGAGGGAGGAGGAAAGAAAATGAGAGAGAAACCCAGCAGTGCGAGAAAGAACGATGTTAAGAAATTTTGATAATGCTCGTAGCAGCAAGATCGCTCGAAGGACGAAGAGAGGAAGAAGAAAGGAAAAGGAGGATGCGCGAGTGGGGACGAGGCTGCAATAGACACCTAGACGCAAGGGGAGCATCACGGTACGTGGTAATAGAATGGTAAATACTTGATTAGTGCGTTACTGCACCCTCGTGGGCAGCAACACAGAAATCGTGGAGCGGGTCAAATGAACTGGCGAACACCTTGGCGGCTTCGCGTCTTCTCTAACTGGTTCATGGAAACCATTACTGGATATATCCAACGCCAGCCACTTTCTTTCGAGAATCCTGGCGCTGCTATCTCAAATATAAATGCACCGCTATATCGAGAAACCAGGTTAAGTTTTTCCCTTTGCATAGAAAACGCTTCTTGAAAATAGTAAGGGGTGGGGAAAGGGGGGGGGGAGAGAGAGAGAGAGAGAGAGAAAGAGGCCGAAGCGAAAGGCCGGACGCTGAATTTATCTTTCCAAAATAAGCACGGGGAAATCTCATCAAAAGTAGTCGAGTAGCCGTTGTACAGCCGGAGACAGATATCGAGTCCGTGGGCATTTTTATGCATTTTCACGCATTTGCATCGCGCGCATCCTCAGGAACAGCCGACGCAAAATTTTGGCAATTTTCCTTGCTGTGGTTCTCGTTTTTGACACTCGGACTCCATATCTGTACCCGACTGTACAACGACGAGCGCGACTTTTCCTTTTGCGTCCCTCGCGCGAGGAGTGGCGTGCTATTACTTTTAGCGAATCTTAGAAAAATTACATGCCCCCGGTGGTAACCAGCAGCGAGTCTACAAACAATCCGCTCGAGTTTTTACGAGGGGTTTTACGCTGGTTTTTCGCGGTTGGCGCGGATAGCTCGGTTACCCGGTGAATCGCGAAACACGTGTTCTCGCGGTGAAAGATCTTCTCTCCTATCCGCCTGTGCAATCCGCCTCTCTTTCAGGCGTGGGAGGGACGAGTGGGGAGAGGGAGAGACCACGGGCGGTTTCGCCAAAAGGCCGGGGGAGCGAAAAGCGCGAAAACGAAACTTTGGCGGACAGGTTAATGGCAATATCATTATTGCAGTTGGTCGTTATTCACTCCAACGTGGTGTGGGGTGGGATGCATTAATCTCCTGGGGCAATGCATCACCGAGTCCCGCAGTGCTTTCTCTCGTATGTACGTCTCCGCACACGTAATCCGCATAGACCTGAAACGCGTGCATAGACTTCTCACTACCTTGGCTGTATCGTGGTCGTCGTCGTCGTCGTTGTCGTCGTCGACATCGTCGGCGTCGGCTTCGGTTTCGGTTTCGGCGTCGGGAAGAAGGTTGTCGTTCTCTGGGACAACGTCGACTTGGTCGTCATTGCCGTCGGTTACTGGCACACGGCGACGCATATTTCACACGGAGAAACTCGCGCGGCGTCGTCTCCGCCAGGAGCCGAATTAACCTCGAGAGTAAATCCCACGACTTGTGGAACACCAAAATTTATCTACGCTAATTGGCTGCGCTCGAATATCACTACTGGCCCCATCGCCGAAAGCACCAAACTCGCTAAATAAATGGCCCTTCGTCACAGCCAGCCACAGCTGTTTATTCGGCGCATCATCTTTTTAATGAGCTAATTTAGTTCGGAGAATGCGCACCACTGATTATCCCCCTTAAATTAGCCCCGCTTGCGTTTAATCGACCGAGATTCCCCCGAAAAAAAAAAAAAAAAACTGGAAAAAGCTTTGGAAGGCCACAGAGACTTTTTTCAAGATTTTCCGAAAAACTGGCGCTGCCCCCAAATAGAAAAGAGTTACTTAAAAACTATAACTCGTGGCTGATGCGTCACGGGTTAGAAGGCGAGAACATTTTTCCTTCGAGGAGTCTCTCTCCTCTGCTCCTCCAGCCTGGTATTATTCAGCCCCCTGTGCTCCTCTGATATTTTACCCTTGAACGCTCTAATGCGCGCAGGAAACTGGAAGGCTCGACGAGAAAGGCCGCGTGCGCGCGCGCGTGCGATGGCCTTGACAAAAGTAATCCCACGAGAACGAGGGGCACCCTTAACCCTTAAGCACATAATGCAACTTCCTGCTCGGCCACATCAATTTTCCGTACGTACGCTTTCGAGGAATAAAAGGAAGAAAAGAGGGCTGTGCTTCCATCGAATGAAAGCTCAAATTGTATTCCGCGATATACAACCACTGACACCATGGAGCAGCACGAGAGCTGCCTGCCTGCCTGTCTGCCTGGCTGTTGTGCCCTGTAGGGAAATGGGAAATTTATCGACGATAAAACTAAAGCGCGTCGCTGCTGCTGGAAGAATCTACCGCGTGAAACATTGAAATGTTCAGCAGGTAATCGTAGAGGAAAAAACCGCGGGAGCTGTACGAGAGGAAGGCGAGGAGGAAAAAGTTAATTAAGAGGCGCGTCATGGTGCTATGAATTCTATAAATTAACATTTAAAAATTGGATGTACGGGGAGCGAGAGTGTAGAGCGTGGTTTAAGGCGACGGCAGCCTCCTAGGTGTCGTGTCATTGGATTCTCCAGTGTAAAAACGAAGTGGAGGTGGAGGTGGAGGTGAGAGGAGAAGGAGGAGGATGTGGAAAAACAAAGGGAGATTTAAAAAGTTGTAGTGTTTTGCCATGGCTATATGGAAGTGAGTACCAGGCAGCAGGCAGCTCGTCTGACCAAGCGCGTTCCTTTTCCACTTTGTCCACTCTCTCTTTCTCTCTCTCTCTCTCTCTATCTCTCTCTTCACTTTTCAGTAAACTGTACGCTCAAACGTAAGGACTTGCCAGAACCCACTGGCGACTGAAAAAATATAATAACGAAGTGGCCGGTTCGCGTGTAATTGTTCCGGTTAAAACAGAATGCGTGGGAATAGCGTATTTGCGGAGTGACTGCTTATTATAAATTTACACAAGTTCCTCCGGCCATTTTCCCCTCGTCGCTCGAACTTTGTCATTTCTTATTACAAATTATCATCCGCACCATAGAAATTGTATCAGCGAAATGAGAAACAAGTCTGTGTGTGTGTGTGTGTGTGCGAGACCTTATTAATGCGCCGACGAAGAAAGGACAAGGGGTAAGAATTGCAGCAACAGTCGATGATTCAGGCACGGGACGGTCGTTTGCCTTCAGGAATTTCCTCGAGGTGATGCATGGCGATACTGCGAGATGCAATTAGTCGCGCGCGACAAATAGACGCGTAATCTGATGTGGTGGTGGTGGTGGTGGTGGTAAGGTACCTTCGGTGGTCACGTCGCGCACCCCCTCTCTGTCCCACCCCGAAACACTCGGCCACCTACCTCCTCTCTCCTCCACCCCACTGAGACTCTAATCGATATTTTATTCGCTACGCCCGTCATCGGGCACGTTCCTCGTAGTGGCTACTTTTCTATTTTATTTAATAACAATTATCTCTCGCGCGGGGGTAGGAGGACTGGACATCTCTATCTCGACAAATAGGTCGAGAGTGGCTTACGATTGATTCGCCGCCGAGCTTGCTCGAGTATTTAAGGTGGAATTAAGCCCGAGGGGATTCCGACGAATCGATTTTTACGAAAGAGGGAAAAAGCCTTAATCTCGGAGAGTGTATCGCACGAGTGAATAATTCGAGGAAGAGTAGCTCGATGATTCATAAGGTAGACGGCGAAAGATGGTTAAAGAGAGAAAGAGAGAGAGAGAGAGAGAGAGTGAATTTTGGTACACGGAGACGATTGTGCGCGAGTTATTTTGACGTAGCACAGCAGTTAGAGCAGTTTCCCTTCTGGTCTGGGAGCTCTGGCCTGGTCTGGCCACCAACAACAAGTAAATAGTAGAAAGAGACGAACCGAGTGGGAGCGTGCAACGCAGCATAACTAATGACGAGGAGATAAACGGCTTGGCAAACGACGCGTAACGAGTGAAGGTGCCGTGGAGAGATTCCGCGTGGAAACGGACCGGAAATTCCCAGGGGAAACCCCTCGTCAGGAAATTGTTTGGAGCCCGGTTCTCGCTGCGCGGCTGCGGAAGCGTAGCCACCGTCAAGCCGCCACACCGCCGCCACCGGCCGCTCCAGAAAACGGAGAAGAAGACCCACGGGACGTGGCAGGAACCACTGTGAAACTCGAATTAGGTGCTCGACTCTCTCAAGGTAAATAAAGAACGATCGTTCCAGGATCCAGGAGCAGGACTAGCACTATTTCATGCCAACCCGTGATACTTCCTGCTTGCCAAGCCTCCTACCCGCCTGCCTGCCCGCATCATCTACCTCCACTACTTGCCACCGCTACCACCACCACCAATACCATCCACTTCCACTTCCTGCTCGTGTGCTATTACATACTTCGAGCTGCTGCTGCTGCTGTTCCTCAGAGACACGCCGAATCTTATCGTTTTTCCCTTAATCGCAAATGCCTCGTGAAACAGTTGGAATTATTAGCGAGAGATTTCACTTTGATATCGTTACTCGTTTTACTCTCTACACGCTCTCGCTGCTCCTCGCCCCCTCTGTTATTTGCCCTTTATTACGAATTAATCATCGACGGCGGAGAGGGCAGCCCGGAGAAGAAAAAATAGGCTCGCCAGACTAATTCCCTCTACTCACGCCAAATCTTAAGATTTTCCTCGTGGGGCATATTCGCACACATCTGATAAATCCCTTTAAAGCAACGGTAAAATTCAAATTAGGAACCTAACTTTCCTGATTTACATCCCCTCGCGAGCTGGAACTATCGCGCTCTACGTGAATTTTCCCAGCTAATGGAATTTCAAGTAATTTTATCAACGCGTTATGCAACTTTTATCTTTTTCTAACTGTTTTATTGCTTCTAGGTAATTAAAGCCACGGAGGAAAATATATCTGACGCTATTACAAATACACGCCACGCAGGATTACTCAGACGTATCGAGGATGAGGTAGTATTAAGAGAGCTGCCGAGAGTTGTGCCGAGGTGGTATCGGTGCACCAACTTAATCCACCGAGCCAACAAACTTACAAAACTCGATAATAAACTTCTCCGCGAAATTTTCGGATATTTGTTAAGTTTTAAAATTATAATATATTTACTTTGCGCAAATATTAAATATTTGATTACTCGCGAATCGCGAGATCAAAAACTTTGCTAAATATGCACACGCGTAGACCACCACCACCACCATCACCACCCATGTACCATTTTTTTACGGCAAAAATAAAGAAATAAATCAAATAAAAGCATTATTCTTTTCTCCTTGCTCCTCCTCCTCCTTCGACCCACTCTTATCCCCGGCAATCGTCAACCAGAATATTTATCACTCGCGAGTAGAAATTAACCTCGCGGTATAGACCACTTGATCTCGACTCGCGATCGATGCCTTTTCTTATTCGCATTTATCGTACATTTATCTTCCGCGCTTTCCAATAATGCGACTTTATTAGATCGATAAATTCCAGCAGGAATAGCCGAGACTCTTAATCCTTATCGCGAAAATACGAGATAATCTCAGAGAGACGAGCGATTAGGCTGAAAAATCAGTCAGCGTCTCGTTAGGCAAACACGTATTATGTATTTCGAGTAGGAAAAAAGGATCTCCTCGCACGGGGAGACGCTGCAAACGAGAGGAGGGTGGTAGCGGTGATGTGGCGCGAGCGGAAATAGTTTCAGTGATCATTGGACAAATTAATCAGCCCGAGGTCATTAATAAAGTGTATGCATCGGATCAGTCGAGGAGGAGGAGGAGGAGGAGGAGAAGAGCGCGTTTCGTCAACCAGCAGCAAGTACGCGAGACTGTTGCGTAAGAGGAACAAACAGTTTGTTTGCGTAGTTTATCTGCGCGCCGTTAAAACAATTGCAGTCGCAACAGCGAAGAGGACTGGAGCAGATCAGGCTCTCGTCGTCGTCTTTGTTCGTGTGTGTCGATAAGAACCAAGCGAGTTGCTCGGCGCGCGCGCGCGCGCGGAAAAAGTCACGAAAAAGCCTACGGAGATGTTGTGCCATCGCTGTATCGTCTGCGGTCTGCTGGTTTTACTGTTAAATCTCGCGTATTGCCAAAATCCACTGAGCGGGGACCCGCTGGTGCGCACGAGTTTTGGCCAAGTCCGCGGAAAGTGGCTGAGAAGCGCGAGAAACTTGCCGATCGCTACCTTTCTCGGACTTCCCTACGCGGAACCACCGATCGGTCCCCTGAGGTTCAAAGTAAGTAAAAACTCGCTTACCTTCCGTCTCTCTCCGCTAAGAGATTCCCTCTCTCTCTCTCTCTCTCTCTCTCTCTCCCTGTGCAGCCTCCGAAAGCGTGGAACCACACCTGGTTGGAGATCCGGGATGGAACGAGGGATGGACCGCCATGTTTGCAAGAGACCACCGACAGGGAAGTGATAGGGAGCGAGGACTGCCTTTATCTCAATGTTTTCGTACCCATGGTGAGTAGTAGAGGCGAGCAATAGTACCGCCGGTCGAGAGATTCTCGCAAACATTCGCGGCTTCCGCTTTTGCCGAATATGCTGCGCGCGGCTTTGCGTTAGAGACGCGCATCATTTGACAGGGAGTAAGTAACGCGAGCCAGATTGGATCGTGAGGTCGACGCGAGGCGATTTAATTCAAGTTAAACGAACCCAAGGTTACGCGCATCATTGCGATATCCATCCAGTTAACTGGCAACGCGCGTTGCGAGTTTCTCGATGTCGAGTGCTCATCGAGCGTTCAGGAGAGAGGAAGCCTCGATTTTAAGCTTCGAAATTGCGCAATGATCCAGCGAGCACCTTTGCGCAGATTCCGGAGCCGTCGAAGCTTTCGGTTCTGGTCTACGTCCACGGTGGCGCCTACAACGTCGGTAGCAGCAACAGCAGCGTCTTCGCGCCGGATTACTTCGCGGACCAGCAAATTATCCTGGTGACCATCAATTATCGACTCAACGTCCTAGGTAAAATCCCCCGAGTAATTACTCTCCCTCAAATATTTCTCCAATTTTCCATCAAGCGAGGCGCAATAACTCGCGCGCTGGAGGACACGCCATTAATTATGGCTGACTCGAACTACTTGGGCCCCTCTCTCTTCCCCGTCCTTCTCTTCCTGTACACATCGTATAAATTAATCGAGGCAAATTTCTTCTCGTCCTGCAACAGGATTTTTCAGCACTGCCAATAAGGCGTCCCCGGGGAATTACGGCTTGAAGGACATGGTGGCGGCATTGCAGTGGGTTCAGGGTAACATAGAGTATTTCGGGGGTGACCCCAACTCGGTGACTTTAATGGGCCAAAGTGCCGGAGCCGCGGCCGTTAATCTCTTGGCGATGACGAACAAAACCGAGGGGTTGTTCGACAAGTACATCATGCAGAGCGGCTCGGCCATTGCCACGTGGTCGATTCACCACCGGAAGTTCATCAGACGCAACTCCATGGCCTTGGCGCGCAACGTTGGCTGTTACGCCGAGGACTTTGAGCACACCGAGAAGGAGGACGACGACGCGTCCAAGGAGGAGAAGGACCGCGACTTTTCGACTACCACCGAAGTGCCCGGTACGAGGATCAAGGGTCACCTCCACGAGGGCGAGGAAAGGTTCCACATCGATAGCTACGAGGATTACGAGGAGGACGAGGGGAGGGACGAGAAGATCGTCGACTGCTTGAGAGAAGTCAACGCGGTCGTTTTGATGAAAATTCTTAGAAATTACGTAAGACATCCGACGGGAGGGACTTTTATCCGGAGGGAGAGCGAAAAACAATGCAATCTAGTGTTTCGTTCGACAGGTATTGTGGAGAGACAGCCCGCACTGCATTTTTGGCCCAACGCTGGAGGAAGAATCGGAAGAAGCGATATTGACCAAGCATCCGCTAAGAGTCATCGAGGAAAAAGAGTTTCGCGATATTCCCTTCATAGCCGGCGTAGTCCAGGACGAGGGTCTCGTCAAGTCTGCCGGTAAGGTTTCTCCTCCTCCACACTCCTTTATTATCATTATTATCATCATCATCTTCATCATCGGCGATTACACCGATTGCAGGACTCATTTTGAACAAGGAGGCGCAAAAGGAACTGATAAATCACTTTACCTACATGCTACCCTATCTCTTGGAGTACCACGAGGTCATTTCCAATCGAAGCGCGTTCGCCCATGCCGTAAAGGATTTCTACTTCAACGGGAATCTCGGTGCTTACTTGTTACGCAATATCACGGAGGTTTGTACCAGAGTTTCTTGCTCTCGCGAATCTTGCGAATATCAAAAAACAGAGAGGAAAAAAACCTCTCTCTTTCTCTCCCTCTCCCTCTCTTCCCTTCCGATCTTTCGATCGATCACGCGTTTTTCTTCTTCGCCACAGCTAATCGGTGACAGCGTCATCAACTTCCCGACCTACGAAATGGTCAAATTACTGACGGCGTCAATGAACTCCAGTGCTTATTTCTATCTGTTCAACTACAAAGGAACTTTTACGACTGTCGGCTACGGGGCAGGGATTCATTTTGGTAAGGAGACGACGCCGTCGACTCTTGTGAAAATCAAGCAAAGCACTTAGGGACGTTCTTTCTTTAGGAATCAGCCACTCGGACGACTTGAACTACTTATTTCCGACACTGACCAACGCTCACAGCGATCTGCTGTTGCACAACACGGAAAACGATTGGACGATGATCAACATAATGAGCGAAATGTGGGGGCACTTTGTCAAGTATGGGTAAGCGAGCGAGGGAACGACGATGAAGATTTCGCGGATGGATCTCAAAGGATGAGGGTGCTTTTTTGCTTTCAGAATCCCCAGCGCCAGGATGACCCCCACCTGGCCAATCTACGACGGAGAAGACGAGAGCTACATGCAATTCGGAATAGGAAAATCGCCAGAACTCATGGTGCGCTCGCACTTTTTACCGGAGAGAATGGAATTCTGGGAAAACCTGTTACCCGAAGTCTCCGCGAACATGATAGAGATGGAGATACCAAAACCGGAAGTGGTCGCCGCGAACAACCTTGCACCCTCCGGGCAACTTCCACTCTTGTTTCCCTTGCTAGGGGTAGCAGTAGTTGGCGTTCTCGCCAATTGTTTTTAAGAGAATCTAAACAAATTACACCACCAATTAAACAATACACCACCATCACCACTTACCATCTCACACCCTATATCTCCATACAAGTTTCTCAAATTGGCAAATTGTAATATCGCGCGACAAAAGCGGCGATACTTTGAAAAGTGCAGAAAGGTAACGGCGACACAGAAGTCCACTCGTATCCGCGTTTAGTTATCGCGTGACCACTTTGGCGAAAAAAAAAAGCTCTCAACAAAGTGCATCATAGGAATAAAAACGTGCTGTCACTATAAACAAGAGGTTCTCGTGTTACCGTGAGCCGGGGAACAATGGCGTTATTATTGGAGTTTTACAACTGAAGCGGCCACTCGTTAATCATCGGCTGGATTAATGCTCCATTGTCAGTGACGCAAGCGGCGCTTACTTTGGGGGGGCTCGCGCGCAAGCACACACGGGCCGTTCTCTGTATTTTCTCGGGGCTGATAAAGCAAGGGGGCAGGAGGCGGAGGAGGAGGAGGGTGGAGCGCGTGCCGCAAAAATCCCGCGAGAATCGTCCCAAGTCTAATAAAACGGGCTTAATAAACGAAAGGCATAATGGAATTCGCTGAAAATTAAGTTCATCGTGCGCGTGCGCGCGCGCGCACGCGCAGGTGGAGTTAACGCGTGTATAAAATATGCAACCGCGCGCGGCTTCCCTCGTTTGTTCCTCGCTCAGGGAAATTAATCATCTAGCGCGCGTACCCCGCGGTGGAAGGGCGCGCGAGGAAAGAGGGAGCGAGAACAGGGACGGTGTTTGTCTTCCTCCGGTTCTCTCTCCACTCTCTTGTTCTGGCGGGCCGTATCGCACGGAACACAAAGAATCCGTTCGCTGGAAATCTTCTCGCGTTACCAGCGACCCCGCCGCTCATTATTGTATTAAAGGCGACACAAAAGGATCGCCACCCCCTCACGCATTTTCACCACCTTCTCTACCGACGTCCAACCACCAACCGCCCACGCGTCATATCCATCTCGCACACGTACACGCTCGTTACAACTAATTAGAGTATTCCAGAATACTCCGGGACCAATTCAGAGTCCCTGACCGTATAACTATTACAGTGTTAGGCGAAGCTCCTCTAATTGCAACTTAAAATTTCCTAAGTTGAGTCGAGTAGTTTACTTCGGAGATTTACTAATGTAAGTTAATTAATGCGAGGAGGCGGTGCGTGGACCATAGTGCACAAGACGCAACGAGGACGAGTTGTAAGTTTTACCTTCTGCCAAAATTCAAAACTTTCGCGTCTCCACTTTCCGATTCGCTCTTCGAGCGGAGAGAGCAAACAGGGCTGTGTTTACTCGCGATTCTCATGGAACCTCTACCCCAAGAAATAAACGCAATCATGGCAATAATCGAGAGTTTCGTGAAAAAATTTCCCTCGAAATGCATCGGGGTGTGCCGAAAGGTGAAGGGGTACGCACCCCACCCCCTCCTTCGCCCGACTCGCATCGATGACCAATTAACAAGCGTCGATTTCCTCTATTCTATTCATTCCGCGCGAGCAAATTTCATTCTTTCGTATCCGGGCTGTCTCTCTGTCTCTCTTGCGAAAAAAATCAAAAAGATAATTGAGAGGGAGAGAAAAATTCTGGCTAAAGGTTTCTCTCATTTTTCCCTAGGGAGTCGATATAAATCGGGTCAGCGAAACGTTGCTTGCGTGTCGAGAGAGAGATAGAGAGAGAAATGTTTGACGAATAGTTTCAAGTTGGGCCAAGAACCATCATCCTCGATGAATGGAATCGAGAAATAAAGTCCAAGTTCCGCGAGGACTTCTCGAGTCCCACGAACAAAAAAGACAAAGAGAGAATAGGTTGGTTTTCACGCGGAGGGAGGAATTCTCCGGAAAGAATGCCCTCGATTCATTGACACGTCAATGCCTCAAAATTTCATAAGAACTTACATTTCATATAGGGGTTTTGCAGTATACAGCGACAACTTTCCGAGTAACTATTGCAAAGTATAATCCGTTGCTACTATGACTTTGCCTGAGAGATATGCTAATGAATAGCGTGTACTGCAAATACAAGACTTTGCGAGTCTTCATTAGCTCAAAGCTTAGGAGGCCTGCACACACCAACACTTTCAAGCTTATAGAACATTTCCGAAATCGGAAGACATTATGATTATAATGCTTAATTGAAATTCCTCCTTCTCCCTGCTCCATCTTCGTGCTCCTTCTTCCTCTCATCCGTCTCTCCTTCTTCTACCACTCGTTCCAGTTTCCCATATTCCTTAAACCATTAAACTACCCAGAGCGTATCGTTAATTGCAACTCTATTAATTACTTTATATCGTTGCATTCTTCTACTACTACTACTACTAACGCAAACTTCGTTTACGCCCAAATACAATATAAGGTTTTAAGACGATTTCCCTACCGTGCATGTGTACATGCGCGCGTGTCTTTTTATTTCCCCTGCCACAGCGACGACGTTCTATACACAACTTTAAGCGTACCTTTGTGCAATTTTAAAACAAAGAAAGTAGCGCAAAGAAAACAATGGAGGTGCAGCTTGTATGAAAATAAATAGGAGATCCTTCCCTAAAAAAGTCGAAAGGAACTTTTCAGAGGCTATTTGACTTGGAATAATAAATACACTTCGACAAACTTGAAATGATGGAGTGGCCGGGAAAGAGTCAAAGAGGACAATTAATCGGCGATTTGCATAGGCAAATAAATTTATCTCTGACGATGCACGGAGTGGAGTGAATATTTATACAACAGTCGAACAATAGTTTCCCAAGCATTCTCACGCTCGCGCAAATGCACCGCGTTGCAACCGTTATAATTGCACCGGAGAGCGCGTACGGATTCGTCGATGATAAAACCGTGAAAATTTTCAATTAGCAAAGATTCCACGAGACGGCCGCTCGACTAATTCGAAAGAAGGGGAGGGAGAGAGAGAGAGAGAGAGAGAGAGAGAGCAAAGACGCCGGGAGGGGGTTGAAATCGCCCAGATCGAGTCGACCGATCGAATTAACATGCAACCAGTTCGACGTGCAATTGGCCGTTGCAAAAGTGCAACCGGTGCAACGTCCGCGACGATTTGGAAGCAATCGCCGGAATTTCCTGCGGGCCTTCCGCGAAATGCAAATGCGGCAGCATCGATTACGAGTCGACGCGTTGTCGCATCGCAAGACTGTCGATAGGGGAGGAGGAGGAGAGAGGGACCAACCAGCAGCACAATGTGCTAATGCGACACATTGTTCGTCGGTAGAAAAATTGGCCCTCGTTACGCATCCCACAATAGCAGTCGGGAAACGCTCGTGTCACTATTCGCCACGTGCATCAACCCCCAATCTCCACCCCCGTCAGGAATGTCTGGCAACTGCCCCAACTATTTCGGCGACGAACGAACGTTCTCTCACCTGCCGAATTGATCGGTCTTTGCCGAAAATCGATGAAAAACTGCGAGTGCCCCCATATGCGAAGGGGTGACACCAAACCTACCACCCTCCTATGGAAAAAGCTGGGGGTAGGATAGACGCCAAAAGTTTTGTTTGCGGTAGGTCAATTAATTCCCGGACAAATCTCCTCTGTTTATTAATTCAGGCTCTTCCTCTGGCTCTTTGATCGGCTCGCAGAGACACGAGGGTGGTGGTGGTGATGGTGGTTTTGTCGAGAGAATCAAGGACACGGGGGGTGTGGTTGATAGTTGGCGGAGACGCGGCAAGGAGTTTTTGCGGAACGTGGACCATCAAAATTCGATTAATCGGGAAGTGACGGGCTTTCCCGGGGGGATTTCCCGAGTCTTAAGCATATGTACACAAGCAAACACGGGGGTGAGAGGGCCAGAAGATATTGGCACATAATCCGCCGCATCCCTCAAGGCTTCTGGACCGAGACGGGAGAAATGAGAAAGGAGGAAGGGGCGAGGGGATGAGGATGACCGAGATGAGAAACCGAGTACCGCGACCGCTATGGGAAACTGAATATTTGAAAATGCGGCAAACCCGAATGTCCGGTACAGTTGACGTAATTCGTGCATGCTCTTCCAACTTAATCTGGCTACTTATTTTGCCCTTAAGATCCTTCCTGGTTTCGCTTTAGCGAAAACCACAGAGCACCCCACGTGCCTCTTTCTCACTTTGACCGTAGTAGCATTGCGGCAAGCGGCACGCTGCATTCCCAGCTAAATGTACCGAGAGGCTACCCCCCGCCGCCGAGCGTCCTATTTGCCGAGGAATTTTATCGGAAAAGGAATTCCAGCGCAAAAATGACAGGAAATTTAGTCAGTATAATTAAAATTCACCTTTGCGGAGCTTTAAAAAAATTATGAAAATGAAAACGTAATGGCGAGCTCCTGAATTTATTATGCGCCGGCTTCAGCATTTAGATAAAATATCGTATGATCATTTATGAGTTCCAAAATTCATCAGGAATAATTCATCCTGCGCGAACGGGGAATAACAACTCTAAATTCATGAATTGATTATAAATACTTTATTTGCGGGGAAGAGCGAGAGGGAGGGAGGGATGGATGGACGTACGAATGGAGGGGGTGAAACAAAATATAACGTATGATCGTTTATCCATGGTAGCGGTAGCGGTAGCGGCGTCGGCGACGGCGACGGCGATAGGTTAATTACTACGAAATTGAGTTTCAAATCATACGCGGGGAAATGAATTTGTGTAGCGGTTTAATTTCTCTTTAACAACTATATCAGTAATAATTAACCTGTGTGACCGGCTGGAGGAAAACGTATATAATCCCGGATAAAAAATGGCCGTGGAATGCAGGATTACCACCACTGTGCCGCGGAGAGTCGGCAATTCCATTAAAGCGAACAAAGTGTTAAACCGAAGCAGCGAAAGCGTGTAAAAACAAGGAAGCGAGAGGACGGGAGGGGTAGGAAAAAAGGAAGAAAGAGGTTTCCCAACACGCCAGCCGAATTTACATGTCACGAATCGAGCGCGAATGAAGCTACGACGGCCCCCGGCGATACGAACCGTTCTCTTTCAACCCTTTCTCGCCCATCCCTCTCCACTACCCTTTCACCGATTCCCTATCGGGTCTAGTTCGACCTCGCACACTTTCACAGGCATTTGCGTCTATATTTCGCGCACGACTGCGTTTACGTGGACCCCCGATGTGGAGGAGAGGTTAATTGTCGCGCCTCTTTTTGCTCTCGCGCTGCCTGGCGAATAGGAAAAAAACAAACGAGAAATTTTCCGGGAGCGGTCACCGAACACCACCACCGTCGCGACTCACTCGCTACTCTCTCTTCTCCCTCTCTCTATTTTTCTCGATTCTTTATCGAGACTTTGGCAAAAATAGACGAAGGGGGTGCAAAAAAGACCAAGAGGAAAACACGAGTCGGGCTACGGCGAAACTCGTGCGTTTCGAAACTGTACAACAGGTCCGAGAGAGGGTAGGGGGTGGGGGGGTGGCAAACTCGATAGCGAGAGAGAAAAAACGTACCGACAAACTTGTTTATCCGAAAATATACGATTGACAGAGGCCAATGAACAAGAAGACGTTGCTTCTTGACGAGAGAGACGATTCAGGGGAAAAATTGATAATTTTTTCTCTCGCGATAATATCGAAGGGAGGGTGGGTTTCTCCCCATGGAAGACGGTAGCCCGAAGCTGCCGTCATTTGCGCGGTGCTGCAATTGCGTGGGTGATACCGACCGCTTTGAACGAGCGAGTTGCTGGAGCACCGGTCGAGGTTACTGACAGGAGAGAGCTCGAGGCTTCCGGTCTCTCCGATTATTCACGAGTTCTGGCGTCGAATCATGGCGCGCACACACATCCACGCACACATACGCATAGTCAAGCAAGCTACGCGAGGGATGATCATCCGCGAAATATATGAAATTGAAAAGATATCGCCGCGGGGAATCGTTCCGTCTATGAAACGTTTTCTCTAGCGCGTTCACCGATATTCACCCCCCCCCTCCCCTCCCGCCGGCATACGCTTGCCCCTCAATTATGGGTTCGATTCGTAAAAGAAACTAGCAGCTGAAAACAAGCTGTCCGTGCGGTACTCGGCTCCGCTGGCTCGCTCGCTTTTGCCGTCATGTGCGGTCGTGGGTGGTCCACGAGCGATTTTACCTTCGTGAATCGAGAGAAAAATGTGGTTTAAGCTCTGCTACGGATGTCGAACGGCCTCCGACGCCATGGAAAAATGAAAACGGACAAAAGCAGAGGAGACAGTGATACACGACGCTAATAGCAAACTTGTGTACGGCCATTAAAGCTTTCACGCGGACTGATTCTCGCAAATGCCCTATAAAGGTGGCCACGGAGAATCAATGGGGGAAATTAAAAAGCCATGGGAAAAGGTGGGGAAAATTTAGCGAAAACCCGTCGCTCGTTCGTTCGAGGCGTATGACTCGCGCGCGCGTCATACGTGACCTACGTGACGCATGGGCCCAACACGCTCGCTACATTCGTGGTTGACGCGGAGGCTCGAAAGCGCGAGGGGAAGACCCTGGGCTGAATTATGCGAATAAAACTTCCCAATCCCCGACAAATTCAAATCCGACGGATTTAAACGGTCCACTATGGGATTAAGACGAGCGTGTGTGTAGAATTTCCGCAGGCGGTTCCTCCCGGCCTCCCTGATAGGAAGCTTACCAATATGCATGAGAGAACCGACGCTGGAATATGGAAAAGTAACATCCACGCGCGACCGCGGAACCTGATGTAAATTCAAGGACGCACACACGCACAGAGGCACAAACTCGTGTAACGCGTTTATCCGCCAAACTCTAACGAGGGGGAAACTCTCCTCTCGGTATTTATCATCAAAGATTCCCAAGTACTCTCGTGTCTCGTAGAGAGAGAGAGAGAGAGAGAAATTTTCTACAATTTTCGCAATTAGACCTCGCTTTTCTTTCGCTCCGCGCTGAGATCGAAAAACTTGCGGAAAAACTTGCGAATTCGTCGAAGGGTGTATCGGAACTTTTGGGTTTTTCCACTTCAGGGAACGCGGCGCGGCCTCTAATATGGCGTGGCGAAGAGGTGAATTTCCGTGGTAAAAACGAACGAGAAAACTCGCGTTATTAAATGAAATATAGGAGGGGTGTGTGGGAAGGGGACGAGGGCGACTCCGGTGGTCCAAAGGTCGTCGAGACGCAGACCGCCGTTGGAAAGCAGCGAAAGGACCGCCGTTTCTCGGCTTGGCAGCGCCGTTAAAATGGATTCTCGTTTTATGACGCGACGCGACGCGACGCGATCCTCGGGAAACGCCATTTCAGCGACGTTCTTCGTATTAATGTTTATGACAATGTCTCGATCTTCCAAGCCATGAAAGCCATACGCCCGGTCCATATTTCACCAACGCCGAGAATTTTCAAAACACGCGGAGGGGGGGAGAGCGATGGGGAGCGCTTGGCCCATTTTTTCAAACTGCCCAAAAAGACGAAACGCTTTACTGACTTTCCCCCGGGGTGCTAATAGAATTATTCAAAATAACAAGGCAAAAGTATCTTTGCCGAGACGGCGGCGGCATCAGCAGTGGTGACCCACGTCCGTGTAATACGTGCGCGCGCGTGTATCTACATAAATCATCCGAGGCTTTTATTGATTTTTATACTTTGAATAATTGAAATAGCCCGTAACCGCGCCCCTGCCCCTCAAACTTAATATCGTCTTAAGCGGTTCATTGAAAACTTTATTGAAAACTCGAGAAAAATAAATGGCACGATTAATCAGCTGCCTTTGACACTAATGAAGTTAAGCAAGTTTCGAGGAATCGGATTTATCGTCTCGCTTTAAGAACGGGCTTGGCCGAAGGAAAAAGCGGCGAGTTCCGCTTAAAACTTGCGAACTGATACAATGACAGATCCAATAAAGAAGCTTTCAAGCGTAATAAACCGTTTGATCTGCTCGAGACTCGTTTTTCTCGCGCCGTGCCATGTCGTTAATTATATCCATCGCTATTATAGTTATCATCTATTTCGCCGCGACCAAGCGGTGTCTACGACACGAAGATGATTTAGGAGCGTCCAAAAAGAGAGAGAATGGACTGATCGAGTAAGAAAGTTTGGCGTGTTTCAGTCTCTGAATAGTCCATATTAGAATCCCATTGGCACCGCCGGGAGAAGCTATATTCTAATTAAAGTTTGGAAAATAGCGGGGGAGGAAGTGTCTCGAGGACAAGTCAAGTCGTAACGAGAGGAAGTGGTGAAGGAGAAGGCGGCGAAGGCGAAGGCGAAAGCGGCGCAGATTCCAGGTAACTTTTTGTTAGGTGAAATCGACAGGCCCACCGCCGCAAACTAAGCGACGAGGATGACGTGCGAACACTGCAGGAAACCGCAAGCTTGCCAGACCGCTGCTTCTGCCACCGACTTTGCTTTTCCCCATCCGCATCCTGTTTTCCTTCCACCCTCTATACCCACCCCCTCTCTTCCGCTAGAGTCTAGCCTGGTCCCTCCTCTCTCTCCCCGCATTTTCCCCCGTCAACGATGGTCACCGGCAGTAGCAACAACAGCAGCAGCAACGCAACACTAGCAGGCAGGTGAAGCTTTTCTCGACAAAGCTCCACGCTCTGCTAATATTCTCCGTCAAACTCCCATGACAAAAACTCTTATCCCTCCTCGTCCCCCTTCTCGCTCTCCCAAAAGGCAGACTGACCTTTCAACCCCGTGTTTGCGCGGAGGAACATCGGACTCTCGCGTCTTCTACCTTTTTCAATCTACGTCAACTTCGATGAAAGCCCCCCGCGTGTTCCGAAAAAAAAAAGAAAAAAAAAGCTTTTGTAGCTTTCCGAACTGTAATGCCGGAACGAATTCAAGTTCCATTAAAAAACACGGGGCTTCCCCATACCTTGAGCGATCAATTATCGTTTTACACCGAGGAGGGGACTGAGCTTCCTCTCTCTCCCTCCCTCCCTCTCTCTCTCTCTTGGAAGAGGTCCGGCGACCTACCCGGAAATTCAAGTCCAAAATCGTGACGGACAATGCTAATCGCGCGCCGACCTACCCCACGTGATTCGTCATTGTAGAAACATTTTTGCCAGCCTCGAATTCAATGCGAGCAAACTGCGCTAGGTTCGTTAGTCATATTCGTTCCAACTATCGCCAGGACAAAAAGGAAATAGAACGGATACAAAAATACTCTAGCAACTCGCACAAATACTCTAATCGGCGCTCTCCACCGTTCCATCGCTGAGGCCTGCGCTACTGTTCGCGCATAAATGCATATGCATGAATCCACCCCCTCCTTCCCCAAGTTTACCCCTTTTTTTTCTGCCAACTAGGAAACTTGCAAGGTCCCTTGCTGAAAATCAATGAATCTCGTCAGGGAGGATTCTTAGCGATGACGCTTCGTTGACAGAGAAGAATAGAGAAGATCATCGGAAACATCGAAAAGAGCAATTTATCGAATAGGGTTGTTCCGCGGGGGAAGTTCTTTCCTTCCGGAAGGAAAGAGGGGGAGAGGAGAGGAAAGGCGACGCGAGGCGAGACGATCTATCGATTTTGCTGTACGAGATGTTCGAGTGTGCCCGAGGCGCGACGGCATCGACGTGAACCCGGGGGTTGATGAGGGGGAGGAAATAGGGGTTTACTATAGCGGAGGGTTCCGGACATAGCTTTCCAAGTCTGTAATTAAACGGTGCGCGTACGACAAAGGCTTCGTGCCTAAAAGCACCGAGCGTCAAAGCTTTCGCATCGCTTCTACAGCAGCGACGCAACAACCAAACCAAACACACATCCCCATGCGTGTTACCTACCTGTTACCTACCAAACGTGGTAAGTTAAAACCGTGGTAAGGACACGCCGGGTCAATTAGCTGATTAGCGATGAAAAGCAGCCGCGGAGGTGCCGCTTCCTCTCGTTTACCTCGACTCGTTTGCTTCAAAAAGAGAAGAGGGTGAGGGAGAGGGAGCGGAAAAGTTGGCGGAGAGGACTGGGTATGCTCGAAACACATATTTTCAGTGGTACAACAGTAGGATTGTACCGACGCCGCCGCCGCTGTCGTCGTCGTCGGTAGGCGCATCCTTCCGTAATTGCCAGCAGCTTTTCCAGCGTAAATCCCCGGGGAAGAGGGGGATGAAAAAACGTTTCTTAGATTCGCGCCTGTTCGCTGCGGCTTTCAACGCCGCTAAACTTCCCCCGCGCGAAAAATGTTGAAAGCGCGCTCTCGCACAGCGGGGAACGGCGGACAATGGAGCGTGTTGCTGCTGCCGCCACGGCACAAGCGTCCCGGAATGAAAACTTTCGTCGAGTTCTCACCTGCGGCCTATAAATAATCGAGCGAGTCGCGCAAAAGAATGGCGGAGCTCCGTAATCACGGGGAGTGGCCAAGTTTCCGGCAAGTTCCCATAATCTCCCGTAGCATTAGAGGCCACACCACACGCCGGGTCTCCGTTATCCGCCAGAAGTCGTTCCTCGTCGTGGAAATGCGGGCTGTCGCCGGTTCTCCTCCAGGTGCGGGAGACTCAGGACGATAAAGAAGAAGGAGGGGGACGGATCGAATAGCAGAAAAAAAAAAAAAAAAAAACAACAGCAGTCAAGTTCTTCGCTTCAAAGATAGACTTGGCAGTTTCCTCGACACCCACGCATGAGAAACGCGAGGGAAGACCCACGTGATTAGCGATTTTCGAAAATCTCCCGATTTTTTGCCAATTTTTCGAAAACGCGTCCGTCGCGCCAGGCTTGGCACGACGCGACGCGACGCGACGCATCGTCTCCCGGCACTGCCTTTTATCCACTGCCAACTCTCTTTTCAGCCTACGACAAACTGTCACCGTTGCTGCATTATTAGTTACCAGTTAGCTTACTTGTGTACACACTAATTCTGCTTCGCTAAATTATTTAGAAGCATTTCTTGAGCAAACCTCATTATCAGCGCACAGCTATGCTGACGCGTGTAACAGGAAAATATGATTATATATGCTGACAAACAGGTTGTATATTTTATCAGTAATACAAATTAACTAGCATAATAACTTTCCATGAAAATTCTAGTACTCCGATGCATGTCGGAGGTCATGCGTTACGTATTCATAGATTATGCGATGCATCGCCTCTCCCTCTGCTCTTTCTCTCTCTCTTTTTCTCTTTGTTCTGCGTAAAACTAGTTATTAATGTACCGAAGGAAAAAAAAGAAACTCGCCGTAAATTTGGAATTTGGATCTCGCGCTCGCGTGTCCTCAAGAGATCGTGCCAGACGGGTTCCATCGCGGAAGGGTGGTGGTAATACCGGTTATAGCTAAGCTATTAAAGTATTGCAAGACGGGATGTGGATAGAGGTGGGGAGGCGAGGAGAGAACAATCAATGTAGAAATTTTAAGCTAATTCAACAAGTGAGAGCAAGTGAAAATTTGCAACAGCATTGTACACTGATGGATAAACTTGGCAAAGAGCAGTGTGTTCTCTATTAGATATTCTCTGTTTACCTATACGTGGCGCGCGAGTGGCGTAGCAAACAATATGTTTCATCTGGAAACTCTAACTGCTTTAGCGGATCCTCATTGCAATCGCGCGATACAACTGAATCTGGTTGCAATTCTAACACACTTTGAGATTCCCTTTGTGATCCTTGGCTAGAGATATTCTAGCGCTGATTGGTCATGCAATTTTGGATGAATATGGAGCCGATGTTTGCTTTTGACCAGACCGCCGGCGACGCTTCGCTTTTCCTACATCCGTCAATGATGTTCAAGCCCGAGTAGTTTCCGCAGTGTCCTTGCACCGATGTCATCGGGCAATCTGCTGCTGCTCCTCCTCCTCTCTTTCGCGTCTTGCTATTTTTACCGTGGCAAAAGCAAATCTCGCGGTCTATTTCCAAGTTTTTCATGAAATTATCGATCTGTTGCGAAGGATACTGCTGGTGGTTGTAGCTATGCCTCCCGTTGAATTTCTATCAATCGCGGAACTTGCCTCTGACTTTGGCTCGATAGCTAACGCGAATATATATATATATGTATATATAAAGAGAAAGGGAGAGAGATATAGGAAATATTCCATGGTATTTTTAAAGAAGCGATTTTCTCGATCGAGAGTTTACTCCGATGAAAATGTTCGCGGAGATCGCGCGCTATATTAAGAAAGTAGCATCCGGAAATAATCCCGCTTCTGTTGTGAGCGCAAAACGCTACTCTATCAGCAGCGCCGAGAGTTGATACGGTTTCTGGTTTCTATTGGCAACGCGATATGGAACTCACCTCGAATACGCAGTATCCATAACAGGGCCGTGATCCTTCTGAAACTGCTAAATTGAAGCCGAGATGCGCGAGCTCGAATCGCTTTCGCAAATTGAATTTGCCACGGTGCTTAAATAAGCCCCCACACCCCCCGCCGAAAAATCCTACAAAACTACGAAACATCAATGAACCGCAAAAAGCATCAGGAATTCCACACCCTTAAAAATCCTAGCCACCGGCGCAAAATCGCGTGCGATTATTACTTTTTACCAAATGACACACGATCCATTAGAGAGTACCATCCTATAAAATTACAAACAACGACGATACAGCGAGTAAAAAGAGTTTCGTCGAAAATTTTACGTCCCCGTCCCATGGTGTCTCTTTCTGTCTCTCTCGCTTTTCGCATATTGTGCACGCATATCCAATCGATTAGCAACGAGAGAAATTTCCAGTGGTTTCCTTCTGCTTGAATTTCTTGGCTGAATATCAAAAGGCCGCCCAGGCAAGAACCCCCTCGTCGAACGTGCACACTCCGTGTGTTTTCCCGAGGAAGAGAACGGGAGAAGGGGCATTTTCCTCGTGTAGACGATTGCGATACGCACGATAATAATCGCGCGGTGCGTACGACTGTTGGTACTCGCGCTGCTAATAGTGTGGGAGTTTGCGGTTTTGCGTAACGAGGGGGTCTTGGGGTGTGTGCGCGGACGACTGAAAGACAAGACAGACGGCAGCAAGCAAGTACGGGGTCTGGCTGTGCTTACAAGATGATTTTAAGCTCTCCGCGAATATCTGACGAGGAATTCGTCGTGCATTACTCTGACGCGGTAATAGTTTACCCGGTTAAGGTCTCTCCTCCTCTGCGCGTAGCGTTTGCCCCAATGACGTGCAGCTGCACATGCACATGCACATGCACGCGTACACGCACGCCAGAACGTAAGTGCAGAAAGGCCTGCACTGCATAATCCCAGGTCTGACCCAGATCAAAGCTAAGTCCCTCGTAATATATTCCCTATGAATAACTCACGGTGGTAGCAGGAATCTCTCACTTTTACCTCTCCTTGGTCCGCTAATTTTCTTCTTCCCTTCTCTTCTTCTTCTTCTTCTTTCGCTTCTTCGATTCTACGATCGAAACGCTCGCCGCAAGATCGATCGCGAGTCTCTCATACTGGGAAATTGTTCGGAAAAGGGCGACACCCCCCTTTTCCCCACCTACAGGTTATTCCTAGCGCGTGCTGTCTCGGATAAAGTACTTCCTGGGAACGTGGGAACAAGTGGAAAAGGCAGCGTGTTCGCATAAATGCAAATTTCAACGTTTGAATATTACGTGATAAATATTGAATTTCCGCAGCATCGAGTCTCTCTCTACTATAAAATTGGAAATTGAATAATAATTAAGCGACATGCCGGAGGGCACGGGCGGGATCTGGATTAAAAACGATCAAATTAATTCTATAATGTATGGATAGGAAGACCGCACTTTGCGAAATCAAGATAAACTTGCAGAGACCGTGACAGTGGCCGTTATCATTACTGCCGGAAGTAAATTAATACCCGTATCAAATGGCAAATGCGTTGCGCCCTTCGCTACACATTCCACATTATTACGCGTGTTTTTCCAAAGTGACCGGCCGGCCGGGTCTCTGAAGTACTGAGCGATAATTGTACTTTTCCGCGAAATAACGCGCACGCTGCATCCGTGGAATATTTTCGAGAAAGAGGCGGAAAAAGGGAAGAATTTTTTCGTGGAAGCTTTAATTCCATGAAGAACGCATTTTTGCCCTTGTTTCCTCATGCTATTTTCGAGCGTAGATTGCCCATTTCCTCGTGTTCTACCCGGATTCGTAAAGGTTCATTCGCGGCGGCCATGCGCAAGTAAGAAACAAGAAAAATTCTCGCCTGAAACATTAATTAAGGTAAAAATAGGTACCTGCCAGCCTGCCGCTGAACAAGAAAGGGCCGTGGAAAAGAGCTGCACTTTTCGCCCGGCGAGAGGAGTTTGCTGAGAAAATCAGTAAAAGCTCGGGCGAATATGTATTCGGTTCTGTGGAAGCAATTTCCAAGAAAAGCAACTTGGCGTGTACGGGGAAGAATCGAACGTTTCGAAATTTTCGCAAATAATCGAATCAACCTATACCGCGACCTAAGAGAATCGTCGTACAGCCGAGGATAGAGATACAGGGTGTCCCGCGCGTGATGTAGCCGTAAATTCAAACGATTTGAATAAGAGAGAGAGAGAGAGAGAGAGAGAGAGAGAGAGAGAGAGAGAGAGAGAGAACAAAAAAAATTACCCTTAAGACACGACAAAGTTTTGCGTGGCAGCACGCGAGTGGCCACTTTCCAGCGTGACTTTTCCGAATTTTCGCCGACTATTTCACGGTTACTCGATAATCCAATATTCAGTTGAACGACCGATTCAATTTCAGAGATGAAGCACGGAGAGTTCGCTGACTTATTAATTATCCTCAATTACCGATACGCTTTCTCAGTTGGCGGATGTTAAACTCCAATTTATAGGGAGCGATCTAAAAGTGTCTACGGACCTTCTGGCGTTAAGTGGCGTTCAATTCAAGAAACGACGAGGAAAGTCAAGCCCGAACTCTAGCTAGCTGTAGCCAGGTCTTTATTGCCTCCCCCACACCCCCCGGGGCCGGGCGCCGACAGCGGCGTTAATTAATGCGTTAACGAACAGGGCGCGCCCCTTCACGCCAATAAAATCTGTATAAACATTCATGATTGCCAGCAGGAGTTTCCGATTAATTCGGAGGAGCGTGAAATCCACCCTTCTCCAAGTCCGCGCTATATCACCCCAATCCCTCCCCCTCCTCCGGCGACAGCCACGAAAAACATTAGTAACGTTTTCTCAGCGACATCGACACGCAAGCAACACGTGTACAAAGTCTTACGCGAGTTTCCACTCGACGCTCGACTCTCAATTCCACTAGGAAGAGAGATTTGACTGAAGAGCGCCGGGACTTTTCCCGGGGCTTTCCCCGAATAGCAAACGAAACATCAATCCCGCGAGTCGGTAATTCTCGAACGGAGCCAGATTTCGCTGGAACGACGCGACGCTGCCGGCAGCGGACAAAAGTGCGGGAAAAGTGGAGAAAAGAGAAGGTGGTTTTTGCGCAAACGACGAAAGCATTCGGCACAACGTCGCGCGGCTGCGGCTAAAAGCCAGGAAATCGCGGGGATGCCACCAAGGAGGAACGCGCAACGCACGCTTTTCCGCGCGTTCAAGAAAATGAAGTTTCGCACAGCTTATTAAGCTCGTGCGTCGTCGTGTTGGGATACGCACGCGCCGTCGTTTCCTCCCGCTCCTCGTCGCAACATAGCCCACCACCGCCGCTTCTTTCCGGGGGACTTTCATTTTCCGCACGAGCAGCTTTAGCCCCTTCGTCGATCCTCCCGACGTCGAATACTCCGACGAGTCAGAGCGACCCCTGCTAAGACGAAGGTAATTTTGCGCCAAGATTGTTTGCACACCGCGAAAACAGGCGCGAGAGCCCAGGATGAAAGCGCGCGCAGAAGCCTCGCGCGCAACTATGAAATTACTTTGGAGAATTTTCGAGCCTCGAGTGCCGCCTCCACCCCCACCCCCTCTTCGTCCCTCGCTCGTTTCTTAGCTCTCTGCTACCGTCGGGTTCCCGCGCGCGTTCGGCCTAATTTTCCAGCTCGAGTAAAAGTCCAAAACTCCTCCTGACTAATTAGTCGATTTTCCCAAGCAGCGACCCTCCCCCCCCTCCCTCTCTCACACGGTACCAACGCGCGTTCGTCACAGTTTGTCATCGTGGAGTGAACGACCGCACTGAGAAACGTTAATCGCCATCGTACAAATTGGATTAACGTTAGAGCTTGTACTTTTGGCGGCAAGAAAATAACGAACCCTTCTCGATTCACCCCTCCTCCTCTTTGTGTGGTACAGCTAAAACTGATTTTCAAAACACAAAGAGCGCTCGCTCTCCTCCTTTAGACCTGAAAAATGTATTTCTCAGGAGTTCTAATCGATATATCGCCCACGGACGTTTTCCTGGTTCCGGAAAAATTTCTGGGTATTGCGTAGGAAAGTAATAGTCAGACGCGTTTAACGTAACTCTTCGAACGGGAGACACGTGCAGGTATTTGGTCAATCATACGTCGTGGATGAGTTAGAAACGGAGGAAGAGAGAGTACGAGTGTGCTGAGGGGAAAACAGGGAGGAAGCTTCCAGTTGAGGAAAAGAGTGGAGCGTTAAGTCGACTGAAGTTGCTGTCTCGAGCGTCGTGGTACGGAAGCTTGAAATATCGTCCTCGTTGTTTGTCTGGAGGACAGGCGGCCTCGTTAGGCAGGCAAATATGCGACAAAAGACTCCGGAACGACGAAAGCAATCTCTTAATAATGCAAGATATTCTAATTGTATATAAAGATGGATGCACACAGGCATGGCAGGGCAAGAAAACGAGAGGAACTCGGCCTTCCTTCCATTCGGCTGCCAAACTTTATAAACGAACAAGCGAACGAGCCCGCGCATGTGTGCTGCCACGTGCGAAAAAAGTGGGGGAGGCTCGATCGAGATAGCGCGAATCTACGCGAGGAAAATAATAGGAGAGACTCTCCCGGGTATATCGCTATCGGCGATTCCTCGCGATAATTGGATCTCGAGTTTTTCCTCTCCGCGCGAATTCTCGCCTCGTCGAATTAGGCAAAGCACCACCAGGGGGGAACCGCGGAACTTTCAAAGGATCGCGCGAGGACAACGCGTCCTTTGTGCAAGAAGCGCGGTTAAACTCTCGGAAAAACCGGGAAATTTCTCGAGAAAGCTACACGCAAAGCGGATGGATCTCCCTGTGTTTCGTCCTCTAGGACTCGCGGGGGGTGCGATGGTGGTGGTGGTGGTGGTGGTGGTGGTGGTGGTGGCGAGCCTTCGAATCCTCTGGATTTCCACCACTCGCCGGAACGTGGATCTCGTCGTCTTGCTAAACGCGATTAAGGCGGTAATTGAGACCGGGGCGAGTGGACGAAGGTCCACATGCAGTAGGAAAGGCAAGGTGGTTTTGCATGTTTGACAGAGGGAAACGAGGGGAGGGTAAGCGAGTTCCGGCGCGCGAGCAACAACCTCGGTATCCAGCATGGACACCGGACCCTGAATCTTTCATGAAGACGTCCAGTCGGTTTTAATGCGCGAGCTGGAAGCACCGGAGAGCTATGATGCATCTGCTTGTATACATTATGTACATACATGAATGTAAAGATGTACAAGGCCAAGTTCCTCGCGTTACGTCCTATCCTCTCATACATAAGAAGCAAATCCTGAGTGTCCCCCGCGCGCGCGACTCAAGAGATTGAACGGGACATCAAGTCCCGTGAGAGCCACTCGCAAAAATACCCGGGGATATTTTTCATTCGGAATAATAATAATAATCGCCTCGAGTTTTTTCCCGGGGAATCCTGCGAGCCGGCACGCCGAGGACGATGCCGCGGAGGATGGTTTTACGTATGACCCTTCGCCGGGAGTATTCCATTAGACGAATACTCATTCCCCTTTGACGAGGGGAAAATCCATGACGACGACGATGACGAGTGCTCCGTCTTTTAAGACCTGACGTTTTCGCTTTTGAACGAACTCTTTCGCGCGCGCGCGCGCATGTTTATACTTCTCGTAAAGGGCACGGGGCGGGGGGAGGATTAGAGGCGCGGAAATTTATCGCGGGGGGTAGGAAGGCGCACCGTCGCCGACGTCGCCGTCGCGTTATAGAAATGGACGCTGATCGTTATTAATCGCTTCGAAGATCCGAGCAAACGCACGCTTTTTATTTGTTCTGGGAGTAGCGCGTTTATTAGAGAAAATACGAAAGCGATTATAATACACGCGCGGAACGGCGCTCCGCGGCGCTTCACGGGGATGATTGATTAAAACCACTCGCATTATTGCGAGGGAGGAGGACTATATCGAATAAATCGGCTCACGTAGCCCGCGCGAGCGAGCGCATAAGCGAACATAAGCGAACATAAGCGAGCGCAGGCGATACCCGCGCTCCGCAAAAAGATTAACCGAATCAACGAAATGCGCGATCTCCGCTAGAGCGGCAAACGTCGAATTCTTCCAATTAATTATTTCGTCCATTGAATCGCGCGCTACTCTCCATTTAGGCACATTATGATCGCACTAATAAAATCAATGATTCAAAGCTTTGATATTGGAAAGCTCTCTCTCTCTCGGCGATCGGCGCTATGTAGAGCTTTGCGAGTGCCGTTAATCCGCGAGTGCGCCCGCTATTTTTTTTATTTCGCACAAACTAAAGCAGGAAGCACTCGTTGCGCAGGCAATTAACCTGATAATTAACCGATATCTGCCGGCTAATTGCCAGTGTGAATATACGTGTGCGCGTATGTGCCCGTTAGTGTTGGGAAATTAATTGAGAAATATTCGATCGTCGTTCGTTGCCCTTTCTTCGTCCCACCCCACCCCTCTCCTCCCGCCCTCCGTCCGCCACGCCAATAACGGAGACGCAAGGGGTGCGCGTCAAGTGGCAATGGCGAACCGGAAACAAGAGCAGCGGCAAAATGTCATCCGGGTATCCATCCGGTGAGAAGCTGCCCGCTGAATATCGGGGCCTGGGATCCTTTGTCAGACGGTAGACGGAACTGTGGATCAAGTTTATCCGCTAGACCGATCGCCAACACCACCCACCCACACGCAGGAATGGGCGCAGTCGTCCCTCTAAGCGGCGCATCATCATCACCCCTCTAGTCATCATCATCATCATCATCATCATCATCATCATCATCAGTATCATCATCTCTATGAACTATCACCACCACCACCACCACCACCATCCTCCTCACCTTGCGTGGTGTGGTTGAACGAGCGAGACCACGAGCGAGACGATTCCTGATTCACTAATGACTATTGTTGTCTATCAGGCAGGATCATCCTCGAACATCGACGTGACCCGGACACAGCCTAACCCGACCTGACCCAAATTGTCTAGCTTATGCGATCGCTCTCTGCCTCCTTCCCTTCTCTCTATTTCTCCTCCCTCCCTCCCTCCCTCCCTCCCTATATCCTCTCTCGTTACGCACACTTACACGCACACACGTAAATATAGGCAGACCTCAAGACGGACGTATGTCCGTTAAACTCCAGGAGCTTCCGGATTGACCCATTCCCCGACGGCTCCTCGAATATCGGCCAAATTACTGGAATTCCGCTCCGATTTACTCCCGGCGAAAATACGCGAGTCGATCTCTGGTGATTCTCCAGAATTCACGAAAAAGTCCTTGTCGTTTTTGATACGCGAAGCAAATGTACTTTTGCGCTGGCCGGTTAATTAGCACATTTCCGGGAGATTAACGTTTGGAGTGCCGCTTCGAACGCGGCACTCGAAATCAACGGATAAGTGTTGAGAGCGGTAGGGGGGGGGGGCTCGTCGATGGAAAGAAATAGCTTGGCAGATTGTGCGTCTGGAGTTCCAAGTGTACGTGTGATGGCCGGTACAGGTCTATAAGCCACAAGGCAAAGCGAAGCGCATTTTTCTCTATTGGGTTTTAGCCAGTTTTTCTCGTTCTCTCTCTCTCTTCTAGAACATTCGCAGGTCGAGTATTTGTCATCCACGAGACATTAGCGGCAGAGAACCGTTTAAAAGTGAGATTTAGCAAATAACTAGGAAGTAGATTGAAATTGAGATTGTTCGAGGGCTGATGTAATTTCTATGTTGTAATTATGCTACGTAGCGTTACATAGATAATTTATAGCAGACTTTACGTCTTGATAGGATGTAAGCTAATACTAATGAACATTGCTGCGGAATTTAACGCAACACCGCACATGTTACTTTGGTATAAGCAGACTTGACTGAGTGTTGTAGTCAGCAGGAAGGAATTCTAATAATTTAGCCTCGCGAATATAAAATTAATGCAAACTATTAATTCGGAACCGATAATGCATAACTCTCATTATGCATGACGAGAGCCGAGCTTGTTTATTATTATTATACGAGACCGATTAATATTTGTTACTCTCGTCGCATTTGTTTATAACCCCATAAATAGATAATTATTTGTGAAAGCCGCGCTGCTGCAGCTACAACCAGTCCCGCGCGGGTTAACGCAGTGAAAATACCGTAAGATTTTTCGGACGGTTTCCAAGTAGCATGTAGCAACAGCAGCAACAACATTTTCTAGCGATAGAAAAATAGATGGAAAAGTAAATACATCATTCGCTGAAAAATATGATGCCACGTGTAAATTAATCTCACTATGCGGACTCTGGACAGGGAGAGAGCGAAAACTTGCAGTATTTTCCTCCGCGTTAAAAACACTGGACACGTTGCTCGTTATGAAATGAATAGGCAAGTCATAAAGAATATTTCAGAGGCTCGCTAGCGCTGCGGATTTACCATGATAATTCCCCATGACGTTGATTCACTAGACCTCTCCAAGACACCTTGGTAATAATGGGTATCATTATGCACGAATGACTTATTAATTGCTGAAGAGAGAATGGTGAAAGAGTGAAAGAGGGGGAAAGAGAGAGAGAGAGAGAGAGAGAGAGAGAGAGAGAGAGAGAGAGAGAGAGGGAGAAAAAAAGAGAGAAAGTAAAAGTTCTTGTTAAACACGTTTAAGGAAAGATAATCAAATAATTAACGGAAAATGAAAGACTCGTTCATTTCGAGCTAGCTCATCGATGTCATAGATTGAAAAAAAAGAAAAAGAAAAAAAAAATTTAATTACGAACTGCAATTTCTTTTCTTCGATTTTTTCCCAACCCCTCCACCCCTCCATTCCCTTCTTTTTTCCACGATATTGTTCAACGTGGCTTTTTTCCAGGTATTTAATGAAAAGTGTTCCATTTAATTGTTTCACGTGACATTCGAATATTTGACTTGGTGAGACAGAGTCACCACTATTGCCATTACCATCTCCTCTCCTCTCCTCTCCTCACATATGCACAACAGACCCAACTAGAGAACTGCGGTTCTCTTTAATTCGCGCATAGACGAATATGATCGTCATTCATCGAACATTGCGTATCACGAATATGCATGTATTAGAGTGAAAGAAAATGTTCTACTTACGTGAGCCGAAGAAGGACCAAACGAGGCCGAAGAGAATGCAAGTGGAAATGATTTTTCTAAGGTTGCAGAGAGCTCAGGGCATCGTCGTTAGCGCCCTTGCTTGGTGGAATTAAACACGGAATAGTGGAAGTGGAGAAGGAGAAAAGGCTAAAAGGAATACCGAGAAAATTTTTAATCCACTTAATCGCCTCCGCGTTCTTCTCTCTTACTGGATTCAATTTATTAGGCGCACTCATTGTGTGTTTACTCTACTTGAAAATTAACTCGCGAAGGATGCAGGGAAGACCGCCCAGTGGAAAAAGGCACGTTTTCTCGTCCGGCAAAATTCGACGGTCAGTGAGAGATCAATGGAAGAAGAAAAAATTGTAATACAGAAGGGAGTTTGATCTCTCGCACAAGTACCAAGTTCTATCGTTCTAAGAGAAAGAGTCACGCGTCGTATCACTGTTCCGAGCAAAAGTGAAGTTTTCGAAATTTCGTTTGACAGAGGATTTAAAGGTAACGTAGCAAACAAACACTAAGTGAGAGAGATGAAAAGATGAATGAGAGGCTCGCGCGAGTGTAAGCAGGAAAGGTAGATAGATAGCAGTAGGATAGAGATAGAGACAGAGAGAAAAAACTGAAATAAAAATGTTGCGTATAGAAGAGCTCGTACCTTATGCCCACTGTGCAGAGTTTCTCTGTAAAGTAAAACAGAAAAGAGAAAAGTTAGAAAAAATTCACACACGCAAACAGTAGATACAATAGAGATAGATACAATTGTAAAGGCTCAAAGTAGTCCAAGTGGAAAAACAACCATAAATCTAGACAGATGTCGCTCTCTACGGCGCCATCTAAAAATTAACCTTAATATGAGAAGAGAGAGAGAGAGAGAGAGAGAGAGAGATACAGAGATAGAGACAGGAAGAGAAAGAGAGAGAAAACGCATAAAAAAGATAAAGAGAAAGATAGGATAACAGAGGGAATACAAAGAGAAACAGTTATGCAGATGGGACAAAAATGTGGCTGTAATGGAAAATTATGCGATCTTCTTTCATAGTTTCTTTATCCTTCTCGCTCGTATTTTTATCATTATTCAGATTTATCTATGCTAAATAAAGCGTTTTTATGATGATTCCTTTAAAAGGCGGAAAGGCCGTTACAAATTAATATAGTCTCGGCGAGAATGACTTTTCAAAGGTTTATCGTGCACGGGAATAATATCGTCGACGTCCAGGAACGACGTTCGCGGAAGATGATATTATAGGTGTAAATAACTTATGGGGTCAGTGAATTCGGCGCTATTAGAGGAGGCGTCGTCGGATCGCCGCCGGGAACCAGCTGCAAAATTGTGCGGAAGCTTCGTCGAGAATGAACACAATTGGCTGGATCAAATTGTAATTAGCGAACGCTCACAGTCCCCCGAATTAGGAAGATTCGCGGGAAACGCTCGTCTGTCATTCCGCGATAACGCGCTAGCCCACAACTACCATTTTACAACTACAATTACCACTGCATTAGCACGATTAGCTGCAGGGGGTGGGGGCGGGCAAGGAAGAAAATTCCTCTCGTCCTCTTGGACCGGAGTAGCATCGCTACAATTCGGGGGATGATGATTCCTCTCGTAGCGGGCGCGAGATAAAAAACGCAACGCGTTCTACCCCACCAGCGCACCATCACCATCACCATCGTCATCGTCATCGTCATTACAAGGCAGAGACTCAAAAGCGAGGGCGGTTCCGACTAGTACAAGTGACCGCGCGCGTGTGCTGACGCTCATGGGGGTGTGAGAGTTTTACCTACCGATGGTGAAGAGGTCGGTTGCTGACGGCCCGATGATGACGGCTGGACCGTCGATTCTCCGATTCTCGCAACGTCGACTCGAGCGCAAACGCAATTAGGTATGCGTTAGGTTGGCATGCGAGTCGTTAAGTGGCGTCGACGGCAGTGACGGCGGCATTGGAGGGAGGCGAATCTCCGAGCAACCTGCGACCTGGTGCAGCAGCACGTCGAGTTGCATACGTGCGTAATCGCATAAGGAGGAGCTGGAAAGGCGACTGGCTCGTGAGGAATTTGGCGGAGCCAGCAGCTACACTGACGCGCGCACATCGACATCCACTCTCGTCCGCGAGTGCGTGTGCGTGCGTATTACCAGGACCACCTCCTGCCCAAGGTATTGGGCCAATTAATTCAAGACGCAGGCACGTAGTCGATTTGACGAGAGTCGTCGAGCGGAACGCAACGGATAACCAACTTCCCTTTACATGCGTTCCGGATTTGCTCGTCGATTCCTCTCTTCCTCCTCCTCCTCCTCACTCACTCTCTCTCTCTCTCTCTCTCTCTTTTACCCTCCCCCTCCCACTACTACACGTCTAGTATCAAATCCGACATTCTCATCACCCTTCCCTCGCATCCCGGTCAAATCCCCGGCTACGGAGGTTCGGTACATGGTCGCTTAAGCCGTCGTCGCAGTATCCGAGACCCTCAGCGAGCCGAGCCGAGCCGATCCGATCCGATCCGATCCGGAATCAATGCTAGAAGCAAGATATCATCATGTACACACGTGACGGAGAGACATTCGCGGTGGCTACTCTTAATTAAGAAGACACCTTTTCTTGCCTCCTCCATGCTCCCCGATCAAGTCAGCACACGCCAGTTATCTCAACTTATCATCGTCCTCGACTCGCCGTCGTTTTTGAATCGTTCCTCGGCTAAGACCGGAAGTTCTTTCGGGGATGGTGATGGTGGTTGCTCGAGAGGAATCCAAGTGTATGGTATCGGTAGTTTATCGTGGGCGAGCGTGCTCGTGCGGAAAACTTTGGGGGTGACGCGACTCCTCGGAGTTGGTTCGAGAGGAATATTTGGCTAGCTCAACTCCCCCCCCCCCCTCTGTCTTTCACGCATGATGCATAATGCATTTTTCATGTATATCAGTCGACGCGCGTAGTAGACTTTGGTAGGTTCGCATAAATTACTCGCAATGAAGAGACCCTGTGCTTGCCGCGATACACCCCTTCCTCCCCTCTGTTTTGCTTTGGATGGTCGGCCGCCGGTTTTACACAGTGATATCCACTCGACGGACGTAGTAGAACCGCCGCCGGGAGTGATATCGACGGTACCGGAAATGCCACTCGAAGAGGCCGGGGGCAGTGACGTCCACGCGCAGTTCCCGCGTGTGCGAGGACTCGTGGGGCGCTCGGACGCACTTGGCCATGTCCAGAGGGGCCTCGGTAGCTACAGGTAAACGTAATTAGGACTCGATCGAATGGGGTAAGCACCGAAAACCTTCTCTCTCAAATTCCTCCTACCTCCGACGAAGCGCAAAATTCAGATCCAAAGGCCAGTGCCAAAAATCGCTTTAAAAAGAGCCAAGGAGAGGATTCGAAAATTCACCCCCTCCTCGTTCGCGAGAACGCTACTGTGCTCCTCTCCTCCCCCGTCCCTTCGAGGCCGCCTTGCTCGAGGCTGTAGGACCAAACGAATCTGGGCTAATACGATTGGGAAGAGGAGGAGGGGCATAGTAGGAAGGGAGGGACTCCACGGCCTCTATGATCCATTGTGCTCGATATCTGGCGGCCACTTGAATTACGCAGTTGGTTATCGGGCACGTTCGCGTTGACAAGGTTACCTGGCCGCTTGACCAAGCAGTTAATAGGAGCATGCGTGCGTGTCCACTGGCTAATATCGCGCTTCACGCTGCGTTTCCGAAATTCTGCCGCCGCAGCCTCGGGTAAAGGGCGAAGACGCCGTGGAAACGAGAGTCGCTCGAGATCTCGCCGCTCTTACACTCGTCGCACCACCCCCACACGCAGCTCCGACAGTCCGCTCGACCTCGATCGACAATGTGCGTTTGGCGTTTTTCTCCTTTTATTTAATAAATACGCCGGGAGTTTTGCGCGCAACTATGTGTTTGCACTGCGCGTCGACTGACATTTCGGCTAACCGCAGGGAACTCGCGCGCGCGCGAGCGCATTGATTGCGACGGAACTTTTAATCGAGCATTCGACAATGTGTATCGCCTGCCATTTATTTTATTTTCATCGAGCCCGTGTGCCCTCGTGCCGTTCGCTATAAAAATATATTCCACCGAGAGAATTAATAATGGCCCATAAACTGTAATAAATGTCCTATGCAAAACGTATGAATTCGCAACGGTCGACGTTATAATAAATACAATACTTCGTTAAAGATTAAAGGGCGTCCGTTTTCTCTATGGGTGCGCGTAGCACGTTTTTAAAATCCGATATCGCATTACGGGAGAAATTCTGCCCGTTGGCTTTTAAGGGGGACATTGATCCGTCACTCGCAAAAGAAGAAGAAGAAGAAAAAGAAGAAGAAGAAGAAGAAGAGACATCGGCAAGGGTGGTTCGAAGAGGATGAGAGAGGAAAAAAAGCTGCCGGACCGAGTAGCAAGTTCGCGTAGAAGCGGCAAAGGGAAAAGTGGGAGTATGGGTGTAAATGGAACTGGAGCGCTTCCGGGGGTTGGAACTCGAGATATTCGCGGGGGGAAAAGTCGAAACGTTTAGGCGTTGCAGAACGTTTACAGCGGCGCTAATGAGTCGAAAGAGAAACTTTTCCGTCATCCACGCAAATGAGGCGGGACGCGATGCCTCTCCCTCCCCTTCCAGCCCTCCAATGTGGCACGCCAGAGATTAATCGCGATCGAACCCACCCCCTGCTCACCCTCGGTTACCCACTGAGCTACCTATTGTTCCTACCGTGACAAAAGTCTCGAGTGTTCCGAGCAACGAAAAACCCCGCAGTCTCCGGAACCGTCTGCTTGATCGCTCCGGCTGATATTAAACGACCTTTGAACTCTCGAGACTTCGATCAGCCTCATAAGATCGACGGTGAATTAGCTCGGAGCGAGTCGAATTTCAGGCGGCCTTGGCGGGTTCGTACGCCAGAGACGCGGTGCGTCAAGAAATGTCAAATGGAAGAATTACCATGGCACTTTCAAGAAAAATATATGAAAGCTCGACGTCGTCGACAGCGGCGAAGACCACGGAACATATATCAATTTCACAACTGTCTGAAGAAATTATTCCCTTTGTATTAGCCGCTATGAAATTACGCCTTCAAAAGAATTCCTATTTTAAGTGGTAGCACAGACTATGGAAACGAGTATGGTGCTGCATCTTTTGATACTTAAAGCGGGGGAAAACTGAAGAAGCAGGTATGATCGTGATGGAAAGCCGACGGTGGGAGGAGGAGGAGGAGGTTTTGCGAGAGAAGAGTAAAAAAGCCTGGAATGGAAGATGGTGCAAATAGAGGGTGAGGGAGCGCGAAGGTAGTAGGAGGAGGTGGGTGGAGAGGGATGCAAAGGGGGAAAGCAAAGGAAAGAAATTCCCCCCAGAATGGGGACTCTGCTGTGCCCCCTCCTCCCCCGCTAGGTGGAAAGAGAGATGGTTTCCGAGTTGGTATGAGTACGTCAAGCACAGCGTGGCCTCGGGCACGCGAGTGTTTCGAATTTCCAGGCTTGCATCAACATATACGAGGCCGCACACAGATGCACATATTTATTTACGTGTCTACAGGCGAATGTGCCGGCAAAATAATATCGCGGTCTGCATATCGTACTCTTTGCGGATGAAATCTGTCGTAAAGTCTCTCTTCTCCTCTGCCTCTCCCTCATCACTCTCTCTTTCTTCCCGTGAATGTTTAAACGTTCATATTACACAACGGGGGAAAAATGTCTGCGCTAACTCTAGCGGAGAGTTACACGCCACGCACCTACGTATACATCTGTATAAATCTTTTATCAGGTATTCCCGCGTATCGCGCTCGGTACGGAATGACGTCAGCGCGCATGTGTGCGCGCGTGCAAGGAAAAATCGAAAGCTACGTAAATACATTGAAAATGAAAATTCAATCTGGATTTAAGATAAGTAAAGGGGATTTTAGGAGAGGGAGAGAATTTGTTTAAAGAAAAATGCGAGAAAATTTGAAGGTCCGTTTGGGGGGGTTCGTAAAGGGGAGAAAAGTCCGAGCGTCGAGATTCCAGGTGTAACTGGGTAAACGCGGCGTTAGTCGGGGGAAGGGGGCTTGTGTATTATCCCCCGGAATGTTCCTTCGGCCAATTGATGAGAAGTTGGAGCGTTTCGATCAGGTAGCTTTGTGGAGAAATTAAGGGAGGCGCGGAGGAGAGAAGATTGCGGTAGCTGCAGCCTTTCATGCATACAAATAGGAGGAAATCGAGCGAAGCCAGGACATCGAGAAGACTCTTTGCTTCGCTAGAATCCTATTTCGAGTGGAAAGCCTCCCCGGCCGACCTGTCGACCTACTTTCGCCAATGGGAATGTCGAAGCTCTCTGAAAGGAAGCGGAAGTCGAAGAAAAGTACGAGCGCGCGTGGGCCGAATCACGGTTTCGTCGACTTTCGCCGGTGATTCTCGCACCTCCGGCTCTCCTGCGCGTCTGAGTTCTCGAGGACTCTGCTGCAAATATCTCATGTCTCACCCCCCACCCCCTCTCGACATCCGAGGGAAGGAACCGATTCCTCCAGCATTTTTCAATAGGAAAATTCTCCGCTCCGCGGGCCTCTTCCCTCTCCCTATGATTAACGCGTAGTCTCTTCTCAGACTCTCTCCCCTCCTCCACCCCCAGTTACATGCATTCGATTGGAAAATGCAGTTGTAAAAGCCTTTTATCGTTAAGCCCACGGCACAATTACACGCGCGTTCCTTGCACAGTCGATTTCCTTTGAACGCCGCCACTGCCGCCGCCGCCGCCATATGTTAACCGGATCACAACATTTTGGGATTATCAAGCAGCGATGTTGTGCGGGAGACAATTGAACGGTAATTTTCAAGCTTTGCAAACGTAATTAGTGGGAAAGGTTCATGACAATTCGCTGCTACGAAACAGCGCTGGTAACGGTATTCCGTTTGATCTTCGCACGCAAATGTTTACGAACCCATTAGAGCTCGGATTGTCTCGTAGCGGGACCTATTTGTTCATTGGATATTTGCTTTCAACCTATATTCGTATTATTGTTTACTTCGGATCACAATGGCCAACTTGAAAATTACATGCACCGTGCAAATGCATTGGTCGAGGAAAAACAAGCCGATCAACCAGCGCAACGCGACGCGACTCTTTTGGATCTTGCGCGAAATTTCACGCGGTTCGCAATTTGTCGGTAGTAGAACGTCGCCGCGATAGGAGAGGATAAGAGAGCGCGCGTTGAGAAAAAGGGAGGAAACGAATTGACCGAGGATGGGGAAAATGCGGAGGAACCGCCGACACGTATTACTCTAATCCCATTCTGTAATCCCTAGCGCGATTCCTGCGGGAACCTTTCGCCTCGGAAATCTCCTCTTTCGCGGGACAAACAGAATTAAAAGCGAGCTGGTCGTTTGGTGCTTGCGTTAAACGCGATTAAATATCAAAGCCTGCCAGCCAATCCACTGAGAGAGTCTACGCTGATGCTACCCCCCCCCCCTCCCACCGCCACTAGTCCAGGGCCCATTATTCAGACTTAATTAGGACCAAAAGGGGTCAACGGTACCGCGGATAATCTATTACCCACCCTTCGTAAGAGACTTACACTTTCGTCCGCTTCTTTCTCGATTTCTTTCACTCGCAATGGGAAAACAGTGAAAGCACACGATGAAAAGTCTGACAATCGCTTCTGGCGGCGAGCAATCAGCCAGGTCTTGCGGAAAGCGAATAACGTTATTTTTATACACGTCTATTTCTGGAACTACGATAAAAGACATTTTTACATAGCGATTTGATATCGCGCGATTTCCACTTGGCGATAAGTTGCTGATAAAGCAAGCTTTTAGTTGATTCTACGATATCCTATATATATGTTTCGCGTGTGAGAAAACGGGAGAGAGAAAAAGAGTAAATAAAAATCGGTAGGAGGAGGAAGAAGCAAGTGAAAGGAGGAGGCTTTCGTTTTTCTCCGTTCCTCCTTCTTTTATTTCGTTTGGGTTTGTTTTCGCGATAATTTCATTGAAGCGCGTCGCGCAACATCCTGCCTCGTAGTGGTGCACTTGGTGGTGCTCCTTTGTCGAAGAGCGCTTAATTCCGACGAATTATTATAAAACAACGTTACCGTTTCATTCGACGTTAAAACTCGGAGAAAAACAGGAGGTGAGCTCGCAACGAGGAGTAAACTCGAACACGAACTTGCAGAGAGGCGGAGAAAAATATAGAGACGGGAACATACTATGCGTCGTTTAATAATAATTCCATTGGAAGGATTCTCTCTCTCTCCCTCTCTCTTTCTCTCTCTTTCAGGCCCTCTTTGTCTCCCTTATTAGTAATCCGTGGCCGTGGACAAACGCGAAATTGGAAATGTCGGAGAAGCAGGAAACGCACAGGAGGAGGCGAGATGCGATTTATTCGAGAAAAAAAAGTAAGAGGTCGTCCTATTCACGAATTTAATGCACTCTGCGGAAATGACGTTTCAGCAGTGTTTTACTTTTTTACCGCGGCTCCGCATTTAGAGAACTATAAATTTCAAATACTTCGGCTCTCTCTCTCCTCCCCTCCCTCTCTCTCTCTGGGGGATGATTTCATGCAAAATTGATCAGAGGAAAGAGACTCAAAAACACGCGCGCGGAGTTTTTCGTCGAAAGATAAAAAAAAAAAAATAAAGGAAAAGCACGGTACACGTCGGTGCAGCTACTGCGTTAATTCGAAACATTTACAGGGGCATTTTCAATTTTAATCCTCATTATTATTTGCGATCCGCCTCACCGCCCGGGCCGATTGTCTTGCTCATTGAAATTTCACGCATTTTCCAAAATTTTCGCGTGCCGGTAATGAACGGTGCTCCGGCCCGCTTCTGCACAACGAAGATCCATCCACGTATGCGTGTGTCCCTGTATGTGCCTGCGCGAGAATTTGTTCGTATTTTATTCCAACGAATGCAACATTAATCCTGCGTAAAGAGAAATCGGCCGGAGCCACATTTCAGCGAGGATGTATCGGGATTGTGGCGAGGATTTGAAAGAGAAACGGCAACTTTTTCCATTTACCGTGGCCCAATGAATACGGTTTTAAGCTGCTGGTTTCGATTTTAACGAATGGGTCAACAACTTCCAATCGCAGATGCGATTATTATTCGTTATTTCATCTTTAATCCGCCCGTTTGCGGCTACGTTCATTCCAATCGTCGATCCTTGCCGAGCCAGGATTTACGCGAAACAACTTGTAAATGTTCCATTTAACTGGATTCTAAAATACGCGATCAGAGTACAGAACTGCTTTCATCCCTTGGATTTGTTGCAACCTCCCCGGAAGATGGGAAATAATTGAGAGAGAAATATATATATATATCCTCCCCGAGATGGCACAATCTTACCGATTTTTTCTTACCGAACCAACGAACGAACGAACGACCTAACGAACGGGATAGGAGAAGGGGACCAAAGAGAGGAGAACTAGCGTTTGAACAGTCGTAATTTAGCAAATCGTTAATGAGGCAGCGGTTTTAATTGGCTCTCGTCGAAAAATGGAGGAGAAAAATAGGGCGGTCCGAAGGGTAATTAGCCGTTTATAAGTTTGCGGCGAGAGCGAAGCAATTTCACGATAAAAACCAATGTCTCGAGTAAGTCGCTCTGGCAGCGATTAAGTTTAGCATCGAGAGCTACAGATTCAAGGAAGAACAAGAAGAACTGGAAGAAGAAGAAGAAGAAGAAGAACAAGAACAAGAACAAGAAGAAGAACAAGAACAACAACAGCAACAACTAGAAGCAACAGAAGAAGAAGAAGGAGAAGAAGAAGCAAAAGCAGAAGAAACTCGGAAACTGGAAGGTTTCTAGAAGGCGGCCGTTCGAAGTTTTAATGGGGCTACGCGAGCAACGCAGTTCAACATGAAATATGTAAAAGCGTAAGAATCCATTGGGCACAATGCGCCACATAATCGTACAACGGCCATTGTTCCCGTTACAATGCAGCGTATACAAAATGCAATTCCGATAAAACTTGTAGCGACCGCCACTCTGACATCCTTAAAGCGCAGCTATGAATCTTTCAGATCTACTTGCATAATTGACCGTGACGCGTTTGGTAGCTTAGTTGCGTGGTTGTCCAGTCCCCTTCCCCCCAAATGTCCACCCTCAACCACGGAAGGGTTGACTTCAACTCAATTTAAAATTGCCCTAAAAAAACTTGGATTCCAACTAGGCGAGAGGGGATGAGTTTTTACCAATCCCCATCATTTATGGTCAACAACAACCCCCCACCCATTGGTCCGCGCAGGTGGTGCCTGTGTACCAGACACGTACACGTATTCGCAATTTGCAATATTATTAAGAATGCACTTTAACAGTGGGATAAAATTCTACGGTTTTCCGGCCATTCTGCAGCGGCGCCATCTTCAAATTTATGCTCATGTATACTCGCGCGGCATTACTGAAATTGCGCTTTAACGGCAGCGTAAACTTTTTTAATCCTGCACTCTTGCCGCGGCGCCGTCTTCGAATTTACGCTTAGCTCCATCGAGGACATTATTGAAATTGCGCTTCTTCGGCACTCGGGTAAAAACCCCTAATACCGCTAATGGCCATCCGCGCGCGTGCCTTTCGATAGACCCGTAGGAAATTCCATCGTCGTCGATTCCCAAGGCTGTGAATAACTACCATCCAACCTCAACCCTCTCCTCCTTCCCCTTTCTTCCTGCCCCTGGGCCAAGAAATTGCACGCTCGCTTCCCCAAGGGTCCGACGACCAAATCCCCTTTTCCTGTGCTTCTCCAATGGGCAATAGTCGCGCGGCCATTTCGCTTTTCCTCGACATTCACGAGTTTTTCATTGTTAATTTCGTTTGCAGCAGCCCGTTCCTCGCTTCTACGTAAAAGCCCCCGGCTACGGCCACGGTCTCTTTGTAACTCGCTGCAAGATCAAGAAAATTCCGCGAATTTGCTAAAACTCATACGTCGCTCAAGTTTACAGAGGACGCGAGTCCGTGCACCACCGGGGGGAAGAATTAGCATTTTAATCGTTTATTTAGCGGTGGATGACGAAGGAGACGCGCCGGTCCACTGACTTTCCGGTCACTCGTCCATAAAAATACAGTGGGGAGGAGAAGCGCCTCGGTGCTCAGTCTTTTTCTTCGGGGTAGGACAGGAGGAAAAAGCGGAGGATCGATATCGGCCACTGCGGCCTGTCCGCATCCCCGAAGGGAGCGGCAGATCCGGAAACGGAGACTCTGTACCCTCCGCCAGAGAGACTAGTCTCTCGTTTGCATACTCGTTTGCTCCCTCCTTGTTTTTAATTCGGTCAGTCCGAAGAGACCGCGTCACCTAATTAGCTTGTTTTACATGCTATTACACACTTCCCGTGGGAGGGCGGCAGCTAGATGTTCCGTCCGTCCTCGTCCTCCCCTCTTCAACGAGAAATTTCGCACACCTAATACGCGCGTTTAAAAATAATGCGAAACGAGCGAAGGGGCGCGCGAAACTCGAAAAATTCCTAGGTCGACTATTTCTGGCAGGCTCTCCTCTTCCTCGAGAATGATTTTCTTATCGATCTCGAACGATACCCGGGCAGACTGCGTCCAGACGTCGTCTCTGGCTTTTAGGATAAGCAACTTCCCGAAAAAGAGATTCTCCATCTCTTTCTCTCTCGCTCGCTCGCTCGCTCCATGTAACCGAGTTCACTAATTTTATCGAACGGCCCAGCAGCGAGATTATTGAATTGAAATCGAATCGGCGCCGGATGAAAACAATTTGATTGTCAGATCCAATGTGAAAAAGGCAGTTGAACGGCTCAGGATTGCGGGGACCGAGCGCGAAATGGCAGAATCAACAGTTTGCTAGTTAGAGCATCCTGTTCCGTAAGTATTTTTCTCCGACTCCTACCTTTTCCCTCGCGTTCGTCCGACGGAGAAAAGTACCGAGAATAAAATAAGCAGACTAATTCGATCGAGGAAGCGGAGGGGGAGGGTGGAGGATATCGAAGGGTTATCGTTGGGAAATCCGAACGCGATGCACTCCAAGGGAACCCTTGGAGAGGGCAGGAGTTTTTCCATGGTTAAATCAATCGGGGAATTTTATAGGCTTGCGTCATCGAAATTGAATCGAAAGATAGGGAGGTGTGGGAGTCGGTGGATGGATGGGACTAGTAGAGAGACTGTGCGCAACTGTCCATTCCCAGCCGTTAATCCAGACAGGGTTTCCGGCCGATGGGTAGACGCCAAGCACACTGGCGTCGAAAGCTCAAAGGATGGCTAAATTATGACCCTAATGTGGCCACGCATCCTCCCCTTCGGCGCCATTGCACTCGTTCTCCCGTAGTAGCCTCCCCCTAGCTCTATACGCTCATCGAATTTCCTCCTGTCGAACATTCGATTCCCATAACATAATAACCAGCCGAAATCTCGATACTACAGAATTCGACAAATAATTAGGAAGGAAATGCCGAAATCATCCTGAAACTCCTAAAAAATTGCGACTTCTAAATACTGGACGAATGCTCTTGGAATTTCCGGCAGATCAAACAACGTTACCAGGGTTTTATCCCTAATTACAAATTGGCCGATGGAAGTTTGCCATGAAAGCCGAGCACCAATAGCAAAGGAGGTGAGGGGGGTTGTTTCCTGATGCGAGCATACATGAATCGAGCGGATCAAATTTCGAGGTTTCGCGGTGAAATCCGCTCTTAAATCTTCTTCGGAGAAAGGATATGGAGGTAGTAGGAGCGAAGGAAGGGAAATTCAATAGCCGTCAAAAGTCGCGTCTCGTGTAAATGTGAGAAAGGCGCGTATTCGTGGGCATACGGAGGTACGACTGTCGATGGATTTATTATTTGTCGAGCGATTTGTCATTTGCGGGGTAGCGTCCTTTTTGATCTGCCTGTACACTCCGAGGATCGTGATATTTCCAGACACTCCACTAGTGCCCCTCCCATCGTTTATACGTGACTTTCGGGATAGGTTTTTTCCCCGGGAATTAGCCCTAAGAAAATAGTCACGATCAAACGAACTAGGTAAAATCGCATCCACCCTCCCCTCCCAATACGTCAGCGCCATTCACTTATCGAATTAAAATAGCATCTATAAATCAAATTGAAACCATCGGCGGCTCTGGAATGGTGAGCGAAGTGCTAACTGATAGAAACATGGAAAAAGGACCAGGGGGAAAGGTCGAAGGGCATTCGGGGGAGGAGGAAGCATCGCGAGAGAGAGAATGGAACGCAGGACGATTGCCCGCGAAATACATACGTCACAGGACACTGTGTGTCAGTCTTAATTAGCGGGCTCTGCCATCGATGCCGGGAAGCTATCAAACACGGGCCGCTGCCACGTTACGGTCGTTAATAAAATTTTGTGGGGCAGCGGACATAAACGGAAGCCACACGCTGCTCGCTCGCTCGGTCCTTCGACCTGAAGGGAATTTACGCGCGCGCCACGAGCGCTCAAAGTTTTCGCAAAAAAAAAAAAAAATTCAATCCTAGTCACCGTAAAAATATGCCGCTCCACTCTTCGGGCCGGTTCCAATGCCCCTCGCCGTCTTTTCAAAAGTAACAAAAGAAAGAAAAGTAAAAAAAAATCAATATCTTTTTAAGAAAATAATAGAGGCGACGATTATGGTCCATACTTTTTCAAAAGTTACGCACACGAGTTCTAACCGATGAATACCGGCGACCCCCTGCCTGCAACCCCTTCCGACCCTTCCCAACCCCAGCAACCAGAGCAGCTTATCTGCGCTCGCCGGAAAATTAGTTACAAAAGCTTGAAATTTTCGACTGTGGACAAGTTACAAAATGATAACTGGCCGGACGATAATGGGCTACAGCGCGACAGAACGACGTCAAAATGGTTGGCTGAGCGCGTCGATAACGCGCAATACGGGCCACCCCCGCCCCCCGCTGCATGCGGGCCCTAAAATTCCGCGATGCTGTTCAAACGACGCGTAAACTTTCATTTGACGCTCGCGCGACGCGACAGAAACGCAATCAACGCAACCGACGCAACAAATTCTGCACGCGAGCGCACTCGCTCTTAATGCTGTTTTCGTTGTTGTTGCTGCTATTGTTGCACCGTTTATCGGCGGCGGAGGGGGGACGCGCGTCCCTGAAAAGATAGCGATCTGTCGTGCGTCGTCGTTTCGTGGATCGCGATTTGCGCGCGTCGTTAAGAAGCCGCCGATAGGATCTCGCCGAAGGTCATTAGGCGGCACACCCGTGTGTGCTCCGCCGATTCGTGAAATCCTCGCGTTCTCCCGCCGCCATCGCGGTCGCGAAATCGAGCAACCTCGGAGGTAACCACGAAACTATCCGCGGAGCTCGGCCAATTTCTAGGGCATCTCTCTCTCGTTCCTACAAAGGAAACGACCGAGTTCCGGTAGTCCCGCAGAGGCTTCCGGGTGCAGCGTCCAAGAGCGGGCGACGGATCACGCTCCCGACGACTTTATTAATTTAGTGGCGTTTCATATGTTTGGGCTGACGCATTAAGCAGAGTCGACAGCCCGGGCGCGCGCCTATATACAATGAGGCTTGTTTCCCGGATGCTGCAGTCCGCGTCGATGTTCAAATAGTCATAGTAACGCGCCCGCCGTGGTGGCATGGTGCCACGATCTATTATCGTCAAGACAGCGTCGTTAAAGCAGTAGTGAGCCTCTCCGAAACGAGCATCCGTCCCGACAAGAAGATTTAGTGTCGCTAAGCGGACGAATGATAACGATGATAACGCGAAGCTACCATAAACCCCGTACGGTGCACACGAGCATTAATAACGAACAATGAATGCGCTTTGCACTCGCACGCTTTTCCGAAACCCACGCAATGTGTGTGTGTGTGTGTGTGTGTGTGTGTGTGTGTGTGATCATGTCTGTTGCTTTGAATCTCTTCGACGATTCTTTCCCTCTCCCCCCTCCTTCACCCTTCTCCGCGACGCGCAATCATCAATCAGAACCACGCCACGCAATCGCGCGCGCGCGCGCACATACACGCATACACGTCGTGTGTGAATGGTTATGGATGCTTGCGTAGCTGGGCCGAAAGGTCTGGCTCGAAGGTCCCAGGGAAAATCTATGGAATTTCTCTCCTTCGCTTCCGGTGACCGAGTTGAATTTGCAAAGGCGACGCCGCGCTATGCCAGAACGATCGTTATGGGGTCCCCCCCCCCGCCGTCGCCGCCATCGAAAAGTTGGAAAAATCGATATTCCAGGACCGTGACGAAACTGTCGCGCGCGTGGTAATGGCCCATAGAAATCTCTGCGATTTGAAACGATCGGGAGAATAATTGGCCATGCGAATTCATACGCGACTACTATGGGGTTCTGTGCGATTATGATTTTAGAGGCAGTATGCGTGTTTATGAAAGCGAGTGGGTCGAGAGGGGGTGGAGGAGGAAGTGGAGGGAAGTCAGTCCGGTCACGTTAAGTAGGCGAACTCGTAGAGGGATAATAGAAAAAGAGTGACTGAGTGGGAGTGGGAAGCTGAGGGAGAGGAGGGAAGAACTGGATGCACCCGCAGTATGAATGCCAGGTAATTGCTGCTACGGGGGAGGGAGGTCGGGCGGTGTACCGGCTAGATCCTCTCCTCCTCCTCTTCCTTTCATCCCTATATCCACGTCTCTCTCAATTTTCCGACGTACCATCTCCCATCTCTTTTTGCTCTCTATATTTCTATTTCATGCCACTCCTCCTCCCCCCATCCTCCACCACGCTATCTTCCGCCCCTCCCGCACGCGTTTCTTTCTCTACCCACGCAGGCCAAATTGGCCCGCAGTTGCCAGTGGGTACATTACCAATGCATCACCGCACATCTGCCGATTGAACTTTTTGATGCAGCCAACCTCCCTCCCTCCCTCCCTGCCACCTAGTCAGTCAGCCAGCCTGCCCCATTCTCCAGGGCGCGCTGACCGTCTCAAATCTAGCCGCAATGGCGCTCTAGTATTTATATCGATGAATACAGGCCTGCTGCCGCAACCCTCCGCCAATTCGTGTCAATTCAATTTCCTACATTTTTCAAAGCCCCCTGTGCACTTTTTGCCGCGCTTCTTTCTTTCAATCACTTCCGGTCGCATCGAAAATGTTACGCTTCGAAAATCGCCGTTCGCCGAGTGCCAGCCAATTCGCTCGCTCATTCGCTCGTTCGCGACACCATCGACCACCACCGGGAGAGCTGAAAGCATTTTAATACTTTTGCCACCACCATTCTTTGCGCTTCTTTGCTTATTACCCTCTTCAAATATTTTCGCTCCCAGCGGCTGGCGAATGGTGTCAAAGGGAAGTGCGCCGAGATGAAAACCCGTGTTTCTATGAATTATGGAATTAAAATCGTATGAAAATAATGGGAAGAAGGAGAAGCGCGAGAGTCTGGTGTTATTCTTTAATAAGTCTAACAAGACTTTTATTCAGGAATCTTTTATGAGGGTTATGCCAATGGAAACACACCGCGCTTCAAATCAATTTAAGACACTGCGCAAAGAACTGTGGGAAGAACTAGCAAAAGGAATGCCGCCGCCGCCGCCGCCAATTCCTAATGATATTTACGATCTTTTATCGAGAGTCTTTATCAGACACGTCCAACGCAAATATTTATAGTGTATAGAGTTTCTCAAATATGACGCAACGACCCGGCAATTGAAAAATGACTTTCTTTAGAAAAAGTAGGGGGTGCGTTGTTCTATTTATAGCCGGAAGACACCCGGCAGAGCACAGTCGAACATTATACACTACTATTTTCTCTCTCGCTGGTAGCAGTAGTGGTAGTGGTAGTGGTAGTGGTAGTAGTAGCAGTAGCAGTAGCAGTAGCAGTAGCAGTAGCAGTAGCAGTAGTAGTAGTAGTAGCGTTTTCTCTTTCGGTTTTTTGGCCGAGAACCCGAAGCCAGTTATTAAACGTGCCACTCTCGCTAATGATTTAATCATATTAGATTCTCCGTGGATGTAATTTGTTGGCTGGCGCGATTCCACATTAATAAAAACCCATTAACACTGCTCGGTGAAGGCTGCTTCAAGCGCGTTTAAGCACATGGACACGAACACACGTGAAACGAAACGAATATAGATCCTAGATGTGATAGAGTTACGAATCGTCAGTTCCAAAAATAATTGCAGTCTCAAACTATAGCGATAAGTTGATCATTCGTTGAGAGGAGGAGAATCGGGTGTTTCATCGCACTCTGCTTTTAGCCTTGTGCCAAACATTCGTACGTTTTTATGCAAAGTTGATGCGAGTACGCGTTTCCCTATACCCCACGTACGGAGATCCATAGGGTAATACTAGAAATAGATCCTGGGGTAGGCGATTGAAGCTTCAAACTATAATTATCCTCGTACGATAGAAAATACGAATGCGAGATACCAGACAGAAATTCCAAAAACTTTTATGTGACCGTATGTTGATAAAGCACATCTGTCCAGAAAGGAAGAAGTTACCACCCGGAGCCAAATACCGACCGAAACTCCGGGCAAATAGAGAAATAAATTTCGCGTTTCCAGTATGTTTTTCTCAAATTTGGATTCATTGCGCATTCATGGCAATATGGCGAAGAGCTTGAAACATTTTTTTTTCCTTTTTTTTTTAAGCGCAATTTCAGAAAAAAGGAACAGGAGAGACGGGAAGGAAGAGAGAGACATTCCCGATAGAAGGAAATTATTTAACGCTAGACTCGTTTCACGCGAAAGATTGCTCTTTCGCGAAGAAAAAGAATCATTAAAATAGTCTCGGCACAAATACTAATTATACGCTAGCGCCTCGTCGGCTATTACGAATATCTTTGTCACGTGCCGCTGTACGCAGAAGCTGAAATGGGCCATTAGTGGCAAGGTACGCACGTGGACTCATGCTAAAGCAAATAAAACGTAAAGCAACCGATGATGGAAATGGGAAAGGAGACGAAGAGTCGGGCAGAAAAAGCATTTTTAACATCGAGTACACGCACACGCGTACGCAACACGATCGTCCGTCTTCCTCAATACTCGACTTTCATTCGCTTATCCCCCCACTCTACTCTCTCCTTCCCGCCCCCCTCTCTCTCTCTCTCTTTTTATTACAACTTTAATTGCTGGAGAATTGGCAACGTTGGTCGGCACATTCAAGTTTACGTTAACTTACTTTGGCGTCGATACTTTCGTGCAACATTCTCTCGTCTTTTTCTCGTAAAGCACGAACGAGACCACACACACGCACATTCACACGCTCACACACGACGCACGCACATACACTACGCCAGCGAGTGAAAGCGCGCGCGCGCGCGTTACACGTACGTTAACACATTGACCGGAGAGCCTCGCGTAACGAGAGAATTTTTTATCTCGCATTTTCCTGAAAATTCTCTCGTCTCGCGGCAATCGCGTACGACCTTGGCTCGTGCAGGTCGCCGTTGAAGAAAAATTGAGGAGACTTACCCGTTCATCCTGCGACGTCAAGTCCAAGCGATGGTAGACCGGTGTGTTCGGCGGCACGTTGAGGTTAAGTTGCTCGCGGCGGACCGTTGACGTACGATGAACGAGTTTCCCGGCACAATCAAGGACGATCACAGCGACAGCAACGTCTCGACGCACGCACCCAAAACAACAGGTTGCATGTGACGCTGGTTGCAAATATGGTGGCTTTCCGTGAAAAAAAAAGCGAGCCACCGAGAGCGGTACACGTCAAACCGTTATTAAAACTAAGGTCCTTTCGACGACGAACACGCGCAACCTGAGCTTCTCTCTCCGTTTCTCCAACGCGCGCTTTGCTCGTTCCCTCGCGCACACCGTCTCCCTCTCTCTGTTTCTCCACCAACCCTTTCCCCTCCCCGCCCCTCTCGCGCGGATCTTTCACTCAACGGCCTTCCCCCTCTCGCGCCCTCCTCGCTCGCTCCCTCTCTCTCGCGCACTACTCGTGACTGTCACTTTTTCACTCCCTCCCTCGCCCTCGACATTATCGTCGTCTCCGTCTCTGTCCCACTGCCGTCCTTTCTGCTTCTCGCGCGAATCTCCCGGAAAAAACCGCCAGCTTGTCAAGAAGAAGACTCGTCCGTAAAAAGCGGCCGAACAAGGAGGGAAACTCGACGCACACTGCGACAAGGGAACCGCCGCTGCAGCGTTTCCGGCATGCAAGCGCTCAACGAACGGCGCGCGAGGAGAAAGAGAAGAGGTGTGTGCACTGGCAACAGCGGCGGCGGCGGCGGCGGCGGAGGCGGAGGCGGCGACAACGGCGACGACGGCGACGACGACGACGACTCGAATTCTCTCCGACGAGGAGGACTCGGTCTCTCGAAACGTACACTCGCACTCGCACTCGACGACCGACGACGAAGAGACTACGCGCAACGCGGGCAAATTGACTCGATGACGAAATAACAACGGATTTGATTATGGCAACCGCGCAACGCGAGCCGAATCTTTCCTCCTGCTTTCGGCAAGTTTAGCAAGAGAACGCACGCTGCCACTTTCAGCGCCGCCGTCTCGCCTCGATAGCCAAACACGTCCTCCACCTACAGGCGACCGATTCAACCATCTAGCGCCATCTGCGAGGACCCTGGTTAACTCCGCACCCGCTGCACCGGAGTGTCGCCACTGCCGTTGTGCATCGACGAACGTTGCGCATCCTCTCCTCCCCTGCTACCATCCGTTGCTCTTGCGTGTTCCGTGGTTGCTGGCTGGCTGGCTGGCTGTTGATAAAACTCCTGTGGTCTTTCGTCGAGAAAACCGGAAGTTCTCCTGTTGGAGGAACCGGAAGTGCCGGGATCCAGGATGAAACGATGGAAGGTACGAGATACTATTCGTTTGGCTTAGAATTGGGTTTTTTTTACTGGTTCCCATTTTGCGCGGCGCACACGCGCTCGCTAGATGGACCCACTTGTACTGGGTTTTTTCATTTGAATTTTTTAACGGTTTTGTCGCTTTCGCGGTGAACAACACGCGGGGTTTTTGTCCGTGGGGTGGCTAGAGTTTAGAGGTAAGAGGTAAGAGCGTCGATCGGACTCTTTAAGGTCTATCAAGATTCTCCCGTACGAAGTTGGGTGATGCCTGAAGGCTTCCTCTATATTACTCAATCCGAAAATTGCAGATATCCTTGGTCGAAGTACTCCGGTGGACCGCAGCTGCAAGACTCTCTCCATGGTCTCTCTGAGGATGGAGAATAGCGAGGAACGATCTCAGACACAAAAGATGGATGATTTTTGGCAGTCTCTGTGAGAAATACCAGCATCTCTCTCACCTGTAGACCAATGCATCGGCAGCTTTGTAATGTTCCGCAGCTGCGGCGAAAACTACGCTGTTCGGTGGTAAGCAATCGGCGGCACGCCCGCATTTTCTATCACGCGCGGAATTTAAGAAAGCTATAATTCCATCGGTCTCGAAACTGTAAATATAACAGAGTATTACGACGAATAACTCGCGTGAAATCATTCATGATGGTAAGATTGGCAAGTTCCACGTTAGAGCTTTGGTAAATATACCGAAGAATGAACGCGTCTCTCTCATTAATGACATTCACGCGTAATAGTTCAAGTCAGTCGTAAACACAAACATTGAGCTGTACTTAACCACTTCTTGATATCAATGATACGTGATTCTCCTTCAGCTTCGAGAATAACGCGAACTTGTTTATTGCCCGTAATCTCTTTCAACTTTTCTGGAATACAATCCTCGTTATTTCTGTCGAGCGTGGCGACTGCTCCGAGATTGGAACATATATTTCTATACGCTTGATCGTTGGAAACTACTATAGGCTGTGCGAAAGAAAGGAGAATTTGATGAATTTTATAGGGGAAGTACAAGAGTCGAATTCCATTGGAGAAAAGTAGATTACCCGGGCACCGAAAACTCTTGTACAGAGGTCAACTGCGGCAAGGGCGGACTGGGATCGATCACTGTTGATAAAAATGTATTCATTCCTTTGCACGGAAGCTCGTCGACCCAAAGTTGTTAATGAAGAGAAATAATCTTCCATAATCACAGCAGCCTTTTTCATGGATAATTGCCTAGGTACTTTAAATACATCCTAATGGATAATCAGTATTTTCATCTTGAGAACTTGTGCATCGGTTATAAACATCGAGAAGAAAAGTTCAATCAAAACATAATTTCTATCTAACGAGCAAGCTTTCCTTCAAGTTTATATGCCAATGTATTATGAATATTCCGCAACGGAGCAAAACATAATTTAATTAATAACTATCCTGGCACATTACTTATTAGCTAAGCATGATTAAATCCTTTTACTCTATAATCAACCAAGCACGTTTCCGCAAAAGCTCCGCATGCTGGATAGTTGTGAAAGACGACCTCTTCGCCCCACATTAGACCTAATTTCTCGTCAGCCAGTTTACCCATTTCCAAGACTGTTCCCGTTGCTTCGAAACCCAATACCATAAGTTCCTCGGGAACTCGATAATGTTCACCACTCCAGAGTAAAACGTCACTCTCGGATATTCCGCAGTAATGAACATCTACGCGAACCTTTTGTAAGTACGTGAAATAGTAATCTCGTTAGCCCCGAGTAAACTTTCCTCTTAAATTTAATCTCAAAACATACTTGATCTGGTCTCAAAGTTTTTTCCTGAATATCTTCGATATTGAGAGTTCGAGGGCCATGCAACACTGCGGCTTTAATTATTCTATTTCTATTTACCTCGCGTATTATCTTCTTAGTTGCGCAGTGTATATTTTTCGACCAACTCGTGCGTACAAACATCCGCGTTATAGTATTAGATAAAATCATTATTTTCGAAAGTATATTGCAATTGTATAGCCTGTCAAAGACGCCAAGAAAACAACATCATCTTCTCGTGGTGAATTCTCACGACTTGTACAAACAACTGGTTAATCGTCTGAAGTGCATTTAATTTAATGTCAACAACGATCGATCAATACGATGCAGTACACTAACATCTGAATTATCGATCTATTCTTACACACTTTCATATTATACGAGCGTTTGATAAATTGATTGCTATTCAAAACGTACTCCGCTTAAACATTTTTCATAAGTAGTTTAAAAGGTGGCGAGAGTTGGCTCTCTATGAACCTTCTTCTTCGTTCTAAATTCCCTATAAGGATGTTTACCCGTTCACTGCTTTTGGCACTCGTTATGGCGCATAATGGAGAGCACAAGCCACTTTAATAATTAATGAAGAGTGTCTTGAACCTATTTCATTACAGGATCATTAATTACATATCTCGTGTGCAACGATGCTAGAGGCATCGTAACTCTATGGGTGGCGAAAAGGATGCTTTCCTGATCTAGTCAGACTAAACCTTTAGGAATGGTAACCAAGGAATATGATTGGAGTATTATTCCTTGTCGTCTTGTTAATCAAGCTATTCAATGTTCTCTGACTCAGTTTTCCTTACTAGTCTCGTGCAAGTTTCTTTATAAGGTAAAAGTAGCATTTATGCATTTTCGATCGTAGAATCCGTCACCATAGCCGATCGTAGAATCCGTCACCATAGCCGATCGTAGATCTTGAGAATGTCGTGTCGTTGCTCATTCTTTATAGAAACCCATGGGATGAGTTCGGAAGAAAGATAGCAACGGTTGCTCAAAAGACTAGCACGGTTTTTATGATTTCCTTGGAGGCTAGGACGAAATTCGTTCGAACTTGCTGAAGCGTGACTGATTCACAGAAGTGGGTGCGCGCTCGTGTTTGGAGGTGCCCTTATCGTCGAAGAATCTCTAAGATGGCTCCTGGTGCCCTGGTCGGTCGCAGTCTGAGTTTGGTATCAAATGGCTGCCAATGGCAGGACCAGTCACGACAAACCGACCAATACGGATGTATACGTACAGCCGGAGACGGATATGGAGTCCTTGACATCACTGAGAGCTACGCTCGATGGTTTTCTACCTCGCGTGTTGACTGCGACAAATTACATTCACAAGTGCGTCGATAGGAAGCTCTGCATGCTTTGGTTCTCGTCTTCTGGTAGAGAAAGTGGATATTTTGGTGTTTGGTTCACCTTTACTTGAGTGAGAGATGAATATGATCTGTCACAATCAGCACACGTTATGGGAGACTACCGAAAGTTGTTCTCAGTGACGTCAAGGGCTCTGCTGTATCCCCCCGGCTGTACATAGCCTTCGCCGCGGCGTCGCATCCACTTGTCGGATGCGGATATGACGCCTCTTCTTCGAGCTCGACTCGACCTTCAACTCTGCATCCTCCATCTCTTCGTGCACTCCTGCTACCGCGCTCGTCCGAGTTTCTTTCAAACTCACTCAAGCGGCAAATCTTTTCACCCCGGCATTGCATTGATTCCATTCAATCAATTCCGACACACATTCAGTACAATAATCTTAAACTAGAGATTTTCCCTGCTTTTCCTATTCACTACCTGTTTCCTAATTATCACTTGTAAATGAACTTCTTGGATGTATGGAAAATATTCACTTCTTATAATTTCATGAAGAGGAGATATAGTATTATTTTTATTGGCAAAAATAATTGATCGTCTACATGATTTGATCATGATTGCATATTCGTTGATTTGCTCCGATATTCGATTAAAGTGTATCTTACAATTCTATGAGACGTATATTACACAATGGTGCTGTATAGCAATTAATTATTGGCAATTATTTCTGAGAAATGTTTAAGAGAGATTTGTGCAAAATCAATCTCAATTGCGTTCAAACTCTCCATTGCGTAGAGGCCTTTTCGGTTGAATTTTGGCAAAAGCTTTATTTTCTACGGGGAAACTGCATCCTGAATGCATAGGAATGATCCTTGTGTCTGCTGCGATCCCGATCCCTCTGGAACAGCTTCCTAAGACGACTACGATGTTAGATACCCTATTGGCGAAGCTATGTACGACATAGACAAAGCTAATTTTCAAACATCGATTTGCTTAATACCTCTATTGTTTTTCGTCAACTATTAGATAATGTAATACTCAGGAAAGCGTAAATTAGTTATCAGACAAGAAAGAGATTTTAATTTTTCAAACCACTCGTAGCTTATCAACGTTAGAAATTTATTCACATTCTAATCATTTGTAAGTAACTTGGACAATAAAAATATATATATGCATTTTTAAAAAAATAAGATTACCACTGTATACTTGCAAGTCTATGAAACTAAATTTCCAGATTGATATCGAATAATTGCGTGCAATAAATTTGACATATTCAAGTATATTTTAATTTAGTTAATATTGTTGATTGGATTACGGAATGTTTTTATCAAATAGAATTGAAAATGCTTTGATCAAGAGATTATTCCAGCGAATAAGATGCATTTTATCGCTATGCATTTGAGACACGGGAATTAGTTTAGAGAAGTGGGCAAAGTTTACCGTTAGAACATAAGTGGCCTCAGGTATAAATATGTATGCTTATCGCTTTTTATCCTTTCCACAGGGAACAGAAGAAACAAGTCCTGTGGGATGAACTTACTTTACAGAAAGCTATGCTTTCCTGATCGAAGGTGTATCGCATTACACGTGACCATTGTGCCCACCCAGAAATACTATCAAATACGGCGAAAGCTTAAATAATGCAGTCGGATAGTACGGCGGAATGGTGAAGAATGCAAGGGCTCATTCATATTTCGGGGTGATGTTCACGTGAAATTAGCATATTAATAAGAAAGCCGGCGACAACGGCCAGGGTAACAGGACCAAACCACAGGAGAACCATCACTATGGTTCCTCCTTCCACTTCCAAAGGTCCTTGGGATCCTCCTCGGATCCTCTGCATTCCTGATGACTGAGTCTCCGCATTTAGAACTCAATGGAGCGAAACTAATTGCAGTCATTATGTGCTCCTGAATGTCCTGCTGCTGGAACTTGGTGAGTACACAAGAAATATTATATGGTTGTTATTCACAAATTTGGAAGCACGCGTCCACTTAGGGAAGCAAGGTTACTCGCAGTATCCCATTATACGACTTATGTCATTCATGATGCTCGTGCTGTTGTTCTACGACGCTCGATGATATACAAGTGGCGTAGAAATTAGCAACCTATGATACGAGATAAAGATAATTACTGGCAAGTAAATGAATATCCGGTTGACTTTTCGAGAAAAGCAAACGTCAGCTTCTCGCTGCCATGGGCGAACTCCAAAACCATGATAGTCTCCTGTTAACGAGGATATCAGTTTTCATTTTTTTCATATCTCGTAACCAGGTTAGAGTAATTTCAGGTCAAAGAATACTGATTTTTAGGACACTTTGCACACTCGATTTGTATCTTAAAACTTTATAGATCAATTCTATTTTATTCTTATGCGCCAATGCAAATAGTACAATTATCAGATTCAGAGTACAAAAAAAATAACATTTAATTTATAAATTATATATTTTCTTAGATGAAATTTGTTGGTAACATATATTAATGAAATTAAACGAAATTTAGAAATTATTTATTTTCTACGTATAATTATGCAAGAGAAAAATAGCTTTGGCGCGGTGTCTCTTGATAATTAAGAAAGATATTTTTAACTTTGTTAAAGATTTTTAATGAGTATCCTATGAATCTTCATTGTGTATTTCCTTAAAGCGTTATTTCGTAAATAGTTCGTACAGCTTAGTTCCAGAAGTAGCTGTTATCCTGATCAGAAGTGTATCGCGATTCGCTCTCAACTCTTCCCATACTTTCTTCCTTTTACTTCTTTTCCGCTGAATTCCTGACACAGCGGTGCTACTGCGATCTCTTGAAACCCCAGTTCATTTTAAACTGGAAGGTGGACTTTTCTCGCGTCTAAGATGTTTCAAATAAATTCACTGAATTTCTATGCCGTAAATGTCTATTGTCGTGTCCCTTTTATTTATATCATAAAACTTTTAAACAAATTTAAAGAGATTATTGCCAATACAACGTGATACACCTACACCCATAAAGAAACATGACTTTTACAAATAAATTTAAAAAATTCACTTTTTTAATTCTTTTACTGCAAATAAAAATTTTACATGTAAAAAGACTATCTCTAAATTCAAATGAAACTAGTGAATTTGTTCACTTACAAGAGTTGATTTTCTCATATATATATATATATATATTGGAAAAGTAAGTTGAGAGTTTTCCTTGTATTTAGGTTGATTCTGTTGAAAGAAATAAGTAAGTAGAAAATCATGTACACGAGATACAGTGTAAACTCGAAAACGAGAGAAAAGACAACAAGAAGAAGCGCATTGATGCCACATTACATGCGCAGTGTAAACAACTCCGTTACATCAGAGGAGCAGGAGAATAAACAGGGTAAAGAGGTGTTAAGGCGGGAAACCTTGTGAATCAGAGTCGCATATTATCGCGAAGCAAGGAAGTTAGACTTACTCCACACGTAATCGACTTGATTTAAAACTAGAATTACCATAAAAAATTGACCAAAGAGCAAACTCAGAGAAATTCTCAATAACACTAAATAATATATGAAGCTTATGGATCAGTATGTGCGTGTTGTTTCCTCTCTCTCTCTCTCTCTCTCTCTCTCTCTCGATCAATAATTTAACGTCTTTCATTACTACGGTATATTCAATGTTATCACAGATGGAAGGAGAAAGAAGGAAAAGGAAACTCTATTGAGATGGTAGATACGACGATGTATAGTAGATTCATATCTCTGGTATAGCGTAAAATAGGAAAGTAGAATGTTTAGGAGCTCCGGTTATAGCAAGCCGATCATATTTTCATACTTGTGTATCATCTCACTAAGCTCGCTTCAATCGATTTCTTATATAGGAACGCTTGTAATAAATTCATTATTTCAACTTATCTTTTTACAAAGCGAACGATTATCGTGAGGAAAAACTTGAAAATTGAGAAACAAAGTCATGCCAACTAAACGCGTGAATGTAGAATTTTTAGAGGGTTCATTAACCGTATTAATTATTTAAAAACAATCTATATATATGTACCCGTAGCACAATTAAGGGATCATTTTTGCGCAATGAGTGCAATATTTAAAGTTTTAATTTTTTGTGAAAAATCGATTGCCTCCAAAATGGTGTTTTCGCATAAGATGAAACTATTCGTACCGAAAGAGACTGGAATTACTCGAATAGGACTTTAAATCGCTGAGAAATGGTTCGATGCGAGAGAGGGTTGCGCAGCTGTGCTGAAATGCGAAGTTGATACAGCCTGAAATAGCAAAGAGCGAGAAGTAAAACAAGCCGCAGAGCGAGGTCTCGCAACATTAATAACCGAGGCAGACTCCGACATCCCATTCAGACCGTCGTCTCCCGCAACACACACGCTCAAAGGGACCGCAGGCAGAAGCCCTTCGTATACCTTTTGACGATTGCTGCAGTCCTGTTCGAAATGCGTGGGTGGGTTCTATTCCCGAGGGACTCGACGCTAGTAATAGGTCCCCGATCTTTATCCCTAGTTAGAAACGACGGACAAAGAAGCGCGCTCGCGCGCGCGCGCGATGGTAGGGAGGGACAAGCGACTTGACTAGATTCGTCCGAAGGACGCCTTTGTGCAGGTAGCTTCGTGGAGGAATCGAGGCAGGTCAGGGAAAAACTTAGGGAGAAGGGACAGATCGACTAGCGCTTTTCACCCTCGCCCTTCGCTCCACCTACATTGATCAATCGCAGGGGCAAGACCGTGTAGATCGAAGCAGCTGTTGCTCGCGCTGACCTTGAGGCTGTTGCATACCTCCGAGAGAAGAGGGGCAGTGCTAAAAACTCGTTTGCCAAGCCGGAGAAAAGCGCGAGTGGTCCTGGTCAGTAGGGAGGTGGGAACTAGCCCTTCCGAGGGTCCAGAAGATAGCTGGGTATCCGTGCCGAGACAAGCCGGCCAGCCTCGGTTATAAGGGGAGGGGGAAGGGGAATGGGAAGAGGAAGGAAGGGGTCACAGATCCAAGGTCAAACGAACTCCAGTCGACTCCTGCGATCCTGTTGAAAATGCGTGGGCGCGGTCTCCCCGAGGGCTGGCCCCGGCCACGCCGAAGGTCGCACCCTTTTCATCCGTGGCACGTCCGGCCCTTTGTCCAGAGTCACGAGCGCCAACCAGCGCCCGCGACACACTGCCGCTCTCTGCACTCTCCTCCTTTTGATACGATCACGCGGACCACCGGCGGCATCCGCCAGCACCATCGTCACCACCGTCACCGCAGTCACCAGTCGACTCTCTCTCTCTCTCTCTCTCTCTCTCCCGACGAGAGCCTGGAATCTATTCGATAACATCACGCATGCTCGCGCTCCCTACCTTCCCCTCCTAAAAGGCGACCGCCCTTTTCTAATCGTCCCCTGCGTCTTCGAAGCCCAAATCAAATTCCATCCACCAGAGAGAATTCACCAGACCCTCGTCGCGTCGACCCGCGCAAGGGGATCTCGAAGGATTCCCCTCGATAGGCTCGTTCGCACGCACTTGCCTCTGCACCCCTCGTCTCGCTCATCCCCCTTACACAATTTGCGAGATGCCGGGCTCGAACGTGGGGCTGGTCCGGAACCACCAGCAGTGGCAACGGCTGGGTCAATCGGCGAGCGCCTCATCAACTGGGGTAGTGGCCTTCCCATCCCCTCCTCCCTCTCTCTCTCTCTCTCTCTCTCTCTCTCTCTCTCTGTCTCTCGTATAAACGCGCTCGCTCTCAAAATTCAATTATTGAATGTTTCACAGGGAGGCGCCACCCTGGATGTTCGGGCGGTTTCATTGGTGTCCGTCGCGAGAGAAAAGACGCGCGCGGAGTAACACCGCGGGTCTCTCCTCGAACAATCGATAGAGAACACGTTGACGGGGGGTAGTTGCTGCCAGAGAAGGAGGCTCTTACATACCCACTACCGAGTACATTGATACGGTCAAAGGAATACACGGAAACTACGTCAGTATATCTGTTTGAAGAGATAGGAGAGCATGAAGCATGTTCCTTTGCAACGATAAGTACGTCGCGCACTTTCTCCTTCCCTGTGTTGTGTCGTGTCGCGACTCAAGTGTACGAAACGACACGCACGTCCACAAATTACCTCGACCGCGCGAATACAATGGACTCTCGTGTCTCCGTTTGCTCCGAGTTTGCGCTTCCTCGAATACCCTCGTCTCGAACCCTTCGTCGACCCTACTCGAGAGTACCTTTCAGGTTGTTTCGGAAAAATCGGACGGACGGTTGAAAAGGGAGAACGTTCGGTAGTATCCTGGGAAACGGTCGCTGAGTCCGAGTCCGAGGCCGAGGCCGAGGTCAAGGCCGGAAGAACCTTGCGCGGGAAGCCGCGAGGAGTACTCGTCGGACGAGGTGGGTAGGTGGAGCACGGCGAGTTCTCGCGAGGTGCAGGTCGCGAAGGGAGGGTGGGACAGGGTGCGCGCGAGGTCTTTCCTTCGGCGAGACTCATCCCACTTCGAGCGGAGAGAGTGCTCGAGAGTTCCTTAGGATTCCTGTGTTCCTGTTCGAAGAGCGGGGGCGGCTCCCGCGGAGGGCAGGCCGTCAAACTCGCGGGGCGGAACCCTGACATGAAGAGGCGGTGCGGAAGCACGTGCGAAGCGTGTGCCGGCAGGCCAGATTCCCGAGGAAGCTGCAGTTCCGCGCGAGGGCGCCGCGACGCCGTCGGCGGCAGTCGCGACCGCGGGTGGGTCGCCCGGCCCGAGCAGACGGAAGGCCGTTCCAAGGAAGGCGGAAACGCCCAGAGGTTAGGTGTACCCGTGTGGCATAGCAGATATACGCCCAGCAGACGCTCCTTCGTAGCTGCGCCTCCCCGGCCGACCCAGCCGGACCCGCTCACGACGCCCAGCGTCGGCGATCCACCTGCCTTCTACCTTATCTAGATCCTCCCGCGCCTCACCCAAGGTCTCCCGCCTAATTTCGACGATCCCCCGCCGCCGACTCACCTCCGTCTCTCGCGATAGAGCGAAAAATAGTAACCGCTCGCTCGCCGAAGGTACGATCGCGCTTTCTCACGTGCGTTTAGACTTCCTCGTCGTCGTCGTCGTCATCGTCGTCGTCGTCGTCGTCGTCGTCGTCGTCGTTCTTTATAAGTACCAGAATAGAACTGGAAGGACCTGGAAGAAGCGCAAACAAGACCGTTGACATCGGTGCATGCTCTGTTTTCGCAACGAGTCGCGAGCTTCGCGTGGATCAAAGTACACTCGCGTGTGGATACAACAGGTGTTTGCGTTCGGCCTTGTTTTTTTTTTTCGAAACCACAATCTTCTCTTACTCGTCGATCAGACGAGTGTGAGATTTTTTATCGCGAAGGCTCGTGCGACAGCGGCGGCGGCAGCTGTGATTCTACCGTATCGAGTCCGTCCACAACCGCATATCGTAGCATACTCCACCCACACCTCCCCGCTCTACGAGGAGCCAAACGTCCGTCATCAGCTGTCGCAATGAATGTCGTGGGCCTACGTCAAGGAAGCGCCGGGGATCGTTTGTATTCCACCCTAACAACGAATCGCCCGCAGTGATTCAAGCCATTAACTCGCCGAACCGCCCCCTGGTGGGGTTGCAACTGGCTCCAGCCACCCCTCTTTTTGCACCCCAATTCGTGCGACGATCCACCTCCCGACCCTCCATGTCTACCTGATCCCGTTGTTTACTCTTGTATTGTCCAGAACCGCGTGAATTACTAATTAATCGGCATTCTTTTGCATTAACCGAGCGATTTATCGATCGCCCACTGCCAGGACAGCAAACCACGAAGCGATTCGGAAGATAAATTTGTACAGCAGATTTATGCTTCCCTACCACTTTTGTAAGTCATCCAATAATCGTCCGGATAGTCATGGGCTCCTGCTACCGTGATGCTTCGAATGGGTTCAAGGGGTTTCCTTCCGAAGGATCAACCCGCCCGCTCGTATCCCTTGAAAACCTTCCGCCCACCCACGCGACCCTCCTCCATTCGCGCAGCCGTTCATCGTGTCTTTGCTCCGTACAACCACCAGCTCTGTGTAACGCCGCTCTGCCTGCCAGCGATACGCGCGGAGCAACTTTAAACAGAGATTTGCAAACATCCTGCAACGCGGAACGTGCCTCCGGAGAATCGTACCAATAATGGTTACGTATGAATATTAATTACACCGCGGATGACATTATTCAGGGCCGCAGCAGGACCAAGGAGGTCTCCAGACACGCGCCGAATAAGGTACGGACCTGAAAATCCCTTCGACTCACAAAATTACCAATCGCACTTTCTTTTTTCCTCCACCTCCATCTCGAAGAATGCGCCAGGTTCTCTCTCTCTCTCTCTCTCTCTCTCTCTCTCTCTCTCTCTCTCTCTCTCTCTCTCTCTCTCTCTCTCTCTCTCTCTCTCTCTCTCTCTCTAGAATAATTCCTGCAAGGATACTTTGCTGAATTTCCACTAAAAATCGTAACTGCTCGTCGTCCGATGACGTTGCTTCGAGAATGTTTGGATTTCTCGATGAATCGCGTGGGCTGCGGGGGAAAACGGGAGAACGTTCGTTCGTTCGTTCGTTCGTTCGTTCGTTCGTTCGTTAATTCGTTCGTCCATATTTCATATCGAGAGACGGATCGGCTTTTATTTTTCGGTTATTGCGTCGTCGTGGTTCTCGCGCGTGAGGAATGAACAAAGAGAAAAAGCGGTCGTAAGTACGCGCGTGTCATCCGGGCTATTTCGGTGGGTCGAAAACGACGCCCGGGAGTTTCATTTTGAAATACAGAGAAGCCAGATGCGTTTCTCCCGAAGAGTGAGAAGAGTAGAGAAGGGAAGGGAAGGGGAGGGAAGAGAAGAGACGAGGGTCTTTGACCGACGAGAAGCCGCTCGAATCCTACTAGGATTCCTCGCACGGATGTTTTCCTGTGAAAAAAGCGTGGGTGGAATCCCGACGAGCTAACCCTTTCGTTCCAACCCTGTTGCTGGAAGTGGGTGAGACGCCGAGGTCAATAAGAGCGGCATTGTCGCTCTCCTCTCTCGTCTCTTTTTATACGTTTCCACTGCTCTTTATCGAGTTTCTTCCGTCCTCGTTCGATAAGCCGAGGAGAGATTCGAGGCGGAACGACAGTTTCCGAAGAACGAGACGAGCGACCAGAGCAACATGACTCCTAAAGGACACCAAGGCGAGGCGAAGCGAAGCGGAGCGGAGCGGAGCGTCACCGGTCTGCGACTTTCTCAGCTCGGATGCTCGCCTGTTTCGAATATGTGAATATATTTTATTCAACCCTTTCCCTCGGGCTCGGGATTAAATTATTCCCGACGTGGGGTCGTCACCTCCACTCCTCCTCCTGCCCGTTCTCGACGCTCCTCTCCAATGGGAGAAACTAGTCCGGTTCTCGGCTAGCGATACGTTCCGGGGAACGGAAAGAGACAGAGAGAGAGCGAGCGAGCGAGTAGCGCTACTACTGAATTTACTGCTTTCTCGAGGAGAGAAGCTTGGGGCAATTGCTGAAACCGAAGCTGGAGCCAGCCAGACTTGGAACACGGGGAATGCGTCGTCGGGCTTTGAAGAGTGTCCTTTCGGAGTGGCGTGGCGTGGCGTGGCGTGGCGTGGCATGGCATGGCGTGGCATGTGCGTGATGACCACCACGTCGAGTACTCACCAACACGTAGCTTTCGTAACACAGGATTTCGTACGACCGCTCGACCATTCCTGCTAGCCTGGGATCAAGGGATCAAACCAATAGACTGCCGATAGCCCTTCCAATTATTGGCCCGATCGGAACGGCTCTCCTCCGGTGGTCATGGTCCCTTCTTAGCTTTCTAATTCCACCGTTTGACCCGACGAAGCCCTCCGGACCCGAACTCACGCCAGCCATGCTCTTTTCCTCGGCTTCTTGCCTGTTCCAAACTGGCGTTATGACGCCATCAATCCAACTTGCCACACGCCACGGATGTGACAGCTGCCAATTATACTCGAGATCCTCCCGTTCCTTTCCCTTCCCTTCCCTTCCTTTCCTTTCCTTTCCTTTTATACTCGCTTTTGCCACGCATCGATCGCGCCGCTCTACTTTACCCACATCACCCGCCTTTCTTTTGCTCGAGAGAAACCGATACACTCCGCTTCCTCCGGATCCTCTCCGGACTACTCCAAGTAAGAAATAGGAATAAGGAACGAATGGGAGGAGACGACGGCAATGGCGGAATACCCGTCAACGATGTATCCACGGTAAGAATATTCTCGGTGAGAAAGAGCCATCGCGCGTACGGTAGAACAGTGGAGAGTAACGACGGGGTATATGCTCTTTTCGCGCAATTTGCGCGATACTGATTCGTTGAAACCGAGGAGAGGAGGACTCGATGAATTTAAAGCCGATGAATCGGAGTCATTGACCCTCCGTGTCGGCGGGGGAGCTCGTCGGATCTCCTCGCGATAGGTGGAACGTTGGAAAATGATTTCCTTGGACGTGCGGCTAAATTAGCGCGAGTACCGCGATTGACCAGATCGGAAAAAGCTCGATCCGCGGTAATGGAATTAAGAGGTCGGAGTGCACGCTGACCACCTGATGCTCGGCGATGGCTCAAGCGGTTTTTCGGGCCAACGACCCCACGAATATTAGGAGACCTTCTGTCGCGTTATGACAGCCTTGCCTCGATGTGTGGCTCGAAGCACTTGAACGACTAACCCTTTCCTTCTGCCTTAACCGTATGATCGTTCTCATATGTGGAGCAGCACGCGCAAGGGATCTTGGCAACGGCTCATTTCATATTCCAGCATTGAGGACTGGCAATCGTTTCTTTCGCTGATTTAAAAGTCTTCGATGCTTCGTCGTCTATCAGGAGCGATGCATCGTTCAGCACGCACGTTTTTCTCTCTCGAACGGGAAACGATAGAAAAGTTCGGTTTTCCCGCGCGACTCATGTTGCTCTGATAATGCCGGAAGGAGCCGATTGATTGGAAACCCCACGGAAGATTCGCTTGGTTACAGGTTGAGCAGCCACCCGCGCTCATAACATCCTAATAACGAAAAAAGCTGTAGGAAGCTTTTTTTTCCAATCCTGCCTCACACCGGGGCCATTGCATTATGCATATTTGCTTAATTGGGTCAGGTGTCGCGTGTGCGTGACACATCACTCTGAATCTCAAATTCGCTCGATTTATTCTCGATCCTTCGGAAACGTACAAATAATCGAATGGGACATTTCCCGCGAATGCGCGTTTCGAGCTATTATCTTTTATGGCACGTGACGATGTATCTTCATGATCGATATTGAAGTATCGCTATAATGCGCTCGCTGGAGGATGATGGCTGAGAAGCAAAGTAGATTTAATTAGGATCGAAGAATGGAAGGATACTGAGAAGGAACGGTGAAGAGAGGGGGTAGGGGGGGGAGAGAGAGAAAGAGAGACACGTCGAGTAAAGGAATAAACTGAAATATTGTTTAAAAAATCGATGGTTACCTAATTTGTTAAATATTACGCGTATTATATAATTCCGTGGAGGGAAAGAAGAAGCAAATAGCATAACAACCTCCCTTTCTGCTTCCCTGACATTTCGTTTACTCTTTCGATAATCCTCCTTTGTTTGTAAGCTATCAACGTGATTTAACTGTATGCTAAACGAGCTTAACCACAAACCAATCATAATATAATGGGATATAATGATAATCCCACGAACAAAGGAAACTGGTGGAAAATCCTAGGGTTGCATAGGTAGGTAGGTGGTAGTGACGTTTCTTCTCTATAGCTATGCTATAAAAGGGAGAAATTTGCCCGTATTGTATTCTCTGAAATCCCTTGCGTAGAGTATCGCATAATACGCTAGAACTCGAAGGATACTAATATTCAAGCATATTTGCGATCGCAATGCGAAATTTAATTTTAAAGCCAGAGATTAGTGTAAAATTACCACAATCGTAACGAGCGAGCGTTGCGAGACATTTTTATCATGTCGCTGCTAAAAGATAATAATTTTAAAAGGAATAAAATATCATTTTGCGATAGAATCCGAGTTTGTGTCTTCGAGAGTTTCTTATTTGGATTTGCAGTTCGAGTTCTTTAAAGCAAAACGAGAATTACAGATACGGAGCATTTATAAAGGGGAAGTAAAATGCCGATTGACCTCTTCTAGTTCCTGCGTACCGGATTGAGTTTCTATGAATGTTCGTCGCCACCTACAACCCTTTCTCGTTTATTCGTTTTCATCGTCTACGATTTGTACGAAATCGATTCGCTAACATATTAATTTTAGTATCACGCTAAAAAGACTGCGCGTACAATAATCTATTCAATTATTCTCTCGGCAATTGGCTACTGGGGGTAAGGATAAACTTGCTTGAAATGGATAAAATAAATTGAAGATTCCTGAATATCATAACTTCCTGATCGTTGTCACTGCGTTTCTTTTATGCTGAGCTGCTCAAGCGAGATTAAGAGGATTATTGGATTTAAGGTAAAACCCCAATTACCATCAATATCAGGATAATCACATTGCTATACACGCTTCGCGGAAAAACCAACGAAAATCTCCGATGAAAGTGTACAAATACATTCAAAACTCATTCGTTGTTTGAATTGTCTCACGCTATAATTTATGTGTACCTTGATTCCTCATTCGCAATCTTTCCAATTTACTTACGCGATTCGTCGAATAAATATTTAAAAATGACTCTTTGACGAAAAACCACCGGTTGATTTTGAAACACGGAGGACAGCGCCATTGAACGCTATTATAATTTCATCTTTATTTTGATAATTCAGAAGGGAAACCATCGTCGAGCGATTAAATTCTCATTATTTGGATTTCCACTTGATAATTATCTTTATTACAGTATCTCGGTAGGATCATCGCAGCGTACGAATACAATTTCGTAGACACGTGGCCATATCCATATCCATATCCATATAAGTCTGGCTAGCCAGCCAGTATTGAATGAAATGGGTCGAACCTGACAAGCGTGGAAAGAACATGTTGTCCTGTTACATCACCCCAGGATTCTTTTGTTCTCGATAAATTGACCCTGGTCATGATTTCTTCCATCGAAACCGAACGCGACTAGGGTGCGTTCTCATCGTTACACAATTTCTCCAAGTTCATATTACCCTGTGACACGGAGGAGTTACTCCATTGTCCTCAGCTTTCTTGAGTCATTCCAAGACGTTATGGTAGAACTTGGTTGTTCAGGGGCAATACTTCTCTCCTTAAGCTCTTCTTATACCCCATTCGTTCAGTACCAGCAGTGGTGACTAAGCTGGTACACTGGAGCCAGTGGTCGATCGATTCTTATCCTTCTCGGTATCGCAAATACCCCTACTGCGTGACACGTGTCGTTAAAATACGTATAGATATATATACTGAGAGAGAAATAGAGAGGGAGAGGGAGAGGGAGAGAGAAAAGTACGTATATATTTTATTTATTATATATAGTATATTGTATGTGTATGTTCATATATCTATATATAATATCACTTTGTTCGACTTCTCTTCGTGCTCCTTTCAAATGCTAACTCCACCACGATCATTCACTCCTTGCACCCGGTTTCTGCAAATTACTTCTCGCTTATGAAATCCTGATACCTAATACTACGATTTACCGCTGATTGAAAGTCGATCGACTCGCACCTTTTATTTTGAATCTACTTCCAAGGGGGAACTCTCCCCGCTTTGTTCGAAACCTCCAATGGCATATGAAGCAGAACGGAGGATACGATCCACGTGTTGTTTCGGTGCATCAAACGGAGTCTGACTCCGGTTTGACTTTGTTGACTAATTAAAATCAATTTCACGCATTCCTTCGAGCGGATTCTAAGCCATTTTTTCCTCATGCTTCATTCATACCTGAAATACTCCAGATTAATGGTAAACAGGCGATGATTAGAATTCTCAAAGTTAAAGAGAGAAATAGGGAGTGAGAGAGGGGAGAGAGGGAGGGAGAGAGAATTTTATTCAATAAACAAATTTATTACCATCTAGCTATGGTCGATACAACTAGAGCTTAAAATCCAATTAGATTTATTGCAATTCGCTATCTTTTAAAGAGGATAGTCGTTTATAGGATAGTTGTTTGTGAGCGTAGAAAGTTTACATTGGAAATTTATCCAATTTTCTTGATGCGATTTCTCGATTTGCGCATTGCTCCCCGACGTTTAGAATCTAGAGATTTTCCAGTCCATTCATTAGAATGATAAAATCGAAAGCTACAGAATCTACCTTGTTACGAAATTATGCTTTCCTAATACCGTTGACATCTGCGCGATTTATCTTTCTTCAGCTGGGACAAATTGAATTTACCATGCGTGAAGGGCTCGCTGTTAGTAGCGTCTGTTGGCGAAAGCTTGTTATTTAAGCACGGGGGCGCCTCCTCGCGTGTACGGAATGATAATCCACATCCATTCCATGATTTCCTGATTGTGCGTGCGGTCAGCTCGATAAAAACGAAAGTACAAAATCTTCTCAGCTGGATGAAGCGCATGCGTCTCTATCGCACTGGTCCTAGTCACGCGTTGTTCTATTTCACCACCACCACCACCAGCATCGTCATTCCACCCTTTTCTACCCTACATTCTTCTGTCCCTTTAGAAGAAAAAATAGCTATATCGTGAAAAAGTATAGGGATTTTCAGAGTTCCTCTCTTTAGCGCGTACCTCGTAAGGGATGAAGTTGAAAATTACTAGAGGAAAATGACCGTGCGCGCAATATAACCATATCGATTGTGAGAAACTTTGCTCGCCTTCAGGAGACCAGAAAGTCGTGGCGCGCTCTGTAAAATTCACTATATTCCCACGTCATAGTACCCTAGTAATCCTCGTGTCTACGTATTTCTGCCTCGGCGACAAAGCGGCATAATTTACGACACTGCCGGCTACCCCCAGCCCTCGAAACACCGAGTGATCGCGGCATACCACCACGCTGCTAACAGCCACGATTCCAAAACTAACTCCGCTTTCCATAAAGCAACGCACAGAAGTCTCTTTGCCGAAGCTGTCGGTCCGCGTACCTGTGTATGGTTCAGCTCGAAAAAAGATTCCACGATACGATTATCACGCAACCGGGAAACAGTTATCTCTCGGACTCTCACTTGAAATCTATAAAGTCTAATGCATGGCGTCCGCGCTCTGTGCGTGGAGCGACCGTGGATCAACTATCTCGAAAGTACAGGAAAAGTGGAGATTTTCGTCGGAGGGAAGGAGAGAGATCGAGAAACCGATTCCAACCGGATGGGACGAGAAATTTTTTCATCGGTATAATATTGTGTCAGAAAAGAAAAACTCCGCGAACAGATGATTTCCTGGTAACATTGACATCCGAGCGATTTGTCTTGGATGCTTACGAATGGAGAGCGGTTTCATGAACGCTTTATAGCCTTTCGACCAATGGCAGGAGAGGTCGCTTCCTGTGATGCCACGAAAACCCCCTCCCGGAAAAGGCGTTCCTCTCAAACTCTGGATCCTCCATGGTTTCCTGGTTCTACGGTATCAGTGGCTTGAAAAAAAGTTTTTTATCCTGACATCTCAATGATTATTACGTGCCGGCTTTGATAGTGCATAAAAAACTTTATGGCGCTATAAATTACACATTATTGAAAGTCAGGGTAATCAGCGCTAATAAACTTTCTACGACTGTCACGACATCCTATGCGACGATATCCACGCGTTTATCTAATGAACAATGTTGCTCCCCGAGTGAAAATTCTGCGAAAAAATTGGGAAATTGATGTCGCGACACGTTGCCGTTTATAGAGTCGCGCAAGTCAATCAAATCCGTTATTCCGTGAACGTGTCGAGAGTCTTTTGCTGCTCTCCATAGAATGGACAGGATTAGTCGTACTTGGCATAATCTCCTATTAGCGTGAGTTCAAACTTAAAAAAACCAAACCAAATTTATGTGAAAAAGGGAGCTTCTCCGATAGAGGCTGGTGTTTTTTAATAGTTAAGCGAAAGAAAGTATTACCGAAAAATTCTAAAGTGCGCGGTTTTTCTGAAAAGATCTTGTGGAGCCTATCAGGGTTTAAAGGGTTAGAGCCATTTTGTAAACCCTCTCGAGTACCTCCATCACACTCCTTGTTCGAAGATGATCGCCTAATTCAAAGTACTCTAATTCGAATTAGTATTCATAAGAGGGTATAAATTGAATTAAAATTCTTAAATATGCGCTCATCCGTGAGGGACAAGAGTGTCGTCAAACAAGGGATTATCAGTTATTTGCTTGACACTTGATTTAAGACTACAATCCTGCAGCAGGAAATCATGAACTATAAAGGTCCAATTCGACCGAACCTCTAGGTCTGTTTATGGGGAGGAAGGTCCCTTTTATGGGCATTCCAGAATGGTTAGTCCCTAAAGGGCATACGCCTACGCACTTTTATTAGGAAATCATGAGGAAAGGACTGGTAAGATTCGTACGAGCCCTTTCGTGGTCCTAAGGATTTCGGTCCTCCATTTTGATCAACTCAGCGTTTCATGTACAAAGAAGATATAGTATTACCTTAGAAGAGAGAGAGAGAGAGAGAGAGAGAGATGGAACAAATATTTTTTATAGACAAATAGCCATCTATTCGAAGTATGACCAATAATATTATTTATGCAATCTGATTTTTACCATGAATATAGTATATTTTAATATCATAATGCACAAATTGATAACGTTTACAAAATTATCGTGCGAATCGATTGATACGATTTTAATACTAGCAAGGGAAAGGAAACTTATTATAGTTTCGCGTAAAACATCTGTACATTACTCAAGCACGAAATTTTTCATAGTTATAATAAAAATGTCATGCTCGAGATGTGCATGTATGTTTTTCTTCCTTCTCTCTCCAATCCTTCAGTAGTGGTGTATTTGAAGATCAATATTTAATGTAATGTGTTTTTGCAATGCTTGGTTATTAATTTTGAAAGTATAATCTTCCAATCCTCCCCTCTCTCTCTCTCTCTCTCTCTCTCTCGTTAAATATCAATAAATACTTAACTTGGGTTTAAAAGGATCGGCGCTAATGCCCATCAAAATATTCTCTAAGGATTAATACCGTCAAAGAGTTGACGTGAAAAGCACTCTTACCGCTCGCTAAAAAATTTCTTTAGCGATTCTTTACATTTTTGATCAATGCTTCAATTAATTTTATCTCGACACGACAAATTTTTTAATTAAAATATTCAACATTTTAAAACTACTTTAGTTTCTTAGCGGTAAATCTCTCTCTATGGGTAATGATGAAAGCATTAATGTTTCTTGACCGATGAACCATTAAACGTGAGCATAGAAAAACATTGTGAAATTTTTCACTCAACTGCGCATTAATGGGTGAAAAAATATTGCAATGTGGAAAACAGAGATAAAAGTTTCGAACAGCTCGTACAGAATAAAAAAGACCAAGCACGTACAACAAACCACTTTGTGAAATGATATTTTTCACAATTTTTATCTTATTATTCTGTTTCGTTGTTTGCCTTGTTAGTTAAATCTTTGAATTTTCAAAATTGCTTTGTATATATTGGAAATTATTCAGCAGTTAGAAGGCACGACGCTATTTTTCTACATTACACAGCGTAGGGTAATATTTGCACATTGCTACAGTGTCGGAGATTATTCAAATAACATTATGTATGCAAAAATGAAATGTAAACGGAAATGGTTTCACTTTAGTAAAGCACGCAGGAACGTCACGCACGTATACCACGTGCTTCGTCATGCTCATGCTTGCCTGGTGAAAAAATCAAGTTCGTTTTGCACCAATTTTTTTTTTTCACCCCATACGGTATTGTTATCAAAGAATCGATGATCAGTGCTGACGAGTTCCATGATACTCGAACGTCAGTTAAAATATTGGACTTGACATTGCTTAGACGTTGAACCCGTGATTGCACGCGGAAAGGGTTACCGAAATACCGAAACGAAAACGTGTCGGCACAAAGACCAGGACCACATAAGAAAAGACAAGGTAAGGGTTAGGTGTAATGCCAACATGTTCACTCAGTCTTCACGAAAGAGAATGAAAAATCAGAATAGCCATTTGCACCGTCGAAACTGAAGGATTTATCATTTACAATTGCTCGTATATAGCTCGCAAAATTTGAAAATTCTCCTTTCTGATAAAACGATTACTCGAGACATTTCTTCAGCTATATCCGCCTTCTCTCCACAGACTAATAAGTTATTTTAGATTATTTTCTTTAGATCTTATTTTACATGTTGTTTAAATTTTGTCAGATTTATCGCGGCTGACGCAAGAATATAGAGAAACGATAAGGATGATTGTGATGTACGAATTCAAAAAAAAACTCCTACCCGCGCACAAATATACACACACCTACATCTATATCAATGTTACTGTGATTAAAAATAAAAGTGCATCCCTTTTCCGAGCGGCAAAAAACATGTGGCGTCAAAGAAAATGAACTTTACACACAGGAGTGAAACTTGCGTGAAAGATAGGAGAAAAAAGGAGCACGAACCTATCGTATTAATCAAGGGAATGAATTTATTGTTTTTAGCGATGCAGCTCCGCGCAGCTTTTTATTTTACGAGCGTAATTCGAGGCATGCACCGGTTACGCTTAAGGCAAGCCGAAGGTCGTTCCAGATGAATATTCATGTAAATGAATGGGGATTGAATAGGGCAATGTAACAGGAAAGCAAGGGCGAAAAGGAGTATTTCAAGGGTCTTACAGTCCCCTTCAAGGCTATGAAATACTCCCAATCTTCCACTTATATTTGTACAACAGAGGCTATCATTGGTGCACGCGGGAAATGCGTTATCGCGCAAAAGAAACGATTCCCAATATGAATCTACTAACGTCATAGATTCATATTTTTAACAAAAGCTATTTTAAGGAAAAACCATTATCGCGCGTAAACAATTTTACAAGCGAGAGAAACTCGCTCGATCGCCGGCTCCACTGATGAAAAATTCCAAAGTGCAAGCGCGTCAAGGGGGGAGGTCGATGAAAGTTAATTGTAAAACGTACGTCGGGAATTCTAGAATTATCCGCCGTGCTATTTTCGACGTGCAAACTTTAATTGCTCCCGATAAATCATTCGCCGGAGCTCCTCCGACTCGATATGGCGTCCACCAGTTTCGATCGCCCGAAGATCGTTCGGGATTTTCGAGCGTACTACTCCAGGAGCGATTTAAGTAGGAAGGACAAGGGAGAGGTGACCCGGAGAACCGGGGCTAGAATTTGCAACAGCCCTGATCAAATAGCAGAGACATTACAGGGGTGCAAAGTAGTAGGGATTTATGTGAGAAGAGGAGCCAATTTTTTTTAGAGGGTAAAATGGCAAGGAGGGATGATGCTGTTGGATGTTGGGTGCAGAGAGGTTTCCATTTTCACTAACAAAGGCAACCCTCGTGGTTGGGTGCCTCATTGTACCGCTTATTGATCCTGTCCACGGCTGGAGCGTGTGTATCGATTGGTCGGGGAACAGGGTCGTAGGCCCCTTCGGCAATCGTCTACGTCCCTCGTACAAGCGCACACAGTTACCCGCTCTTCCCACCATTTCCCATATTACCCTCATCTACCATTTACCAATATTGAGCTACGTACAACAATTCTTATCAATCTTCTTTTCAGCTATTTACACGACGCGTCTCAAAGTCCGCTTTCTCGAGGCGCTTCGCATTTTCCCCGCGATCGACTCCCCTCCCCCCAATATTGCAACTTTGCGAAAACTCGCCCGACACTTTCCGGAGCATTCTCCCGCGATTTCCTTTAATAAGCTACAAATTAATAAGTCGGGCAGCAACGAGGCTTTCCTCTCTCTCACTCTTGATCATCTTCTCTCCGGCTCTTACCCATCATCACCCCTCTCTTTTCTTCTCTTTTATCCTCTTCTCTCTCTCTCTCTCTCTCATTGCTGTTGCTGCAGCTTCTACTATTAATACTACTACTGCTACTACTACTACCACGATTACTTTCTTATCTTTTCTTGAAAATCTTGGAAAGATGATTCGTCGAGTAAGGACTAAAAGAACTTGAGACGCGACGATGATCAACAGCAGCAGTCGGTCGAAGACGGAGGGGGGTGTCCGAATACCACGCATAACTGTCTCGACAGAATTTTCAATGAGTAGTTCGTTCTGGATCGTCGATCCGTTTGGTCGTGATCTTCCCGAGACTCTGCTCACCCCTAATTGCCATTCGAGTCCGGCCTTAATGTTCAAAGCGTTCGATAGTGGTTGTTCTTGACCGAATTTCAATATTCTCCTATCGAAAACTGTGCGTCGGTCGACAAACGCAAAATAGGCATCGAAATCATTTCGTCTCGAGACTCTCTTGAAAATTCGATCTCGATCGATCGCCGTTGCTGCGATCCCCAAGGGAAAATTGTGACTGACAGGCGAGATTGCGCCCAGTTCGAAATCGCCGCGGGAGTACTTTGAAAGTGAGAGGAGGGACGCCTTCCGCGAGTGAGGAGAGTGCCAATAGATAGATTTTTGTTTATTCTGCCAGACCCGAAGAAGACTCTGCACTCGCCGAGACGATAAGTCCATTTACGTCAATAGACCTTTTTTGTTTCACGGCGATATCGCGCGTGTCTCTTTCACACAATATTCATCGAGGAACACACGAATCGATCCGCCGAAACCGGTGAGATTCGCCGGAACTCGCGAAAATTCCGAATTACGCTGGGAAAATCTGTGGAAGTAGCGCGTGTCCCTCGATCAATCGGCCGCTCTCCAGAGGAGATCGCTTTCTTATCGAAGAGGCATCAGCTGTCGACGCTCTTATCAATCGTGGCCGATGATGAACTCTAACCGCGCCGCTCGTGATTCAATGGTTATGTAGTAGTCGATCGCCACCAGCAGCGATAAGGAGTCACAGGCGCTCTACAGGTTTTCATCAAAACTCTCCTAGAACCGTACAATCACCCAGGCGCGAGACAGCTCCTCGTCACTATCCAAGATGTTTCTCAACGAGACATTGCTCGTCCTAACTTACACCGCCAATATGATGGCGACCCTGCCGGAAAAGACGAATATCACGAGTATCGAGGACGATAGCGATCTTTTCAACGTAACGACGACCACTCTGTCGCCGGAAGAGAAGGAGAACAAGTTTGACTTCGAGGACCGTGAGTATCCCTAGGATTCCTGGAAGACGATACGCGCGGGGGCGGTCGTAGAAATCGGGCAGACAGCATAAAAATCGGCGGCGCGTCTCTGTCCGGAGTCACGTGCGTGCACCATCCAAGCAATCGCTGATCGTTAATCCAACATGTAGACAAAATAGCGAGACGGAGTTTCTTCGAGGAACTGATAGAGCGACCGACCACCGAGATAGCGTTAACACACACCGATAACCCCGGGGGCCGTAGCGATTCGTGACGCGAAACTCCTAGTGGTGCGCCTGATAGTAAATATTAGGGTTCACGGGCGACTTGCGAGGCACCCGCGCACGCACACAAAACAAACGCAGCTGTCAGGGACGCGTCGTCGTGGGCCACGCGAGGAACTTTTGACCGACTCTCCAAAAGCTTTTCCAAGGGGGTCTGCATTATTTTCAGATTAGATACGCGTATCCAGATGGCTCCGGCGGGGACCTTCCTCCTCGGCGCCGGTTATCTCGCAAAAAATGACTCGCGGATATGTGCTAGGAGAGAGAGAGAGAGAGAGAGAGAGAGAGAGAGAGAGAGAGAGAGAAAGCGGAGAAAAAATTATCGCGAGAAGAATATCACATTATTTAACGCGTGGCAATGGGAGAGAGATAAAGATGTGTGGGAATAGCAGTATTTATATACTCGTCAGAGATAAAAGGACCCCGGGGCTCCGGAAGGGGCTGCCCGCCGAAAAGCTCCGGCTCTAGGATAGGAGACGCGTCCTTGGTAAAAAGAGAGGTAAAAACAATACTCGTGAATTTTTTTGTACGCCAGAGTGGTACATGTGGAGATGCTACGAACCCTACGGTTGCTTTTACACGGGAGCACCCTGGTCGGGCGAGAACCGCCCGGTTTCCGCATTTCCGGGTCGCCCGGAAGTCGTGAACCCCCGGTACATCCTGCACACGCGGCGCAACCAGGAGAACCCGCACCAGTTGCTGATCGACCAATTGGACACCGTTCGCAAGGCGCCCCTCGTCAAGGACGCGAGCGTCTACTTCATAATTCACGGCTTCCTCGACAACGGGGACAAGACGTGGGTGCTGGTAAGTAGCGAGTCGCCGGCTCAAGGACGCCGCGAACGTCGGAGAAGCGTTTGATTTAATTTCGCGAATGCATATGGCAGAGGCTGGTGAAGGAGTTGCTGTTGCACGAAGACTGCAACGTGGTGATCGTCAACTGGATCAGCGGAGCAGGACCACCGTACCCACAAGCGGTCGCCAACACGAGACTCGTCGGCGCCATGACAGCCCGGCTGGTCGCCCAGATGATCGAGGAGGCAAAAGTGTCGCCGTCGCGCATCCACTGCATCGGCCACAGCTTGGGCGCCCACACTTCCGGTTACGTCGGTTACACCCTGAGGGTTCAGTACGGTTACAACCTCGGCAGGATCACAGGTAACTCGCGCGCGACCCCTTTCCGACGTCATTTCCCTGAAGCGGCTGAAACGGCACCGGTGGAATGACGATTGCTCGCCTACTCTAAGGAGCGTGCAGTTAGAGTTTTAGCGCTGTTTCGAGGTACACGCTCGTTTTTCCGGTTTCAACCAAATTTCAGGCAGAATGCTCCTTTCGCGGTATCCCGCGAGAATATTCAGAGGACGTTCCTTCCACGGTAAGCGTGGGAGGGGGGAGGGTGGTGCACCCGCGAGAAGCGGAGCAGCGAGGCGAATGTGAGAGGAACGACGAGAGAGTTTCTCGAAACTCGAGGAAAATGCGCAGGAATGAGAAAAGATCGCACGCGAGACGAGACTGATGACCTCCTTTACCAATGGCGGTCGCTCGGAGTTCACGTATGGAAAAGCTTTGTTTTTCCGCGCGCAATCGACGAGTTTCCCGTTGGTTTCCGGCGAGCGAACGCGCGACGCTAGGGGTTTTGCTTGTTTTTCGTTCCAGTGGCGATCGATGGCTGATGAAAACGGCTCCTCCTACGGCCATGGGCAGTCAGGGACATCCGGAGGCGTACGAAGATGGCCGATCGAATCGTAAACGATCAGGGTATCAGCTGGCAAAAGAGAGATCTTACGAAAAACTTGAAAGTCGCTTAAACGGTGCTTCTCGCCATTTAAAATTCAGGGTCCATCAGCCAAGATCGTCTGCTCTTTTTTTTTTTTGCTCGCTCGCCGCTCGCGGTTTTCTCCTCCGCTTTGACCTTTGACTCGCTCTGACCCTCTTCCACGAAGCAAAGCTCGATTAACCGATGCACGAATAAACTAATCCACTGGTATAGAGCGGCGCCGTTGCAATTAGCCAATTGGTCTATCTCCAGCGCGATCTCTGCGAACTGACAATTACTGCTGCCGACGCTGCTGTTGTTCATGCTGCTGCTGTTGCTGATGCTGATGCTGGTAAAAAAAACTTGAAAATTTTCGTATCTCGGCAAAGTGACTTCTTCGCGGTAACTTTTCCGCGAATCCCGCGAATCGGCTCCGAAGAAGACTCTTTGAGAACCCTTTTCCATTTCCAATCAATGGCGTCTGCGCACACTGGCCAAAGCGCCTAGGTTATTGTTACGTAAGCTATCGATCCCATCGGGAACTACCAGGATAACAGAAGGAGACGCGAGGCTGTCAAGGACTCCAGCAATAATCGTAAGAACCGGCCGTGGCTTGTAGTAGGATTCCCGCGGAGAGGTTCAACGGGCTTTTGATACGCGTCCACCCTGAAAAGCAGCATGGGGTCTAGGGGGAGGGGTTAGCGCGCGGTTGGAAGCCATTGAAAGGGGCTCGGGGGACAAAGGATATTCGCAGGATTCGCCATGATTCACGGAGTCGGGAAGAACCCTCCGGAATAGAGGGAGAAGCAGCGAGAGAGGGATGGAGAGGGGGAGAGGGAGAGAATGCATGCACACCCTTAGACCCGCCCGAAGACAAGTCTGCGGTAAACAACTGTAGTAAGAGAACACGTGGCTACAAGAAGTGGCAGGACGAAGGAAGAAGCCTGCCTGCAAACTAAGTAGGGTGAAGTAGAAAAAGCTTGAAAAAAGTAGAAAGCAATGCCACAATATAGCACGCGAACAAACAAATTACTTTTACGAAAGATGCGAAATCATTAAAATAATTATAACACGAGAGAGCGCGAAGGAAGAATTTATCGATGGAATCTACCGCCATCCCTCGAGTCATTCGCGTCGAATCCTTGCTGAAAAACCATTAGATTCCGAAGCGAACCAACTCCTGGCAACGCCCCCCTTTTCTCAGGATCGCCCTCGGAATTCGTCATCCTCTTCCTTTTGCCCCGAACCTCCGCCGCCGCTGCAAAACTCAACTCGACTTCTCGTTTCACGCTCGCCTCCTAAACGGAGCGTGCGTGGAAAATTTCTTTCCGCCGTAGTCACGCTCGTGCTTCAATTTCTCATGATACTCCATTTTCTGGTTCTTTAACGAGCCTAAGTATTCCATTGTGTACAGATACACACGCGTGATTTCGAACTTTCTTTTATATTATTGCACACTCGAGAAATTTCTTGGACCTTGACTCACCGCGTTGGTTCTCGGACGCATCTTTGTGGGAAGCAAAAAGAGAAGAGAAGAAAAGAAAGGAAAAGTAAAGTAAAGAAGAGAAGAGACGAGAAGAAAAAAGGTAGTAATTTATGGTATTTCGCTGTGCGAAGGAAAGCAGCAGCAGCAGCAGCAGCAGCAGCAGCAGCAGCAGTAGCAGTTCCCTCCCGAGGAAATTTGAGATTTTTTCGGCGATAAAAGAGGCGCCGTCGTGGACTCCATGTCGGGAGGTTCCACTCCGGACTGATGTAATTTTTCTTACTTTCCCTCGTATAAATTCTAACGCAGTGTGGCAATAGTGCTTTCTATGCTACACGAGACTGGAATCGGGGATTCGCGTAAAAAAATCATTAAAACGAGCGAGCCCTCGGCCAGGGAGGGTCAGGCTGCGCCGCACCACCCCACCCCGCGCCTACAAAGTAGCGCAGAATCCCATTATTAACGGCAGTAAAGCCGCTGAAAAAACTAACAGCGACGATCATTAGAGCGTCCGAGGAAATTTCAGCAGCTTTTCTCGTTCGTACAGCCGAGCGTAATGTCGAAAGCAGCAGCAGCAGCAGCCTCGCGTCTGACTGAACTTTCGATTTATTGTCCCGCTAGACCGAAAAGCGACTTCCGCCTTTGCGTAATTCGGACGTAACGCCATAGACGGAATATGTTACGGTCAAACGTGCTGTAATCCTTACGTGAGTGCGGACTCTTGGATAAGGGATGCCCATTAAAAGTGAAAAGAACTCGAAGCACTCGCTGTTCTTCCACGAAAAGTCCGACGCACGGGGAAACAACGGAGAGAAACCGCGATGATTCCACCACTTGCATCAACTTCCAGACTGTTCTTGCGCTTAATTTTCTTCTTGGCACGCGGCGCGCGTAATAGAGCTGAGGTTGCACCGGCTGTGCAATTTGCGTTAAATAAATCTCGCGCTGTCCTTTCCCCTCCCCCCCCCCCCCCTCTCGGTCTTTTCTTTTCGCCTCGCAGCGAGCCCCCCCCCCCCCCCCCCAGGTGAAGATGGGAGTTTGGACTTCTTCTTCTTCTTCTTCTTGGTGGGTCTTCTACCCTCTTCCACGGATGGAAGAAGAGGTTTCAACCACCGACTTCCGGTGCACTCACGGTTACGACAACACCCCCACTGCTGCTTCGGCGAGTCCGAAGTGCGATAGCAGAGCCCGTTACTCAATCGAGTTATGTCAGAAGAAAGTCAGGCGCGGTCATAGAGAAGAAATTGTAGCGTAATGCCGCGGGGTCGAGCCTGATCGAGTCTGATTTTCTCGATTTCAGGATTGGACCCGGCCGAGCCGCATTTCAGCAACACGTCGCCGATGGTGCGACTGGACCCGACGGACGCGAATTTCGTGACGGCTATTCACACCGACTGCAGTCCGTTCATCAGCGGAGGCCTTGGGATTTCTCAACCGGTGGCACACATCGACTTCTATCCAAATGGGGGTCGCAACCAGCCAGGCTGCAACGAGGGTGTCCTCAATTCGATCACGCGCGAGCGTGGCAGCTTCTTTCGCGGTGAGTCAGCTGTCTCCTCCTCGAGAGCAGCTCCTGGTTCTCGTCGACGCGATCGTCCTAACTCGATTCTTCCCGACACCCGTAGGCATCAAGAGGTTCCTTGGCTGCAACCACATTAGAAGCTACGAGTACTTCATCGAGAGCATCAACAGCCTCTGCCCGTTCCTCGCGGTCCCCTGCTCATCCTGGGAGAAGTTCCAGGAAGGTTTGTGCTTCGACTGTGTCAATCAGTATTGCCCAAGGTTTGGCCTGGACGCCCAACCGGGAAACTACCATGCCTCCGTGTACTTGATGACCGGATCGGAGAAACCATTTTGCAGTGAGTAACCTTTTCCTTTTCTTCCCATCGCGCGCCTCTCCTGTTCCATTCGACGAACAGAAAAGTCAAGTACCGAAAACCCCTGTCGTTAAACTCAATTTTTCTTAAACGCTCTGCCTCTCGATCTTCCAGAGTCCCATTACCGAGTGACCATCAAAACTTCAAAGACCAACGAGAGCCTGACCCATGGCGGGGAAGTCGGCATGTTCGTTATACGAGCCATCGGAGTGCAGGGCAAGAAGAGCGAGAAGATGCAGCTGAGTGCAGCCTCCAAGTATTACGAACCCGGAAGTGTCCACACCATCGTTTTACCAGGAGACACCGTCGGGAAACTCGAGTCGGTCGAAGTGTCCTGGGAGTATCAGGCTTCGGTTTTCAATCCTCTAACCTGGCGAATCTTTTACACGCCCAGAGTGTACATTGATCAACTTACGATAGACAGCTTAGAATCTAATCACGGGTGAGCATTGAATTCTTCCATAAGTTTTCACATGTACTTTCTAATGGATCTCAGGGAGGGGGAACGGGCAAGGGAAGAGGAGGGAAGAGGCCGGGACAAGACGTTTCCACGTATCGTAATAACTATCGTTCTTGTATCTTTTCGCTCGAACCTCTAGAATCAAGTGTCTTGTAAAAGAGAATTTTCAAGTTCACGTGTACGCGCGTGCGTGCGTGCGTGCGTGCGTGCGTGCCTGCGTACGTGCGTGAGCGCGTGCGTGTCACGTGCGCGTGCAAACGGCATGAGTAAATAGGCAAACTTTTACTCCGTTTCAGAATTACCGTCTGTCCCGATAATACAAAGGAATTGCTGGCAAACCAACCAAAAATCTTAACGACCACGAATTGTCATAATATGGATCTCAACCTAGTTTCCACGTAGAGTAACAGCGGCAGTGACAGCGGCGGCGGCGGCGGCGGCGGCGGCGGCAGCAGCAGCAGCAGCAGCAGCAGCAGCAGCAGCCTAGAAAAAGCGAAAACTCTTCATGAACCGCAACGCGCGATTATCCCAAGTAAACACATTTCATTCACTGTCTTTTCTTTCTCTAATCGTCCTCCTCTCTAATTTATTTGCTATTTCAAAATTTATTTAAGGTAATGATCGATCCGCTACCAATCCCTCCCCTCTCCACTAATCTGTCCTGCGGTCACGAAATCTGCGAGCGCAATGTCTGCAGAGTTTGTCGTGACCAATGGCAAATCCGCATCCTTTCACTGTCATTATGCACGCGTGTTTCTTTCACCTTGGCACTCGCTTTCATGCATCGCCGGTAAATCACTGCCCGGCGCGGTCATCGTAATTTACTACACGAAACAATTGCGACTCCAGAGACCCACGCCCCTCTTTTCTTCTCTCTTTTCTTCGGGACACCCTCTCAATTTGTACGAATTCAAAAACTGTCATCCCCTTTTGAAACCTCCTCATCCTCCGACGAAACTCCCCATTTGTGTTTCACATTCACGAGATTATTATTTATTAAGGAAATCTCTTGTTTGCGTCAGGCTGATCTTGAAGGTCGCGTTATTACGGGTAACTGTTTTTAGGAAATGTCGCGTGGAGCATTCGTCGATAATTTTTCAGAATCACAAATGCAATGGCTGTACCATATAATCGATATTATGTTATGTGATAACGCATGTAAATGATTACGTGAAACCTCGAGCCTCGTATCCGATTCTCATGTCTAGCTTATGGAGAATGTTGTTGTAGCAGGTGTTCCAAACGCATTTCACTCGTGTGTGCATTCAAGATTTTGGATTACGTAAAGAAAATTTCTGAAAGCTTTCTACCTTTCAGTCGCAACTGCGATATATAAAAGGCGGATGCTTGAATATATATTTCGTAACTCCAAAGTATAAGTAGTTAACGGAGCATTAACTTAACTAAAATAGTGTGTGGCGCACACTCTTACCTCACTTATTACAATGTGAGATAATCGATCGGATTGAAAAAAAATTCACCGAGTTTCCTATTATTCAACATCTGACGCTATCGGTTCCTAGCGGTTTATTTCTATTATTTCAATCGCACGTTTCCAATGCAAGCCGTTACATATAGCTTCCAGAGGAAAGTCACTTTTCTCCTGCCTCGTGCGCGATTCGCTCTTGGATTTTGCATTCGCGCCCATCGACTTTGCCGCGTCTTTTTCTTCTCGCGCCCGATCACACTCGTCCGATACGCGAAACACTGCTGGTAACTCTAAAAATATCCGTCTCTTCCGTATCTTGCCGAGTGATTAATGCGAGTCAAATTGAATCACTTCCGGTGTTCGCTCGATGAAACACGAACGCCCCTTAGCTTCGTAGTTTTCTAATATCGCCTTAGAATTAGTCATAAGCGAAGTCTACGGGTCGTCTCGGTGGTTTCCGCGGGGAAACGATACTCTGGCACGAGCGCCGCGCGCACATGTGCAATTTCGTAAGGCAATTTGTCACAGTCAAATTGAGCAATTGGAACTTTCAAGCGGGCCAAGCGAACGGGCGCGATTTCTTCGTCCCGAATGAGCCGCTAAATAGATTTGTCATATTCTCGTCGTCCCCGATGCAATCGTCTCAGGCCGCCGTTATTAGCGTTTAGCCATTCGCGAAGTTACGCTAGGAAATTACGTCCTTATTATACAATACTCGGTGTACACACTCTTCTTACGCGATATTTCCAATAATGCATGATTTCAGACTACTCGCGCAAACAACGCAAGGAAAGAAACGCGAATGCAACACGCATACGTGTACAAAAAACGCAGAAAATAATTTATACTATACATATGTATGTGATAGCGATATGTGTATATATATATTTTCTTAATGTTTCAAGAAAATAATTGTACTCGGATTGTTCCGAAACTAGCGTGTAATAAAGCTTTTTCTAGAAAAAAAAAAAAAAAAAAAAAAAAAAAAAAAACCCTGTCCTGTCGCGTGTTTAGCGAGATGCATCCTTGACAGTGAGGACAATGAAGGTGCCGCTGGTCGAATCGAATTGTTCGACGGACAAAAGGATCGGCGACGAGGAGGAATTGGTAGCGGACCGGAAGTGCCGGTAATAAGTCAGATGATAATTGGTTGCTCGTTGCGAGAATCATAAGCGTTCCACGAGATGCGTTTGGCAAGGATGGAGTGTCCTTGCCGACAATCCGGAAGTAATTCCGAATGAACGAGGGGGGAATGCTTAGGAGGAGTCTCGCAGGATTGAGGGCGGCGGGGGTGTCGGAGGTAAGTAAGAGTCGATCGAGTGGGCCAACGTGGGATGACGTCGAAGGAGCAGGAGTCTCGCGCCACCGACGGTGGTGGGCAAAATATTCCGGAGCAAGTGGAATCCGCTGTACACTCGAACAGTCGAGCACCGGCCTCTCACCGTGAATCACCGCATCGCTCAGTCCGAGGTGTGCGCGGCCCGTTACGTAGACGCGCGCGATTGTTACAGGAAACACGAGGACCCGTGTGTCGCATCGTTCCCTTTCAAAGAGACCCTTCGGCGTCCCAGGGAAAAACAACGAATGCAAAAACGGCGTAGCTCGTTTCTTCCGTAGCTCACTTTCATTCCGTAACTGGCCTGGCTACTCTCGACTCAATTTTGTCAATTAGAACTATACTCTCGTCGCTCTTGTCATTTAATATACCACTCCCCCTTTCTCGTCGTCCTCTTTTTTACTGTAATTCTCAGCGTCACTGGGAAGCTCGGACTCCCGCGGGAATTTCGATCGAGTCTCGAAAATTCGCCGAGTATCGATTTAAAGGTTTTATGAACAATTTCCATCGGTACACAATGGCGGAAACCTCCTCGTTATGAAACATCGATAGCCCACCACCACCACCACCATCACAGTCCAAGCAGCAGTGTCATGAGAAAGCGTCCTCGAAAATGTAAGTAGTACTTTTCTTTGAGCAATCTCTATTAACGGAACGATCGGCAACGGTGTATCGACGAGTGCAATTACACCATTGCCGACGCGGTCTTGCCGAATTTTCCTAGGCACGAGACGTTAAATGGCAAGAAAACAACGTCTCGTTGTTCTCGTTATTGTCGAGTGTCGATCGAGGAGTCGAAGAAGAAGAGCGTGTAAGCGAAAACATCCGCAGCTGGCCGGAGAGTGAACTCAGGAATAATAAAATTGTTGTGCTTATCGATAACGAGGTAGTACGTGCGAGGTATTTTCGAGTAGAGAGCTAGGTAGGAGGAAACATTAGCGTATGTACAGCCGGAGGCAGATATGCAGTCCCTGGTGACTGACGGAAAAAATTCAAGGGGAATTAAAGAGAAATGCACGACAAGTATGGTTGTTGCACTGCCCATACGTAAAGTATAGAGTCAAGGACTCGGTATCTGCCTCCGGCTGTACTTGCGCGAAATAAGGAAATGCAAAAAATGCGCGCGGGATGCGCCGCGCTGCGCTGCTGCAAAATGGATGAGCGCGAAGCGAAGAATCTTCTCGCGTGACTGCCAATCGGCTACATCGCTGGCAATTTCCATTCGGACCACGTGTCGGGATCGAGTGACGTCAAGATGTCGCGATAAGATCCTTTGTCGGCACAGACGCAGACGAAATTCCCGGAAGTCCTCCGTCAGGACGCAAAAAACAGGGATTTCTTCAAAGAATTCGGAGTTTTTTGTTCTTAATGATCGTACTCGAATCCGTATTCGAGCTGTGGAAAAGGTGGGGGCGGGAAGACGACGACGACGACGACGACGCCGTTGCCGTTGCCGTTGCCGTTGTCGTTGTCGTTGTCGTCGCCGCTATGTACAGGACGCGTTGTAGGTAAGAGCGCGCGAGACTTTCTCCGCGTACGGACTGGCTCTGGCTACGTAGGCGTACACGCAGGCTTTTACATTTGTCGGACGATCTAATCGGCTGGCTGCCGCCATATGCAAATCGGCGCCAACTCCTGGCCGATTGCAGCGAGAACTCGAGCGGCCCTCGCACGCCATTGCCGACAGTCAGGAAGTTCGAGGTCGTCGCTTGCCACCTGTGCGCCCAGATCGCCGGAAACTCCTTGGCGTCTTGAAAAATCTCTCCTCCTCCTCCTCCTCCACCCCCTCCCAGATCGAGAACCTCGATCGAAACGAGAGAAACGCTTCCTTCGGGCCAACGGCTGTACTCGTTGAGGAATAAATATTAAAAAGTATAGATGCTATCTCGATCCATCTGAAATTCCTCACTACACACTGTAGTTTCTCATGAAAATTCGTGATTTATCTCTCGGCTAGAAATTCACTTTGTAACGTTGGAAAATATATTAAAAGCTTGATAAGTGATTGCGCGTTAGAAGCGAGCATTGAGCGAACGCTCTCGTTATCGATAGCTCTAATTGGAAAATATTGCTCATGACTTGTCAATATATTACTGTGCTCTCTCTCTCTCCCCCTCAAATCGCCTACTCTTTTCTGATCTCGTCGGATCTTTGGATCCATGTGGGTCGGAGCGGAGAATCGATTGTTCCCCTGTAGTATTTAAGTGCCGAGGAAGATGCTGGTAAATAAAGCGGCTCGTGCGCCATGCAAAGACGGAGAGCTGCTACTTTCGAGCTACTTTGTTCCACGATCCGCCATTGGAAATGTTGCACCGCGAGATGCGGACGTTCGAGAAGTTCCAGTCGAAGCTCCGACCGACTAGGAACGCGCTGCAATTAACTCGAGAGATTATCTGGCCGCTGTATCTGAAAATAAACCAGCACCGCCCACCATCCGCGTCTTCCTAATTTCAATGTTAATAAGCAATCGTTCTCGTTAACTATTTCTCCAGTCGTCGAATCTCTCTTTTCCCCGATATCGGCAAGACGCTCCCGTGGGAGCGACGACTCTCGGTCTCGACAAAACGCAACTGCACGGTCACCTTGAACGCATCATCGCCGGTGGAGGTAGCGGGGGAAGCAGGAGGAGGGATCGACGAAGAAAAAATGAGAGAAAAAACGAGATGGACGATAGGAGAATTGAATAGAGTTTGAATAGATGAATAGAACCGTGGTGCGTGGTTGTGGCGGCGCGCGTTTGTTATTGATTAATTAAAACGAGTCGGAGGAATTTCAATGGAAGCAACGACCTTCGAAAGTATCCTGAGCTAACCGGAAGTAGCCGCGAGCGGCCATTATGGTGACTGTCACGAAGGGCACTCGCCGCGAGTCTCCCTAGGAACTTACGCAACGGTAAACGAGAGTCGATCGTACATGGCGAATGCACTTTCCGCCGGTGTACTTCCGCAAGAAAACGCGGTTTCCCCTGTAATCGTGCAAAAGCGCAGCGTGCATAGCCGCCGGTGACGCGTACCGTTCAACGAAAACCGTGAAAACGATATTAACTCGCTAGGAAAGTTTCTTGCAACAACCCGCCGCCCCACAGTCTATACTGCTCTTTGAAAATAAGAGCAAAGAGGAGAAAGAAGCTAGGAAGGAAGGAAGGAAGTAAGGAAGGAAAGAAAGAAAGAAAGAAAGAAAGAGAGAAAGAACGAAACAAACCTTGCGACGGGGACGGAGTTTCTAAAAATGCCTAAGTAAATTTCTCGAAAAACTTTGATCGATAATCGCACGGCAAATGGAGAAAGAAATTGCTAAATAATTTAATTACCCCTATAATCAGGTAATTACGCTTATTTTATTCGTCCACTTCCGCGTCTCCGTTGGCGCTGCACTTTACTATTTATTTCCCGCAAACCGCTCCAACATATTTCAGAGCGTTAATTTTTCCTCTTGTTGCTATCCCACGGCTGGTGGTTTTCCTGCTTCCATTGTATCGATCTGATTTTGCATCTATCTCTCTCTATCTTTGTGCCGCTGGTAAAATAATGACGATAGCGCGCCCGCGGTTAGGAGAACGGTCGTTGGAGCAGAGCGGCGGCGGCGGCGCCATTTATCAAATCGGTTTCTCCGAGAATTGATTAGCGGGGAAGATCTATCGCGGGGAATGTCGGAAAAATGGTAAATTGCCTGGAAACGTAATGAGAGAGGTTGCTCGGGTGAAACGACGAGCGCCCGCGTTCCCCAGAGCCTCGATGTGGATGAACTCTAAGGTGGAATTAAATCATAATCCACTGGGATATTTAGCGAAAGAGGTCAGAAGCCGGGTGCTTGCGCGGTGAACTGGATCGCTCGGGGGAACTTTCTCGATCCAGATGTTTCCACGAGGGGGGAAAAAATAGAAATTCCAGTTTCCGTAACGACTCCACGAGTCCGCCGCAAGAAATCGGGTCGTCGGCTCGCGTGTTTGATTTTTCTCGCGGGTCGACCCGCGAGAATGGCGCGAGTGGGTGGCACGCGTTCGAGGTCACGCTACCCGGTGCGAGTAGCGGGACAAAACGGGACCCTAGAACGGAGTCCCGTGTAATCGGGGATTTTCCTCGCCAGCGAAGATACCTCGTCGAAGCGACCTTGACCTTCTTCCTCCCCGAATACGCGCGCGCGCGCGTAAAAAACGCGGCGCTTTTCCTTTGTTACCCGTGTCGTTTTCTCTTGCGCAACGGGGAGTCACGTGACCTTGAGAAGGGAAAAGAGAGGAAAAGAAGGAGGGTTTGGGACGAAGTGGAGTTTTCTTCGGGCGAGGGAGATTGATTAAGATGGAAAGAGGGAAAAAAGGAAAGGTGAGGAGAGGAGAGGAGAGGAGAGGAGAGGAAGGAGGAAAAGAAGGAGGCGCGCGTGAACGAGTCATTACGTAGAAACTCGTGGAGTTGGATCTTGCAGCTTTCCCGCCAGCGGCCACGACGAAGCGTCGTGCAGCTACCGCTGGAAATCCATCGCGCGTGCCGGTAGTTGATCTTCCGCGAGATGCGAGACGCGAAACGCCAGATTGAAGCGGTAGGTCCAGCGATGTCGCCCGAGGGATCGCGCGCTCGTCATTTCCGCATCCGGTGCTAGCGCTCGATCCACCGTCATCCATCGTCGTCAATTCCCGCCGTGTATCTCGATAATGCACATTAATCTTGACCAACTGCTGCTGCTGCTGCTGCTGCTGCTCTCCGGGGACTACTGGTCCTCCTCCTCCTCTTCCTACCGATCTGCAGCATCTTGACTCTCCGGAAGTCCCGATAAACTCCTGGAACTCCTGGAGAATTTCCTCGACGCAGCCGGAAAAATCTGACTCTCGTCGAATTCCGGAGCGAGAAAATTCGCCGGCAGCGATAGTTATGGAAAAATGCAGAAAATAACGATGCACCGCGCGATATCTCGATAGCCCCTTGAACTAGAAAGTAATTAACGGGTGAAAAATTGAGTGGAACGAGGGAAACTGGTATAGGCTGCGCAATAATTCCAGCGGAAACTCCAGCTCTGTCAAAGTCGCGAGGGACAATTTCTAAAGAACGGGTTTCTAGCAGGCGAGTGGCAAAAATTCCCTGGGGGACCTTCCTCCTCCCTCTCTTTTCCTTTTCCTCTTCGAGTCCAACGCGCGCGCGCGCGCGCACGAGCATGGCCTCTCTCGTTTACGGGAAAGCCCTGCGCGAGTAATTTACCGCGAGTCGATCGGGCCAATTACACGCACGCGAACATCACGGCCACGCTAATCGCTCGCGCGTTCGATATACCTCGAGAACTTTGCGTGGAGAGCGCGGAAACTCCACTTCCTTCCACCGGCTCCATTTTCACGCCAAGCTAATCCTCCGTTCGAAATCTCCTCGATCGCTTCCGTTTCGTTTCCTCGCGGCGCTCTAATTAAAGATGCTTATCCGCTAAATCCTAGCGCCGATATCTGCACACTCTCGTTAACGGAGGGGGCAGGGGCAGGCGGAATCCTGATCAACGCGCGGAGGTCCACCTTTTAAGTATTTATCGCATCGCGAGGGGGAGGAGAGAGAGAGAGGAGCGACACGAAGGAGAAGATACTCGCTCCTTCTCCCTTCTTGGAAGAAAAGTTCCGCGCGAGAACTCGTGCTTTTCTCGCAGGTTCGAATCGCGGCGATCTAACGCGTATAGCCCGTAACCTTGGGCCCGGGGCCACTTTTCCTACAGTTCGCGCGAGAAAGTACTCGCGCGCGAGTTTTCGGCTGGTGGCAGCTACGCGCGCGCGCAGTGGGTAAAAGCGCAACGTTCGGCTATCGCCTGGCACACTCCGGAATTGTTTATGAGCTTGTGCAAGAATACGTGCGAGACCTACCGATGATTGGTATAGCCCGTAGAATCTCTCGGCGCGTAGCGTGGCGTGGAGTGGCGTGGTGTGTGGCGCGGACGCTAAACGACCCGCGTGCCCACGATGCAAGTAACCTGCTTAAGGATAATAGCTCCGCTCGAGCGAGTAAAACGTTAAATTAAGAAGTTCTCAGGGAACTGGCAGCACGGCCATTCCACTACTCCACTTTTCCACTTTTCCACTTTTCCAGTAATTCGAGCCGCGATCCGAGGAACGCCGTAAAAGCTGCTCTTTATTGCAGAAATTGACATTTCTTTTTTCCTTATCAGAGCGCACCGCGGAAGAGAGACTGTTCCCCCCTCGTATTTCACGACTTAACGACGTACAATTAAATAACGCTCGCCACGAAAACTCTACAATAAACGTCGGGGAAACGACGGACGTAATTAGCTCCGTGAAAAGCCGTGAAAAAGGGATTCGATCGCGCGTTAGCGCGAAAACTCTTGCGGGGGGCGACCGGTCGTCGACGATTCGTCGGCGAACATTGAACTTGCGAGAGGCTGCATAATTTTAGAATCCACGGAAACCAAGTGGGTTATCGGCGATCATCGATAAAAGTAAAAACGCCTTTCGCTCTGTTCAGTTCGGTTCGATTCGATTGGATTCACTTCCTTCCTTTCCCCTCCCTTACGGGAAAGCGGAAACGACCAAGTGGAAGCTTCTGGAGTGCGAATCGCTCGCTCGCTCGCGAATGCACCAATTAGCGTTGAAAAGCGACAGCTGCGGGTATTACCGAAACCTAGTTTCGTTATGGTTCTACCTTCGGACTCCGTTATGCCAGGTATGTGGGTCAGTGTAAAGGCCGAACGTTGGAAAGTCATCAATCCTGCTCGCACGTAAGCAGAGTCACTCACACACGCACCGATAAGCGTGCACCGAAGATGCTCGATTATATAAAACCCTGCAGGAACAGCAGCAACGGCAACAGCAGCTGCCTGAAATCGAATGCAAATTGGTTACACCTTCCCGAACCACCTTGTTGATACTGGGGAGAATCACTCTCCGACTTGCGCGGATCGTCTCTCTCTCTCTCGCTCGCTCTCATCCTCACTCCCGCCCCCGCGTTGCACCTTCGACAGTATCACCGACTACCACGTTTGCTTTTTCCCATCGTTATCCTCTCGAATCCCCTCGAGCGACCGCGCGCGCGCGCTTTTAACGCTTCAAATGCAAATCACGCGGAAAACTCGTGAGTTTTTCCCAAGTTTCCCAGGAACGCGATTCTCTGTCTCTGTCTCTCCTCTGGTACATCTTCTCTCCAAGGTGGTGGTCGGTCGTAAAGTCACGGAGATTGCTGACGAAAATGCATTTTGCGTGCTTCGAAACAGAAACGAGGAATTGCGTAAGGGGGATAAATCTCCGGTGGCTCGCGTTACTTTAGCGGGAAGAATCGCGCGAAAAAAAAAGGAGAGGCGCGCGCGCGTATTCCGGGTTCAACGCCATGCGCGAGGATTTCGCGCATTCCTACGTCGCGATTCGTCGCGGTAGGGCCCAGACGCGGAGAAGATCGGTTTCCGCGGCAAAAGGACCTCGGGAAGGCGTTGCAGCGCTCGAGTTCGCTCAGGCCGCGTGGAAAAACGCGGATTTTCCAGCCATGGTCGCCCGCGTATCCACCACTCGTAACCTGCTGGCGCGACCTTCGCCGACGATTCTCATTTACGAACTTTTACAACGCGGTCGGATAGAAACCACAAACGCTGCAGTTTCTTAAACGAGTACAAGTGTAGAATGCGAGACCCATTACATTATTACAAACGATTTTCCCGCCGAGACTCGATCGGCGACAGCATTGACCTCAATCCTGGGGCCGCGCCGCTCAATTTCCATATTAACGGTAAAATGAGTTTCGATGATTCGATATTATCGAATACGTCGCGTTGTTGGACCACCGCGCGCCGGTCGACGGAGTCGAGGAAGACGACCAACACCCGAATTCCGCGACGATGATGCGACGACGGTCCTTGACGAGTGCGCGCCCGCCTGTTAGACTCGCATTTTTCCAATCTCTCGCTAAGCGCGAAAACTTTTACGAACCACCAGAATCGAAATTGTCTCGACGGCGCGATTTTTGAAAAAGCAAAGGGGGGAGAGTTCCAGCTAGCATTTGTAGGGCACCGCGCGAACGAGCGAAGGGCCCGTTTTCAAGCAGTTGGAAAGTGTTCGGGTGCGAGTCCGAGTCCGGACCCAGGTCGAAATTTACGTTCCTGGCCCGAGGCGTCGTTACACTTTGACTTTTTTTCTCTTGGAAGGCATAAAATTGTTGGCTCGAGCTGTTTATTTCGTAGAGGCTGCCGGGATTTTTGCGTCGGCCGCAATAAAAGCGGAGGGGCCCTGGCTGTGCAGTTTGAGAATGATCGGAGGGTAACGCGAAATCCCGCGTGTTACGTGCACCGAAGGAGTCGGCAGCGCTAGCAGTAAATAACAGCACGGCGTTCCTCCACACACGAGGACGATGTTATCGTTCGTACCAGCAAGAGAAATTTACGTACACGCGAAACCCGTTCTCGTCGTGCCGAGACGCACGCGCTCTCTTTGCGTCTGTGTGCGTTGATGCGAGCGGGGGAAGGGGATGGACGCGCACACCGACGCGCGACGACCCTACGGAGGAGTCTCCCGATGCAACGCTGTCGTTGCAAGGCGAAAATGCTGCAATTGCGTTACCAAAATATCCGCCGCCGCCCCCCTCGTGTCCTCGCGCGGAGAGAGGGTGAAAAAAGACGGGGGAAGAAAAACGCGTCCTCCATTTTAAGAATGGAAATTTCCCACCGTGGAATCCCATGGAGAAGCGTCGCCTCCATTAACGCGTTACGTGGGTAGGCGCACTAAACTCCCGCAAGAGGAAAAATCGCCTTGGCAAATCGTTAATGGCGCACCGTGTGTCTCGGGTACTCGATCGAGCGAGACAACGAAATTTTTCCTGAAAACTTCCAGAAGCTCCCGAAGGGTGATGGGAGGGAGGGGGCGAGCGACGGGTGTAAGGGGAAGCTGTCAAGGGCCTACACTGCCGAGAAACCGATCGCCGACGAGACGTCGGTGAAGGTTCTTTCGATCCGATCGACTTCCATTCGAAACTCCCGGTCGGTCTCTATCTCTGGCAGTCGTGAAAACTTTTCAATGAAACCCGTTTGAAAATCTCGAGAAACGCGGCAGCCTCCGAAGGTTTATGACGTTCAGCCGCCACGGTCGATTTAACGTGGATCAACGGGACTGCAGAACTTATGACTGTCTCGCGTATTTGCCAAACCCGAACACATGGAACCGGGGGGGGGGGGGGGCGACGATGACGACGATGCCTGGTGCACAGAAGAATGCGCGAATGAAATTCCAGCGCCCGCGTTGTCTCGGGATCTTTCCGGGGGCGGGGTAGCGAGGGGGAGTGGATCATGATTAAAACCTCGCGCGAAATTCTCTTTCTCTCTCTCTTGGGAAAGTTTGCAAACGAGCAGAAGCTATGCCAATGAAATTTCCTTCTCCGCGCGGAATTCCAATGAACGCTGTGTAATTAGGAATTACGTTGTAACCTCTCTGTGTTACGGACCCCGACCGGTCCTTCTCTCTCTCCCTCCCTCCCTCCGCCAAGTAGTCCCGAAGCGCGCGGTCGAACGTTAGAAATCGCATTGACACTATATTTAGCCAGGCGGCTTGTAACCGGCACTCGAAAGCGTAATATATCTTGCCCCATAGTTAGAATATAAATGTCAAATGAACTTTGCTAATAGAGCGATACGTATGGATGCGTTCGGCGGCTTCGGTGAAATTACAAAGCGCTCGCGAAACTCTCCGGCATTTCATCCGCGACGTCCCCGCCGAACACATTCCCACATTTCCTTCCTCCTCCCTCCTTCCTACTTCCGCCCTGCAATTTATCCTTTCCGCAAATTGTTACCGATGCATCGCTGCTCGCTCGCCTATCGATTACTCGAGAAACATTCCTCCGGTTCTCCCGGCGCTCGCCGTAAGATAATCGCGCGCGGTTATGGCTCTTAGGCGTGTCTCTCCTCGTTTTATCGCGGACGTCTCTCCTGGAAATTTGGAGAAACCATTTGGATCGATTTGGCGAGAACCGGAAGAGCGGCGGAAAGATCGCAAAATCCTGTATCGCCGGCGATTTCACTCACTGCCAAATTTATGGGACTTTGCTCGTAAATGGGCATCGGGGGGTGGTGGTGGTGATGGTGGTGGAGTGGGGAAATCGCTTAGACCCCCGGGGGCCGTCCAGTCAAGCAGGAATCAAAGGTGAGAATCGCGCGATGGACGCGCGTTGCATCTAATCAGTTTCGCGTCCGCTTATTGCACGCGAGAGTTAAAATTCCGCGTGGAAATTGTTTTTAAATTATTATCGACGCAATGTCGTGGCCTACCGGCGGCGGCGGCGAGTTCTCCTCCGGTCTCTCTGCTTACTCTCGACTCGCCCGGTGAAATTCATTCGAGGACTCGCCAATTTTTAAGCACGCGTCTTACATAACGACCAAATATGAAAACACCGGCCTCCGCGGGGACAGGGGAGAAACGAGAAAGGGAACCAGTCGGGAAGAGAGAGAGAGAGAGAGAGGGACGGTCGGAATTACGTCATCCGTAAATAAAGATCGAAAGCATTTCTCCACCGGTGGAGATTGGATTAGGTCATGACGATGACTCGGCCATTTTTCTCTTTTTTTTTTCCATAATCGAAACTCCCCCTCCCGTTCCTCGATTTTCTCTGATTTCTATCGAGACGCGCGCGAGGAATACGCGGAGCGTAAAAGCTCGTTCGAGAGCATCTCTTCCGAAAGAGACACTCGCGCGCGCGCGTGCATGCATGCACCGTCCGTCAATGAGTCAGATAATAGTTGAGAAAAAGGACTATGACGAATAATTGCGAAAGAAACGAAAGAATTTGCCTCGGTCATGAATTTGTGCAATGTCAGCAAAGGACGCGATACGCATCGGCATGAAAGTGGAGTAACTTGATAGGAACGAACGGACGAACTAGCAAACAAGTGCAGGGGCAAAAACCGTGTTATTTCCGTGAAACTATGCGAGTGTACTATGATAGCGGCGCACAGACGAGCACACGCGCTTCCTGTCTAATTAGTCACGGCACCGTCACGACTACGTGGCATTACGATTAACGCGCGTTACGTCCTAACAATTACCCCGGGGTTCATTCAGAAACGCCAAAAGGAGCAAGCACGCGAAAAGAAATAAATTAACATCCGCATAGTTGAGCGCAAAAACTCCCCGAGTTCCTGCTAAACTCGATCGAGCCACCGGAGGATAATTAAATTTCACAATGAGATAGCTGATTATTGTGAATTCCCGAGAGCCTCGGGAGTCGAGGTGGAATCGATCGGCTTGCTGGGAGGAGAGCGCGAAAGATAAAAGTATATGGAAAGGGTAGAGGAAGAAAAGAAAAAAGGGAGGAAGGAAGAAATGGTTCGTTGTGACGCCCTAGTCCGAGTCTACTTTCCTCGAGTTTCGTTTAGAAGACTTTCTTCGTGTATGCTGACGCATTCTCCGTTGGAAGGAGGAAGAGAAGGATGTGAGAGGCAATGGTAGGTGTGGTGGTAGTGGTGGTGGTGGTGGTGGTGGTGGTGGTGGTGGTTGATAAGTGGACAAAAAGCAACAGAGACTGAGCGAAAGGAAAAGAAAGATGGCAAGGGGGGAAAGGAGAAGTCGAGGAAAGAGGCTCGTCGTAATTTTACAGGTGTGTGTGTGTGTGTGTGTGTGTGTGTGTGTGCGCGCGCGCGTGTGTAGTAGGGGGAAAGAGGCCTATGCAGGAAGTGGTACAACATTGCCGGAGGGAAGGACGCCGAATCTGGGCCACAATCGAGCACGAAGCTTCCCTCTCGTTCCTCGCGAGGACCGAACAACTCGGTTTTGCTTGTACGCGCATCTACGTGGTGGTGGTGGTGGAGGCTGGCGCCGCGTTTACACTCTCGCTTTCGAAATAATAATTATTTAATACTCGGAGAGACGCGGTGAAATGCGGTTTACTGCGAGGAGGACCGACTTTCGGCCGTTACTCGGCCGGGCCCATGGCCATTTCGTTTCTTCGACTGATTATGCCAATCGAGCTTTTCTGCCTTCCTTCCTTCCTTCCTCCCTTCCTTTATTGGCAATTTGTAAAGAAAGAGCAGAAGCTCTTCGAACGGAGCGAAAACCTGGACAATGCGTCGTCGTCGCTCGTCTCCTCTTCCTCCAGAGTCACTCCAGAGATGAGAGGGGTGGTGGAGGGGATGCACGAAAGTGCAAGCTGTCATGCGACATTCCTCGTGAATGCACCGTCCTTATTCGTCTACTCTTACACGCGTGTTCCCTCGAAAATGTATCCTCGTCTTTGCCTTCCCCCCCCCCCCCCCGCCCTTCCATGCATTTCCGAATCGACGAGAAATCTAGGAGATCCTGGGAAAACCGGTCACAGCCGGAGTCTCCCGGGCTTCGGAATTTTCATCAATTAATCGCGACACATCCCCCCGTGCCCTTCCCCTCGCCGTTTTCCTCCTTTCGATTCGCGCGAAACTCGCTGCGAATAGCGCTCGAAAACGGAGAAGCCGCCGGCGTGGTTTTCTTCCTCCTCGACCACAACCCGAGTAAAATCGTGACGCCTAGTAGTCGACGTACGAGAAGCGCGCGCGTTAAGCTTGTGAAAGTAAAATTTCTGAACTTGGGCCGACGAGCGATCGGCCAACAGGTTCCTACTACTACTACTACTACTACTACTGTGAAATCGCAGCGTGACATTCGCCGGATCTTCCGAGCAGGAGCAGGAGCAAAAGTCGATTAATTCTTCGAAACCGAAGGAGGCCATTAACACTGTCAAAACCGAGGATCGAGACGCGCGTCCACTCGTCGCCACTAATATAACGAGTGATAAACAGGGGCCCACACCCTCCCCCCTTCCCTCTTCCCCCGAGAGAAGCACCAGCTTGCGCCAAGTTTCGAGAGGCGCGTGTGGCAATTTTCGCAAAATCCACCCGATTACATTGTGCGGAACCCAGTCGTTTATTACATTTGCATTTCGCTAGTCATCGCTGGCTGCCAACGACCTCGAGATTTGCTCAGTATTAACGGCATTGGCCACATGACATAATCTAAACATAAATTCAAGCTCGGCGAACGTGGATGCTGCCGTTTTTTATGATGCAATGATTGACAATTGCATAATTCGACCAAGGACGTTATCTTTGAACACGGTCCCCAGGACCAGGCAATCGCGTTGTTCGAAAGGTCAAGAGAAAAAGAGAAAGAAGAAACGGAAGAGCGACCTGGAGAGGAGGGCTTTTCACGAAAATCCTGCGAGAGCCTTGAGAGGGAGGGGCAGCTCGATTAGACTGAAATATCGGACACTGTGTTTGATCAAGCAATTCGTATGTCCAGAATCGTCTGTTTCTACGTACTCGTAAAACTAACAACATTCCAACACGTTACTCAACAATTACCACGTGAATTGCGCAATTCAATGACGGTCCAGATGATTTCCTTGTTTTTCTGTTTATCCCGGCGCCTCTCTCTCTCTCTCTCTCTCTCTCTCTCTCTCTCTCTCTCTTGAGAGAAATAGATCTGGATAACAACGACGCGCTCGTCATTCAACGCAATCTCATTATTTGCTTGCACGCATCGTTTAATGCTCATTCGTCCAGTTTGAACGTAAATTTGCTCATAAACAAGCGCGCGATATATATCCTCGGGGAGGATGCGCACACACGCGTCATTCATTCGGCCGATGGATATCCGCGAGATAGCTATTGCTGAACTTTCGACGGAAAAAGACTCGGGGGAGGAAACTGCAATTTGCTCGAAGAGCGAGAGAAGAGGAAAGGAGGAAGGAAGGAAGGAAGAAGATCGAGCGCGAATATCGCGAGTCGAGTACGTGAATTCTGACAAGCGCCGTGTGGTCTTTGAAGGTCAGTGAGATTATACAATATATTCCCCCACCGAAGCGACGGGTGTAGGCTTTCTCAAATTCGACAAGCATCCTTTCGGACTGTTAGTGACGATTTGATCAGGCAAGCGACAGGTCATTAGCGGCAACCGTAGTACCCTGTTGTGCGTGCGGTACCTGCGGTGACACCCACTGCACGTGACTGCCTAGCCTAACTCGCGAAGTCAAAGTACCTCGCACAGTCAATTTAGTTGATTTCCAGCAGTGGGAGGGAGGGGGGAGGGGAAGGACGTAGCGGGAGAGAAAAGTTTTTTAGCCAAAACGTCCATGTCTGTGTCTATGTCTATCTTTGAGGATTCTGCGAAAAAGTTTAGTGAATCCGTCGTCTTCAACAGGATGAGAAGGAGCGGCATCAAGAAACAAGGACTCGCCGAAGGCGAAGGAGCTGCGATCCTGCTCCTTATTGCATTGGCTCCTGTTATCTGCTCCGCCGGAATCCTGGACCCTTGGCAATGGGCGCGCAACGATCGGATCGAAGTCAACATCCCCTGGCTACCATGTAACTATACCAAATATAAAACTGTCATTGAATAGAGATCCTAGTCTACATTTCGCGGATCCGCCGTGTCCACTACCGACACTTACGACTCGTCGACCTTTTCCCACACAGTCGAGAACGAAACGCGCTGCTACGACGAGCTAGGCTGCCTAAACATCACCAGGAGCTGGTACCACCTGATTCACCGGCCTCTCAACGTGTTTCCTCTACCTCGCGAGATCATCAACACCAGGTTCATCCTGTACACTCACCAAAATCCCACCGAAGTAAGTGACGACCCTCCGACTCCTCGAGTTCCTCAGATTCTTCGGGAACCGGGCCAACAAGGGCTCTGGTGCCTGTGACGCCTTCCTGGCTAATCTCCTGATCTCCGTCTTTTTCAGGGTCACGTCTTAATAGTAGCTAGGGATAAATCGATCAAGCGCTCAAACTTTGATCCGAAGCGCAAAACTAAATTTATTATACACGGTTTTATAGACACGCCCCTCAGCAACTGGGTGAAGGTAAGAAGTCCGTTTCAAACTACTAATCCCCTTCGAGTTTATCGAACGCGGACATCTTTGCGAAAACGTATGAGATGACGACGATCATTCGATCGGGTCCACAGAATCGGCGGAATCAGCTACGGTCTCTCTCTCTCTCTCTCTCTCTCTCTCTCGGGTTTCGCAAGGCAAGACAGGCCAGCTTCGAGCCCAGCTTTGAACGGTTTTTTCTTTTTTTTTTCTCTCCCTCCTTTCTTCGACGAGCAACGAGATTTCACGTTACCGCGACGCGACGCATCTTCCTCGTCGAGGTTTTCCCTCATTTCGTACGTTTTCGAGAAGAGCGCGTCTTCCATCCGTGGAGATCGTGAGTTTCTTTTCCAAGAGGATGACGAGGGGTGTGTAGACCGCGTGCCGCGAATCTCATTTGGATTTTTCGCAGGAAATGAGGAACGAGTTGCTGAAGCACGGCGATTACAACGTCATCATCGTTGATTGGGCCGGGGGGAGTCTGCCCCTGTACACTCAAGCAACGGCCAACACGAGATTGGTCGGCCTAGAGATAGCTCACCTCATAAAGCATCTGCAGGTGAGGATAAGCACGCGAATTCCTTACTGCCCTTTTCCCCGCTGGACCCTAAAGCACACCCTGAGATGTCGCATGTTGGTTTCTCGAACTAGACCAATTACGGACTGGACCCGAACGACGTGCACTTGATCGGACACAGTCTCGGGGCCCACACGGCCGGTTATGCGGGGGAAAAACTCGCTGGGAACATTGGTCGCATCACGGGCCTGGACCCGGCAGAACCCTACTTCCAGGGTATGCCCAGCCATTTGAGACTGGACTACACCGACGCGCAATTGGTCGACGTGATTCACACCGATGGAAAGAGCATCTTCTTTCTAGGTGAGCGAAAACGAGTGAAACTCTCTCTCTCTCTCTCTCTCTCTCTCTCTATCTCTATCTCTTTCGCGTGCGAGCGCTAAATACCCCGTCCAGTACTGAACTTGAAACTTGACAATGTCTCGATGAACGCGGCGAAAGGGGTAAGGTTGGGAAGGGAAAGGAAACCGTCGCATTGCGTAAAACACCGGTGAAGACAGCCATGAAACGGCTAATGAGAGTTCGCGTTAGTTTTTACGTTAGTTCTTTTCCGTAAGGCGGCAGGGACGCGCAATACGGAGGTGGGCTAACGAAATTTCTCTCAAGGTCTTCCAGGGTACGGGATGAGCCAACCGTGCGGCCATTTGGACTTTTATCCCAATAACGGGAAAGAGCAACCTGGCTGCACGGACCTCAGCGAGACTACCCCATCCCTACCGTTGACCTTGATACGCGAAGGCCTCGAGGAAGCCTCTCGGGTACTGGTTGCCTGCAATCACGTCCGTGCCATCAAGCTGTTCATCGAAAGCATCAACTCGAAGTGCCAATACGTGGCCCACGAGTGCTCGAGCTACTCCAGCTTCCTCAGGGGCGAGTGCTTCTCGTGCAAGAGCAACAACAGTCTGAGTTGCGGCGTGATGGGTTATCACGCCGATACTAGTCCAGCCCTGGTCAGACGCCAAGCGATGGGCCAGGACGTTTCCTCCCTGCTAGGCTCCAGATTCTTCTTCACCACTGGCAAAGAAGATCCATATTGCAGTAAGTATTTGACTTTTGCTTCCTCTCTCTCTCTCTCTCTCTCTCTCTCTCTCGTTCTTGTTCGTAACACCTGCGCTCTGGATCCATCGATTGAAATTTCTCCTTATGCCAATAATTGCAAAATTCATGGAATTCTAGTCCCAAGGACTTTGACGCAATAGTCGCGCGATAATGACGAAGCGAAGTGTTACAGTACAATAGATAATTCCCCTTTTATCTCGTCCCTCTCTCAGGGAGACATTACAGATTGACCATCAACCTTGCCAGACCACCCACCGCCGAGAGCTGGGTCCAAGGTTTCATGAAGGTCACTCTCCATGCGGATAACGGGGTCATACGCAATATGGATCTTACTCCTAGGTGAGCTTTCTCCATTCCGTACCGTTCTATTCTATTCTAATCTATTCTGCTCTACTCTACTGAAGGCAATCAAGAAATGTTTTGTCATCGGAACATAGGCTTTTTTATTTCAATTTTACATATATTTTTTTATGGCTACTCTTGCAAGTTAAATGTCTCAGGCTTTAGATCCGATCGACCTATTGACAAACTGCGTTTACTATTTCGTACAGTGGCTATATGAAATTAGAGCACGGGTCGACCGCGCGAATGGTCGTAGCTCATCCAGGCGGATCGGCCGGTGAAATTGGGAAGATCAGACGCGTTGAACTATCCTGGGCCTATGATATGGACGTTCTACAGCCAAGGTCGTTGTGCTTCTTCTGGTGTAACGACCGACTTTATGTGAATAGCGTTACGGTGGACATCATGGAACTCCCCGGAAGAGGGTAAAACTTCATCATTTATTCTATCAAGCCTTTTAACGTTATTGGAAAGAAAGAAAGAAAGAAAAAACGAAAAATTGCTACATTTGCGTAAGATTTCGAAATAACGCCTTCATCCTTTCCCCCTTCGTCTGGCTTTAGGAGAATTAGACGATTCCTCTCGTTGCATTTCCTTGCCTCTCTCTATCTCTCTCTCTCTCTCTCTCTCCCCGTCATTGGACACAATTCTCAAGCTTATTAGGATATATACTTAAGCTATACCGATTCATATTTTTGTGCAGGAAAAGAGACACAGACTTCTCGAGTAAACTCTGCTCTGCAAGTAGGCAAGAATACGCGGAGATCGCTAGTGGATCTACTGCTTCGTTCATCGACAATTGTTGACGATTTCTCACCGCGGTTGCAAAGCATTTCCTTCTAAGCACAACACAAATGCGAACAAGCGCGGCTACATTCATTATGAAAATCATCAACAAAGGTAACGAGGTCCAATCTCCTATGCTTATTACCGATCTAGTAAATCTGATAATGTTGCACGGTTATCGCTTACTTCCCGAATCATCTCCTTCTAGGATATGCGACAAAATGTGGTATTTTCCCTAATCGCAATAGCTCTCCTCCTCCTACGATATATCTAAGTAATTCTACTGAATTTTTTTTTATCGAACTGCGCACTTCTCCCCAATTATGTCTTCCCTATTGTCTCTCCCTTGATCGTGCAACTACTTCCTACAACATTTTCGTTGTCACAGTTAAGTTTCATACAATATTTTACAAGATTTGTAACGATGATTTAACAAACATTTCTTTCGTGGCCCGATGATAATTTATGCTTTCAAAACTCTCGATTAGCTCGAACCTTTGTCGACTGTACGAAGTATGCGTTCATCTCCAGCAGTATTAATGCGATGAATTATTTTGTATATGATGTAAATAAAAGTAGACATAACGCGTTAGGTTTTACTATCAGAAATCAGCAGACAACTGATGTATACGATTCGCTTGCATCAGATTCCGATAATATTAGTGCATAGACTCTTTTCATGTTAATGCCTATGCTGTACACCATTTTTGTACTATATTTGTAGGTATATAACACACTGGCCCTTACGGCACAGGAACGTTTATCGTTTGTGATATTCTTTTATAATCTTTGAATTAGTGAAAGCAAGCTAAAAAAAAAAAGTGGTAACATTTTGGCAACGAGATAGGCATGTCTGTAGTATACATGCACTGTAAAAGCTACTTTTTTCATATTACACATGATGAAAGGATACCGAAATGCGTGCCTATTTCTCTCAATACTTCACCAGTTCAACTACTTCATTCTGGAATCACATTCTTAACTCTCAACTTTCCCCTTATACCTAGGAAGCTTAAGCTTATAACGAATCTTATACTCATAAACTGTTATTATTCTTGAAAATAATGTATAATATGTACAAGTGTAAATAGTTGCATAGTGGCAAGATTAATAGTAGTATTTACATTGATTTTCAGTGGTCAACTTGAATTTCAAACGTATCGAATATATAATTCTTCTTAAGTGATTCCTAGAGTAGGTAATTTTTTTTTCTTCATTATAAGCAATCGGTATGCCTATTTTAGAATTGTTACATTCCATAACACGCCCCTCTGGTCCCCTTGCATCATGATATGCAAACACAAAATATTAAGTGACATACCAGTGCTCGCTCTACAATGCGCAATATAAGTATATATTGTACAGCATTAATTCATGCAATAATATGTATCATGTAAAATATATGATAAATGTTATGCTTTGAAATATTTTGCTATTTTCTTCATAAGATATGCGTTTTAAAATAAATATTTTGTCAGCGTCACCCTTCTTATGTCACCTAACAATTATTGCTATTCCCTGGATGATCGATAAGACTCCATGAACTGCAATTTATTTATTTCTTTATAATGTAGATAGTGTGTATGCGCGTGTGCGTATTTTATGCACGCATGCGTACATGTATAGATGTATGTGTGTGTATGCGTGTATGATAAAGATTGACAGGTAGAATCAAAGGAACACATTTGCGAGTACAGCTTACTAATCTTTTGCAATGTTTACTCATTGAATAAACATTTTTACACGTTATAATTCATCGCTTACAAAAAGATCATATCGCGGTGCGTAGCTATACACGGTAACATATGATTTTTTTTTTATCTTACACGAGATTCAACAACGATCAAGTAAAAAAGCCATCCGCGTTTACTTGGTGCGGTATTTAACAAGGGTTGGAAAATATATAATATGATATATATGATGATATACATAATACAATCTAATAATCTCTATATAACATAGAATCTGTATATATAAATAATAAATAGAAAATGAGAAAGGTAAGATGGTGATTAGCTTGGTAAGACTTTAGCGTTAAATTACAATGATTAAGAATATTTTAGAGGCTTTGGGGCTAGTGGCCATCAACAAAAAAATATATGTAAATATATATGTATATACTTAGGCATAAATATACTAAGTATATATACATACATGTACTTAAGAACAGTGTAAAACAACTAACAATAATTCGAATATACAACTGATTCATTTGGCATTATAGTCTAACGTTTCATTAGTGCAATGTAATGGTCAGTGCAAGTCATCGACCCAAGCAGTGTCTAATGATTCAATGAGTGTACGAACGAACGCCATTTCTTTTCTCGCATTTTCCAAAATAACTCGAGGATCCTGAGACGTACACCGTAGAATGTTTGGCGCCATCACCATTGCTAAATTGTTTGCATCCATTTTCGTTCGTGCTACTACTTCGGGCCTGGCGAAAATCTGCGAATCAAAGGGATACGATTAAAAACTCACTCTCCCTTTCAATGAATTTTTTGGCGTATTTTGTGCGAGAAATATGTACCTGTAAAAATCGAATAAGGTGACACAAAACTCGGCGATTAAGATCTGGTAAGCGATCGACCAGCGCTGCTACATTAGCTGCAGAAGCTTCTACATCATCGTGACGCATCGATACACATTCCGAATAAAAGGAATCGGGTATCAGTGGTTCGTACAATTCCCGTACCCACAATTTTAATAGCGAAGCAGGAGCATGGGCATCTTGGGAAGCAGCCAATATTGCACTATCCTCGAATCTGTCTAAGCAGCATTTAAGAGCACTAACTTCGTCGGCATCAGCAGAAACTCTAAAGATACCCTCCGTCAAAGTACCACCTCGCACCAACACTTGGCGAGTCAATGTAGTTTGTATCCAAGGCAATTCTCGAAGTGGAAAGCGATCCCGTTGCAGTGCCATTACTTCGGGAAGTGTTGCACCGAACATAGACGCACGGAAGATTTGAATCTAAAATGCGTTTTCGTACGATTAATTTAATTAACAAATAATCAATCGATTAAAGAGTATCTAGGCTATAGGCTTACCCTAGCTTGGTCTATATCTTCAGAGGTAGCTTTCCGAGGTTGCCTTTTGCCATGGGCCCCAATTCGTTGCAGGCGTCTACACGCCACTGTAGCATAGTGACTCACTTGCACATGAATTGGCCATTTTGCAACTTCTGGGAATTGGAAATTAGGGTCACGATGCCTGTTCATGTAGCCTTCCAGATAAGGCTCAAAAGTGGCACTAGGTGGTACGAAAGCTAAGCAAACGGCCATCAACTCCCAACCTCTGCGAAGACTCTCTTTACGTGGATTTTCCGTCGTTTGTCGGCAAATTTGAACGTAAAGCTCGTCCCGTAAGGGCGGTTTGGAAAAAACTGTATTTACAATATCCATAGCAACGGTGTCTAGAGTCATGCCAACATTAGCTTTTCGGTCTCCCATGTATACTTGAACCAGACGAAAAAGATTGCAAGCTTCTCTCTTTAACAGCTTCTCACCATCGACGACAACGAGCATTGGTTGTGGTATCGGATCTTTGGACCAACTGAGAATGTCTCGAACGCTAAATTTCTTCCGAAATAGTAACCTTAGCCCTTTTGGTCTTCCGCAATTCAAATTAAGATTGTCCTGTGCATATTTTTCGATATCTCCACCTCCGGTACTATCGTCTCTTCGTGTTTCGTCCGCATCGGTATTATCTATCCCACTTCCAAATCCTGGTGTAGAACTTACATTTGATGCTGTAAGAGAAACCGGTCTTGTTACCATAACGCTATCACGAGCTTCCGTTTGAGAAACTATGGTTGGCGGTGATGGCGGTGCGACTTGAGGTCTCGTTAAAGTATCAGCGGTATTGTAATAAGTCGCTAAACCAGCTGTGTCATAATTGCCCAAATCTAGAATGACACATTTTTCTTTTCAACGGAGAAATTTTTGTAAAAATTATAATGCTTTCGCGCGAACAATAGACAAACCTGCGTAGTGATCTTCAAGATACTCTTGACTCGAAGAGTCTCCCTGATTACTAGCTGCTTCATCGTCCGCAAATTGATCGTCGGAATCATCATCGCCTCGTCCACCTACACCGCCTTCTCTACCACCTTCTTCATCCAAGGAATCGTCACCCTCTTCTGCCAATAATGGATCTCCAAATTTGTAGCAACCTTTTTCCAAATTGAAATGCATCAATATTTATCCCGCTATAATCCAAGAAAGACCTTTATCAACTCACCCGAAAGCTTTGCCTGTTGAAGTATATAATGCTGAAGAGGTAAAAGATGATCAGCATCTGGTAATAGATTTCCATAAAATGGAGATGGGGGCGGACTTGGATTTCCGTTGCTTCTTTTCTTCTTAAGATCATCGGTTTCAAGATGATCTTCCGTTTCTTCTCCTACTGCACTATTACTACTACTATTACTACTATTACTCGTACTGGTATTGCTGCTAAGTCTTTGCCTGGTTTGTTCATTCGTTTGGCCTATTAAATAACGTTCGTGCATCGAATCATCATCTCTATCTCTTCTTCGAATTTGTTGTTGTTGCTGCTGCTGCTGAAGCTGTTGTAGTTTCTGCTGTTGTTTTTGTTGCTGAACAAAACTGTAACTACGAGCTAATGGCTGTTGAGAACCTAGAAAATCGTTTATTAACATCGTAAAGTTCGTGTGCAGAAAAAAGATAACTATATTTTTAGAGAAAAACGTGTATCTTGCTCACAATCTAAAGAATTATTGCACGCGGTGTTTCTCCTATATTCCTTATCCCTCTCACGATCTCGCTCTCTTTCTCTCTCTGCTACTTCAACACTTCGTTGTTTAGCCGCATTACTGAGAATAGACGCGCCTCTCACAAGACTTTTAGACGGTTCATTTCTCTCTGCCAACATACCGCCATACATATCACGAACATTAGCTTCGGACAGAGATGCTGAACATCCATGATGTCTTCTACCTATACTACCTGTACCATCTTGCTTATTCATATTTCGCGAATGCATAGAGGCTGGATAAAAACCTGACGCATTTGACTTGTCCAAACTATTAACTCTCTCTCTATGATGAGCTTCGCGTTCTCTATCCCTGTGGTAACGATTACTACTTTCGACCAAAGAGCCATATTTATCGTTCTGCGATTTATAATTGTGACCTAATTGAACTTCCGGTGGGCGATATGGTGGCATTTCTTGCCTAAATACTCTAGATTCCATTAATGAATCGCGATATGGTGAAGTGCTCGGCTCCGGTCCATAAGAACCTCTACTGCTTTCCCTACCTATTAGAAATTAAAGAAATATTTATCATTCGTCTCAAACTTGCTTTCACTGAATGCATAACGCAATAAGATCTTTTTTTTTTTTTTTACCATTTTTAGATTTTTCATGTTCCACGTTTGTTCCCCTACTTTCACGTTGTTGTTGTTCGGCAAATGCTTTCTTCTTAAAAAGAGGTGTACTTGTTGATAAAGATAAACCCAATGGAGGTGGTTCGCCGGAAGGTGCACTCTTTTGATTTTTTACACTCTCTAGAGTACCGCTCTTATGACATCGTGCCTCCAAAGTACCACCGCCGCCACCACCAACTCCACCACCACCACCGCCACTACCACCATGTGATCTCTGAGGTAGTTGTACAGAGTTTGGTGGTGGTTGAACTGGTGATCGATGATGATGACGATGCGGTGAATCTAGCAGTCTATAACTACTTGACTCAAGGGACGTTCGACTGTGCGAAACAGAACTATCACTTGAGCGACCGGAGTCTTGAGAGTGATTATGTTGACGACGCGTCGAATGTTGTTCATGATGCCTATGATGCCTGTTGTTGTGGTGATGGTGATGATGATGATGCCGTCTTGCGGATGGCGAAGGAGAGGGTGGCGATGTTTGAAGATCGGCACCAATCCCAGTTGTTCTGGATTTCACAGAACTACCTATTTGCTATAGAATACCATAATACATCATATATATTAATATCTAAATGATGTATCAAGAGATGGATGCAAAATTCCATGTTTTACAAATAATCAATAGTTTAAAGAGTAAGCTTACCAAAGTAGCAGCTAAACTAGGATTTTCTTGATTATTAAATCGCGTTGATCGACTGACAGATGGAGTTTGAGTTTGTGTTGAAACAGATTCTTTTTTCCTGGGTTCATTCGATTTTTGTGCGTCACTTCCACCGCTAGCTGCTGGTTCTGTATTTTGTTTCAAGGTCTATAATTTATAACAAAGAAGAGACTTGTGAATTCCCTCTCTCTATATATATTTAATGTTTTAAAATACTTATAATGTTTTTATATAGTGTTGAAAGACTTTCATGGTGTAGTATGGTATAATGTAAACCAGAGTTTTTTTTTTCCAGGCACAAATGTCTATTTATAGATAGAAGAGAACTCTGCTTTTACACATATATCTTTATACTTCAAGGAATACATACAGAGATGTATAGTATTTTTTAAATCCATATTCAAAGACATTTAAGAATATTAAAAAAAATCATAAAATTTGCAATTGCTATAATGTTAATTGAAGAAGAGGAGTGAAAAAATATTGCATAATCATAACTTTGAAATTAGAAGCTCTAAAGTTATTGACAATCCTATTAATTATAAATAACTAGTTACCTGTAACTTAGCTAATGGTATTATGTCACAATCAGTAGGACGATGCCATACAGTTTTCTGGGATGTTGCATTGTAATAATAAAATCTTGATGTATGAACATCAAACAACTCCCACCATTGATTGTTATCTGTTTTTTTCCTATACATAATTTAAACGAAGAAAATATTATTTCAATGTTCCTTCCTTAACAAACGCTGACAAGCTAGTTTTACAACACTTACACAGGTACTCCTGGTGGAAGATCCCATACGCACTCTCCAGTTGTTAAATTAGCATACATGTGTTCTTTAGTTCTTGGCTCTATGATTTCAACCCACTCCATTTTACTAAAACCAAACAGTACATACTCAGCTTTTAAAAATCAACTGAGGATTTTGTATAGAAATGTAAGCTTAAAGTAACAAACCAAATTAAGAATAATATCAAATTAACGTTAATGACATAATAAAGAATTTAAAGGTCAAGAGATCACACCCCAAAATTAGAATGTGAGAAAATTGAGCGTGATCTCATAAAAAGAAAAAAGTATAGCAAAGACAGAGAGTATAAAAAAAGACCAATTATTGCATTTAAATATTGCAAATGATTGCAGTAATCAGGGGTAATATGACAGTGCAATATAGAATAATGCGTATTTAGGTTAAAAGACAGACTTTTATTCCAGTTTGTTTCGTAAATATAATAAAAGGGTGTTCATCACTCCCACCCTACAGCCACAAATTGATAGGAATGCTTCCCGCAGTACGAGCAACTGTCTGATGTCATGCTATTCGTTTAATTGGCTGAAATAGGCCGCTAAAATACATTTGCGCGCAAATCGAACGTACGCACTAACAAAAGTGCTAAAATAAAATAGCGCAAAAGCGCATGAAAAACAAAGACACTGGGGAGAGTGAAAAAAAAAAAAAATAGGGTGGAAAAAAGTGATACGGAAATTATAAATAAATTACAAAAGTCCCACCCAGTTCGTAAAGTTGAGTGGGAAAAAGCAGGGAGAGGCTCGAGTGCAATAACAAAATGAGATATCTGTTTTGAGAGAGAAAACTGGGACGGGTCAGTGGAAAAGGAAAAAAATTCACTATCGATCTGTGAAACATCGGTACCGTACCCTACTGCACAGTTGCGCTCGATTCCCTAGACCTTAACGTTTCTCAACTTACTTTTCGGACGCCATGATTAACAATTGTTCTTTATTGTTAACACCATCCAGTGTCCTACGTCACTTTGCAATCACTTTGTGACACTTCACAGCAACGACGGTGACACTTGGGTGTCGCAACGTCCCATTTCCGCGAGTACCAGCGACGCAGCCCCTTCATGGCAGCCTCGCGGCAGCCATCTTTTTCTTTTGTTCAGTCCATAGACATAGAAATAAGGAGACAGAGCATGAAGTCCATAGACGTACTTTTTAGACGAGGAAGCGAAATCTCCATCCGGCCTGCGTTGAATAAATCACGTGGTGTTGTATTTTAATGACGAGCGGCGGCGGCGGCGGCGGCGGCGACTCATTGGATGTGACACGAGCGCGTCAAATTTGACACCGCGCAAATTCCTCGAAAACCAAACGCAAAAGTCCTTACAGCTTTTGCCTTGCGTTTATTTCAGATTTATCCCATCGTTCTACACGTGCTATCTTTCGGATAGGTCTCTGTGTTTTTTCTTTCCTTCTTTCCTATTTTTTATCTTAGGATTACCACGGAACGATCTTACCGACATCGTCTTTCGAGGATCGAGTGATTCCTCGAACGAACACCAATGACGTTTCGATCATCTGCACGGTAAGGTCACGCGTAAACACTAACGCGTATAGTACGTGACGTTTGTGCAGGACGTTCGCTCCGATTTTTCGTTTTTCTCCCTGAAAAATCGAGATAAGAAATCACGAGGCCAATTTCAATCGATGGATAAATGTTCGTAGATACGCGCCCTGGTCAATTCGGAGGGGAACTGAGTTAATTTCATAGAAAAGTAAATGCTCAAAGTCACGATAAATTTTTGACAGCTCCTTCCCTAGGGAAAATGTCAGATTTGACAAGTGGAATTTTGTCGTCTTCCAAGTAAGAATGGCATCGTTATCCTCCCGAGTGGTACAGGGCGCGCATTCCGTCGCATAGCGAAAGACACTGTGAAAATCGTCTCACTTGCATTGAAATCCTTTTTTAGGGCAAAAACCGAAACATGGAACTCGACGCGTCAACGAGGAGGAATCTTATCGACCGCTGTCGGTACCCACCATTGACGGTGGTATCGACTGCTCAAAATTATCATGTCGTAAATTTATCGACATTATCTCACTAAACATATTTAATTCCCGGGAGAGACGCCAGTCGCGTCTCGATCAACTCCGTAAAATTTCGAGGGTAATGCTGCGCCTTATGCACAGTTTTTTAAAAGTCCGAATGTGGAGTTACCTAATGGTACTGTAATCAGTTCTCTGTGCAACGGGAAAGAAATCAGTGTAGAGTTTACATTTGTTCGGAGATTATACAGGGAAAATAATATATAACTCATATTTAATAATTTCAATCAAACACAGGTATTTATTTTATTCTAAAATTCATTTCCCTTTTTGCGCCGTCAACAATCAATTTCTTTTCTCCCTTTAAATTTTTCTTTCTTTTTCAAATCTTTCGCTTGTTTTATGTTTCTATTTTATTACGGTTTATCAGAATTAATGTTTCTCTCGAGGATTCTCATTGCATTACACTCGATTAAAGAGACGAACGATACATTCGATTGGTATAATTATGAAAACCACGTAATTTTAAATACCCCCTTTTTATAGTGAAAAATTTAATTGACGATATCTTCCTTTGAACCCAGTTCAATCAGATTTTAAGGACATTTAGAACGAAAATGATCATTGCAAAATATAATTTTTAATTTGTCTAGAATATTGATTTTCATACAATGGAGATAATTTCAAAAAACTTTGAGCCCTTATTGAATCTATTTTCAAATTAAAATAGTATACTTTTATAATTACTGAATCTCAATGAGAATGAAACATTGGTTTTAATAGAATAATTGTTAATTGAATAGTTGATGATTGCAGTATCAATGTGTATGTCTATTTTCTTCTTATCCATGGCACTTTAATTCTATGAAATAGAAGGCAATAATGCCTTCTTTATGCCAGGCTCTATTTATAGTACAGTACTGAGAAGCAATTCTCATCAAATTTAATATTTCAAATGGGTTTTGTGAAGCTTATAATTTGATTATTATATTTATGTAAAGTATTAAAGTACATTTTAAATAATTAAGAAAAATTAAATATTATAGGGAGTCTGTTAAATTAATTTTTAATTAATATGTAATCTACTAGAATTAAAATATGTATTAATTTTATTATTATTATCATCATCATCATCATCATCATCATCATCAAAGTTTAAATAATATCAGCATTTATAAATAAATTATGAGTTCATGCATATTATAATTAAAACTTAATAAATTATAAAAATATTTAAAAATAAAATAAAACTATCTACTGATATTCTATTAAATAAAGCAATATATTTATATTTATACAAATATATAAAAAATTAATTTAAATTATTAGTTGCATTTATTATAATTGACAGTATTTTTTCATAGTTTTAATGTTGAAGAATTTTGTCTGTAACGTAGCACATTAGATGACCTCTTAGCTCTCAATTTATCAATGGTTTCTTGTTTATTCTTTTTCTTCCTAATAATTTGTTGAATATATTTGTGTTAATCATTTATTTTTCTTTCTTTTTTGATTAAAAGAATTTTATCAATTGTAACTTCCGAGAAAAGAAAACCATATATAGAATAAATAAACTTCATACTCCATTGCTTAATATTAGCTTCTAAAAATGTATGAGCTTTAGCACTTGAAAGAAATGAAAGCTTTTGAAGCATATGCTTCTGTACAAACCACATGGCTATAACTTAAGTTGTTCTAACAGATGTGTGATGTACATCTGTTTTCTAATTATAGCTTCTACAAAATATTATAGATTGTATCTGACTTTATTTCAAATATAAATTAATTTTATTACAAAAATTTGTAATATTATTAAAAATATTTATCTTCAAAAGTTGTTATTTATTAATATAAATCTTATCTTTTAATAATATTATATCTGTATGTGTATATGAATGATAAAAAAAATACATGCTTTTTTTCAAATATAAAAAAGTTAGTAAAGGGATATTGTATTTTATGAGTCAAACACCATGTATTTTAATTACGGGTATTAATTTAGCAACAATGATGATCCTTGTTCGTCATAGGGTCATCATCAGTGACCTGTATATTCTTTATCTCAATAGCAATGTATTCAATTAATTATCTTAGAAATGACGTTTTATTCTTTATGAGGGAGAAGATAGTGATAATATTCATTTCAATAATGATCAAATTTTAATTCTAACAAATTTTCTATTTTTTACAAATAAGGTACAAAATTATATAATCATATTTAATACTTCATAACAATAATTTATTATTGTAGATAATTATCTGTGTGTAATCAAGTCATAATGAAGCTCATCTTTCCATTCCTGCTTTTACTTTGCTTTTTTATTTCTGTTTCTCACGCAAGAGAGATCACGTAAGTTCTACTAATAATTTATGTGATTTTGTCGATCTATAGTATGAGTGATTGGATACTATAAACTTTTAAAATTTTAACAGACATGAAGATATAAAGGATGCAATGTTGAGTTTGGTACATATGATGAGAGAAAACACAGAGAAGCTAGAAAGACATGAAGTACGAGAAAGACAACTGGGTGAGCAATTGAAAAAAACTATTGCTATACTTACAAAGCGTGTTACTGCAGTTGATGGCTTGAAGACTCAATTATCAAAGTTAGATGATCGAGTGGCTGGAATTGAACAGTTAATTGCTCAAGTAAATTTGATAATTTTAATTGTTGAAATACATGTTTTTAGCTACATTGATTAATATAAATTCTTAATACAGAGAGATGAAAGAGAAAGAATTCAAATGCAAAAATCAATAGATACTTTGGAAGATCTTGAAAATCGACTTGAAGTATGGTTCACAGATGTTGAGAATAAAATAACTGATGTAACTAAAAATTCGGACGCGACATCCAATGACAGTACTTCTGAAGTTTTCAATAAATTAAATGATAATAACATAGCAGTACAGAAACAAATGTTACAAATTGAGCAAGATTTAAAAGATACTTCTGAAAAATTGAAAAATCAAGCAGTTTTCCAAAACAGTGAAATACAAAAATTAACTTCTGATGTAAGTACATATATATATGTTTGCTGAAGGAACAGAAATAATAATAAATGTTTAATATTCATCTAGGTACGCAATATTAGTAGTATGATTAGCGATGTTAGTATCTTAATAGATAAAATGAGTCAAGTTCAAACAAATGTTGAAGAACCACAAGATCAAAAGTATAATGTTGGTCCAGTCATAGAAGAACAGACAAGGGCGTTGCAACGAGTACAAGAATTACTGGAAGTCACATCAGACCAAATAAGAGACTTACCAAGGTAATTCAAATTATTCTATAATTAATTTGTAAATAACGATTAATGTGTATAAAACATTCTATAGGACAAGTGAACTTCACACATTGCATAATGAAACACAAATGTTCTTGCAAGAGACTAAACATGCTTTACAAGATACAGTTAGTCAAGGTGTAGTAGGAATACAAAATAAAATGGTAGAAGGCAGGGAAGAGGCAAAAGATAATATCGGAGCTTTAAGGTATCTAATGTAGATAATTGTTAAACATAATTATAACAATTTAAATACGGAGAAAAATATGTCTAATAAAATTAAACATTTAGGATGGATTTAGCAAACAATGCAGAACGCGTTAATCAAGAATTACACGATCTTGGTAAAGGCCAATCTGTAATGGTATCAATGGCCGATCATGTTTTGGATACTAAAAAACGAGTGGAATACGGAGTACATCAAATTCTCTTAGAAGTTGGAGATTTAGTAAAAGCACAAGGAACAAACATCAATAATACTTTGAATCAGAGATTCGATGGAATTTCTAATGATATCATGGATAATCAGAATGGAGCTCTGGCTAATTTAACAACTAAAATGGAACATGAGATGAATCAGGTAATCAAAAAGAAACTTGTTAAAAATTCATCTTATTTCATTGAAATAAATGTATAGGTTTGGAGACAAATTAATATAATGTATCAGCAAATGACAGAAAGTGCAAAGGCTCTAGATAAACTTCATAAGCAAAATGAAGCATACGTAAATGGGACTACATCTACGATGGGCGGAATGGAAAGCAAGGTAATTAATGTGTTAATATATTGTTTCATTTTTTAAATCTCAAATCATTGAATTATTACGTAAATTAATACTCTCTCTATATATACATATATTAGGTCGGCGAAATTACGAAACGCATGACAGAAGTGGACGAAAATTTAAATTATCTTTTGGGACGATTATCACTAGTGACACAAGAATTTAATCAAATCAAGTCAGGATTAGGAGCTGCCTTAGATAATATTAAAGCTTCGTTTAAGGAAGTTCAAGAAAAAGCGAATGATTTAAGCAATCCAGGACCGCATCCAGTCCCAGCAAATTATCAAGATCTTAATGAGCCTGAAACGAAAAAACCAGATGGTAAGCTTATAGATAAGTTAAATTTAAAAAATTTTTAAATCTGTTTTTAGAATCGCATGAAAATATCAAAATATCTCTCAGTTTCAATAAATATTTGTTTTAGTGGTGACTGTAAAATAACTGAAATGCAACTCTCTCAAATGAAAAATTTAACCAGAATCATTTATCACGTTACATAGCGGAAGTATGAAACACATCCTGCATTTATATATAAAATTCTACTAACCGTCCACGCATATGCCCAAACACATTTTCATTTCATGAACATAACATTTATTCAAGCAGTTAGTGACTTACTGCATTTGCAGTTCATTTTTTACCTGCATCTATTGTAAGTACAAGATTCATTTTTACTAAAAAAAGTACTTTAGATTCTAATTCAGTTGAAATAAGCTATATGTTCGGCCATCAATATAAAAACAGCTGAGCATTCTATATCCGTGCAATAATCTTTAATTGCACTATAATTATTTAATTAGTATATTCATATTTCATACATCAAAACAATATATTATCAATTCAGAAATAATAAATTTTTTATATAAATAATATATATATTTTTATATATAATTCAGATGCTAAAATGGAGAGTTTGAAGTGATTTTATATAATAGAAAGAAAAAGGTAGCAAACTATTTGTAGTGGCCGCACATTTAGCTAAAATTACCAACTTGTTTCATTTTGCATTTATACAAAATTTCTGTAGATGTAAAAACAAAATGTGTTTTAATTCTCGAAAACACGTATATGTGAAGAATCTACAAATATTATATATTATGCATATGATTTATTATAATAATTTTACTTTTCTACTCTTGCCAACTATGTGCAATTACAATGTATTATGGCACTTAGTCAAGTACTGCTTTACTTTTCTATACAGAATGAATATTTCGATGCATTTCGATGCATTTCAATACAATAATTATATTCTGACCATGCTTTATCTTTCCTTTATATGCTATTCATTACTTATGCAACTTGTGTAATCTAATAAATACAAAATATAAAATAAAGTATGTGAGTGTGCGTATGTGTGTGTGGATTTGGTTAATGAAGGAAAACTCGGAGGTAGCGGTGTTTTCTAGGTATTAGTTATTAATAGATTAGATAGCTATTTTTCATCGAAACAAGAAAAGAAAAGGTGGTATTCTACAGAGGAAGCTGCATCCAGTACTGAATCCGAAATCTGAATGATAAGCCCAAGGTGCTGAAAATAAATGATTTTTTTTCCTAAGCGGTGTTGTTACCCATTCATTCGATCATTCACTCACTCTTACTCTTTTTCTTTCATACATAAAACTCATAGAATTAGAGTAATAATTAGCATTATGCAAGCCACAAGGGTAGGTATAAGAAATTGAATAAATCATTTATATACAAAATGATTAGATTGTAAAAGGGGTATATTGTCATAAAGAAGATTTAGTATGTTATTAAAACTGAATTTGAGACATTCTGTCTGACGCAAAATTGAGTGTGTGTGAGTGTGTTTTATAGAAACTATTAATTTATATATATATATATATATATATATATATATATAACATACACAGCAGTTCTCCCTTTTTCTTTCTTTCTTTCTTAATTATATATTATGTGGTGTGCATTGCATATACAGAATATTTTAATACACTAATTGAATTAATTACATTATTATCTTTTTTTTATGCGTAATGATGTTACTGATTGGCTGCCAGTTTCTTGGCTAATGATGAAGTTAAGAAACATTTGCTAATATATAGATAATATATCATTTGTGATTCAACAAATTTTATGTAATCCGATTTTCGGGAATATCTCATATTATATCCCTGTTTTAATATTATTGATAAATTACCTTTAATTTTTCTTAAAACTTCATCTTTTTTTAATTACATTTAATTTTTATACGTGCTAAAAAGTAAATTTGAAACAAAATTCATCTGATAAATAATTCAATAAGACCTTTAAGGTACACACTGAATTTTATTAATTAATATGATATTAACAAAGAAAAAATTATTGAAATTCATTGAAAAATAAAATTTTTATATCTATTTTAATATTGTATAATGCATAAAGAAATAATTATGCTATTAAAAGTGAAAAATTTTGCAATGCAAAAGTTTTGATCCATTCGGCAGTGAATTCAAACGTTCTTATTCAATAAAGTTTAATAAATAAGTTGATTTAACAGAAAGATATAAATCTAATTAAATGTGTGAGGATAAAATTGGAATGTAGTTTGAAATTCAAGTACATTATTGCATGGCAAAACTTTCTCGATTTTTCACTCATACATTTTCATTAGAACGAAATTTTGTATCTTTTTTCATTAAAATGGAATCTATTTTAGGCTGGCATCTAAATTACTTTCCTCCCATTTACATACATATATATATCTAACATGTATGTATATATATGCAAACAGCTCTTGTTTGTCATCTCTCTCAAATATAATGTAATATATACATATTCTATATATCATACAATATCCATTAAATTTATTATTTCATTCAGTACTCATTACAAGATTTTTATATCCCGAACGAAGGCAGAAATAAACATTTAAGAAACTTAATTTGCAAAACTGAAATGTTGCCGCAAAACACTATTAAATACTATTAAATAAAATATTAAGTAAATAACTTTTAGAGATGTCAGATAATTGGCAAAAAAAGTGCAAACTTTTAGAAGAGAATGTGATCTTCAGTAATCAATTCTATTAAAACTATCTTTTTATAATGATTTAGGTATTTATTAATCTATCTCTTATGCCTTGCTTAAATTTAATTTACTTACATTATGTCTTATAGTTAAGTATCTCTTACATGGACAAAGCTCAGGGAAGTGAATAAATCACTTCTCTTTTTCAAGGGCGAAATATTGATATTTCAGTTAGGCAACAAAGTTTGCGTAAATCAAAACTCATTAATACAATTCACATATTTTTGCCATTCGTCTAAAATAAGAAACACAGCTTTGTCATATATGTAAAACTAAATGTACACAGAAAATCTCTTATGCAAGCATAATTATAAGTTCCCCTTTCTCCCTTCCCACAATTAATAGATAATACAATATAATATATACTCTCTTATCCCTATAATATTACATTATTTAAAGAAATAATGATATCAAGAAATAATTTAGAGAGAAGGCTATTAAGATATTATATAACTATGCTTTGGAATTTTTTGTTCAATAACCCTAATTAACTAAGATCTTAACTCCTATATAACTTTGATTTTCAAAGGATTAATTAAGAGATTCCATTAAAAGAGAATATCTTTAAACTAGAAATAAACCTTTACTTAATATCAATCTGTATGTCAAAAGCATGGTTCTCGTATTTTTAAGCCTTATTTTATTAATTAAGGCATAAAAACTACACTTTGTTTTTGGTTTACTTTATATAAAGATTACGCTATTTAAGTGTAAAAGAGAATTCACAGTATTTAACATTTGTATTTAAGTTCAGATATTTTTATTCCCCATTCATTAGCATACTTTGATAGCTTGTTTGCAATTGGAAAATATGATCATGGAGAAAAGTAATGAAAAATAAATGTATTTTAACTCTTTCGAAACGGACTTTATTTAAATTGAATAAACTGCAATCAACTGATGAAATGAAGGTAACACGGTTTTTAGTAATCAGGATTAAATGAATATATTCTGATCATTGGGTCCAATCATGGATATGGTTAAACACAAATAAATAAATAAACAAACAAACAAATAAATAAATATCATAGATTCACGTAGAGCAGTTGGTACTTCGGCTATCTTTCAGGAGTCTCGAAAGAGTCAATTAGTGAAATTTTTGATGAAGATGAATCATTAAATTACTTATCAGTGCAAAGTGGGCAAGTTACAATCTTTAGTACGACTTTCTATATTTGATGACTAATGCTAAGTCTTGGCCCGTATATAACTAAGGCACGTTAATGACGTTAATATGTCTGACGCCACAAAGTTCAACAGTGTGAAAAGAAAAATAGTTGAACTATATACCCTTGCCACACACACTACACTATAATGTTTATAATGTTTATATACGAATGGGTTGGAATTGTAAGATATCAAACGATGCTCCAATCATCGATGGATCTGGCAAAGTTTCGTCCACCAAACGAAGCAAAACTATTTTGATCTTTCTGATGAAAACTTCCACCCTTCATCTACACCCCAATGTGTGATGCCTATAATTATAATTCTATTAATCAGTTATCAAAGAGAAAATCATATCACTAACGATGAGCTAAAGTTGAACACATCCGGTTTAAAATTGATACGTCGAGAGAGTGAAAATCAGGCCTCCTTTATAAAACCTGACAACAGTTTTTCTATGTGCGCTTAAGTTCAGCTAATTGTAAGATAAGGGTCGGAGAAAAAAACTTATTTATGAAATTAATTGCCTCTTGCAAATTGTAAATTGAAGAAAATGGGTCCTATGTAGAAAAGTGAGGAAGCTATCACAGTACGCTAGTGATTTGTATTATAAAATAAAAAATTATGTTTTTAAAGCACTGTATTAACAAATTGCTATATTTACATACGCGTTGTGCACAGAATAAAACACTTATTCGATTTACAGTTTTATATCATGTTCCATGGTATTCAGCACACAGACATTTCTTATTCAAGCATTTGCATCATGGCATTTTTTTAATATTAATATTATCTTTGTGCATAAATTTCTTAAGTCTCCAAAATATTTAAGATTGTGTAACAAAGTGCACCAATCTGGTATATAATCCTCGTTTTATTGAAGAACGTTTTTATCTGGCAAACAACTCGCTCCGTTATATCCCATTTAATATTATTATAGTTCCTTAATAATATTATATTTTGAGCTCCAATAATATTTAAGCTATATAAACTGCATTTGGATACTTTACATTAAAGCATATATCCATTAACTTTAATGGACGACAATAATTTATACTATATACGAGAAGGATAAACGATTAACATTAACTGCCTGCTTAATGATACATTAAATGCATCGAAAAGCTCATGACAAGCTTAGATTAATTTATTTACGACCATAAACGGGTAGCTCATATTAAAGTTCTTTGCAATGCTAAGTCTTGCACGACTCTTTGCACTCTTTCGTATATTACAATAATCTTTCTTTCAGCTACTAATAAATAGTTTGATTTGAAATTATTAAAAACAGAAATCACGCAGTTTCATCAGGTGATTCTTTAATTTTCTAAATTCATCCAGGTCATATTCATTAAGAATATAAAAGTGTAGAAGCAAACTGCTAGTTGTATACTGCAGTATGCCTGGATTATGAGTTTTTACATTATAATTTTTAAAAAGGAATAAGTTAACCGAGATATGCAGTAATTTTCATATTGCACATTTACAAAAAGAAATAATTGAATTAGATATATTCTTTATACAAAGACATATATACCAAAATTTTAGTATCCAAAATTGCAGGGATCATTCGTATATCAAGAAATCCCTAGAATGACACCTTAAAATCTATAGTGGTTCACCAATGTTACTATGCTGTAATTATGAATAGTGTGAAAACTTCTAATAGAGATGTGTCAGCACAGCAAAGAAGTTCGCATGTTAATCTATATACACCCCCAATATAATGGAAACGTCATTGAAAATGATTATTCTACTATAAGCAGTGAGTTAAAGTTGTAAAACATTGTATATACTCAAGCTGAAGTTGCTTCATATAATATAAAACAGTAGGATGCAAAATTTCAGCTGAGCATACATGAATGCCATTTCTTTTATGGATTTCATTGTCTTTAAAAAAGATATTTTAAATAAAGCTATGTATAATTAAATTCGGAATATTGGACGCAGTATACCAGAATCCATTTATAACTTCATCCAAGAGTATTTGAGAAAGAGCACTGGATACTTGTAAAGTTTACACAAAACCTTTACCTTGGCAGTTTTCAAGTATTGAACAATTTTTCTCTAATAAACCTTACGAAATTCAACAAACACTTGTGTTTCAGCCAATCTCTTGTCTGTTTTATTCAAATGGAATAAACAATACTTACTTAGCCTTAATTTGCTAAATTCGAGGTAGACAATGGAACAAAGCTAAGCATGCATAAATTTGCACACAAGCGTGTAAAAAGAATCAATTAATTCATTTAAATAACCAAAGATTAAACAATTTAAAAGTCAAGCAGATTTCATTAACAAAAATCTCAAATTTAAGATGAAAATCATTGTATGTTATATCTCTGGATATTGCAAATATATCACTACTTCAATTATAATAAGTTAAAAAATATTTTATCATTTTTGTCAATAAAATGCACAGGCTTATTATATGGTATTCAAATATCCACTCACTCTTCCTTAGATTGTACTCTTAGTAATTGGCTAAAGTTAAGCAGCTGCTAGCTTGAATCACTAGAAGTAGATATGCGTAGCTGACGTTTGCCACGCCTTTGGGGGTGTGAGTGGTCCTAGCTGCTAGTAGACGCAATGGGACTAACAGGGCTTAAAGGGCTACGCGCGGAATCTCTTAGACAACCTGTCAAAGTGATAACCAGCTTACGAGTACCTGCATGATTGCGGTGCTCGCAAAGCCAAACCCCTTGCCAGGTACCCAAAGCTAATTTTCCATCGGTAATTGGAATACTCAATGAAGATCCCAAAAAGCATGCCTTTACATGTGCTGGCTATAAATATTAAATCTAATTAGTTTTTCATCATAAATCATGATTCCATTTCCTTACGTACTTCCTCAAATTATTATAGTCTCATAAAATTCTATATAAAACTAGAGAATAACATTAATAAATTTACCATGTCATCCGGTCCTTCACAGCTATGCCTATACTCCAATCCTTCAGGAACTATTTTATTTAGCATCATCTCCATATCATCTCTCACATCAGGGTCCCAGCTTTCATTCAATGCTAAGCTAGCCGATGTATGGAGAACTATAGGGAAAAAGTTTAAACAAAGTGAACTTAAATTTTCCAACTCGACTTTTAACTCGCGAATAAAACATAATCATAGCAAAGGCACACAATAGGAAAAAGCTCTACATTGATTAGAAGATAGTTTAATCAACAGTGAAATAGAAATTAATGGTAACGTCAAGTCAAGTATAATTTAGATTTGGTAAGATTAGTTAGGAGGGAAAATAACATACTTTGAATATGACAAAGTCCAACAGAGAACTGACAGAGTTCGGGGATCTGGTTTAGAATTTCTTCGGTGACGAGGTGAATGCCTCGGTGCTGTGGTCTTAAGATAACTTTGGTTTGAAACCAGGCAGAGCCGATTTGAATTCCTCTGTTTGACGAGGCCATAGTACACTGTAAAACCTGGCAAACTTTTTAAGCGAAACAGCCGTCAGCATAGGCTACTAATCCAAGCCAAAAATCATAAGATGATCGGCCCCATGAGGCAACACCACGCATCTATAATCCTTCGAGTTTTTCTTCGAGGCTACAAATACTTTGGGTCCAACATTTTCCCCCCGACCTTCGTTGATTGTCTAATTTCTATGCGCTCTTATCGGGTACTCCTAAGAAGGTTATGAGAGATAACGATTGACTTGACGTACACTCTTCTCCTTCTCACTTCATAAGCTTCAAGTACATGCAGAGTTTACAAGTGTTGCACGTGTGTGCTTCCACACACTCGCAGTTGCACCGGAACTACCTCGTCAATATTACAAGGATCTCATTGGATGTCCCTTCAAATTTTACAAAAATCATCCTATCAATGAGAATTTTCTTACCAATTATTTAACGAGTTATACCAACAGTGACTTTTGGACACTGGGAATTTTTGAAGATTCGACTCTTTCGAATCTAGTCCAGTCTTTCCCTTAAAAAAAGAAAATTGAAAAAATTAGCCAATCCACGCGCTTGTGTGCGATAATCACCAGAATTTCATCGTCGTATTTCAATGCGATTCCTATTTTCGGTCACTCGACTCATTTCCTTTATAATCATCGCACGCTCGTTTCTTCATAATACCACCAAGAATATATCGATGATGAATTAGAAAAATTTAGAATGACATGGATGAAGAAGAAGCTCACCAATGCGATTTCAGGATTGGAGTCAAGTTTCGATTTGATTGGTCCAAATACCTTTCATCTCTAATGCATGAAACACATATGAAAAGATCGCTTGATGAATTATAATTATCAATCGAGCCAATCAAAACTGTGCACGGCCCGCTATTCGTCGATGCAAATAAATTGCACTTTAATATAATGGAAATAAAACTTTTCTAATATCCGTTTAGCTTTTAATCTCGTCTCAATTTAATTTTTTGCCTCATACGTATATCCCGTTGAATATCTCTCGAGCAAAGAATGCCTCGTACACTTTTCTCTAAGAACTAACGAACAATTTTTCCAAAGACTACCAAATGCACGTATATTTATAGCATGCAGTTTATGCAAAATTTTCGGCAGTGATTCTGAACTTCTCTCTCATATCCAACGCCCTCTTTTTTTGAAATTGATGTTGCGTTGCTCAGAATTTGCTGTCAATTGAATGACTTCTTTCCCTTCTTTCGTTAAATTCGTATATACCATGCATGTGCACCACAGTGAATTCTGCGTCAAAGTTGGTCAAAGTGAAGAGATTAGAAATTAGTCAGAGATTCTGACCAGCTAGAATCGTATACATGGTTTCATCATTCGATAGATAATTGTTAATTATTGTACTATAATATTGTAATTAGTAAATACTAGGCACGATAATGATCTTACTCGAGATTCATAATAGGATACTAGAGGACATACTGACTAATAAAATAAAAAATGCCTTATCGGGGTAAGACACAACCGATCTAGCAAAGTTAAACTTTATATTTCTATATTGCACGAATTAATACAGTAGTAGGGCGGTGTCCATTAATTTTGTTGCTCGTACTCGTAAAATTATAATCTTCCACTAACTCGATTACTCATTTAATCATTATATTGCTAGAAAGCTATGTTTTTCTAGTTAATAATATATTTTGTAATGAATAATAATATAATTGTAATGTTTTAGTCATTTATGTATATAATTTTGTGGTGTTTTTCTATACCAAAATCCTGGATATTGGCAGTTAAAGTGACAATTCTGAGATTTTCTGACATTATGATTATTTTAGGCACAAGCCAGAATCAACGGATATTATTATAGCAGATTTTGATGGAGTATTGTTTCACATTTCCAATTTAAGTGGTGACAAGTCAAAACTTAGAGTGAGTAAAAACCCGAATGAGCAATTTCAGTACCTTTGCTAAGGACTTTTTTCTTTCTTTTAGATAAGTATCTTGCTCAAATTTTATAAACAGTTACAAGAATATGGTGCTGATGAATTACTTAGGCGAGAATATGGTTCGATGCTTGTTGAACCTGAAACAGGTAATATGTTTCTTAATGTAGTAAAGAGAAGAGTCGGTTCTTTTTTTTTTTTTTTGGTACATTTGATTAAATAATATCTTCTATCAGGATTTAGTGTGTCAGTGGTGATTGATTTAAAAAAGGAGACTCTACCAGAAGACTATGAGTCATTAGTAAGAAAAATAGGACTCTTAAAAAGGCATTGTTTTGCTAGTGTATTTGAGAAATATTTTGACTTCCAAGAAAAATATTATGATTCACCAGGTACAGAAGTACAGAAAAGAGCAGTTATTAAGTACAGAGACCAGGAAACTATGTAAGAACTTTGTAAATCAGTCCATTGTAATTAACACTGTACTATTGATAAAAATTGTATTTTAGGTATGTTGAAGCTAAGAGTGATAGAGTAACAGTAGTGTTCAGTACATTATTCAAAGATGAAGATGACATGATAATTGGTAAATTGTTTCTACAAGAGTTGAAAGAAGGTAGACGTGCGAGTCAAACTGCACCACAAGTATTATTCAATCATCGTGAACCACCATTAGAATTACAAGACTCAGATGCACAAATAAATGATTGCGTTGGATATATCACATTTGGTAACTATTTTTTTAAGCGATTTCATTTGAAGTATTAATATAATTATTATAACATCTAATAAGTCTGTACTATTTTTTCTCAGTATTATTCCCACGACATACAAATAGAGAAGCACGTGATAATACAATTGATCTAATTCACATGTTTCGTAATTACTTACATTATCACATTAAATGTAGTAAAGTTTACATTCATTCACGAATGCGTACTAAAACAACAGACTTTTTGAAAGTGCTGAATCGAGCGAGATCGCAATCGAAGAATACAGAGAAGAAAACTATTACGTGAGTAATAATTTACTACAAGATAATTTAGGAAAATACGAAGACAAAGCCTAATATTTATACATTTTCCAGGGGACGGACGTTCATCAGAAAAGAATGAATATAGTTAAAATATAACAGTGATAATATCAACTGTAATAAAAAGAATAAAAAGATTCATTTTTTAATAATTTTGCTAGAAATTACCAACCTTCTGGCAAGGTATCTTTCTTGAGATGAATTAAAACTTATAGGATTTGTAAGCTGAGAGCTTTCAACTAATGAGTTTTCTAAAAAAAGAATATAGTACAGATAATGCATCATTTATGCTGTGGGGCATTAGATGATAAATAAAATTCTTACTGATTTTTAAAAAATTATAAAACACCTCAGCGAAATTCTAATTTAATTTGTTACGATTTTTGATCATATTTAATCCATATCTAAGAAATCCCTCGTTTGATAACTTTAGAAGTCTTAGTCGATTTTTAATACAATATATTCTACAAAACTAATGAAACGAAAATTGTTATACAATGCACCTTGGTGCAGTAATGATCATAATATAAGTACAATGTTTTGTAACAAGTATTTTTATTCATTTATTTTTCTTTTATTTCTATACATACTGATTATTGTAAAATAATAAAAGATTAGTTCTACACACGAGCCTACGTAAATCATTATACCTATAAGAATAGTACTTAAAAACAACGTCTACGGTATTGATCTATTGTAATCTGCTTTAGTTGAAAAAAGGGTGTAAAATAGGGAGTGTCGGTTGAGACTTTCGTTAATGACGACCACACCCTCAGAAATGTGCTTTCTGTTATTCTTTGATGCTTCAGCAGTCCTGAGGAAGCTTTCCGATAAAAAACAACAGATTTAATACGGTGTTGCATTTGTTTATTTAACATTACCATATAATTGATATTCTCAACCCACCCTACACGTGAGTAAAAATATAATGAAGTTTACATTATTATACGCGAGTAGAAGAATTCTCTTTAATGATTTCTATATGAACAGTTTATTCATAATATTTTCAATAATTCATTTTAGAATTGAATATGAAATCATGAATCAAAGTACAACTTCGTCAAGTTTATTTTCAACGTCTTCGTCACCTTGTTCTTCCGATGAAGTTGCTATAAGTCCTGGTGATTGCGTTGAAGGCGGTGTTGAGGAATGGTTGGAAGATGAGGCTTTGCCAGGTTTTCGTGTCTGGCAACTCGCAGGAATAATTTTATCAATTTTGCTTGCAATAATTATTGCTCTGTGCTGCTGTATCAGATTTAGAGTACCGAGGACCAAACAAGAAATAGAAGCCGATTATATTAGAAAGAAGTTGACACAGAACTTTAGAAAAAAATTGGCCACAATCAGCAATGGAGAAATGGATGAAATGGATTTAAAAAGAGGTAAGTTCATCTTAAGTGCAAAACAAACTTTTCTTATTGAAAAGTATAAAATAAAATCATTGAAAATTTTAATCTCTCAGCTTTGGACAGGATTAAAGAGGAAATGGAAAATGAAACTCGTAGCTTGCAGGATGAGGGTGAGGAGAATTTAAATATACCAACTGGATTTTGGCCAAGAATGAACTCAATGTTTAATAGAATGCATAATCGTTATTTAGAAAAAGATACATCGATATCAGTAGCGTAATATTAACGCCTTCTGTATTCTTCTTGTGGATATATATATATATTTATATGAGTTCAATTAATTCAACAAGATTCAAGTAGACTAAATATAATCTTTATTATATAGATATGATACATATATAAATTAAGTCACCTCGCATGCAATAGTGAACTACAGAACATATTATATTTCGTCGAATGCACTTTAGAACTACATCTATCTACTATATTTTAATCTTTTTACGTGTTATTCGACTGCCTTTAAGAATTTTTCAAATTTATATGTTAAAACCAATTCAGGCAATTTTCCTTATTTTTTTTCCTTTTTATGTTTTTTTTAATTTTTTTTTTATTTTATATATATCTAAGAACAGCGGGAACTATACAGAAAAATCACATGGAATTTATATGGATCGTGCTTCGCTAATAAAGTTATCTCACAATGAAAAAGTTTGAAGAATTCGAGCACCATCAATTTTATTCCACCATTATAAACTTATCGCTAAAAGATCACAAATATTTATTCACAAATAGATTAAAAGAAGTCAGGTAACACTTTCATAATAGACTGTGGTCTATTTTTAAGAAATTTTGAATAGCATTATCATCTGTATGGACATTTCTCAAATGAAAAGTACAAAAGAAATATTTATAAAAAAATTTTATTTATTGAATTATATAAAATAAATTATAAAAATGCAGAGAAATAATAATGTAATCACATTATTATTGAATTTCGTCATAGGAAGTGTTATTTGTTAAAATTACAACAGAATAGACATAATGAAATGAATGAAAAACAAAATAGAAAAACATAAGAAATATTAAAATCTTCTAATCTTTTTGTACCTGTTTTATCACCATCGATAAATAATCGATCTCTAGTATTATTTATATAAGATTGGTACAAATTGTAGAATTACGTTTCTCATAGAGAAATAAAGTTTTAAAAAAAGGCTAAAGTTACTTAACATACATAACGTTCACATAGCATCTCTCTTTTAATTCTCTCTCTCTCTCTCTCTCTCTCTATTTCTTTTTCTTTCACGCACACACACATATATACATAGGAATGACTAATCAATTGCAAAAACTGAACTGAAAAGACGAATAGCCTGTCACAACCCCAGCGTTATAATCAATGATTTCAATGACCTCAGTGATTCCAGTTAATAAATCGGTCAATAGTTTCTTCTTCCAATGAAAGTCTACAAATATAAATAGATAAAATGCCACCCTCTAGTAAACAAAATTCAATTAAAAATATAACTCTAGGAGGCTCTAACTTTTCTAATATAGTTTTTGCAATAAAATTCTCGCCATTGAATCGCGAAGACGCAAATGATAATGATGAAAGAACAAATTGCTTCTATTGTTTTACTAAAGTCTAAGAATTTTTAAATGACACTAGTTCGTCATTATTTAAGACAATTGTTTCACGCAACACAAAATTGATAGCATCGTGATAAGGCAAAATAAGATAATCAATGTTTAAATGTACTCTTCTTCTCTTTGGACCTTATTGTTACAACAGCTTTACTTAGCTCTGTCATTAATAGTTTATCTTAAAATTGTATTTTTACAAGTCAGCACCCCGATTATCTCAACAACATTGAGAAGAAATATAGCAATCTGTTCCATGGTTTTATAATATATAATCCATTTTGTAACTAAATGCTAAATAGTTTTTTAACAATTGTTATATTAAGAAAATACTGTATAATTTATAACTTTAGAATGCAAGTGCTGAATTAGAAATATGGATAAATACTTGTACAAGCTATGCAAAGTGTTCCTGGCAGATAAACAATTTTATCTTCTACAGATTAAGTCAAAGAAATTGTTCGACTAGAAGGGGCTGATAGATAAGAACAGTAGTAGAATATATTATTACGTAGAATTGGAACAGGTTATTACGCATTGAAATTGTATGCTCCACAGTGGAACACAGAAAAAGAATTTTGCAATGTATTATTTGACCATTACCGATATCCTTAAAGAATTAATCTTTCTCTCCGTCTCATTCGGTGGAATAAATTACATTTTACAAGAGAAATATTTGAAAGGGACAGCGATAATTGAGAAAAATTCATTACAAACATTAACATTTTAACACTACCTCAGCATGCGTTTTGTACGACAACCCTATGAACGGTTAAGGGTAATAAATTTACGTACAAGTTTAACGATAATAGGTTTTCTTTCTAAGTGATGAAGAGTGGAGAACTCGCTACGAGGTAAAAGGTTTTCCAATGTCGACCACTTCTCTCTGAATTCCTTTAGGAGCCGTCAGGGAAGTGATCGTTTATGCGTGCCTTCACGAAATTTTGTTTCTCCACCATGAAAATTTCATTTTTGGACTCAGGTATTGAAAACTTATAACAGTTTGCGGAAGAAGCGATAGAATAGGTAAAAAACTACCACAACTTCGACTTTTCGGCTCTTCATCCTGAATTTCTGGAAGGTTTGGTACTTTAGGACAAGGGGCTGAATAAGGATAAGGATTAGATAGTGGGTTACACGTTATATGAATATTTTCAGAGGTACACTTATTATTAGCTATACTACTATCCAAATTGTACGTTTCTGGTTCTTTTGAATAATTAATACTTTGTATGGGTTTATTGGGTAGGGCAATTTTTTTTGTACTTTCGTACGGTTGACACGCTTTCAAGTTTTCTTTCTCTGAGTTTTTCGCTTCATGCTTAGCTTTAGACATGATGATTATTCGTGACTGCGATGGCTTATGATCCAAACGATTGATGGTGTTGCAGGAATTGTTTGCTGAGAAAGTTTGCATGGGAATCGACGTTTTTAATGATGCTTTTCGATACACTTTCGAACGAGTCAACGGTTTTGTTGCCAGCTGAGGTGAAGAGGCTGAGCGAACAGAACGATTATCTATCTCGCAGCCATAATTATCGTTACAACACTTATCCTTGTACAAATTATTTTGTGCCTCGTCGTGAAAAACTCTTGATACGAATGTCTGCAGATTTTTCGTGTTATTACTATTGTCTGTATCATCTAGATTCTTGCAGAGAGACGTTACATTATTAGGAAGCTTGGGTTTCTTGTTAAAATCAAAGTTACAATTTTGCAGGTTTATTGTATTTTTTGTATTGTTAACTAAATCCTCGCATGAAGAAACTACATTGGGAAATTTTGTGTCTTTTAACTGAGTTACGCTAAATTTTGTATTTAATCCAATATTACAGTTTGATTGTAAAATCTTCGTGTTATTAAATAAATTTTCATAAAGAGGGGATTTAAACTGATTTATAATGTCGGGAGAATTATGATGGAGAGGAGGATGCGAGGCGAGATTTAACGCTTCGTTGGCTTCCGATTTGACAGAAACAAACGAAGCGTCCATGAACCCTCAGCTTGGGAATTTCGAGTAGAATGCACATGTCAGGTCATAATCTTTGAACCGACAATACTGTACATCTGTACGCAACCAATCTCCGTCGAAGTTTAGCACATCCGTTTTTTCTAAATCACGTGGACAGCTTGCTGCTACAGACTTTTTATTTGCAAAGATTGTCACGACGAATTTTCCGGGTTTGAATGTGTTTAAGACACGGCGTATAATTTCGTTATATGAGCTTTCTGGAATGTTGCTCTCGAAAGACACATACGAGAAGTCCGGTTCCGGTGTTATGTGAATTGTCATGTAGTTGCCCTTTAAAAGAATTAAACAATATTATGATGGTGAATACACGTTAAACTATAGAAGATGACTTTAAAGTGATATACAAGTCTAACTTACATTTTTAGACACCCCATTCATAGAATATCCGCAAGGCTCGAACAGGAAGTCATCTATTTTCATATTAGGAATGAGCTTATCAATTCCTGATTTTTGCGTTGCTTCATCCGATGAAGAACAAACTTCTCTCGTAAAAATAGACATTATATCGGGATCTAAATGGGTCATTAGGATCTCAATAGTTTGATCAGGCTCAATATCCTCCTTCAAAGGTTTCTCCCTACTCAATGTGTATAAGTACCAGCAATCATTGTCTACTGACCCCAAGCAGTACGCTTCTCCATCTGAAAATTTCATAACGTTCGAATTATTAATTTAGATACAGAAATGGAGTCTATACTTTGCAAATTTACTCATTTTCTTTATATTGGAAATATACCTCGACTCTCCCCGCTAAAATTATATATTCTACATGTAAATATATGTGATTTGAATTACCAGAAAAGAAAGTATCTAATAAAGCCACTTCTTCCTCAAATGCCTGATGGGGTGAAATCTGTAATTCCGGTCTCTTGTAATTTTTCCTCGAGTAAAAGACATTCTGAAAGAAGAAAAGGAAAGGCTTGAATAGATTTGCGTCATCTTTTGCAAGCAGAGTACACGTGTATTAATTTTATCTCGCTAAAAGTAAAGAAGAAGGAAAAATATGAGAATTAACATTATACACTTTAAAGGAAGCTTTGTAATGAAGAAAACTTGATGAGGACTAAATAATTATCAACTGAATAATTTTAAGCAGTTGGACTTTATGTGTAGTACTATAGCTAAAAGAGATCAATAAACCAAGAGGCAGAGATGTATTCTGTATGCTAGAGGTTTCCTATATATAGACACATCACTTATCCATGCACTAGGTCAAGTTATATAGCTAAAGCATTCCCCTTCAGTGGACTTGCAGAAAATTTTCAAATTTTCCCGATGACGTAAAATATTTATCTCGATATGCAATACAAAATATTTCACAAGTTTTCAACAGAATTTCAACAATGCATTGGACAGCATCTACAGTACATTTTCTGCGCAATTAATTTCAATCAAGTTCCTAAATAATCTTGGCGAAATAAATCCTGAATCATTAGCTTAGTTAATTCTTTGAGGCAAAAAGGGTGATTTTTTATATACATACCACTACTTCGTCAAAACCAGTATATTGCTCTACCAAAGCTAGTAAAGCTTCCAGACATTGAAGTGGAGTTGTCGTGCCGCAAGTTTTCAAAATGAGTCGATGTTTTGACAAAAACATGCTGCTTTCACTGAAAATTAAATAAATTCCTTAAGAAACTAGCGTGGTTCACATGACACATGTATCATACACGCATGAATACTTGACGCATTTTAATTTTCTAAAGAAAAAGAAGAAATGATACACAAACGATTCTTTAAAGATTCAATAAGTGAAAATCTACAATAAAGAGCCTGGCATTACAAAATCTTATGCAATTCATATTTTTATTTAAAACTGGATGCAAAAACCAAAGCGGAGTGGCGCACTAAGAACGATCGATTAATAGCGAAAGACGCAGAACATCCTTCCCCCTATTAATTATCACGTTTTAATTTTCATCGTTCCTTTTTGTTAATTTCTGGTAATTCTTAACAATGTGAAGGTCATCCAGATATAAAGTTTATTAAAAGATATTTACTTGGCTTCTACCGCGTGTTTTTATTTTTAGAGCCAAGCTGCTATTAGCTAGACACGGATGGAGATATATATCAACCTTTAAAATAAGCTCTCCCATTTCTGGAAGAATCAATTAGCTTTATCAGCAAGTTACTTAGAAAATGAACATTAAACACAATGCAAATCATAGGAAGAAAAGATAGATAGGGAGCGATGAAATAAAAGCTTAGATGAAAATTGCAATAACCCGTCTTTTAATGTTCAATATGAATAAGGTATACATCTCAAAACAAATATTAAATTCCGTATATTGCCACGCGATTGAGAAGATTCTAGAACATATTTCTTTCGATAATACTCAACGCAATTTAACCGGAAGCTAATGGTGCCCTGCAAACTTTTCTCGTACAATCAAAGAGTTTTATCAAAGAATTACAATCTTACATTATGTTTTATCAAAATTTTAATTAAACGGACATGCAATAGATATAAAAACAAGTTAATAGAGGATATTTTTAGAAGGAGATACAAGCTACACTAAAAATTATCGGCGCGTTAAAATCGCTACACATAATTTTTACAAGAAACGTACTGGAGTTCTCATTATACCGAAGCTGTATGTTCTACAGTCATATTATCGTTAACTGTTAATTCTATTATCGCTAGCTTTCACTGAAAACGTGTTACTACCAGCCTCGTGGATTTGGCTTATCAGAGTGTTTGCACTCTTCGGGAAATCTTGGGTCAATGTCTACCGAGGATCAAAGATAACCTTTTAGAAAAAGTATGCGATTTAACATATTTACTTAAAAAGTGTGCAAAGGTACTACTGTTCCCTCTCTAAACGTTCATTGTTTCTACAATTGTTCTCCTCCAACTTAATGAAGAAAGATGACAGAGACGCGAGCTTCTTAAAAGCGATGATTTAAAGCGAAGACACTTCCGGCTACGACTCAATATAAAGATCTGCAAGAAACAACAGATTAAGGAAAGAAGATGCATCGGGGATGATCTTAGGAATGTTTATTAACCAATACTTCCTTCTAGATAATTTATGAATCAGTGCCAAAGACTGCAAGAAAAGATTGGTGAGTGCGTGATAAGGGAATTTGACCTATTGAAAAGTTTAGAGATAAACGTCTCGAGTAATTTGGAAAAAGCAGACTATGCACAAAATTATGTTGGCGTCTTTCACGCTCAAGCATCAAAGGTCTTTGGCAGATAAGTGGTAAATCACGATGTGCGTGTGCCATCGGTCTTTCCCGTTTTATCCGGTTTAAAGAAATATCTCAACGCATTAATCCTTGCACTACGGACGAATAATGATAGGATTACGTCCGTGATGTTCGGCTCAGTGCCCTCTCAATTCATACGGACAGGACGCGTCTACCAAAGCACGCAGAACTTTTTCTCTCCTCCCCACATAGAGAAAGAGATAGGGAGAGACAGAGAGAACTCATTATAATCCTTTTCGTTCGTTTCTTAAATGCTACAAAGAAAAACAGAATTACACAAGAACAATTACGTAAAAATGGAACAACAAAAGAAAGAAGAAAGGAAAACAAGAGACACATACTTGGAGAAGCTCATTAATGAAATTCTAAAAAAAGAATAGTACAAAAAATTGGTTGTTTGTAGTGCGGCGTAAATCATTAATTAAGTTAAGTCAATCCGGTAGGCAGGTGTTTGTGCGTGGAATCTGGCAAAGCGTACACAGAAGGTCATTTTAGTCGCGTGGAAAGTGAATAAACGAACGGTCGAAGCGCAAGTTCAAGAACGCACGCGATTCATTTAGTCGATAATTTGACCGATAGAGTGTAAACGATTATATATCGTTATTTTCAAACATGGCTGACTAATCGTCGCGGGAGTCAACGAGAATTACCCTTGTACCTAAATAAACTCCCTTCGAGCTTCAATTCTTTACGACCATAGCCAGGTAAGTGGAAGATCCTTTTTATCTCTCTGGCGAGAAAAGAATCTTTACAAATTTACACATCTTATAACAATACTGTATTCTTGACAATGAAATTACTAGAAAAGTTGCGCGGCAGGATTTTTCTATGCCATTTAAGAGAGAGAGAGAGAGAGAGAGAGAATAGAGAAGGAACGAGAAAAAAGCACAACGAATTTATTTGGATGTATTTGCGTCGTTTTGCATAAATTTACTTGAAATTCTTTTCGTAGGTATTCGGAATGAACCACTCGAATTCCTTTAGAGAAATTTGCTACGTTGAAAAGTGATTCCATTCAAATGTACGCGCTACAACGAAATAGGAGAGTTGATTGTTTTTCTGTCATGGCTGACTAATTTGAGCTGGATCATCAACGAAAAGTGATGTAATGGAGAACAGCCCTTGGGTGTGATAATCTTCTATCTCTATTTGGTTAGATTAAGTATCGGCCATGACAAATTTATGTTTCAGTCGAAGACAATGCCTTTGCAAGAAAATCTAATCTTTTACTCAGAGTTTTTGTCAACAAATCTTTATCGATAATTGGCGCTTAAGCGTCATTAATTGCTTTTATTTAGTTCCAAATTAAAAGATTAAGGCATTTTTTTGATTTTCTTCCTTTTTTCAGTAAAACTCTCAAGATTCATAAGTTTTTCCAAGGTTTACGATCAATGAAGGCGATAAATATATTAAAAACAGATCCGGCTGAAATATGAAGTCGAATTAATTTCGATCAAGGATTATATAGGTTTTATAAGTAAATTGATGCGGTGTGAAAAAATGTGCGGCGTCGAATGTTAATAATGCTAAGATTCGATCGTTTCTTAAAATTACTTCAAGTTTTATTATAGTACCTCTTGATGCTACACTTGCGCATTGTATTATCGATTGCTATTCTTTTGCAGTTAGTAATTAATTAGAATTACGAATGAAACTGATATGCGCCAGCAGATTAAATGCGACACCGAGTCTCAAGCAAATAAAATAGTAAACATGCAACATATATATTTATATTATAAAAGTTAAAGAAACACGTGGATAAAAACTTGCGAAGAAAAGCCTACCAAAGGGCATTTCATAAAAAGTTTCATCGAAGAGAACTGTCAGAAGTCTTTGATAGTTCTTTGGATAAATTGGGTAAATTTTAACTTATTCTGATTACACGTATCAATTGCTTCATCAAATTTTCTACCAACTTTTTTATATCGCGATACGAATTAATCTAAATGCGAGATAATTTTCAGTTCTTAAAAATACTTGAAAAGTCATAAAAATAATTGTATTTAGTGCTAAAGGAAGCATGGTGATAGAAGCGAATAACTTGAAAAGTCTACATTTAAATTAATTGCCACATCGATTAAGATAATCATTTCGATTATTAAGATAGTGTCTCGCAGGGAAATAATTACACACTTACAAAAATTTTAACAACGTTCATGAGTGGGAATAAGATATGAAAATGCCGATGACATGTTTTAAGAAATAGAAACATGAGTGACGTGGATAATTTTATATTTTAGTGCTTTACCTTAAAACGTAGGCATCTATCTGATCGCTACGGCAAAAACTGATAATTTCGCATCGAACGATCTTCAGCAACGACTCCCATTTTTTCCTAAAACAGAAAATTGTTCTGGTTCAACAGGTGGCGGGGGAAATTTTCGTGAATACACAGAAAAAACACATCTATAGAATTTTATATCTAGAGGACTCTCTGCAAGAGGAAGAAAAGAAAAATTATATAATGGAAGGCGTAGGATATTTGTCTGAGAAAAGAGTGCAGACGTTATCCCAACAAAGCTCAAGCTCAATTCTGTTACGCAAATATAGAGACAAATGTTGGAACGCGTCTAGAAATTCGAGTTAAAATGAGTAGCGAAGTTTTTCAAGACTATTTTGATGATAGAAAACTGTGGCTGAGCGATCGATGTCCCACACAAAGAGAAATTTCTTCTTACTCTCATACCCTAAATTGTGCCAGGGTGAGAAAGAGCCAATTCAATTCCAATCTACAGAGGAGGGCTGTTGCCGATATCTTCGCTAAGAGAGAAAAAAAGCTCAGCCCCACCGAGAAACAATACTCCTTCCATAATTAGCACAGACATGGAGTAAAAAGGCGCCGTACGCATCAATTACATAATAAATATTAAGCGAAAGACGATGAAGCGAATTTTTATCAGTGTGGAATTCTCACAAACACCGATATTATAATGAACGTCAATGCTCCGTTGATACACACATTCCCTGAGCGATTAAAAAATATAAGTACTAGGAAAATTATCTACAGAGAATTTGTAAAAGTCCATCCGTCCTGTCGGCTTTAAAGAGACGAATCCAGCCCGTGTCACTCGTTCATTATGAAATTCAACGATGTCGCTCGATTTAATTCCGAGTAAGCAAGTTGCTGAAATTTTTCAACTCCAAAAGTTTTCACGTGCAAATAAAAATAATAGATTATTGTCCAAAATAAGGAAAAGAGGAAAAGAAGAAAAGAAAGGAAAAAGTCATAAAGCGCGTAGCACGAGTCGCCTCCTGTATTCTTCTCGTGCACATTTTTTAAAAAGAAAAGAAGAGGATGAAGAGAGAGAAACAGAATGTAAGGGTTTCGGAAAATCGCTAGAGCGGTTAAAGATTTTCCTATTGGAATGACGAAGAAGGAAAGAGGTGTAGCGGCAGTATGTGCCAGAAGACGGACCCCGGAGGGAGGGTGGAATCGATCTACCCCAAAAAATACGACGTACGTAAGAAGAGGAGTACGCAGCAGTTTCAATCTACTTAAACGGGTATATTCTTTGACCTTATGCGTTGTGTGTGCATATATACGCGTATGCCATAGGGTCCCTAACAATAAGGTGAAATTCCACGCAAGGATTTGCGACCCTTACCTCTCTCAGCCCTATGTAAAACCGAGTGAGAAACATGCGGGAAGGATTATATTTTAGTTTTTATCAGAGAGTTCGCGCTGTCAATGTGTAGATATCGCCTTTCACATGTATTCGCTCAACACCGTTGGGAATGTTAGGTTAAGGAGAATTCGCTTCTCTCGTTATCTCGTGGTTCGCCGGTTAGCCGGTGTTGTTTGACAGGCAACTTGGATTCTGCCGAGCATTGCCAGGTCGCCCGAAAAATCGGCCCAAGGTCGGAGGATTCTCTAGGTCACCGGGGAGGATTTCAAGAGAAAAGAAATTCCTACTGGGTCTGTGACAACCCCATTTTCTTCGCAGAGTGTCGTCGTCGTAAATCGATAAGCGAACGCATGAAGGAAATTGTACGGACCGTGAGAAGAAATTTTGTTAAACGCTTTGTAAAATAGCAAAAAAACCCAGGACACGCGACTTGGCGAACTTTGCAAAGACCGAACAACTTCCTGCCGCTTCTTCCTCGCGCACTTTCAATCTTCTTCTTCTTCCTCTTTCTCATCTTTTCCTTTTTTTTTCTCGCCGTCTCTACTACTATTCTAGAAGAGATTCGAATTTCGGACGCCTCGTACATTTTGTTAGAGCCCGGGAGGAGTAAACGGGAAGTTGTTTCGACCGTTTTGATTTTCGCGTCGGGAATTGCCCGGGCGGGCTCGCACTACCTCCTTCTACACTCCGATACTCTCGAGGACGAGGGCGACGTTTGCGACGACAACGGTAAAGTAATTGACAAACGACAACGGACGTTAATGTTTATGAAAAATAGGTAAACGTATGAACTTACCGAGGAATCAGCCGAAGATCGCCCTGTGCTCTATCCTTATCATTGGTGCTGGTGAACCAAATCTCCAGGAGTTTCTCCACGCCCTCGAAAAATTGCACGCTGTCCGCGGCTTCTTTCGTAGTTGCCATTCCTCGTAGACACGAAAATTTAAGCACGAGAAAAACTTGTAGCTGCTTCCTTTAAAAACTGCGAATTCTCCGGCTCTGCCGATCTAAGAATAAGATCGACCGATCTCCACGCTGAACTTTGCTTCACTGAAGACTCGGTAGAACTGTGTGGAGGATTGTGCGCGATTTGTAGTAGTAGTGAACGATATGGCCTGTGCCTCGTCTTCCCTCTCTCTCTCTTATCGTCTTCCCTCCATTCGCTATCTCTCTTCTGCCAACTGTGCTTGTGCTTCCCTTCTCTTTCTCTTTTCTGTCCCCACTCAATCTATGTCTTCTCTCTCTCTTCGCCACTTCTCTATTTTTCTCTTCTTCCCTCTCAACCTACCCCTATATTCCATCTTTCTTCAGCATTTGCCCAACAATTATTCTATCCCTCACAGATTTTCCCTCTTTCTTCCCTCCCCACGTTTTTCCATCCTATATCATCTACTACGCTTATATTTCCATCTCTTTCCATTACTTTTAGACCTCGTCCCTATACCCCGTCTCGCGCACTCTCTCTCTCTCTGTTCATAGCTATTTTCCCCCCTTCTAGTCACACGAACGCGTGCATCTTCCACTTTACCAATCATTGAAAAGACTTTTGGCACATGCGCGATATGTGAAAAACCTCTTTTATCGTTCTCCTTTGCGCATTTCACATTAAATTACGCTAAAATTATTATACTTTACGATATGATTCATTGACTAGCGCAAATTATATTTCCTTGTTAAAAAATTATTTGATAATTTTGCCTATTTAACGTTACGCAATGCTCGATTATTTTCAATGTTTCTATATGATCATTCCCTTTAAATACACCCTTCAAATATACTCGTGTGCGTCATATAACTTAATACTGGTGCATTTGTTTAATAAATTGAAGGCGTCAACGAAAAACCTTATTCATTATTTTTAAATGGCTGGCAATTGTGGGGAGACTCGAAGATAAATAAAAAAAATGTTGAAAACTATTGAAAAAAATTTTATATTAAAACAAAACAATTTATTTACAATTAAATAGGAACGATAGCTTTTGATTTATTTAGTTTATTTAGTTTCTTGAATTTCTTAAATTTCTTCTCGGCGGGCTCTTTCGCAGATTTTTTTGCTCTCTTTTTATTAGGATGTTTCTTAACACTAATCAGTACATCCTCGTCCATGGGTTCAATAATATTACCCATTTTCGTTTGAACCGCTGGTTCGATTAATTTCTTATGAGCATTCTCAGGTATAAACGTTCTACCCATTGGAGCCCTGATACTAGCTTCAAAATCTTTAACAGTGGTATATGGATACGGCAATTCGCTCACTAAGTGTTCCTTTATTTTAGTATTATTATCTTCGAAAATAATCACGTCCCCTTTATTCTGATCCTTCCGAGGTGCGTCCTTGGGATATTTTAAAATAAATCTTCTCTTTTTCCTCGTCGAGACTTTAATATTTTTTCCGCCCCATGAACCCCATCCAGGTAGAGTCAAATCTATGTCTTTCGGTTGAGACTTCTTGATCTAAAACAATTACACACATTTCTCAATCAAGCTTTATCCTTGTAAATAATTAGGCAAACAGATATGACCAATGAAAATTTGAAAATGTTTATTTCCTCACCTGGTTTTCTTTCTCCTTCCTAAATTCACCTACAGCGTCATCATCACCAAAAGCTTCGCTAATTCTATTATGATGCTCTTCTTCATCGTCTTCTTCATTGTCGTCAAACACATCTTCATCACCGGTAATGGTGTCTGGCATAGCTGTCTTTAAATACTTGGGTTTTACAACAATACACTTGTTTAGGTCTACCGATGTTTCTACTTCTTTCGCACCATTTGCTTTCTGGGAATGATTAATTATCCCATTTACGATTTTTATGGAAGGATCATTTTCGGTTGTATTTACACTTGTATCCAAAGCTTCATTCATTGGAGCATCTATTATTGGTTTTTGCTTCCTGTTTTTAAACTCGAGCTCTTCCAATCCCGTTTTTGTATTTTTCTTTACCTTTTTAGATTTCACGCCTTTCTCATTTGTATCGAGATTATATTTTCGTTTTATTTGCTGTAATTTAGACTCTATTATAGTCGGTAGATTATCTTTCAGTCTATCAAACTTTTCATCAAAACTTTTCTCGAATTCATTAGATATGACAGGTTCCACATTCCACGTGCCACTAAATAAATATTCATTATTTATTTGCTTATTTTTCTTCGTTTTTTTTCTTTTCAAAGTTCGATTATCAGCTTTACCTTTATTTACATTATTTTCGATAGGAAGCTCAGGTTCTACTTCGCTTATATCATTATTCCCGTTTTCTATTATATTCTTCTCCGGTAGTATTTTCGGAGGTTCCACACTCTCAAGTGTATTACCCTTTTGCCCCTCTTCAGTATTATTTGGATTATTCTTCTTCTTTTCTTCCCAGTATTTACGTACACTACTTACAAACTCATTTATTTCAGATTCTGTTTTTATTGGATTTACCCAAGGATTTTCCTTATCGCTCTTTGATAGTTGTAAAGGTACTTCATCCTCGGAATTCTCCTCGTCGCTATCATCTTTAAGAACTTTTTGAGTCAATTCTCTGCTAATCGCGAGTTGCTGAGCAAGTTCTTGACGGGTCTATAAACATAATCACATAAATATTAAATACTCTAATAACAATAAATAAGTATTGCTAGATTACCTCTTTGTCATATTTGGCTTTAACTTGTTTGTTCTTTGCCCATTGCCCTGTGTTCTTGTGTCTTAATGTCATACGTTCTTCAGCTCTAGTTTTATCCAATTCCTGAAGCTTTTCCAAAGCAGCTTCTGGATTTGTTATTTTCAATTGCTCAAACTCTTTTAACTGTTGTTTAATCTTTTCCTTCCTTTGTATCCTGTGGTATTTCTTACTTTTAATTTTGTTTTGAAGATGAGCCTTCCTTTCTTTATAAGACTGGAAGAAATATTTGAATTTATTAAAAAATTTAATTTTTTAATAATTTAATTATATACTATATATACCTGTTGAGCCCTTAGTCGAGCTGTTTCTTTTCGTCTGTTTTTTATTTCTTCCATTGTCAATGAAAACTCTGTATTTTCATCTTTGTCATTTTTTTCTTTCTTTGGTTCTAGTTCAGCTAATGTCCTCTGTAAATCAGATTGAATTCTGAATCGTTCCAAAAACTGAGTAGATGGATTTATTTTTATCGACGAATTGCTCTTTAAGGGAAAAGTAAGTTTTTCAGCAGTTCTGTTTCTAGCAATTATACCATTCCACTTATTTAATTCTTTGGAAGTATTTTCAAATCCTACTACTCTTTTTATCTGAAAATATAAAATAACAATAATAATTAAGATCTAATTTGTGTATCATTTAAATATTTTTAACTCAAAAAATATACCTGTTCAGCAGCTGGTTTTTCCAATGGTTTAGGTAAAACTTTCGCTTTCTTTTTAACAGCACCTAATTTCTTACTAATCTCTGTTTGATATCCTGTTTTTCCTAAAGATTTTGTCAAATCTTCAATTTTTACAGTATCTGTTTCAGAGACTCCACTTTTAACTAAGTTATATTCTGAAACTTGTAAAGAAGGTTCACTTCTTTCTGGTCGCTTTATCCTTTAAAAAAAACATAAATTTAGTATGTTTTTAGGTAAATTAATATATATATTCTTATATAATATTTTATGCAATAAAATAACGAATAATAATTATTAGTAAATGATAAACATTGAATTCTAAAATCTTACCTCTGTTTTTTATCGAGTTTAAACACACTTTCAATAAGTGATGAATGATTTTTTGATATTTCATTATCACTATCATAAAAAATTTCTGAATCACTCATTTTGATTAATAATTAAAACTGTCATATGATCTTTTTGACTGAATTATGAATGGTTAAAAATATAACCTATAACTTTAACCACGTTTTTTAAGTTAACTACGGTAATACTCAAGATATACAACATTCTAGATTTTACAGAATTGCTTGTGGCACTACTAGTATCTATTTCAGGAATTAAAAATATTACTAGAAATTGTCACGGAACATTAGCGCAATCTGTGTAGATTCATGGTCTTGTGATTTATAAAATCTAATCGGAGTTTTGGACTTCTAAGTACTTTAAAGTTTATTTGTAGTGAATAGCTCTTTAAAATCCTTTTACTCCAATTTTAGAGGTATTGAAATTTGGTAAATAATTTTTATAATTGACAAGGATATCTAATTTATTTTCAAAGAAATGTAAAAATTGTTTAGAAAAGAGTTTTGAAAGTGTTTGTTTTAAAGGTGTTCTTTTAATAGTGTATATACTGTATGCTTAGAAGATCTGACAATATAATAGTACTGAATATGATAGGCAAAAATGAGCAAATATGTGAGAATGATACGAATTTAGGTCAAGTTAAGGAGATTGCCACTAATAGGCAGATTTTACAAAATAATTTTGCGCAGGTGGATACTGTGATTCCCTAATTTTTAATTATTTCAGTATTTTTATATTACTAAAATTTTATTAATAATTAATAGGTTCAGGAAGACATAAATAATTGTTTTACTCGATTAACAGAAGTCCTGCAACATCGTCAAAAACAATTATTACGTCAAGTAGAAGCAGTGCACACTCAACAATTGTCTGTGGTACAAACCAGTTTAGAAGCTTTACCATTATTAAAAGTGAATTTAGATGAAAAAAATGTTTTGGAGCAGCAAATTTGTAATTTTGGTAAAATTGAGCTGTCTGGCATGAATGGGATAACTGTAAAAGATACAGAACCATTTAAAGTTGAATATTATCAAGATGTCAATGAAGATCATGTTAGCTTTAATAAATCAATTGAATGTGAAAAAGACAATGAGATACAATTGGATAATTTTAATAAAAAACAAACTGAAAATACTAATGATGAAGAATCAAATAACAAAATAGATGAATCTGATCATCACAATCTTAGCAGCTCTAATAATTCTAGTTTGAATTCAAGTTTAAATAATGATTTAAGCTCAGGACAAGAATCATACATGTTGCAAGAGTCAGTAAATCAATCCACAGATTTGAAGGATTCAGATATCTTGCCATTGTGTTCTTCATTACATATACAAATCAAATCTGATGTTTCATGTAAAGATAGTAATGAACTGAATTCCATTCAGAATGTTTCTTTAAATTATTCAGATGAAATAGATATAAAGTGTTCAAATAATTTACACAATACTATTATCTTAACAAATTCTAATTGTAAACTTTTACATGACGATAGTCTTGCAACAAAAGAAATTCAGGAACAGACTGATAAGTGTGATAATTCTTTAAGAATAATTGCCAAAAGAAATGTTCATACATCTTCTGTAAATGGTATTTGGCAACAAATCTCTGGTACAAATAGTACTGAAGAATCATCTACTAAAAGTCAAGAAATATTACTAGAATCTTGTGAACATCCAAAGCAAGTACAGCAATGGCTTCAACAAATTTTGGTTGAACCAGAAATAGAACCATTTCATGAAATAGAACAATTTTCAGAAATATCTGAAGCACGATTTTATAATAAATTTCCAGTAGAGACTTAAGTATTTAGTAAACAATATATTTACAAGAAACTGAATAAGGAATTGTTATAACAAATATTTAATGCTTTATTTATATTAATATGATATTAAAATGTCCTAATTGGGGCCAAAGTTCCATAAAATTGGAAGAAAAAATACGGAAAGTCTGATTTATATTATGATATTGATGCTGTATTCTCATAATTTATTTAATATCTCATCAAAGCTATGTCCTATTGATTAAAATAATATTCTTTAATATATTAATTTGTTTGTTAAATTGATTATTTTTTTTATATATGAAGTGTATTGTGTAAGAATATTTAATTAAATTAATGCACCAAGAAAAAAAATGTTTTAATTTCTTATTGTTTTTATTTAATTTGTAACAAAAAGAACAAAATAATTTTACATTTGTCGTACTTCCGCATTGCAGAGTATTTAATACCAATATAGATAAATTAAAATTATAAAAGAATTAACAAAATCCTGAACACATTTTCAGCATACTGAAATTATAACATTGTTGTTAATTTAGCAAGTTCTTATAGTTAACAACGATCTTTTAAAGTAATTTTTTATTAGTGTATTCTTTTTTTGTTTTAGTGTTAGTGTCTTGTAGTTATTTGTACATCTCTCACTGCAACATATGAGCTTATAACCTTCTTAAGCCTGTATGTTTTCACTACATATATCTCAAAAATAAATAACATGCAAAGAAGTATACTTAAAATACTTAAAAGTTCACTTATAGCTGTTGATTTACAAAGTGGCTAAGAATAACTTTCCTTTGTAACCACTTTGTCTTTAATAAAAATATGCAATTTCTTTAAAATTCAATATATTTTACTTTGTACTAATATAAATAGGCTAACAAGAGTTTGATGATTATAATCTTACGTTTGGTATTGCGCTATTTTCTTGAGTACTACTAAATTATTTCTATATAAAATAATGCATCTTGGAAGTTTTCTGCGTGTTTTTCCTTTACACATATGGCATCTTTTTTCTTCATTGATATATAACCCTTTCGTAACGATCTAACTTTAAACTAAATATATTGTAGAAAGATATATATAATAAAAATATCTTCTACAAGTTTTGAAGAAGGCTTATTTATATATTTACTCAATTCCGTCTCTCAGAACATTTTAGAAAATAATCTGAATTATTTATATATGTTTAATAGCAAAGTACGGCATTTTTTTTTCATCTTAACTTTATAATAGTTTGCAAGATAGAATAATATAGAAACTACCTTAGTTAGACAAAATTAATATTAAAGAGAGTCAAATCCTTCGTTATTATTCATGCATAATAGAGCGTATATAAAAACCCTCTATTTACTTGTTATTTATATATGAAAAAAAAGTTAAAATGTACTAGTTTAATTAACAGCCCTAAAATTCTTATATAATTATAAGTATCGAAAAACTGAGAATCGATTTTTAATGGAAAAAATACTAAAAAAAAATATAAGTGTATTCTGATAATATATTCACCGGTAATTGTGAAAGTGGTCTTAGTAAAAAATTTGTTTGAGTTTTTTATTTGGTGTCAGCTTAACGTATAAGTGATAAATTAATTTTTTTTAAATTCTTTGACTCTTACCACCCTCACAATCATTGGCGTATATAGGTACGCGCACTGCTTCGGCGCTTTATACACACACACATACTCTCACACATGCATAATGGAATACTATCTCAAAAAGAATAGTTAACTTAAAGATATTAATTGATTGATTAACATTTAAACCTAAGTTAAGTTTGGGTCATAAAGCAAATAATAATACAGGAGAATATTGCAGAGCTTTGAATCTTATGTGAGAATTATTAATCAATCATTTGAGTGAAACTTGATAGAAAACCCAATCTTCAAAAAAGGATGGCACAAAAGCACTATCTTTTGTAAAGGTTACTGGTTTACAGAGTTGAGATAGAACTTCTTCGTACATCTTTAAGGACTCGGGACACGATGCTCCATTACCCTGTACAATCAGAGTAGAAACATTATTTTCACTGGCACATATATTTGTTTCATCCTGAAATGTATTACAATTTCAATCTCGCGATCGTTAACCTTTTGCATCGGACTTTGACGGTGCCTGTGTGAAGGTGTGCTTTGAGTGCAAAAAGTTAATTCTTTTCAATTTTCACGTTTCATCACGAACGCCAATGATGAGAAAAATTGCCGTATTGGAAAGTTCCATTATTACAAAAAATAAAAAAACTTACGTGTGTCATGTATTTCCCTGTTGGCTTCAAAACTTTTATTGATGAATTTAAAATAATTCTAATAAAATCCCAAGCATCTCCATGGGGAGTAGTACTAATTGGTATATCTGTTAAATCCCCAAAAACATAATCAAATTGACGTCCTTCGTCAATCATATGTGCTAGAGCTTTGACACAATCACCAACAATAATCTGCAAAATTTTAAATGCAATATTAACACCGTCATATATAGATTGTAATACATTAAATATTTGTTGATCCTAACCTCATAATTTTCTCCTTTCTTTTTGTCCAAACAATCACCGCATATGCTTCTCATATGCTGACTGCAAGCTTTCATAACTACATCGTCAATCTGAAATATTGTTAGTTTGATTAATAATTTTGAAATAAAGCGTTTCCAAGATGAAAAGTGAGATACTAACTTCAAGCATTGTCACAAATTTAGGTTTTTCTTTAAGTAATTCCCAAAGTAAACCACCATCGCCTCCTCCAAGAATAACAATTTCCTTTCCAGTGTAATTCTCTTTACCGCGTTGCATCAGTGTCTCGGTATATATAAGATCAGCTTCTGACAAATCTAAAATAATAAAGTGTAATCATCTTATTTTCCAAGAAACTTGAAACATTATATTGAAAAGATTTATGATACTTACTTTGTAACTCATCAAGCACTAACAGATTCCCGAGTGATTTTGAGTGGACAATTTGTACTTTTTGATAAGGCGATCTCGCCTCAAATACTAACTTATCAATGTCATATTCGAGCAGCCTTTCATCTTGAAAAAATACGCATACAAATTATTTCTTTTTAAATGAAAAATTCAATTTGAAAAATGATAGTGTACAATACACTAACTTAAATCATGCTAAGATAGTAATGTTAATCATTTTCATTAAATAAAAAAGTCTTTATGTACAAATATATATATAAGAGTATTAAAAGTAATGCTAACTAAATATTACATCAAATTTTCAGCCATGCAGGCTCAAAGCAAACAACAGGATAACATTTAATTTCCATATAAAAAACATACAACAAAACAAAATAGACTAAATTACTATGTTAAATAAATCAGAATATTATAAGTAAAAGAGCAGCAGCAGCAAATTAGAATGCATTATATCCAATATCCCTAAGCGTCTATGAAACTGATGATTTACAATTATGTTTATTCATTTATTTATTTATGGATTAAGTGTTGGCATATTTAATCTTTTCTTACACATTAACTTAATATTACAATTAATAGGTTCAATAATGCAACAGCTATTGTTTAATTTTATAATTCATGAACCAGTATTCAAAATTTTCTTGCTAAGTACTGATTTTGGCCAACCGTAAACATAATTATAAAAAAACTCACCGGAAGTAATATAGTATCTCTCAAAAGGTCCACCGCGTTTAATGGGAGTAAGCGTGTGTGACCGCGTAGCTGTGGCAGCTGCCTGCAACGCCGTCTCCAACTCTCTAGTCGACTATTATTGGCCACCAAACCGAATTATTATTTAATAACAAGAAACAAATTAACCATCATATTAAATAAAATTATGCTTTACAATTTGAATTCTTTCACAGCTAAAAACGTCTGAGTTTTATAGTAATAAAAAGATAATAAACAAGAAACTAATAAAATAACAGCGATAAGATTGATTAAAAAGTGAGAATACTTTAAATATCTTTATCCTTTCATTATATAACTGTTTAAATAATGCTCAATTGATTTTAATCAGTAGACAGTATTAAATAAAATATTTGATATCTATCTGAATAGTATTTAAGCTATAAAGTCAGATAACATACTGAATAAAGTTTACTTTTCATACGGGTTTGAAAAGCAGTACTGGGTGCTATATATAAAAATTGAGTAAAATGCTATAGTGCTTGGATGACTATGTTGGCATTCTTGGCAAGCAGCCTAGCTTAAATATCTATTATTAACAATCAGAAATTATTATAATAGGGTAATTTTCCATAATCTATAGTTACAAAATCAGGTTAAAGTAATAAACGAGGAACAATTATATTTGAACAAAAGCAATTTCTACCTGATAATGTCAGATAGAGGTCATATATGGTTCCTCGTCTTACAGGTGGAAGACGTTTGCTACGCTGGCTATTCAAAGCCACAGCAACGTCAGCTTCCAAGTATCGCCACTGCTATAACGTTCTGTCAGTTATACTATGCTTCTTTACTTTTCATTTTTAAATATCTATTCTATTACATATTGATGGCAGCATGCAGGAGTTAAAGATTCAACAAAAAAATTACTCATTTCCTTCCGCAAGCAAAGAATTACTGTCAACTTAAAATTCAATTATTTTTAGAGCATGCTATTCTACTATAAATTTTATCACATTATTGTGTAAAGTTAGCTTTTGTTTAAAAATAAAATACTTCTGATTATATCTTAACTTTTCTGTTGGACATATTTATCCTGCAGGTTTCTAATTCTAACTTAACTTAATAGTGATTTAATTTTAATGTAACAGTAGGACTTAAAAATGTACATCTTTCTTAAATTCTTTAAAATCAAGTGTTAATACATATACAACTCTAGAGTGACAAATGTTAAAAGCTTTATACTTTATATTTACCTCAAAAGACAATAAGGCCTCTTCATCATCCCGTTTATAATACTCAATATTTAACGTAACAAGTCCTTCACTATATCCTCTCACAGTAATTAAGCTACCTCTGGGTCCAGTGTATAAAATGATTAGAGTTCCATCAATATTAAATTCTGTGAGAGGCTTCAAGCCTACAAAATGCTCACTTAAAACATTTGCGATTGTTGACTTTAAATTGGACCTCTTTTCTAGATCTGCTATAACATTAGCAGATACTGTGAAATCAAGAAGAACAGTGTGTGCCACCATTTTTGTAAAATCTAAAATAATATATTCATAAATTTAAGTAATACTCAGTAAAAGTTAGCTTTGTTCATTTCACAATTGCAATTTAATAAAAAAACAGAAATTCATAAAAAAAATGAAATATGCTAAAGCAATAAATATCATTTGAACAATTTATCAGTTAACATGATTTTCTTAAAAAAGAAAATTTGTTATAGTAGAAACTTATATAATGTGAACAAAGTATGTTGAACATTTACACAGTTTATACAGATTGGATTTCGAAGATAATGAAATTTGATATTCATATAATTAATGTATTTATGAAATTAAAGCCAAGATTTTAATAAAAATTTGGAAATCATACTCACCGTATTTTATAATAAATCTTAATTAAGCAGAAATACCTTGCAATCTATATAGCCTAAAAATCCTACGAACCGCAAATGTTGGATTCATGCATGCAATAGTACCAAAATAACACGACTACCATAGACCAAGAATTAATTGTTATGAGAGGAAACCAAAAAGAATATATATATATATGTATCTACAAATTGAAAACCAATCAAAAATTAAAAACAGTCCTCTCCACATTTTTGATTGGTGTGAAATTCCACTAGTGCAGTCAGTGATCGAACAAAGCACAACCAATAAACACTTTCATGTATAGTATATGTCGTTTATGCAAGGCATTCTGATTATTCGTTTTAGGAACTTAAAAAGGACATTCTCGACAGATTGATAAATAAATGATAGATAAATGTATATGGTTGAAAGTTTTTTATATGTTATATATTATAATTTTATATATACAACTTATTAATCTATAGTTTAAAACAGTTTTATTTATTAGATTTATTAAACTTATTATCCATATGGGGGTTTTTTAAGGCGATCTTCTATTTTAATCATTCAGGTATTAAACCTAATATTACTAGAATCACGGGTCATGTTTCCATGGCGCTTCCTAGTCTCTTTTGAGGTCAGGAAGTACACTGACCGGCAATGAACACACCTCAAAACTGGATGAGTCAAATGTTATCGAGCATTGTGAAAAGCAGAGCTACTGATGAGTTTTGAAATAGGGAGACGAATGTCAAATTCGTCGTAAATTTGACAGCTTCCCAGCTAACCTTAAAACCTCTTTCAGAACTCATTTAGAGCCTTTTTACTACCTTGAGATGTGACATGTGTATCGGCTTTGTTCTAAAAGATTTCTAAATGAGGTCATAGGATTCTACACATATCAACTTCCAGATTGTTGAATTTATGAACGTACTAGCATATTATAATATGATGACTTTCCCTCTTAATACTATATTATAAGTTTCCCATGTATTCGTGACGTTTTGCTCTTCGTCTTTAAAAATAATTATGATATATTTGTAAATCGAAAACTTAGACAGCAGTAAATATCATTACTTTCTACTCGTCCTTAAATCACATTTTATAATCCTATTGACAGCTATGGAAGAAGAGGTATTAACAATACTAAAGATCTTGATGATCGGAGAATCGAACGTAGGAAAATCGAGGTTTGACATTTGATTTTCTATACACAATAACAAAGAAATATAAAAAATATAATATATGAATATATATGTATGGTTAGGGAGAGGGGGAGAGACAGCACCATGTAATTTTGATTTTATTCACTTTTCAGTATACTCCTACGATTTACAGATGATGAATTTCATGAAAATATGCAAAGTACTGTTGGTATGGATTATAAAACAAAACAATTTTCAATTGATGGCAATACAGTGAAACTTGCAATTTGGGTTGGAATTTTTTAATTATTTTAATACGTGTTTTTCACGAAAGAAGGAATATCTTATAACTGAAAAAATTATTTCTTTTAGGATACTGCAGGACAAGAACGTTTTCGCACTCTGACACCTAGCTATTATAGAGATGGTCAAGGTGCTATATTAATGTACGATGTCACTGATAGAAATACTTTTGTTAAACTAGAGACATGGTTAAACGAATTAAATACTTATTGCAATAAAACAGATATTGTTAAAATGGTTGTTGGCAATAAAATAGATTTGCCTAATAGACAAGTTACGACTGAGGAAGGTTTAGAGTTTGCAAGAAGACATCAAACTCTTTTTATAGAAAGTAGTGCAAAAACAGCAGATGGAGTTAAGTGTTGCTTTGAGGAGCTTGTACAAAAAGTAAATATTATATTCTTTATGAGATTCTCAAGAAATTGGGCCAAGTAACAAATTCTTAATATATTTTTAGATATTACAAACACCTGGTCTATGGGATACACACTCATTACGATCATATAGTAACAGTAATATGTCTGGTGCCAGAAATCGTATGGGAAAAAGAGGAATTCAATTAACCGATGATTATCAGTCAGAGAACGTGTATTCAAGGTGTTATTGCTAATTTGTTTATGTATGTAATCATACTTGATTATATTATTAATCTTTAATTTAATAAAATTGGGTACGTAGTATTATTTAAGGATTTAAATTAAATTTAATTTAAAATTTCTTTTGTTTAAATTATATTATAAATGCCCAGTGCTAAAACTTTGCTTGTATTAATTATTAATTTTTTTCCTAATCTTGCACAAGATTTTATACAAAAAACTTTTTTGTATCATTGTATATGTAAATAAATTTTATGTATTGTGTATTCTCAAGTGTTGTAATTTTATAAACATTGAACCTTTCTGAAGCTGACTGGATTAAAAAGATATAATGGAATATATTTTATAATAGATGGTAGACATGGTAACATCAGTTATATATTTATCATTTGTTTGTAAATGGAAATTAACTTTAGTTAAGCAGAAAATTATTACAAGATAACAGTTTCTTATTCAATTTTAAAAATAAAACTTGAGAAATATACAACATGTCGAAGGTATATGGTTGTTCTTCCAATATAAATTTCATAAAAGTTAAGTACAAATTTAAAAGTATTAAGTTAATACAATCAAACAAATTAAGTATTTAAAATTTGTAAGGATATACATGAAAGTAGCAATGCGTACACAATATTAGATGGTGAGAGAATAGAATTATTTTTGAATTGGGATCAAAAAGAAGTTTGTCATTTGGTGGAAAGACAGATCTTAAATTATAAAGATGCAAAACTTGAAACTACTAAGCAATTGTTTAATTCGAATAGATCACTTGAAAATGAAATACAGCCTATCATTAATCAAGGAATATTTAATCTAAAAGTTTTAAAAAGTTTAAGAGAAAAAGGTTTTTTCATACATATAGAAGTATATAAAATTGTACATAATATCTAAATTTGGTAAAAATTTATGTTTATCATTTTGGTAGGTATATGTGATTGTATTATCATGAAAACAATGAAATTCGGTCTTATTAGTCTTAGCCCTCAGGAGATTAAGTACTTTGAAGATTTCCCGATTTTTTCTGATATATCAAAGATTGAAGATGTATTGATGAAAGATTACAGAAATGAATTAATCTCGAATCTTAAACCTATTGGATTAAGCTGTTCAGAATGCTGGCATATTATTATCTATGGAATATTAAATCAAAGTGGGAGTGTCTTATTGAAACTACTTATAAGTGGCATTGATATTCCAGGAATACTAAACTGGCATAGTTCCTGTAAAATACCAAATGAAAATGTAACAAAAGTCTTAAGAACAATTGGAATAAATGAGAATATTTTGCAATTTGCTTTAAAATACGGCATTGATATTGAAACAGAAGAGGTATTGAAATATCTAGGATATAATATCTACGAAGAACTAATAAACCTTAATGTAAAAGAGGTTTTTAAAAAGTTATCCTTTTACATACAGTACTTGCATTTATGATTGTACTTTTAAATTATAAAATTATTACTATTTCATTTAGGAAACATCTAGAAACTGTTTAATTGAAATGCAAAATGAAAACTCAGAAAAGTAGTAAGTAAATAATTTAATTATATTTCTAATTAAAGATATTGTACAATAAAGTAATTTCTTTCTGAAATTAGTTTATCCTACAATCTTGCATCGTCTTCTGATATTAATCAAGATCGTACTTTATTAAAAGCGAATGAACTAGCTAGAAGCGACTATAATTTCTTAAAGTAAGTACCTAGGAAACGTTATTTTTATACATTATTGTTAGTGTACTTTTCTATTCAGAAAGAACTTAACCGAACCTTTGGTATGGGGAATTAATAGAGTGCTAAATTATAATCCATCAGATCCGATACATTATTTAGCTCATCAACTGCTATATTGGAAATATAATAAGTAATATTATAGTTAAGGTCAAAAGTAATCACGTGTATCATAAAAAATTCGTTTATTCAATATTACCTTGTACATTGTTTAAAAGTTTATCAGATTAGATATTGTATGGAACGGAATGAATAAGTGTTCAACATCACAATAAAAGATGTTTAAAACACATCCTGGCAGTATTTCTTTGACAATAATCTCATACGAGATATCAAAGAACTTTTATATTCCATCATACATGTTCTGTGTATGTATAGATAATAATTATGAATACTTAAAACATAAATATATAATTGAATTTATATGAATTATTTTCAATTTGTATTAGTAGTAATAACATGAACAATATTTATTATATGCAAACAAGAGCTCTGGCTGTACAAAAATATGCAAATGCGATTAAAACATATTGCATACTAGTATACAATAATACAAAATTTAATGCGTTACAATGAACCATTAAGAGTTACAGAACTCAAAGATCAATTTCTTAAACTTCAAAGTATGACAAACAATGCTGGTTTCTACGAGACACCGGTTGTTACATTAATAAATTCAAATTAGTAATCACAAGTTTAAAAGAACACGTTATAATGAAACTCTGTATAGCTTTCAAAGTAATACTAATCATTATATGATATTTATGTATTCTATAATAATTATTCGACCGAATTTTTAATTTCGGCAGATATCTCTTTATAAAAAGTGTATTTATGCTTCTATACTTACGATATAAAAATAATCCTTGCAAATGCAATGATTCAGGTACTACTGTAATAAACCAATGGTACTATATATTCATTAAGATTGATCGTAGAAAGCAATAAAAATAATGACGGTAATTGATTAAATCATAATTTTCTCTTTGCAGTCTCCAGCACTCTTCTTCATACAAATAAGTATTTATTCAAATAATTACTTTAATTCTGATTGATAGTACAACAAACTGTTATAAAATAGCAACATATCAAAATATACTTTCACATCTCTCTGTTTGGTCTATATCCTGAGCTACTAACAAAATTGGATTTCCTATGATATACAAACTTTCATTCACACATTAAGTAAAAATACGAAGTACAAAGTAGAATAAAATCTAAATCTAAATTTTGTTTGTGTATAAGGAATGAGGGAGTAGGAAAGTAGGGGAGGTATGGACGTTGTCTTTAACCTACAAGGACTTTTCATAAAAATTTTACTAAACCTGTCATTGTATTAAAATCACTAAGTTCATGTTTAAATGGATGTATCACTGATAGTATACTTGTTACAGTATGTAAACTAATCTTATTAAAAATGGGCCATTTGTATTTTATCTATTGTGGAGAATCATCTGACTTAAAATCAATTTATTTTCAATTAAACGTACTGCATGTAAAAAAAAGTGAATATTCATATATGTATAATAAATTAAACCGAATATACTTTGAGCTTGTTAATTTTGGCTTTCTCTTCTTCAGATTCGTCTCTACAAATCATAAGCGTATGCGACAAACCGCACGTTACTGCAGTAACATAAAGACCTTCTAAGGCTTTTACTTCCATAGGCGTTGTGGAAGATTTTCTCATTTCTCCGAATCCCTAAAGAAATTGACAATACATAAAATACACAATGGATATAGAATGTTATTTTTAGTTATTAGTTAATGTAGAATATTTACCAGCTCTCCAAATGTAGGACTTGAACCCCAAGCGATGACAGAGTCATCAGCAGCGACGACCACACTTGTATTTGATACACCTACACATCTAATTTCCCACCCCGATAAGTCTTGAATTGGTTTTGGATACATATTTGCTTCTCCGGTTCGTTTTGTTTGTCCAAACATTAATGCTGTACCATGAACACTAATCACAATGCTGTAAGTACTACCGCAATAAACAGCTTTCACGCCTCGAGTGGGTGGTTCCAAAAATTTAATAAGTCGTGGCACTAATTCATCGCGTTGCTCATTGTGACCCAACCGACCAATTCCACCAAATCCCCAGGAGAACGCCCGGTTTTTACTATCAATAGCAACAGTATGATAATAACCACAACTAAAATCTGTAATTTCAACACGATCTAAAGGCGTTATATGACCATCCTTGGCTCTTTCAACATATAAAACAATTCTCTTAGGCACTTTTTCAAAGTGAAATGCCATTCTTGTACTTGTTATAAAATATTTTCCATCCGTATTGTGACCCAGTGCACCATACTCAGGACTTCCAAATGAATGTAACCCTCCTTTAATATCTAAGATCATTGAAAAATCTGCACCACATCCAACTTTCACAATTGGTGGCCCAATATATTTCACTTTAGTCGCAGTAACAATGCAGGCATCCGACTTTCCGACGCCGCATTGACCCAATTTATTGTCTCCAGAAGCGAAAACGATTCCTCTACTTGTTAAAAACAATGTATGATTTCGACCGCAAGAAGCTGCTATTATTGTATGTCCTTTCAAGGCTTCAACTTCTGTCGGTTCGTCCCTTCGCTCAGTGGTTCCTATACCTAATTGACCTATAAAAAGAAAGACATTTCTTTTTATAAATAATAAATGAAAGTACCTAACACATATTACATGTATAGATATTTATCCAGCTTTACTCAAGAATAGCTTTACTCAAGAAATGTTATATCCATAGTGTTGATTCTTGTACTCAAAGATATTGTACAGATCATGGGTAGTGTAAACATCATCTTTAACAAATTATATTTACTTACATTATGATTACTAAAACAATTGTTTACCATTGATGTCCTACCTTTATCATTTCTACCAAAGGCTAAGCATCTGTTGTCCTCCGTAACCACGATGCTATGAGAAGCTGCAGGTCCAGATGCGACTAATCTTACTCTAATACCATTCAAGTTTTTGAAAGTGTGAGGTGTCCACAGATTACGCCCTATATTTGTTTTCAATCCTTTGGGGGGAGACTTGCGACCAGCCATGTCCCAGTTAGTCAGTCCGCACATAAGGAGAGTTCCCGGCTTACCCCATCCACCCTATAATAAGTAAGGAATAAACAAGAGTAAACCAACCATGCAAAACGACAGCTGAAAAGATATTTAAATTGAAATACAGCATAATACGATCAACGATGCTGAACCTTTTCCCTTCTGCTGGTATACGCTTTTTTACCATCACAGGTAGTACAGGGCAAACCTTAGATAGCGTCACCCTCAGAATCAAACGAAACGAACTCTTCCACATGGTTCTCAATTCTTACAATTCTGTTTAATGCCTAGGATGAACAAAAGAGAAGAGAGAGAAAATTAAAATCACCTCTGGAGGAGGAAGCTCGGGAATGCTGGAGACATCAGTAAGATCATCTTCGGCAGCGTCCTCACCGTCGACGTTCGAACCGGTCTCGGCGTCTTCGACTTCCGAATCGTGCTCGCTCGAAATATCTTCCTCGTCATACTCGACTTTTTTCTGTTTTGGCCGATTTTTCTTGACGCTCGTATTCTTTCGCTTTGTTGACATATCGGCTCGCCCAACGCTTCTATCACTGTTTGCAAAATAAATTTTAATCGAGAAAACTCTAATGACATTTATCGTTATAATGGCTGGTAATGGCGCTCAGACCTGTAGCAATCCCCGACAAATGGACAACAAAAACGCAGCCACCTGGTGCTCAAAAATCATAATAAAACCATGCTCCAGCGATAAGTACTACAAAGCAAACCGGAGTTTATGATTGTAAATCGCCGGAGGTGCTGTCCCGTTTCCCGCATTTCAAATCAATGGAACATTAGAAACGAACTGCTACTAAAAATGTGCGTCGCGCCACATTTGAATCACGTCAAATGTTTCTCTCTCTCTCTCACGATCGTTTCGTGATGATGATGATGATGATGATGATGATGATGATTTACAAAGGTAAAATCTGATGAAATGAAATCAATGCGAATTTCTCCAACCTGTCTCTCCCGCAGCATAATAATGAGAAAGAGTCGTTTCTCGTTCGTTGCAAAAACTATCGGGAGGAGAAAGAAAAGAAAAGAAAAACAAAACAGAACAACAGCCGGAAACCAACGAAAAACGATAACGTAATTCGCTATGCTTTTACGAAATGCATTTCGTAATTTTCCGATTGATTCATTTTTATTTTGACATTTGATTCTAGCTAAGGCTGATAAGTATCACGTGTTTATGTTTATAATTTTACATATCTCTCTCTCTTTTTCTGTCTGGTTATTTAATTAATAAGATTTTTATTATAGGGATTATGCGATGTTTCGACGATAAAAAAAATGAATTCCACCCACCCATTGCAAGGCGAACCGAGCGATAGATTTATTAATCGAAAGTCACGTGTACGTTTTCTTATGTATCGTTAATACATAAGAAAGTCTTCTGTTGCGCAATGTTTAGTGTATTGTTTGTGTTTATATGTACTGTCGGTAATCATGTTTGCTCAGTGGCGACTGGCTGGTTATAGGATTCTTTAATCCCGCTGTCGCCAAATGCCAAACAAAAGCTGTCAAGGAATAAATAAGCGCTTTCAATGAACGATTATTTTGCGAGATAAGGCAAGTCGATGATTACGAACAATACTTTCGAATATACCAGAAATGCTTCCTTTTGGATCTCTGATATACTGATAAGAATCAAACATGCAGACAGATGCATTTTTATTACATCGATAAACGGAGAAACCCGTTCTTCTCAAAGGGTAAGTACCTCTCGAAATCTAATATTTAAAGAGGCAACACGGAGGAATTGTAGGAAGAGATCAATGATCAAGAGAAGCATTTCCGCAATTCCAAATAGAACAAACATCTTTATTTCAATAGTTTTACATGCTTCTGCTTTCAGGATACGCAACTGTGACGTTCGCACCTGTTTTACATGCGGATATATCGCTATTTCTTACATCGTACCGCATTCGTTATGTATATCGCTTAAAATTAATCGGAAGACTAGTCACGTGAGATTTTTCGTTATTCGAAATCTGCATCCTGTTGGAGAAGAAGAAAGAGAGAGAAAGAGGGAAGAGTATCAGTGTAAGTTATTTGGGAAATTTTCGAAACTTTTTTTTTGAAGCAAACGCCATGCGTAAAAGTGAGTTCAACTTACATATTTAATGTACGATAAGAAAATATCGTAAACCATCGTCATAAGATTTATATAAATTACTCGATATTGTCGTGGAATAAAAATAAAGTTGAGTAATTGGGTGGGTGGCCAGAAACAACAGTCCATCTGAAAGAGAAGGTTTTTTTTTCTTTTGTATTTACTCTTTTGACTTTTGTTTAAATCTTTTTTCCGTGGACTTTGGCGAAGCTTCTTTTCGCGGGTACAAAGCATACGCACCTTCCAAGTTTCGACAAATTTCAATTTGACTTCCTCGTTGATCTCGTTCGGCTGCCGTTTCTCGAGCGTGCCGAGGCCAAAAAAAAATATTCCGAGACACGTTGGACTGGCTATGGATTGATCCAAGACAGTCTTTTTTAATATCGACATTGCATTCCTGCCTGGCAAAAAGCGATCGAGTATCGCGTAGAAGTAGTGATGAAAAGGGCCCTGGAGCAATCCCACTATCATCATATTTTTCGTACGCACGTAATCGTGCTCGTTTGAATTATCTCTCGTATCGATGAAATCGCTCTTACTAATTTCCTTGGAAGATACCACTTTTACCAAATCCTCGGCATCCGACGCGATGAAATATTTACTATAATACTGTTTTTTCAATTGTTCGCCTCGTTGCTGTATTATATCGGCTGTTGCCATCATAAAACCACAACTAACCGTATTTGTGATCAACAAATACTTTCCTGAACGAAAAGAAGAAAATTTAGATCAGACAGTTTTTTGATTTTCGTAGCTTCCAAAATAGTCGCGCTACAAACTTCAGTGTTGAAACATTTTAATATCTTAATGATATGCAAAACTTATTTATGAGGGTGGATTAGATCAGATTGAAATATAAGTTTCGTATACTTAACAAAATGATTTTTACTTACCGAATAATTTACCCAAAATAGCCATATTTTCAAAAGAGAAATGGAAGGTTCAAATTTTGAAAATACGCGCGAGAATCTATCGACGACTTCCTAAAATCTTTCTAAATAACGATATTCAGTCTTTTTGAAGAAATTCTAAGTAAGTCGTATAAATATGTGAAGGTAAATGATGTTGTGTCTTTTAATCAAAATATACAAAGGTCGAGAGTGAAATGTTAATAATATATTTCAGCGAGCGAATAGTTCTGTACAATTTTATTTAATTATACAAATTGGGCGCTTAATTTTTCGATGTTTGTGGAGACGAAATGTTGGTTGAACGTCGTTACGTAGCATAACGTTCACTGTGGAACGAAATTATGTGCACTGCACAATTGCACGGAAAAGTGCCTTGGTATATCCGACGTGCATTAAACTTCGAATGTTACTGATATTTCATTTCGTCGAACCATCGTTAGATATAAGAGTTGAGTTGTCAAAAGTCCGATTGCGATTGCGCAGTTAAAACAACCTGATTCAACCCCGCCACTTCTTTCTATTCATTTTTTTTTCCTTCTAATAACTTCTCATTAAACAATAAACCCTCGGCTTTCACCTCATCGTCAACTGTCGTGCATCATTGCGTAATTAAACATACAAAACTTACTTATACGTAACAGATTGGAGGTAAAAAATAGAGATTATGCATAATAAATTCGGATTGTACTCTTTATTAATTATGGAACACGTAACAAAATGACGAACTGTATCTATTTAGTGGCCACAGATTTTGGTTTAGGCAGACCTTCCCTAAATCCATTCCTAAAAAATTTAAAGTGTCGTTACAGTTTGGTCTATACAATCACCTATTCAATATTCGATATAATTTCATGTATGAGAAGCAATAGATCAGTAAGTAACTAGATTAAAAACCAAAAATTATACTATTTACGTAGATGATACGTACTTGAACTTGCGCCTGACAATTTTCAAGTGTCGCATGCGTCCAGTACCAGTGGTCTTCCTCCTTTTAGCTTTGATAGACCAGTTATCTGTAAGGCAAAGTCATTAAGAAGAACTCCTTAAATCTAATTAATATTAAAATTACGATGAAGATTGCATTGATGACTTGTTGCAAGTACCTTGGTCTTATTATATTTGGCATTAGAGTTTAGAAATTGGAATTACTTACAGACTGTTGAACTAAATTATTTAATTAAAAAGTCTACATCAAACTTACATGAACGCATTTTTTTTGCCGGATATCCGCACTGAGCACATTCTTTCTTCTGAATGTGGTATGAGCTGCGACCACATCGCCTGCACAGCGTATGTGTCTTGTTACGGCGCTTTCCAAAACTCGAAGTACCCTTCGTCTAAAAAAATTATTAAACTTTTGTTAACAATGAAACAAAAAAGTAAATAGATTACTTTTTTATAACAATCAGGAAAAAGCTTGAAGCATAAACATTGTCAGCCATAACCTATACTACACTTCAGTAAGTTTAATTGCATGTTAATAATCATCTTAATTCATTAATATGATGAAAATACAATATAATGAATGACGAATGTTTATATTTCGCGACAACTTTAAATTTAACATTTATGATTGTTTTAGAAAAAACAGATAAGAAACATGATCTTTAAGCTCACCATTTTCTCGGCTTTAACACTTAAGAAAGGAAGTGGCCTGTTTCAATTCCACTCGTTTCAACAGTTAACAAACTTAAGGGTCAAAAACTTCCCTTTTTCAGTAAGCTATACATTAACCTCTCTATTCTTTAAAATATCATTTATTTTCTTACTGATTTCTATATTTGTAAAATAAATTTACAAATAGTTAATGATAAATAAAATTGGTAGACGATAAAATAAAAAATTCAGAATTACAATATGCAATAGACGTGCATACAATCGCTTCCATTCTTAACATTGCATACATTATTCTATACATTAAAATATTGTGGCTATAGTGGCTATAGAGTTTTTTATGAAATGTGAAAAAAAAGTAATCTCATTCATAACTTTTTAGCTTTTGTTTAAATATTGTTTCATGGAAAATTTCTTACATCTGCGATAACTTCTAGTTTCTTTTTGTTTGCAGTAATATTGAAAATATCACTAGATCAGTAAACAGCGCCATTTTTAATTAAAATTTTCTGGTAACGTAATGTAGGTCAATCTATGGTATGCTAATTCAAGCGGTCGATATCATAAGTGATAATTTTTATCGCTTGCAAAGAAAGGTGAATCTCACCTTTAAACAAATCTTATTACTGGACGGACAATTTTTTAGCGCATTGTGTCATGTGACAGAATATGCGCTTCAATCCATTTGGGTGATAACAATGCCTTTATTAGTTAGAAAATTGCAAAATTTCACATGCCGCACTTGACATTTTTCCCTAGAAAATAAGCTGTCAAATTTGTCATGAATTTGAGCATTTATTCTTTTATCAAATTGAATTAGCTCCAATCAAAATTGATCAGAACGTAAATCTATGAACATTTGTCTATCGATTAAAATTGATTTCTCCATTTTCTATTGCTTTTTGAGAATTTAAAACGAAAAATGAGAACGCCCTGTACAAGCGACTTACACTATACACAAAAGTGGTCGGTGTGCGTGAAAAGGATATTACTCTGCGCCTAAAGATCCAAAGGATAAATTCCCTTTCATCCAAAGAATATACTCTCTAAGTTAGATTGTGCGATTAGAGCATTATTATTCCTTTATTTTCATCTTTCACGTATTGCAGCAATTGTAAACCTTAGAAATAGATTTACGAAATTAATACTTTTTACTGTATTGATTAAAACCAGAATGCCGCCAAAAAAAACAAAGACTCCAAAGGTTAGAGCATTTAATTTAACATTTTAATGTAAATTTATACTGAAAACTTAACAGACAATTCCTAATCAATATGCAAAATCTATTATTTTATATAATTGTATATAAATTGTTTTGCTTTCACAAAAGTTAATAGAATGGTATAAAATCATTAATTTCATTTATATTTAAACTATTTAGTAAGATTTTTTAAAGTTATCTTGTAGACGCTATTGATAAGAATTCTATCAGTATTTTATATGTCTACAAAATGAGCATCTCTTTAGATTACAAAAAATAAGCATATTATGCAAGAGTAATGAACTTTCTTGTGTTACTAGGGGAAAGCACCAAAAGCTGGTAATACAAAAAATCAAAGCCAAAAAAAATCAAAGCTTCCACAAGTCAAGGAATCTCCAAAGAAAACCAAGCGCGAGGAAAGTGACAGTGATGAACCAGTTCCAAAGAGAGCAAAAACAGAAAAGAGTCCAGCAAAAACTGTGCCAAAGCCAATTAAATTTGAGCCAAAACAAGCCATGAATAAAACTGATACTGATTTAAGTGCTATTGATTTTAATTGTGATAAATTAAATGAATCTGGAGAGAAATATAATTTAAAAATTTGTTCATGGAATGTTTCAGGAATTAGAGCAGTAATTAAGGTACATAAATTCCTATATTTTATTTATACATCCTTATTCTTTTAATGTTTGAAATATTGCTATTATTTAGAAAAATGGAATAGATTATATTGTGAAAGAAGATGCAGATATTATTGCTTTGCAAGAAACAAAATGTGATAAAAATAAATTACCAAATGAAGTTAAACTAGAAGGATATCATCAATATTTTCTAGACAGTAGGATATTTAAAAATATCTGTTTGAAACTAATGTAACAAATTCATCAATTTTCATTTTGTTTATAGGCAAGAAACCAGGTTATTGCGGCATAGGTTTATACTCAAAAATTAAACCAATTGATGTAAAGTATGGTTTGGATAATTCCGAAATTAATGATGAAGGCAGAATGATTACAGCGGAATATGAGAATTTCTTCTTAATTAATGTTTGTAAGTCAATTGTAGAATAGTTTTTCTCATATGTATGTATATGAATATCGCATATATTTTATTTTATCTAATTTCATCGACTTATTTTCAAAGATGTTCCAAATGCTGGTCAGAAATTGGTAACATTGCCTAAAAGATTGCAATGGAATAACGATTTTAAATCATTTGTTCAAGAATTAGATGGAAAAAAGCCAGTAATTATTTGTGGTGATATGAATGTGGCCCATCAAGAAATAGGTAAATTCAAAAAGAAAATCTAGAGATTTCTTATATTTCTCTACATTACGTGTACCACATGCGCACTGTCTTTACAGATTTAACAAATCCTAAAACAAATACAAAAAATGCTGGATTCACAAAGGAAGAGAGAGAAGGCATGACAGAACTATTAGGTGCAGGATTTGTCGATACATTCAGAGCACTTTATCCAGATCTGACTGGTGCTTATACATTTTGGTCATATTTTGCTAATGCTAGGAACAAAAATATTGGATGGTAAACGAAGATTTAATTAAAATATAATGTCTAAAAGTTTATACGCAAAATAGTTTATAATTTAATAATTCATTCTTATAGGAGACTGGATTATTTCATAGTGTCGGAAAGGATACAAAAAAGCGTATGTGACAATGTGATAAGAAGTAAAGTTTACGGAAGTGATCATTGTCCAATAGTTCTTTATATTAATATATAACATTGAATGAATTGTGTGTGTAAAACGTTTGCTAAATTTATTTCTTTTAATAATTTATGAAAATTACATTCTCATTTTATTTGTTAATTTAAAAATAAAATACATTTTTTACAGGAATAAAGAGAGCTGGTTTATTTGTTTAATAAATTATTTACTTCCCCAATTTACATTTTGTATATAAAACTGTGTATTTCATCTTTTCACTAACCTTCAAGTACACTTATTAAGTGAAATTCTTTAAAATGGCAGTAAAATGCATGCGTGAACTACGGTCGATCAGCAAGGAGACAGCATTACTACATGTTGTTTGAATACAGATTGAAATATTTGATTGTTTATCGACTGTCAGACAAGGCTGACGAATAGTTTGAGAAATTTGCCGTTTGCAGCATTAGCGTTACTAACACTGTTCTAGAGGGGCTATTCGTTCTAGAGACCTAAATTGAATATTGTAAAATCAAAAGAATTCCTGAGCCCCTGGATGGTAACAAAAAAGAGGCTAGATAAAAATGGCAGCGTAGTAGGGTCATTTAACGGTTGTTATTATTGGTTTGGAAGTATATGAGTTAGAGTCTCATAATTCAGCGCCAATTCGTACACACATACGGAATATAAGAAATATAAAACGACAGGTAAACCTCGACAGACTTTGAAAAACTTGCAATGGTAGATTAACAGTGTCAGTTACGAGATACTATTACCGCTTTCGTAAGCAGTAAATAACATAATAGAAGGGATGTTTGTACAAATGTAGTTTCTCGGTAAGACCTCTAACAAAAAATTAAAACCTAAGCAAGTTGTAGAGTTGAGTATCATTCTCGTTTTACATGCTCGCTGAATACGTTATATCCTATTGATATTCATTATGATTTCATTCGAGTGCAATTTTTGTAATTAAATTTTTAAAAATTGTTTTTTTATTTCATACTAAAAATATGGCTTAAAGAATAAGATCGCATGAACGAGTTTGCTATAATAATACTGTTTTACTATTATTTGTATAGATTGATTTGGGTTTTTCAGCTGGAACTCGTATGACAAGATGGACAAGGCAGAACTGAGAGACAATATAATTAGTACTTTAAATGCATGCCTGTTGTCTTCTAAAGGTGGTGTGAACATTGAAAACCTAAATAGTAAGTTTAAAGGAGGCACAATTTTCTAACCTTTGGAAAAATCACATTTTTATTGTATGTATTTTTCATATATTTTAGGTGATTATCGAATGCTTATTGGTGAGAATATACCTTATCGTCAATTGGGATATTCATATTTAGAAGATTTTATTCAAACGGTTCCAAATATTATAATCACTAAAAAAAATGGTCAATGGTATGTCGAAGCAGGAGCAACTGAGGATACAAAGCACCTTGCTAGATTAATATCCAAACAAAAATCATCCTCTAGTAAATCAAAGAAAAAGGTACGTTGCATTATTCATAGAAAAAAAAAGAGACAGGTGTGTCATTGGTTTGCTTTTTCAAATACATACATTACTATTATATAAAATATTTTAGGTGAGTCAAAGAAGATCAAATGTGCAAGTGAGAAAACCACAGACAATAAAAAGTTCTACAAGATACAGTATGTATTCGTTCCCACCAAGTAATTATCGACCTCAGCACATTGTGCAAAATGTGCAAAAACCAAATGAATCAAAAATTGAAAAAAGGTAATTTAAAATATCGAATCTTTTTAATCGATACATTTTTATTAACTCGTTATTCAATTTAATTTAATATAGATCAAATGATATACCTAACCTAATAACAATGCATATTTCACCACCTACATTGATAAATGAAAGATCAAGATACATGCAACTTAATTCTTCAATACCCACATCGCCGAGTAAAGTACGTACTAAGAACATTTTATAAAATTATAGAATGTTAAAGTGTCAGATAAATATTCAATAATATTCCTGAATTCCTATTTACGCTTAGAGACTCAAAGAGAAACAAGAGAGTGGAATATCACCTAACCAAAGTATGAAAAGAGTGGAAAATAACGTAGACTCAAAAGCAAAAGATCTTCCAAAATCCGACTATTCTGTGATAAATCAGAAGCCAAAGATTGCTCACGATAATGTAAATGCTACCAAATTTACAAATTCTTCGCAAACTCGTAAATATCCTGATTTAAGCGAACGTTTACGGGTCAATTCACTACCACTTGAATCAGTGCCAAAATCTGAGATACTGTCTCCTCTATCTCCAGCTCAACTTTTGGCTGAAGATTTTGGAAATTCGTCCATTATTAATTCTGTGGTAACTATAATTACGAGTGAATTCTCTTTGCATAACTCCACTTTCAAAATATTTGAGAATGTTTGAAACTTCTTCTTGTAGGTAGCACATTTCAGAGATCATGTTATGCCAAAAGTGTCAATGGACAATCAGGATTACAAAACTGAATTGGAGATATGCGCACGACTGTTAAAGCTTACCGCTCCTGCGTATAACATCACAAAGACTCCGGTTTATAAGAAGAACAAGGTTCCGATTATATTTGCAAATGTAAAAGTGCGTATGAATCCGGGCAATAAATTTCTCAAGATTTGATAATAAACCAAATACTCTCGACTGGCCTAATTTCGCTTTGATCGATCTTACAGGTTGGTACGCATGGTTATGCAAGTTTTCCGTACGAAGCAAAAACGGAAGAAGAAGCTAAGCAAGTTGCGGCAAAAACGGCACTGATCGATTTAAACGAAAAGTATGGTACGAGTCAATCGTCTTTGAAAACCACCGAAAATAGTCAATTCTGTAGTAATATATCCGAATTAATACTCTCGCATCCGAATGGGATCTTCATGCAACAAATCACTTGGTACTACAAACAGAAATTCAATGAAAATATGCCACCCAATTGGGAGAAGCTCCTGAAAGAATGCAACGAAGTTACTTTGGAAAAGGGCGTTAACAATTCGATCATTTTAATACCAACCCCTCATCATAGTATAGAGGTACGTACACATTTTCACACGCACATACGGTAGACTACCCGTAGGATGGAAAGTAGAAAAAAGTAGAAGGTATTGTACAAAAGCATCCTTCGACATCAATAGGCTCGCGAACGAGTTTCGCCAACGGAGAAAGTGACGTTGAGCCCCATAGGCCCCGTGGTTCTCGAGCCATTCAATTGTCCAGAGGAAAATGTTTGGATGGTTCTGGTGACCGCGGCTGAAAATACCGAAGAGATTTGGGTGGTGCTTTACGACGATCCGTATAAAGTTAGTATCGACCGAAACTGGAGCGGACAAACGATCGCTAAAGTCAAATAGAGTCTAACGAGGGGACAATTTTTCTTTAAGGAACAAATAGAACAATTGGAAAATCAAATGAAGCTGTTCTACAGTCACAATCAAGAGGCTCTGAAAGCGTCCAGTATACAAGTCAATAATTATTACGCTATTTTCGATGATGGCGTGTGGCTGCGTGTTCGTTGCTTAGATTACAATACCGACATGGAAGAAGCAACTGTGTTGTTCGTCGATCGCGGTTACGTGGAGTTTTACGATCGGAAGAAACTGTATATATTGGAACAGAGATTTTATTCTATCCCAGCTCAGGTCCATACTAGTATTCATTGGAACAAACCTTATTTATCGCGTTGTCGTGAATTTTCCGACGTATAGAGACCGATTTGTTTTATTTATACAGGTGATAAAACTGAGGCTTCACGGTTTAGAGGTTTTTTCCGAGTGTGAGTCTGTAATGCCTTATGTCGAGCAACACTTGTGCGACCGTCCTTTGTACATCCAAGTAACCAACCGTGAAACAAGTCAAAACAGCGTATCGGCCACTGCTATATTTTACGATACGCACGGTCCGAGTGACGTTGACTTAAATAAATTGATTGCAAACGAAATACTGGAGAGCGTCATGAAGGGTCCTCAGCTAAAAGTGGTAAGTGTTCGCTATACGAGTATGAATGAAAAGGTTCGTTAAGAATTTCCGTGGTCTTGGCGGCGTGTGTCAATGAGTTTTTTTGTTTTTTTTTCACATTTCAGGAGGGACAGATCACCGAAGTTTTTATTTCCCACGTGGAAGATAACGGTGACATTTTCATTCAGATACAATCTGAAAGCATGAAGTGCCTAGTGAGACTGCTGAATCAATTGATTCAGTCCGGTTTGAATGACGAAGATGTAAAACCAGACGCAGTGACGGCAATTGATACTACAGAGACGTATTTCGTGATGTACGAAGGCAATTGGTACAGGGGCATAGTTATTAATATCTGTGCGAATAATCAAGTGAAGATGTTCTTGATTGATTTTGGCAAGATAATCACCGTTTGTCGGTCGAATCTGATAAATTTGATGAAGATTTCCGAATTATTGGCCAAATTCCCAGCTCAGGTGAATGACTTTGAATTGTTTCTGTCTTTCTTTACTTTTCTTTTCTTTTTCTGGATTCGCATTGCTCCGATGCGGTAATCGCAATGTTTTCTTCCGTTTAATGCAGGCTTTAAAAGTACGACTTTACAACATTGATCAAACGATGTTTGACGTTGCTAAAGTGAACTCTTTAGTGCGACCGGATGAAGCTTTAATAGTTAAAGTAATTTCATCGTCGGAAAGGGGAACTCCGCTAGTAGAATTATTCAAACGGGTTGAAAGCAGTAAAATGCTCGTTTCTATCAATACCAGCCTACAGTATCAGACGATTAAGGAAGAAGTGTCAAAGTAAGAAGAAAAATTCTCTTCGGCAGGAACGCGTTCTGCGAGTAAATTTCAGATCATAAGAATAATCTGTTTTACAGATTAAACGGTGACGGCAACAATAATATTAAAAAAATTAAACGAAACCTATCGAAAAATAATAGTTTGATCGACGAGAACGATGGACAATGTTTGAAACCCCCCAAGATCTCGAATATCGGCGAATATTTCGACGTACACGTAACGATGGCGGCTCATCCTGGAAATTTTACTGTTCAACCTTTCGATGATAAACAGGCATTGATAGTACATATTATTTTATTGAATGAATTCTGACTTAAAAAAATATATATATACATATATATTTATATGTAAAAGCAGCTGATTGTAAAAAAATTAACGAATTATTTGTTTTTAGCAAATGATGATCCAGCTACAGAATTCGTGTCGTAACTACCAAGGTCCTTGCATAACAGCAGACATGGTCAAAGAAGGAAAATTATATGCAGGATTACATATTGACGGTGATTGGTACCGGTAATCATAAAATTCTTCTCTCAAATTAGTATAATTTGCATAAATGAAGTGTTCGTTTCTGACTGGATTATGTTTTCAGAGTATATGTAACTAAGTTTCTTAATTCCAACGTAGTCACGGTATACTTCGTAGATTTTGGTGACATTTCTGTACTGTCTCTGGAAAAATTGCAACCATTGAGAAAACAATTTTTGGATTTACCATATCAAGCTATTAAAGCAAAACTAGTTGGTAAGTGACATCAATAGTCAAATAAACACACGCACACACACACACACACACGTATAAAAAACACCGCGTCAACTTTAATTTCAGGAATAAAACCTACGAACGTTGATTGGTCAGTAGAAGACTGTATTCGATTTCAAGAGTTAGTAGTAGAACGTAATTTTGTTTCCGTAGTAGTCGAATCTGAAACAAATGAGTTCTCCCCCTCCAGAACTGTACTTGGCTTAAAGTTGATAGACGTGGACACCACGGAAGATATATATGTCGATAATCTTCTTATAGAAGAAGGGCGAGCTATTAGAACTGATTAAGTTAAATTATTGTTTTTCTAATTATTTAATACCTAATTTATACATGGTATGCAAGTACCCTCTAATGATAATGTAGAATAATGACTAAAAGAAAGACATTAATTTACTTCTTCCAAATCGGTGACAAAATTTTGCTGCAATGGATGCAGTTGAAAATTTTAGAGCAGGATAATTACGTAAATTTTATTAGAAATTAATACTAGGACAAATCTGATAGCATGCTACAGATTTAATTTCATGGTACTATAAAAACTCGGTTAAATATTTGATAGACTTAAAAAAGAGTGTCGTTCAGATATTAAAAAGATTGAGATTGCACAAGTTCTAATTACATTGAGAATGTTTTATTTAATTTACAAGTGCACATAAGATAGAGATTTAGAAGTAAGGGGGGTGGAAGAAATATAATATATATATATATATATATATATATATATAAGAAGCAGTGATGGATTGATTGTGATTGTACGTCCTTATGCTTAATGTATAGACTGGTAAAGACTGGAAACTGAAGGAGGAGAGTGCGCGCGCGTACATGTGTATGCATGTATTATCATTAAAAAGACTTGTAGAATTTAAAAGATACATTTATTCTATTCGTTCTTTTGAGGAGAGATGCAATATTTATTAAAAATTACTATACGTCTTTTCACATAAGAACGTATTATTACTTTATTAATATTTATGAAGATTTATTATACAGAGAGATAGAGCTATATCAATTTTATAAAGCTTCATTTGTTCTGTTTTCCTCTCTTTTTTCTTTACTTTTTTTTTTTTTTTTTTTTCTTTGTGAAATAAGGCTGTGGTTGAAAATTTATCAACTTTCTATCTACAATGATGAACACAGCATTCCATTCTCTTTGTTGTATTTTAAATATTAAATAATTTATATTTTGTATTAGTTATCCATTGTTAAGTATAAAAATATAATTTTTCATAGTAGTCTATGAAGAATTTATTTCTATGACTTGTATGCAGATCTATGGATAAATTATTATAAAAACATATATATATATGTGAATACTTATGTATATGTATATATAGTTTTTTTTTAATAGTATAGTTCCTTATATCGACAGTAAGCGCGTAAGAAAAAAACTTTAGTCTCTTTATCGCATAATACTTGTGAAACTGCTAATTTCACGAATATATTTCAAAAATTGACAAAATCCATTCGCGTATCGTATTAGAGATAGTATTAGTTAAATTATCATCCTAAGATCTGCATAATAGAATTGTAATTCCTGATAACTTTTATAAATGTTATGATTTTCATGGATATTCTTTTGTAACATTTTAATTATAATGTAGTCTAAATTACGATGTCTCTTTTTAATCTCTTCATTGTACGTGCATCATGAATTGATCAAAAAGACATAAAAATGCAATAACTAAAAATGTAAAAATACTGGGCGATTTAAGAAAGTCGAATGATCAATCATACATTGATCAACGCAAAATGACTCGCGGCGTAGTTTCTTCAATATTTTAATTAATAGAGCATTAATTAATTCGTTTAAAAATTGTTTCTCGCTTACGCCACTGAATCGCCCAATATCACACACACACATACACACACACACACACACACACTTTAATTATAGAGTTAAAACGTTGACAAAAAAAAGATTACTTTGTTTGATTTTGTTGAATCACATAGAGTATGCTGCTTTCGAACGTAATATTACTTTACGGTAATATATTATTTTTGATAACTTACAAGGGTGCCAAAATAAAAGACAATGTTTTTACGAATTACCTTCTTCTTATCCCCTTTTCCTCTTAAAAAAAAAAAAAGAAAAAGAGATTCGCACAAACTCTACAAATTGCGCGCGCAATTTCAGAATAATTTTGTACCTCTAGCAAAAAGCATTCTCTCAGAAAATCTTTATGGAACGTGTACTGTCAATGAGTTTTCAAGAGCAGGGAGATTCTGACTTGGTTGCGAGCCGGTGTTACCCCTTCTTTGCCGTAGCACGAGGGGGGGATGAAGTTACCCGATGACGTCAAATGGTCATCGGCTGGTGGAAGTCCGAGTTTTAGCATTTTATCATTTTACCTTCGAAGATTCACCGCGATCGGTCCATTTCCCCATTGAGGGTACTTGTCCCATCGTCGAATATTCGTTTCTTCATGATCGGACGATGACTCGATGAATCCACGCTCGATGGATCATAATCGTTGATTGATCAAAGATCCCTCGGATCTGACGGGAAAGATCGAAAGTATCGTTTCAGCTGCAGATTTAGAGAAATCGACTAATAATTGCCAAATATATATAGGTATACTACAATTGAGTGTTTAGAATTTTTTGCAATTACTCGTCTCACGATAAATGTGGATTTGCTGAGATTTGCCGAGATTTGTTGTTGTGTTGCACCGAAAGATTTTCTGTATAGTGTTTCCGCGTGTGTATGCGTGTGTGTGTGTCTTTTTCTCTGTAATTGCGCGTTTTTAAAGCAATGAGAAATCTCGTTGGTAAGAATCATACCTTATTATCCTCTCAAGCTTTTTCTCACCCTTTTCTACTTTTTCCGCTTTTTTTCTTTCTTCATAGAGAATTCCTCTTTAAACGTAAAATGAGTTTTCTCTCTCTCTCTCTCTCTCTCTCTTTTTTTAAACAAGTGAAATCGATCCTCGAATTTTTCACGCATCTTTTCACAGAAGATCAAGCAGTGGGTGTATTCCCCGATCGCCAGCATCGATCGATCCGATTTTTGGCGATTTTTCCCGCATTTTCACCATAGTCGTTTTTTTTAATCGTCGCCACTACATTCTTTCTCCGTTCTTTCGTTCGTTTACTCCTCCATTCCTTGGCTCGTTCGTCCGTCCATTCGTTAGCTCGTTCTTTCGTTCGTTCGTTCGTTCGTAATGTACATGGGATTTTTTAAAGATCTAATGAGAGAGGAGCATTTGTCGTTCGGGGAGCGTCCTTCGGCGATCGAGGAGAACGAAATTCAAAGGAACGAGGAGGAGGGGGAGGAGGAGGAGGCGGCTGGTGAGTGAAAATCACCTTCGAACGAATGCTCGTTGATCCTCGACAGATGAAACGACGATCCATCAGCGATCAATCGCATTTCTTTCCATTTTGACACGCGCACGCACGCACGGCAAGATCATCATCATCATCATCGTCATGATCATCACCCTGGCATTTACCCGTTCGTTTGGTCTAATCGCGCGCACGTTTTTCTAAAACCTCCCCGTCATATCGCGGCACGATTCGCACACGCAAAACACTCTCTGACATTCTCTCTGAAATAAAGGAGATACTTTTTCTTTGATTTCTTGCACTCTCGCGATCGATAGTTTTGTGGCTGAGAATAGATTATCTGGCAAAGCGACGAAGGGGAAGAAGAGCGAAAGAAAAGAAAAGAAAAGAACAAAAGGTGGGGGGGGGGGGGGGGGGGGTGTGTTTTAAAAGAGGGTAAAATCTGGAATTTTGGAAGAGTTCCACCTGATGACATTCTGCCATCGTGCAAATGATTCTCCTTGCAGCGAATTTCGGTCTAGCTATTCTTACAATGTCGGATGATTCCAAGGAGATCATCGTCTTGCTAACAGTCACAACCTGAGCGGGTGGTAGTCGTTTCGTGGATCATCGGGAGATAATGATTACAGAACAGACGTGGAGCATGATGCTGGACAGCGATGTCACGGGCATCAACGAGTGAGTGTCGAGAGAAACGTGGCTGGACCACCCTCGCCCCCGTCAAATTTCAAGGTCACCGCGTCTAATCCGGCGTTTCGCATCCTCCAGGTTGAGTATCTCGCCGAGGAAGCAGTTGTGGATCAAGGCGGTGAAGAAACTGACTTCGGAGAGGCTGGGGCGCGAGGGGTTGGCTGCCTGGGAGGAGGCCCAGCACCGGAAGTCGAACACGGGACCGGAAACCGGGGGCGCGGACCGGAAGGAGGCGGAAGCGGCTCCGAGCGGTCAGACGAACGAGGCTGGAGAAAATGGCGAGGCGGACCTCGGGGACCCGGAGGTCGACGACGAGGAGGCTCAGGCCCAATCTGGTGAGACCGACGACGACGACGACTTTGGGGAGGAGTTCCGCGACTGCAACCTCGACTCCGTAGTTTCAGACGTCTTCAAGAGGGGAGTCCTCTACAAGGGCATCTTCCTGCCGTCCCTGACGAACAGCTTCCACAACAAGCAGTTGGAGACCTCGTACTTGCACTACTCGAATCGCCAACGTCAGAAGTCCCTGATCATGCTGAACATTGTGGACCTTGGCCTCAAGGTCACCATCCTCAACGTTTTCCCCTCTGTCCGGAGAGCTTTCGTTGGACGATATGTCGTAGGATGTATCGGACGACTCTCTCTCTCTCTCTCTCTCTCTCTCTCTCTACTTACATATTTCTTCTCGCAGATCGTGCTAACAGCCATATGGTTATGGGAGAGGAACGAGAGGAGCGCCGGGTTGATCGAGTCTTTGTCCTGGGCAATTTGCTGCATGACTGCTAATTTGGTGGTCTGCATACTGGGCTGGTGGAGATGCTTCTCGAACAACTATTTATACTGGGCCTCGATATTCACTTGGTTGTTGATCAACTCGCAAGGTCTCTCTCTCTCTCTCTCTCTCCTTTCTCTCCTCTATCTTGTCTCTCCCTCCGGACCGACGACGGTGGTTCGACGAAAAGGGGTGTCGATTCGATGATGGCCTATCGATGGCCTATTGGTAAAAGGATGCAAGTTGCTTTTGCAATGGTGACTGAAAAACAACAGACAGAGTTTTGCTCCAGTGGCCCGTGCGCTCCCACGTCCGGGTCGTCCTGAGGTTCGTCGGAGCGTGTAGCTTCGATATTCGAGTGCGGAATATTCCGAGGGATGGGGGTGAAGTCGACATAGTTCCCGAGCGTTTTTCTCTCCGTGGACAGAAGAGAGAGAGAGAGAGAGAGAGAGGACGAATTTACATCGAAGGAAATTGCAAAATGCGAGTAAAATTTCAGGTTTCGTGGGAGCGGGACTCGACTTTTCCCAGCAGCAGAGACTCGTCTGGTACATCCTCTTCGTGATCTACGCACCCTACGCGATGTTGCCTCTCCCCCTGCGGTGGTGCGTCCTGGCCGGATTCGGGACCGCCTTCACCCACATGGCCATGGCGGGGATCGCCCTGCTACACGACAATTCCTACGTGAGTACTCGATTCTCCAGGTGGGGGTGGTTCCGGTACATCCGGAACTTCCTCCCCCGACTGCCACACGCTCGATCTGACTCAACCGAAATCAGCTCCAGGACATTGTGTGCACCGTGAGGATGCTGTCGACGAACATGCTGCTCTACCTGGCCGTCAACCTGGCCGGGATGTACACCAAGTACCTGACGGACCGTGGCCAGAGGCAGGCCTTCCTGGAGACTCACCGGTCCATGGAGACCCGGCAGAGGACGCAGAACGAGAACAATCGCCAGGAAAAGCTTTTGCTCTCCGGTACTGGAATCGTTCCTCCCCCCACCTCACCGCACCCCATCTACACCTCCGTCGTCCCTTGCACCACCTGTCGCAACCCCCGAAGGACGCGGGAAAAGCGCGGAAAAATTTTCGTGGTCCCGACCCTCCCCCTCACCCTGGAGAAGGGGAGGGTGCGATATCGCCACGTCAGAGCGGAAAACAAATCTATTTTCGCAAGTACCTACATCGATGTCAAAAGATCGATACGAGAGCGTGTGAGCGCGTTGCTTACGATGCCGAGATGTCCAAGGCAATCGACTGAAAGTGTCTAGTGACCCTTTTTGACACTTGGCTGAACAAATTACACGGGCCGCTACCCTCCGCGGTCGCTTCCACTGCACATTACACGTATCTCCGGTGTCTGCGCGATTATTTTCACTCGCGGAACAGACTCCTTCTCTCCTCCCCCCACCCCCCACCCCCGTGCTTCCCGCTTCTTCCCATCCCTTTGCTATCCCAGGATCTCCCTCCGTCGCGCGAAATCCACGAAAATCCTTTCGATTCGATCGTCCGGTTGTACCTCGCATGACCTTGAGACCGGAAACCACTACCCTCTCGCTCTGGATCCTTCCGACGAAATTAATGAAATCTATGGGGGGATGGGGATGAGGAGAGACAGAGAGAGAGAGAGAGAAAAGCTTTCTTGGTGTCTGTCAGTTTTGCCAGATTTCGTCGCGAAAGAAATGATCCGCGACATCGCCAGGGAAACTGCGAGGGGAGGGCCGATCTCCTTCACGCCCAATCAGTTCCACAGGATCTACATCCACCGCTACGAGAACGTCAGCATCCTCTTCGCCGATATCAAAGGATTCACCGGTAAAATTTGTCTTTTCTGCCTTTTCTTCGGAAAACTCGGCGCAAACTTCTAACTGTTTAACTTCTCTCTCTTTCTCTCTCCTTCTATCCTTGACCCGCCGATAGCTTTGGCGAGTCACTGCAGCGCTCAGGAACTCGTCAAGGTCCTGAACGACCTGTTCGCGAGGTTCGACAAGCTCTCGGCGGAGAATCATTGCCTGAGGATCAAACTCCTGGGGGACTGCTACTACTGCGTCTCGGGACTGCCCACGGCGAGGAGCGACCATGCCCACTGCTGCGTCGAGATGGGCCTGCACATGATCAAGGCCATCCGGGACGTGCGCTACACGACGAAGGTCGACCTCAACATGAGGATAGGCATCCACAGCGGCTCCGTCCTCTGCGGGGTCCTGGGCCTTCGCAAGTGGCAGTTCGACGTCTGGTCCTACGACGTGACCTTGGCGAACCACCTGGAGAGCGGGGGAATACCCGGGTGAGGAATTTGCGGGAGTGGAGTCGACTCGACTCGACGTTCCCGAGGGGTTCTCTCACTCTTCGCTCTTCACCCTCAGGAGGGTCCACATCTCGGCGGAGACCCTCGAGTGCCTGAACGACGTGTACGAGGTAGAACCCGGCTACGGGACGGAGAGGGACAACTACCTGAAGGAGAGGAACGTCGTGACCTACCTGATCAAGCAGGTGGAGCCGCTCAGGGGCAGGCGCAGGTACTCCTCGAGGCCGAAGATCTGGTCGGAGGACGACACCAACAACAAGCACAAGAAGAGCTTCAAGGTCAACAACCCGATGATCAACGCCAACAGTAACCTGCAGAACTTGGCCGCCGAGGATGAGATCGGCGGCGAGTGGACTCCGGAGATTCCCTTCGAAAATGTGTGACCTTCGACTTTCGACTCTTAACTTTACCCCCCTCCCCTTCTCGGGTTTCGCGACTGCAGCGGTCACCTTGTTGCCCGCAGTTGAACACGGCGACGTCCATCAGCAACCTGGAGTCGGAGTACCTCGAGGACGAGAATGGCACGACGAGCAAGGGGAAGACCGCGACGATCTCGGCGAACGAGAGGATAACCAGGAGCGCCGGCTTGGAAACGGCCAGTAACAAACGCATGAGGTCGGCCAACATCAACACTTGGACCTTGAAGTACAACGACGAGAGTTTCGAGTCGAAGGTAAGGTCGCGCTGAGGCGAACGGAAGGTGGGTGGAGGAGTTTCGAGAGAAACTCCGAGGAAGGTCCTTCGGTCGCGCGTTCCTCCGTCGTTGCCTCTGTCGTAGCCTCTGTCGTAGACTCTGTCGTTGCTCCTGTCGTTGCTTCTGTCGTTGCAGTTCTGCCAATTGCGAGAGGACATGTTCAAGTCCAACATGATCTGCTGCTTCGTCATTTGGATCTTCATCGCTATCTGCCAGGCGGTGATCTTACCGAAGTAAGAGCCTCCCCCCCCCCCCCGCTGAAGACTCCAGGGGGATGTTCCTGCCCCTTCCTCGCTCCCTCACCGCCTGATCCACTCGTCGACTCTACTCCTCGCGATTTGCAGCTGCGCCATGCTGCTGGTGTCCTTGGTGGTGACGGCGATCGTGCTGGTGACGTCATCGGTCCTAGTGATGGCCGAGGAATTCAAGACGCTGCCGACGTACCTGCAGCACGCGTCGTCCATGCTGGTGCACAACAAGCAGCACCGGACCATCTTCATCTGCGCCGTCATCAGCATAATGGCGTTCACCTCCGTCATCAGCGTGATCGCCTGCCCCGCTCAGGCTTCTCGCGCGTACCACCAGGACACCCTGGTACTCGAACGCCGTCAGTTTGCGTCATCGACCAGTCAAGGTCATCAGGATCATCAGGATCATCAGGATCATCAAGGACATCAGGGTCATCAGCGACACCATCGTCATCGACTGCACCAGAGCGAGTCTCTGGAGTCTCTGGACGTCGACGGTCTTCGACGTTCGAGCATCGCCGACGTCGAGACCTCGGTCGTTGACCCCAGGAGGCTTCAGCAGGCACAATCGCAATTTCAACATGCGAATTCAATTTCGAACGATACTGACAGCGGCGGCGGCGGCGGCGGCGGCGGCAATGACGACGATTGGTACCGACACCGGGAAACTCAGGAAACGGATGACAGAGTCGCCGTGGGCATCGACCACCTGATCCTGACCTTCCTCCAGGCAGCTCTCAAGGACGACGACAGGCTGGAGGAAAAGTCTCTGCAGAATCGGACGAACATAGAGCTGAAGCTGACGCGCGTCGTCAACGGCAGGTCGGCGGACAGTCACGACCGGGATAGAAAAGAGTTTTTCCGACTCTTCAGGTACGGGGAAGCTGACGAGACGCCTCTTCCGGTACTCGCCGCTCGCTACAGTCCACTGCAAAAGTACACGCTCGCGTTTCAGGTACGAGCACTTCGGTCCAGGTGTCAAGAGGCACCAGAAGAGGTTCGCGCGCAAGAAAGAGGAGGGGAACGCTGCGCTGCGGAAACTGTTGACCTTGACGGGAGGGGAGAAGTCGAAGGACGCCCACGGGAAGTTCCCCGACGACGGCGGTGACGAGGGTCGCGTCGATGACGACGACGTTGACGACGAGAAGAACCCCGGAGGAACCGCCGGCTGCCTCCGACCGGAGTACACCGTCTTCACCTGGATCCTCTGCCTGATCGCCCTGGCCTCGGCCTTGAAATTGTATTACCTGGTGAAGACCGCCCTGGCCACCGTCATCGTCTCCGTCTACGCCGTCCTGATCCTCGCCGTCTCCAAGCACCTGTTCTCCGTCGGCGCGAAACGTCAGTCGGAGTAAGCTTCCTCATGCTCGGTGACCTTGACCCACGAGAACCCCGTCCCCATCAGTGCCGCTTCTTCCAGAACGACCATACCCCTCTCGGCCCAGATGCTGGTCTTCCTGGTGGTCTTCCTGGTGATGGTCACCTACCACGGCAGACTCGTGGAGGTCACCTCGAGGCTGGACTTCCTCTGGAAGCAACAGGCCGAGAGGGAACTCAGCGACATGATCGAGTCTCGTCACAACAACATGCAACTCCTGAAGAACATCCTGCCGGATCACGTGGCCCACCACTTCCTCACTCAGGATCGCGCGCCGGAAGTAAAATTCCGCGACGACCTCCAGCCTCGGAGACTCGACGCAGGCCAGCCAATTGACCCTCGCATTCGCTTCCCTGTTTCAGGAACTCTACTCCCAGTCCAGGGACAAGGTCGGGGTGATGTTCGCCAGCGTCCCGAACTTTACCGAATTCTACTCGGAGGACGTCAACAAGGGGATGGAGTGCATTCGTCTGCTGAACGAAATAATAGGTCTTCAAAGTTTCTTGCTCCTTGTTCCGGAGAGTCGCGCGAGTGTCTCCTATCGTCCTCTAGCTCTGTTGACAGTGTCTCATCGAGAAGCCGAAGAGTGTCTTTGCAATCGACTGATCGGTCAACTTTGTTGTTACAGCCGACTTTGACGAGCTTCTCGACGAGGCGCACTTCCACTGCATAGAAAAGATCAAAACTGTGGGAGCCACTTACATGGCGGCGTCTGGCTTGAACCCCTCGGAAAATGTAAGTTGTTTTTTTTTCATGAGGAGAGAGAGAGAGAGAGAGAGAGAGAGAGACGGACTCGAGGTCTTTCCTCCTTCAGGATAAGCACAAGGATGACATGGAGCATTTGTGTCGACTGGTGGACTACGCGGTGGCAATGAGGTTGCGTTTGGAGGACGTTAACGTCCATTCCTTCAACAACTTTGACCTGAGGGTGGGCATCAGCTGCGGACCTTTGGTCGGAGGAGTCATCGGGGCGAGGAAGCCAGTTTTTGACATTTGGGGGAACACGGTGAACGAGGCTTCTCGCATGGACTCTACCGGTGTTATGGGCAAAATTCAGGTGCCTCAAGACATCGCCAGGGTAAGGGTCCGTTTTTGGTTCTTCTTCCGTTCCAATTGCTCACGAGCAACAACGACCGTTCGCAGGTGCTGGAGGCCAGGGGCTACCAGACCCAAAAGCGAGGCCTCATAGAGGTCAAGGGCAAAGGCACCATGGAAACGTACTTTGTGCTGGGCAAGAGCACGATTCAGCAGGAAGGGACGACGAGGCACAAGAGTCAATGCAGGAGTCTCGCGGCGGTTGTTTATGGTGTTGTTCAGGCTCGTCGCAAACAAATGCGAGCACTCAGAAGAACTTGAGAGAGCGAGTAGTGGTAGTAGTACCCCGGACGCGACGAATGATCAGCCGACCAGCCGATCCTCTTCGGGTTCTCAAGTTTCTTCTCTATAGTCTATTAAGGAATTATATATGCTAGATCTCTTCTCCAAATAAAATATTCAACCTCTATTCCTCTGTCTCTCTCTCTCTCTCTCTATGTGTAAACGCAAACGTACAAATTCCCGATTCAGAAATAGTCGAGGTGACTCTCGTCGAGCCAAAACATATAATGTGATAATAGATTAATGAATGAATAGAGCGTAGATTTCGTTTTCACCTGGATGTACGCGTGTGAAATGAAATAAATAGTTTTATAAATCTAGATGATTGAAATTGCATATCTTTAACAATAAAGATCAATCGTCGTCTCTCTGGTTAACGCGTATCTCTCTTTTCCCCTCCGCCCCCCTACATCTCTCCCTGGTGACTGGTAGGTTTGCTTGATTTCTTCAGGAAGTTGACAAAGAACTCAAACACAGGTGATGTCATCTGTATAACTGTATATTACATTATTATGGTAAAACACAATATGTTTTAATCAATTGCAATTAATAATCCATAATAATAATATAATGATAATAATAAAAATTAATAATAATAATAATATAATAATAATAATAATAATATAATAATAATAATAATAGTCGACTTACAATAATAAAGCTAGCTAAAAGATGACCTCAACTTTTTTTTTTTTTTAGAGATCACTTAATTTGACTGTACAGTTTTACAACATTTTTTATCAATAGTCTAATTACATTATTATGAATCAATCGATTATTCGGATCAATCAATCACATTCTACGCATAGAAAGATTTGACAAGAGGGGACCGCACCTTTATCTTTCAAGAACCAGAAAATTGCCAGGAAAATTGTTTCTATTGAGATAGCGAGAAGCAAGTTTTTAGTATCTGGAAAGATAAAAGGTTTAAAGATTCCAAATTTTCAAAGGCACTGTACACGTAAACTTATACATTTTTTATATAATAAGAAGAGCACTAAATGCGGTCCAATTGTATTTTTTCTGCCTATTTTTTTAAACAGTAAAACATATCTGTTTAAAAATATCGACTTTCTTGCTATCGTTATTAAAAAATGCTACATTTAAAATAGGGAGCGGTTTCCTTCGTTTCTAGTTGCATTGGTAATAGTGGTGATGATGGTGATGATGACGATGACGATGACGATGGTTGGTGGTGAATGATGATAATGGTAATTGTTATTCAATAAATTCACGGTAACTCTATTTTTCGGGGAAAATATCATATTACAAGTTATATAAATTATACATTATAATTACAGTTATACACTCTCTCTTTCTCTCTTTTCACTTTATAATTTATAGTAATTACAAATTAAAAGTACATTATAAAATATACATTTATATACATATACACAATATGTTTTAATATATAATGTATATTTAGTCATGTAGAATATATTGTATAAACATTATCAAATAATATACACCCTCTTGTAATGACTATAAAATATAACGTGATGCGACGATGCTATTCATGGCGGCGATGACGATGTTAATATGATAATGTTGATGACGATGATCATGATATTGGTCAATGCATTGTCAGAAGTCGAGAAAACGCCCCTAAAAAAGGTGGGATTCTGCTTTATCACAATTTGGCAGTGAATGTTCTCACGTTAAAATACACTTTTCTTTATCTATAAGCTACGCGATTTTTCCTGTTATATGGCTTGTTACAATTTTTTCTTTAGATCATACAAGTCGAAAATATTATTTCTACATCCCGCTCCTCACGAAAAATAATTTTTTCTTTCCGTCTGTTTACATATTCGTAGGTGAGGTGTGATAAGGATGTCACATTAATGACTTTTTCCAAAGAACTGTCCTTATCTTTCGAAAAGAATCACAATATGAATCCTCAGAACTTAGAGATTTAGCGAAAATACTTCTTTCTTTCTTCTTTTTTTATTTTTTTATTTTTAACGTTCTTCGTCTACTTTTTTTATCCTTCTTATATCCGACATTGTTCCAAACATATTTCCGGTCTTTTGTACAAATATGTGCAGGTTCGTCGTTTTAATATAAAATTAAATTGACAAAATAATCTATATGAGCGGTATTTGCATATGAAAATACGGGATTTGCGAGATACAGGGTAAACTTCACAATATCCTACGGAATATAAATGGTACTTTTAAGTTACGTGTCATGCTACAATTTTTTAACTAAAAATACTTACAAACTGTTCTTTAATTTTTTTACTTTCTCACGAAAAACTGAAAACAAGCAGATTCGAGTTGATTAGAATTCTCTTCTCTATCTACTTTTTATTAATATTTTCTTCTTTATTGTAACAATTATGATTTCGCGTGGAAAAATATACAAATATTTAGAAAATGCGAAAAGTGCCTTTACATGAAACTGCTTTCAGCTCGAATTGTATGACTTGAGTATATATATTGTACAGTATCCTTCATTAACGATTTAATTAATTTACGTGCAAATGCTAAATTTCGTATTTCTTTCTAATCTCTGTTGCTACGTACGATCTTTATTTATGATTAAATCCTTTCGTGCTTCTTTTAAATTATGATGATAAAAAAATCTTGATACGAATTTAATAGTACTTAAAGAGAATGAGCCATTATACCACCATCATTACTTATAGTTTCCCTCGTGAATTGTATATGTGTGTATATATATATATATATATATAAATCTCAATAAGTAGAAGAAATAAAGTAGAATTCTTGTCGACATCTTATTTTCTTTCTAGCGTCACATGATTCTTAAACCTTTTGCATATTAATAAATAAAGTTTTTCTTTAAAGCCGAGAATTTATTAAAATCTAATTTGTCTTTAATATAATCAATTGAAACTATTTCAGCACAAATCCTGTACTTTGCGCAAATTTTTAACAATTCGATTTTCTATTTTGATACAAATTAAAACATGATCTCTTATAGTTTGTCTCATTTTCATTTAAACATGATTCACTTTTAAATTAGACAGAAAAAAATTGTCAAATCAGTTCTAGGTATGTACATATATATATATATAATCGGCAGTTTTTCATTACTCCCCATTGCAAAATACTTTGAGATCATTGCGTGCACTTCGATTAAATTAACATGATCTTTCTCAGCCAAGATTGTTTATAAAAGTTACCGATAATTTTGAATGCATTTAACTAAATACGCGAAAATTTTTTCATTTATCTCATTATTCTCCATAGAAAAATGCTATATACGTACATATATGCATATGCATGTATGTGTATGTGTGTCTGTGTGTACGTGTTTGTGCTATTTAGAAATATATTACCTGATTTCACATTCAGCGTATAAAAGTTAAAATGCAGTTTGAAGAGAATTCTTTAATTAACACTAGCATTTCTATATTTTCAAAAATACTTTTTTAAATGATCAATATGAGTGTCGTGGATTTATCTCTCTTTCTCTTTCGATATTGCGAAAATACATAATCTGGCACAAATGTCTGGCTATAAAATGCCGAAATGAATTGACGAGACTGGATAAAGGTACAGTTTGCTTCTTTTTTTGTTCTCTTAAACTACACATTACGTTACCTGAAGTTGAAGACTTCGCTTTATACATGTTGCAGCATTATTTTCTAAAATCAAAAAGTCAATAGCGACAAATCCAATTAAAAATTTACGCGGAACAAGAGCCAAAAGTGGAGTTCGAGTATTTGATTCAAAATTCAAAATAGAAATATTGCAAGAATTTGTCTACGTTAAGGAACGCGAGCTTCTCTCAATTCAATACAACTACGAAGAGAGTGTGTTAATGCGTTACTCGACGATAGTAAACTATAATTGGCAGTATATCGAGTATCTGAGTGACAAAGTCCATTTGTATTATTCGGATAAAGCTCGAAAATACCACACGACGATTAATTTAACAAAGTTATCTTAATCAGCTCAGAAGAACAAGAAATAAACAAACGATCAAACGGATTGAGCAGCGTGCATCTTAATTTGCAATAAAGTTTTAGGCATATGAGATAGAAAGCAATAATAAGTAATCGCGCATCGTTTAACTTGAAAATAATGCTGGCAGTGAATACAGACATTAACGTCCTTGCTAGTTTTCCTAATCCCATCGTCCCCTCAAATTCCTCTTAAGCCACTTTTCAACTTTTTCTAATACAGACCATTCATTGACTCGCGTGTTTGAATTGCTACTTAGTGGGTAGTAGTGACCAGCCCACACAAAGAAAAGGAACATGATACGTGGAAACTCGTGATAATGCTACGACAAATGTTAGACGAGTAAAAAGATTCTGCAGGCTTGCTTGAACGAAGAAAACCTTACGCTTAAAACATGATTTTTTTCGCTAAAAACACTCGAATGAAATAATGGATCTCCGTTCAAGATTCGCATGATTACTAAATTGATTGGATTCTGTAAGACGATTGAAATTGATTGAGAGAAAAATCAGAATTATCCCAATTATCTCCATGATAAGAGTTTGTAGCCAAAGTCTCCTTATGCTCGTCCATAAAAAATGATAACATTTTCTCCCGTTCTGATTAATTTCGGTAACTAATGCTCGGTACATCTTAGTCACGTAACTTTAAAATTTGCATTGCCTCACAAGTTTCTTCTTCTTCTTCTTCTTTTTTTTCAATTTTAATTCATTTTACTATTATCTATACATTAAAACGCAGTCTTCGTGTTACCAATGTCCACACTCAAACCGTTTCTCGACTTTTCGCAATAACTTTCCCATTCTCAAAGAGATTATAAAATTTTCATTCACCGTATAATTTTCGTCGGCAACCAAGATGCATCGACATTGTTTACTAATAAACTAATGATTTGTACAAATAGAGCTAACTAATTTGGACGCGGCTAACCATCGATATTCACAGTCGTTGTGCGCGCCTTAAGCTTTCAGTAAAGTTGAACAAAATGATTTTCAGCGAAAAACAAAGAACCCGGACTTACTTTTACCAGTCTTTTAACTAAAATTTCCTGCCTAATAATAAAAGCTAGTCAAGGTTTCTGTCCGACGTTTCAGCTCGGAATCTTTATCGATGAGTTCCGCTTTTCATCTAAAATTCACTTTGCTCGATGATTACCTCTCTCATCATCATTAAAACTGGTCCATCACTATGCACAGTCCAACTAGAACCCTTTAGCAATGCCCACAACAAATGGGCTTTCAGGTACTTGGATAATGCTTATCGTAAGTGTTTCTCGATAATCACACAGATATGTAGCGTTCGAGTCACTGCAAAGTGCCCAAGAAGTCTAGATATCTGTGCTGCATGTAACCTCAAGAAGACTGGCTGTTCTGGGATAATAACGATGGGGCAGTATGCGATGTGTGAAGGGTAAATCCATCATAAACGTCCATGAGATCACGCATTCTATACTCTTCGAGGCAGACGAAGCCTTCTAGGGACGGAGCTTGCTTTCTTGCACAGTCCATGCAATGCACTACGTGTCTCTTCTCTTGCTCACGTATGAAGAGGATGTTGAAGACCTCGATCTGAAACGCACAACATTTCACCCAATGACATTGAATCGATCTCGCGCGAACACGAGTACAAAATGAGTAGGTAGTAGAGCGCGTGTGTCCTCACCTCACATTGACCACAGTAGTGCGAAGCTTCGTTCTTCCCCCTTCCATGAAATCGAACTTCCACACCCTTATTTTTTACAAACTCTAAGATCAAGCAACACTGTTTCATAGTTCGCAACAGACAGTTTTTAATTAACTCGAAGAGTCTCGGATCCGAGACTTTAATATTTCTTGCTAAATTCCAGGAGAGATGGACCATCGGCACAATGGACTTGAAAGCTTGCAGTTTATTCCACTCGTAACGCTCAATGGCTAACTGGTATTGCCTAGCGGTGAGCGGCCCTACGTTCCAGGCAATGTTGTTGCACCAGCCGACTGCTTGTACCCAGTGAACGCATCCTGGGAAACATTGCGAGCAGAGAAATATTATAATCCGCCGCGTCTCGAGTCGGGACAGTCGAGACAGAGACAAGCAAACGTACCTGCGTTGACCCAAACAAGGTCGCCGGGTCTTTGCAAAAACCTATATACAGGAATGTTTTCTTCGTAGAGGTCCTCCAGAGAGGGCCACCAACTTCCGTGCAAATAATTGATACTGTTGCGTTCGCAGAGGGCGCAAATCACACCCCAATAAGCATCGGGCACCGCAAACCATTCGCAATCGCCCGGACCAATATTTATATTGATCGAGCAAAAATTATTGTTTTCTTGATGACCTGGTGTCCTACTTCCCGGAACCTGAAGAGAACCCACCCCCGCCGATTGTAATTTAGAGAAAATAAGCATACGCGCCGGAGCGGCGAAGGATCAACGGGCGGAAGGAAAGAAATTACAGATGTATGAAAAACGTACCTTCATGTATAATTGAACAGTGTTCATTCCTAAGATCACATGACCAACGTGACTAAGCATATTTCCAGCAGAAATGACTCTGGCAAAGGCAGGTAATTTCATTAATTCTTGCAATTGCGTTTTCCACTTTCTCTCATCGGACAAATCCACATTGGTCCCAAAGCGTAACATTTTCGAACCTGGACGACCGGACATGCCGTAAGCATTCTTTTTCCTTCTGACGGCGCCGGTACTGTCCTTCGAATCAGAATCTGATAAATTCGACGCGTGAATTCCCTGAGCTTTCTCCCTCTCCTCCTTCAAGCTTTCCTGAAAACTGGAAGCCTGATACTGCGCGTACTTCGCTATAGTGGTATGACTTCTGTGACTTATACAACCCCAAACTTTTCTACCCATTGTAGAGTCCCAATTCTCATCACTAGTTTGTTGCACCTGCGTCCTAACTTCGATCCCATGATCGGGATTAGCTTCTACCAGTGTTTTTGTTGAAAACAACCCAAGGTCCAGCTTAAGAGCAGCAGCCAAACCTCGAATCACGGCTATAGGGTGCTTTAAGCAAAACTCTTGAAGCTGCGGACTGAACGCTTCTTTTTTATTCTCTAAGAAGACACTAGGAGTGGGCGGAAGAAGCTGCTCCTTCGTCAATCTTTGGCTTGGGGGATCTGGAGGTGCCGGCGGTGGAGAGCGATCGCTCAATATCGAACAATTCGGCACTCCGTTCAGTCCTTGACCCTTACAAGCCTCGATCACTGTCTTCGCATCCATATCTATACTTAATTCCTGCTCGATTTGCGGTTCGCATAAACTCTCCAATTTTAGTACGGGTTCGGCTCTATTCGAATCGGCTTTATTTGTACTAGACGTTACCTCGCACTTTATCGTTTCCACGAGCGGAGCCGAATTGCTTTCGCCCTTATCCGCAATTTCTACTTTTAACGCGGATGAAGATGGCGGCAACCCATCTTCACTCTTTTCCACTTTAATCTCCTTAACCTTCTCAGAATTTTCCTCGAGATTCGACGGAGAAAACGGACCGGAGCTCAAAGTACCGTTGTTCATGATGCTAGGCGTCTCCTCCTTAACATCAAGATCTTCGGAGCCGAAATGCTTTAATAGATCTTCTGCCAGGGAAGTTGCGATATCACGTTGAGATAATAAAGCTTGCAACTCCTGGTCGGTCACTCCTAAATCCTTGTTGCCAGCAGAACCTTCGGGATAATTACTAGTGGTTGATGAGATTTGAGTGTAACCTTGAGCCGCGCATTGATTAGAAGATTGGTACTGATTGAACGGGCCAGAAGACAATTGTCTTTGCGGATAATTAGGATCAACCGCGGACTTGTAAGGCATGCCGGGAGTTTGCGTATTCCCCGTGGCAGCAGTATTATAAGCCATGTTCGAATCGGAAAATCCGGTCTGTAGAGCAACCGTGCCTCCCTGCTGAAGAGGTTGCTGAGGGATTCCATAATTCTTAATAACACCTGGCTGACCAGCTTGCGGATGACCGTAAGCTACAGGATATCCCGGCTGACCTGGCCGAAGACCTCGTTGCGCCGCTTGCTGTTGCTGCACCCTAACTTGTTGCTGATGTTGCTGCATCAATCTGTATTGCTGCTGCAGCTGAGTCATCATATTTTGTTGCTGCGGCGATAAGTTTCCTTGATTCTGTTGCAAGAATTGCAGTAACTGCAACTGTTGGTTGGTCAAGTAACAGGGCGGTGGTCTTTGCTGCGCGGTCGGCGCAGGCGGCTCCTCACCAGGTTTAAATCTTTTTGCATTAAGATTTTGACCCTGGCCCTGAGGATAAGGAGGAGGCGGCCCCGAAGGAGCCCCGGCATACTTGTAGCCCGGACCACCCGGAGGTTGCTGCTGTTGCTGTTGTCTGCTTGACATTTCTGCGCTTATTGGGAGATTCCAAGCTTCCTCTATAGACGGCAACTGCCGCCTCCTACAAGGTTTCAAACTTCTTATGAGCTTTCAAAATTTAACATTAAGGTTCTTGTGTTCAATGTTTCTTATGTTAGGCCTATAACAAGATTTTTGGTTTCCTTGAGTGCTTTAAAACGTACTTAGTAGCTACTGATGGCATGGGTGCTTGACTTAGATGGCTTTGCAAAAAATTAATACGTTGCTGTAGGGATGGGTTCATCGGAGCGTTCCCCCCAGACTTGGCTCCACCAAACACGGTCAATGGATTTGTACAACTCGGAGTATTATTGTTTCCCCTAGAAAAAAGTAAATGTTATTGCATATGCTAACAAATATTTGATCAGGTTGTTCTTTGATCCTCCCAAATAAGAACCTGACCTGTGACTTACAGGGCTCTGCTTCATGATATCTGGTTATAGATGAGTCAAAGCTCATACTACGGAGTATACAAGTGCACATTGTCAAGTATGTTACAAAATGGACTAAAAGCCGAAATATCGAATGGCCAAGATAGAAAGAAAGAAGTTATGACAAGTAACTCTGTTTTTCTTTTCTTTTGTTTTCTTTACTTTCGTATTTCGCACCTGTCATGATAACCGTCGAATCTCTTCCATCGATTATCATGAAAGATTCGTACGCTGCATTTTAAAAGGTAAAAGAAATCTCACCTTGATGCGTTGACGTAACAGGCTAGGGCGTCTTTCGGCTGGCTGACACTTTCGTACAAAATTCCCAGATTAGTCCATGCAGCAGAATGAGATTTATCTAATTGAACTGCACAGATGTAAGCTTGAAGTGCGTCCATAGGCTGGTTTTGTTGTTGATACAAAACTCCTATACTACACCATGTATCTGCATTACCTTCCGACTTTTCAACAGAATTTCTAGAAAAAAAAAAAAAGAAGAGATTCTCCTTACAAATAATGCAAAAAGCAGACGCGTTGCGTCGCAACTACAAATTTTCTACCAAGTCATTGCTCGGAAAGAGAAGATTTGCATAAATACCTATAAGCAATAAACGCATCATGAACTTTTCCGGAAGCAGCCAAACAACGTCCTAACAAGTATAGACTTTGTCCGCTCTTGGGTTCAGCTTCAATCGATTTTTGCAAACAGTGAATAGCAATCGCTTGCTTTTGCTGTCTCGTTACTCCTAGCACTTGGCAATCAACAACATGATACATCCATCCTGAAAGCAAGAATAGAAACGCAAACGTTAAAAGATTTCGACGAAGCACGGTGTTGCACGAATCTGCATGGTACAATAAACAATTTCACTGATACGCCGACGGATTGATTTTACTTGAAAAACCGTTATGAAAAATTTACGACACTGAACTAATAAAACTCTTACAATAACGAAGACGTGCCCGCTTCTATGCTAGACCAGTTACGGACTGAATAGATTTTCGCAGGTATGCCCTAGGGTAGCCACTTTTATCCCACTCCCCCCCTCAAGACATTCTCGAATTACAACCCTCTATAAACATAGGCGTAGAATCTTTTGCATAGTCTTAACGCAATATTTACAAAAAAAACACAAGGAAATGACAGGATAAACCTAACTGCGCTATCGATACTCTCCCGACTATCCAGATTTTAAGCAAAATTAAATAAATCAACGCTAGACTGATTTGTTAACGATCGATTCGTTCCGTGAGAGAATACTTCGGTCATTCTCGATACAGAGAACATCCAACGCTTCTTCCCCTCAGGTTAAATATATATAATTTTAGAGAATCCACTGAACTTTTTTCATAAATCCTTGAAGGAGAATAAAAAGAGGAAGAAAAGCAGGAGGGGGGTGAGGAGGAGGAGGAGGAGGAGGAGGATGAGAGGAAAAAAAGAAAGAAGAGGAGGACGGGAAGGGGGGAGAGAGAGCCTAGAAGGGCAGGACAAGGGCATAAAGGAAAACACCTGGCAGGGGCTTAAGGAGCACATTTTCCTTGGAAACTAGTGCCGCATGGAGGGTGGATGATAAAAAGAGAGAAAAAACTGCAGCACAACATTGTAAATTGGAAAGGAGAATTTTTGAAAAAGAAAGAAGCGAGGAACCGGTCGACACCCGAGGAACCGTAAACAGGTTGTAAAAATCTCGTGCCATTTCGATCGGTCGAGAGACTCGCTCGCTCGATCGCTCGCGCAGGAACAATTCTATTTAACAACTTTTTCCACTTGTGGAAAATGTAAAGCTGAAAAATACCTCCGCCGAGATTTCGAGTGAACGGAATGAAACGCCGCAGCAGCTCGAAGCACATTTTCAACTTGACTTTACGGCTCTCGAGGAGAAAGGTGGAGGTTTTCTTCTTTATTTCCTCCGTTCTTTTCTCCTCGCTTATTTATTTTCATTTGGCGAAACGCGTAGGAGCTTTTCGTCTCTTGCCAGGTTCCACGCTAGAGGAGGAGGAGCGAGGGATGAGTAATCGTGCATCGGAACTTGAATTTCTTCCTTTTCCTTTTTTTCTTCCGAGAAGACGACACACGGTGAATGACCGACCGTTTATTTTTGCTTCCTGCCACCAATCCGTAGACGCACACGACGGTCCATTCACACATTCGTGCACGGCTTTTACATTTATTTTCCCAGAGACGGAGGAGTTCGCGAAGTTTCGCCGGTCCACCCCCAACGCCGCGGAAAAGGAGTTTTCAAGCGGCGCCTCCTCCCCTTTCGGTCGAAGAAACCGCGAGGAAAATCGGCGATCGGCGATCGGCTCCTCCGCGCCGACAGCAGCGTGCTATGGAACACGCGTAAAAAGCCGTGTGTGTGCGACACGATGCATTTTGAACCGGGGATTTCTCGCTTCTCAGCGTGTACGTGTATTTCTACACGAGCTCCTCGCGTACTTTTTACGTGTATTGGTGCGTGCCATCTGTCAGGCACGAGACGCCGAAAAGGCACAAAAGAAAAGAGGGGATAGCGGAGTTTGCACTGGGGTACACGCCAGTGTTCGCGCGTACATGTATCGACGTCCGCGCGCACAGTAGTAGTAGTAGTGGTAGTAGTAGTAGTAGTATACGCATGGTACGAGTCCTCGTGTACGTGTCGTGTCCGTGTGTGCGTGTCGTTCGTCGTTCGTTCGCCCGCTCGCTCGCGTTTGCAGGAAGGAAGAGACGCACCGAGAACAGGATACACCTAAATATATTCGACAGAGATTAATAAATATTGAAAGAAGATTCTCCGGAGTGTTGGTAGAAGCATGAAAAATCATTTATTTGGAATCAGCGGGGTACCTGCGAACCTTGCGAAGATTGATATGAAAAGGAAGACTCGACGCGACGCACCACGAGAGAGCGAAGAGTGTGGAGAGGATCGATGTACGATCAAGAGGGAAAATTTATCGGTACTCTTTCACGTGTGTGCGCGCGCGCACGCGTACAAGATACCTTGAAGCGCGCGCGTATGTCAGTGTGAGAGGAGAGCGGAAGGGGACTGGTTCCCACAATCTCACTTCCCGGTTACAACCCCTACCTAGTTCTGTCTCTCTTCCTCTTCATCTCATCCCCGAGCCACCCCCTACCCGGAATAAATCAATATACGTGTCTGCTACTTGCTATACCTTCGGCCTGTGAACCTTGAGCCCAATCCGAACGAACCTGCAAAGGATTCACTGGGCCAATAACACGAGGATCGTCGTTGCTTCGCGCTTTCTTTCCTCGCTCTTGGAGAATCGGGAACATCGGGGAGCATTCGGAGGAGGAGGGTGGTGGTGGTGGTGGTGATGACGGTGGTGGATTCTGCGTTTCGTCTATCGCCACTTGATAAAAGGATTCGCTCGCTCTTCCTCTAATTACCTAATTGACGAAATATGTCGGCCCTGAGATGAGAGGGCAAAGCCTTTTCTTTCAGAAGAGCTTCGTAGTGTTCCTTTGCCAAGCGGTACTTTCCCTGGACCTCGTGCAGATGAGCGATGTGGAATTTGACTGAAAAACAAAGAGAAAAATTAGAGAGAGAGAAGACGGCGGCGGCGGCGGAGAAGAAGAAGAGAATCGTTGGGTGAGCGAGCAACGGAGCTAGGCAAGCTAGTCGACTCTAGCCACAACCAGCCAGCCAACCAGCCAGATTTAATAGTAGCCACGGGCTATCAAGGTTCCGGGAGACTGTGCGCGAGACGATGACTGGTTCAATGACGCTTTCCTGGTAACACCAGGAGGCAAAATGTCGAGGAATCATTCACTCGCTACGAGCAACCTCGATTTAGGCTAATTCACCGTGAGTCATCGTCATCGCGTCAGTCAAGGACAGATGAGTTCGCATTTGCGTTTGCGTTCCACGAGAGATTGCTCGAGACGCGCGACAAAAGCCCCGGAAGGAGCGAGGAAAAGGGACGGAAGAAGGAAGAAGGAAATTTTGAGATGGTTGACCACTGGAGGAAAAGGACGAAGGGGGAGAGGGGGGGGGGGGGGATTCGTTGGACCGCAACCGGCGATACAAGCGCGACTGCATTATTCTGGAAAAGTGGGTCAAGTTCGCGAAGGAAACGGAGGGGCAGGGGCAGAGAGGGATAAGAGCGAAGTGGAGTGGAGTCGAGGGTAGGAGAGGGCGAGGGTAAGGGTAAGGAGAAGCGGAAGGAGAAGGGGTGTATCTCGAGAGGTGTTGTGTTTATCGTATGGAAGCGGCGTGTAATGGGACATTTATGGCGTGGTTGCTATATCGATTCATCGCGACCGCTTAAATAATTCATTAAACTTTACGAGCACGCGCGCGCAAAAGTCACGCGTTGCAGCTTTAATTGCAAAGCGGAGTGGAGCGGAGTGGAGCGGAGAGGAGAGAGCGGCGCAATTGCGACTCTCCCCGAAAAAATTTGGCGTTACGCCTCGTTTACTCGCGCGATCGACGATCGTCGCGCGATAATCGCGATAATTGCGACCGTCGCGATCGTCGCGATTGTTAATCGTAAAATGCAAAAGAGGGGGAGGGGGTGTCACCGCGACACACTCCGGGGCGAGCACCGGCGGAGATCTCAATGGGGATTTTTCGAATCTCCGCTCGGGTATCCTCGCCGAGATTCCCACGGTCCTCGGGGGAACTTGAAAAGGGACGAGGGCGAGGGCGAGGGCGAGGACGAGGACGAGGACGAGAAGGAATCGGAAGAAGGCAACTGCCGGCAGGTTTTGCAGGGGATAATTGTGCGCGGGAATACAATGAAGAAAAAAGGGGAAGGAAAGGGAAGGGAGAGAGAAAGAGAGAGAGAGCAGTGGAAGAGTATCGTTTTAAAGAGGTGAGAGGGGGAGGGGGGAGGGGGAGATCCACAAAAAGTGTAGCGTAAAAGAACTTACTTTCGAGTTTGGAAAAGGAAGCAGGTGTGGTGGCATCGATAAGAGCTAGTGTCAGGTGCTTCAAAGCAGCTTCAAAGTCAGCGTGGACCTTCAGCATCAAGCCGAGCCGTAGGTGAACCTCGCAGGCTCGTGGGAATCCTGGCTCCACCCATAGCACCTGCTGGAACGCTTTCACCGCCCTGAAACATCGTCGAAGCAAAAACTCTTTAGCTTTTGGAAATAAAGAGAGCAACTTCGCTGGTATCGCGCCTATCCGTCGATTTTTCTTTCAGCGAGGTTGTCCTCGTTCTCAGGGTCGTTATCCACGTGCTTTATCAGCTGCGCGTGCGCATCTTCCGAGGCCGTTTCTCTCTCTCTCTCTCTCTCTCTCTCTCTTTTTCTAGTTGCGTAATTTGTTTCCGCGTTGCAACGACAACGACGAATTCGCATCCCGCGCGCGCGAGATCCTCCACACGGCAATTTCCCCGGGAACGAGGACACGCGCGCCGTATTCGCATTTCGCTTGCTCGTCGCACCTCCCCCTCCCCTCACCCTCGACGGACCGGAAGTACTCCTCTTCCGAGGAGCAATCGGACCTAGCGGAGAATCCGACTCTCGGTAACCTCGCGATCTCGTCGGATTCAGCGACGAGTAGCGAAGATCGTCGCTTTTTTTAACGACGATGACAACCGGAAGTCAAGGAGGAGGGGAGGAAGGAGAAGAAGCGGGAAGACAAAATGGAGAACGGAGCGAGAGAAACCGAGGAGCGGTGGTCGATATCTTTGGGAAGGCGATGGACGACCGGGACACATCCAAAGTCGGCCGACGCGATATTTTCTTTCTATAAATAGCGGGTCATCGGTAGTGGTGGTGGTGGTGGTCAACAGCTGTTGGGAGGAGAGGAGGGGAGAACGTCGTCGCTTTTTCCCGAGGTTCCGTCATGCTTGGGATAGGTCAGTAGTGACGATGGCAACGCTATTAGAATCGTAGGAAATAACGCAGAGGAAGTTGCGCTGGACCAAGTGCGGAATATCCGCCATCATCCCCCGACTTTATCATATTTCTCTCTCTCTCTCTCTCTCTCTCTCTCTCTCTCTCTCTCTCTCTCTCTCTCTCTCCTCGTGGACGCGCAGCGCAACCTTCGCTCTGCGATAAATCAAACTCGATTCTCCAAGTTTGCTCGAAGCCACTTATCGGAGCTCGGCCGTTTAACGTTGGCCGTTCGCGTATGTGTAATAGGCGCGTTAATTAATTTATGGGGTGCTAAAGCGGGGGACTGACCGAAAGGGTGCATTTTAATGTACAACGAGTAGAAAAGCTTCGAGACACGCAGCACAGGTCCGTTTCCTTTTAATCGGGGTTTTCTCTCCCTCTTTCCCTCGCTTTCTCTCTCTCTCCCGCCCTCCCACCCTTCTCCCTACTTATCAAGAACCCTATGGGTTTTCACGGGAGAGGGGGGGAGCGAGGGAGAAATGAATAACGAGGTGCAAATGCGAATTCTTCGGAAAAAGGAAGAAGGCCTTTAGCGATGAGGCCAGCGGAACGGACGGATTGCCACCTCCACCACCACCCCCTCACCCTTCTCCTTAACAACTTCCTTTTTACATTTCCTTATCTCGATCGACGCGTCACCTCTCCCCCTCTTGTATGGCGAGCACCCCTCGGCATCGAGCACGACACTCTTTCGAAAGAGATTCCTCCGGGAATCTCGAGGCACTCGGGCGAAGTCTCGCCCGCACCTCCGTGGCTTTTCCAGGTTTTTTCAGTGGCAACAACCACGACAGCAACAACAGGAACAAGAACAACGACAAAGACTTGGCGGCAAAGTATCTCAGACGCCTTCCACAGGCCGCAGCAGCAAAGCCGTAAAGCAGTAATGCCGTGAAGCCGTAAAGCCGTGGAGCCGTGGAGCCGTAAAACCGTGAAAAATCGCAAAACCGTAAAAGCAGCCACACGCCCACTCCCCTTCCCCCCTCCCCCTTCCAGCTTCCATCGAGCCATTGTGAAAATTCTCATCGTTCGATCGCGCTCCTCGATGAACTCCCGGTACTTTTGAAAAGTTGTATGCTCCTATGCTTCTCGACTTCTTTCCAGGAAGAAGAGAGAGAGAGAGAGAGAGAGAGAGAGAGAGAGAGAGGCAGAGGCGATTCTTGAGTCATGGTGGGTTCGTAGAGTCAATTGCACAACGGCGCAACACGTCACGTAGATGCGGAAATGAAGGAGGAGGCGAAGGTGGTGGATGTAGAGAGCGAGGAGAGTGCGTAGGAGAGCGGGAGAGTGGATGTGGGTCACTAGGAAATTGTTGCTCGCCCGTGTTCGTTCCGTGACTGTCTTCCTGTCGCGCGCGCGTTGCCTCCTCGTGGGCGCCATTGTCCGACCGCTCCGCGAGTCCTCCCACGATTGCAGTGGTGACAGCGACAGCGACGGCGACGGCGACGGCGACGACGGCCATAGACTTTTGCTCCACGTGTCTTGTGCAACGCAATGAGACAAGGAGAGAGAGAGGGAGAAAAAAAAAGAACAATGTCGATGCTCGATTTTAATGACGACGACGACGACGACGACGACGAAAACGACGGCGACGACGATGGTGGTGCAGGTTGCGCATGGACAAGACACGCGTGGCCACATGCGAATGCGACAGATGCATCTCGTGGCACGCGCCACGCGGCACGCGCCACGCAGGTGCAAAACTTGAAGTTTGCTACTCGCAAATCCTGCCTGACGAGGGTCTTGCAAAATTTGCAAGAGCCTCCGCTGTTGCCGCTGTTGCTGACCTCGAGCCGCTACCTCGAGGAGCATCGAGTCCGCGTTTCCGCCGTTTCTCCTGGACTCGACGGCAGACAGTTCGCGAGCTACGAGCCGCGCATCCTCTGGGACGTCGTAGCGACGCGACGCGACGCGACGCGACACGACGGCGAGGGTCACCGTGGCAAAATTTTTCGACTTCACTCTCGGCGCAAAACCGAGCGGAATCGTCTCCTCGATCGAACAGGAAATCGCCAACCGTCTCCGAAGGAACGAGAACCGAAGGATCAGGGGGTGCGAAGGGGAGGGGAGGGGGTTCTTTGGTGGTTTCCGGCTCGAGGAATAGCCGGAGTGGACGGATGCGCCCTGTACAAACGGGGAACGTCGAGCAGTGTCATCTCCTCCAGCTGGTAAACAGCTGCCCACATCCTGTCTCGCGTCGATATCCTCTCCCTCCCCCTCCCTTCTTCCTCCTCACCTCTCTTTGTCCAGTTTCTACCGCAAAGAGAGAAGAAAACCACGAAAAATAGAGGCCGATGCAAACCATATAAAACCCCGCATAAAGAGGATCTCTCTTTTTTTATTTCTCTCTCTCTCTCTCTCTCTCTCTCTCTCTCTCTCTCTCGATCTTTGATATCCACGCGTCTCATCGATCGATTCTTTTCCTGCAATTTCCTCAGCTGCTCTACGCAATTATAGCCTTCTCGTCTATAAGGATGCGAGCCCCCCTCCTCCCTCCTCCACCAGCATGGCCGCGTTTTAACGTCGAAAACTGCTCATGGTCGAGAAACGTAGCGTCGAGAGATGGAGATAGAGAGGAGACAGAGACAGGTGTGCGCATCTTGTTTGGCACGCGACTGAACGCTTCTTACGCGTTAAAATAAAACGAGAACGCGCTGCGCGCTCTACCGCAAGCTGTGCCCGCACCCGCACCCGCACCCGCGCCAGCACCCAACTCGCGCTCTTCTTCCTTTTTCCCTTCCGCTCTTTAGAACGTGCTGGGGAAGGCGCCGGAGCGATAGAGGAAAGTCGAATTTTCCTGGTCGGTTATAAATTTTGAGGGAAGAAGAAGAAGAAGAAGAAGAAGAAGAAGAAGAAGAAGAAGAAGAAATGGGCTTAGAGGAATCTTTTATCGATACTCCACTATCTCACGTTGCTTTTCGGAGCAAAACCGGCTGCCACCACTACCATTGCTGCCATTTACCCCGTTTACCATTTGCCATTTGCCATGGAACCCGAGAAAGGCCCCCGCCGCATTACAAAGCGGAGCTCCACTTCAGTTTTTGTCGGCTTCCGTTTTCTGACCGAGCCTCCCTTCCCCCCTTCGCCTCTCCACTCTCATTTCTTCATGGTGCGATCCATCCAATCGATTCTCGATCGCTTCAAGATTCCCCACCGTCGATCGTTTTATCGATGGGGCTCTCCTTCCTCCCGGTCAAAAGAAGTTCGTAAAATTATAAAGGAGGAGGAGGGGAGGAGGAGAAGGAGAGGAAGAAGAAGAACGTTACAATTATTATCTTGCAACAGTAAACTTTCTCTCTCTTTCGAAATGTTAAAGCTTAGCATAGTTTCTCCGTCTTAAAGAAGAGAAGAAGAGAAGAAGAGAAGAAGAAGAGAAGAAGAAGAGAAGAAGAAGAGAAGACGAAGAAGAAGAAGAAAAAGAAAAAGACATTCCCCGACGGGGAAGGTCTGCGTGGCAAAGGAAGATCGTGGGCGCGTTGCGGGTTTCGATGGAAGAGAGACAAGAGAGAGAAAAAGAAGGAGAGGAGAGGAGAGAAGTAAAAGGACGCGTGGAATCTAATGGTTGGCGAGCAGCGCCTATTTGCAGACGAGACGCGCAAGCAACCCAGTGGCGGTGGTGGAGCCGATAAAAAATTAGGAGGTCACTCAGAAAGGACTAGGAGAGCAGGGACCTCGCTTCACCTCACTCCACCCTGGTCCTCTCTCTCTCTCTCTCCCTTTTGTGTTCCCTCAAGATGCAGCAGGTCCAAAATCTCTCTTCGTTTCTCTCCCTCGGTTCTTCTCCTGATTTCGCAGAAGCGAGGAACAAAGGGACCCTCTCTGGCACCTTGGTCGGGAGAAACCAGCGGGCAAACTCCGGGGATTCCTCTCCGATTAAAATTAAGATAGAGAGAGAGAGAGAGAGAGAGAGAGAAACTTTTCGCGGAGAATCGCGAAAAACTCGAACACGTAATTTCAACCAGGACCGCTCGGCAGCCGTGACCCTGAGTGTTCCTCCGCAAATGGGCAACAAGTGCACTCGGCTATTTTTCACTTTGCGCAGCTTCGTCATCGTCACCGTCATCGTCATTGTCATCATCATCACCACCATCATTATCGTCACCGTCACCGTCACCGTCACCGTCACCGTCGTCCATGGACGTCGAGCAACGACGACGCTCACCTGTCCCACATTCCTACCACGACTTAGCAGGACTTGGCCTACATTCCATTTATGTGGAATTTAGACTGGCATCGACGCCATTCGACATTTGGCATTCGGCGCACTTGCTACTTCTCTCTCTCTCTCTCTCGCAAGTTTCGCTCCAATTAGCCAAGAGAAGAAGAGGTTTTGTCCAGAGCTTCATAAGATTTTGAAATTCTTGCAATGTTAAAGGAAAAGTTTAAAAAAGCGAGAGAGAGAGAGAGAGAGAGAGAGAGAGAGAGAGAGAGAGAGAGAGAGAGAGAGAGAGAGAGAGAGAGAGAAGAAGAAGAAGCAGAAGAAGAGGAGGAAGAAGAAGGTAAAGGTAGATTCCGGTTATTGGGACCGTTTCCACGTGCGCGAGTGTTTCTCTACCACAGTGGCATAGCCTAACCTAGCCTAATAGTTGGCAGGGCGATGCGGAAAGGGGAAGGGAGGGGAGGGTAGGGGAGCAGCATCGATTTTCGTAGGTTGCGTGGACGCAAGAGCGAGGGATGCGCACCGGAGACGACGATGGCCGCGCGCGTCCCTTTCGCGATGACTCGCGAAATCCCCACCAGAGGAGAGGACGACGCTCCGCGTCGGCATAGCCGAGGCCCAGGTCCGTCGACCTGGTCAATACTCGAAAGGTGCCATCCGCTTTAAAACGGACCACCAACCACCAGCGCGGGAGCTCCTCCATCCCACCCCACCCCATCCCAACACGCTACCTTCCAACTCATTGCCACACGCAGCTTCTTCGTTGCTCTCGCAACTTTCATTGAGATTATTCTATGCTCGCTGTTTCTGCGTACACTCGCGCCTCTCCCCTCCCCCTGCAATCCGCGCGATCCAAATCTAAAATAGCGTGTGGAGGAAGATGGACGGCGTGCACGCGTTTCTGTTGTGCATTGCCGCAACTCCGACGCGCGCGCGGCAGCCAAGAAAGTGCAAGTCGAACACAATGGAGAACGCGCGCGCGAAAGAGAGAGAGAGAGAGAGAGAGAGGATGATAAGAAAAAGACCGCGCGTTCGGCGTTAAAGGAGCGGAGGCGCGTGGTTGCTTGGTTGCTTGGTTGCCGGCTTGGCTCCGCTTCGCTCATTGATTGCACCACATGCAACACACACACACACACATATATACACAAACACTAAAACTCGACTACGACATCGTAGAAAGGGACAACGCTCGAAACTCGCCTACTTTCGCGCTAGATAATTCCACCGCTGATCCTTTTCCCTTTTCCGACTCCTCCCCCCTCCCACGCTCGCCTCTCGCTTCTTCTCGACTCTCCGATCATTTGGACGCCCGACGAACGAGGAAAAAGGGAAAAACGGTACTGTTCGATGATCGAGACTTGAATTCTTGTGTGTGTGTGTGTGTGTGTGCGCGCGCAAAACCGGCTACAGACCGTTGGCTATTAACAAAGTGAAAATGTTTCAGTGGTGCACGTGTGCAAATCTGCAGCGTTGCGCAGTCTTACTATCACAATCGCAGTCACCCCTCCTCCCCTCCGGCACCTCCTTGCGTTTGCCAATGCGGGGGTGTAGTGGTAGAGCGGAGAGATTGCACCGTTCCCACTGGAGAGGGGAGGAGCCAATGAAACAACTCAATGGAGAATAGAGGAATAGACAAACACAAGCTTAACGGGGAGATCCTCCGAAACTCGTTCTCTCTTTCTATTCCATTTCTCGGTCTTTCTCTCTCTTCTCTTTAAAAAATCTAGTTATCTCTCTCTCTCTCTCTCTTCTCTTTAAAATGTCTAGTTATCTCTTTCTTCTCTGTAAAATGTCTAGCTATCTCTTTCTTCTCTTTAAAATGTCTAGTTATCTCTCTCCCTCTCTCTCTCTTTATAGCGTGCCTTTCTCTTTGCTCTACACTCCACGCTACGTACTCCAGTGCTCAATGATAATGGCGAATAATAGAAGTTGTAAAGAGACAAAACGCTTGTCTATCTCAATAAAGGGCGCCGCCGTCGCCGTCGCCGCCGCTGTACAAGCTGACACCAAAAACGCAATGACACACCGTGACAAAACTCAGAGAAATCAATCGTCATTGTCATCGTCATCGTCATTGTCACTGTCGTCTCCCAAGACGAAGTGATTTTCTCACGTTGCAACTCTCGGCGGAAGAGAATTCGACGGATCGGAGGTAAAAAGTAATCAGAGTCGACGTGAAATTATGGCTGCCGCGCATGATCTAGTGCGCATTCCGGTCGATCGTAGTGGGGGGGAGGGGCGGGATTCAGTTTCAGTCGGTCATTGCACGCCGACCGATACACGTGCGATTCTCTCGTCTCGTCTCGTCTCGTCTCTTCTCTTCTCTTTTACTCTTCACTTCTCTCCTTGTTTCCGCGTTGCTCCTTCACATCCTCCGAATCAAAAAAGTCTTCGAAAAAAGTTGGAAAAAGTGAAAATCACGAGAAAAAGAAGCGGATGAAAAACTAGCAGTAGGTAGGCGGAGGTCGCAGGGTAGTTTTGCTTTAAGAGAATGTAGACGGACCGAAACGGGGAAGGAGAATTTCGCCAGACATTGGAGTGTTTACACGAATATCATGGGCGGTCGATCGATTCTGAACAAACTTGAGGGACGAACGCTCAGGGGTAGGTAGAGAGAAGGGAAGGGAAGGGAAGGGAAGGGAAGGAAAGGGAAGGGGTAAGTTGTTAAACGTCGAGTTCGATCCATGGCATCTGCCAAGCCTAGCCAGGTTTCTCGTGGGATTTTAATTAGCGAAAAAAAAAATCTCAGCTGGAATATCTAAAAAGAAAAAAAAAATTCTCACCCCCTAATCTCTATACCGATTTTCCTTTCTAGCTTAATCACGGCGGAAATCCTAAAAACGCAGAGAGGGGAGGGGCGATGCCGAGAGAAGCCCTTTTTCCCTCGGACGATCAAAAAAGTAATAGGAAAACGAGTAGCGGAAGAGTGAGAAACTCGAGGGGTTGCACGGAGGGTGCGGCGGTAGGGTTGCAACAAGGGGTTGCGATCATCAACCTACCAATCGCATTGCTCGAGGGAAATCATCGATAATTCAATAATTAGAAACAAATCGAGAGAAGTGGCGAGTGAAAATTCGTCTTGGAACCCACCCCCCTCCCCCTCGCGCAACCCCTAAACTTTGGCGGTACCACGTTGTTAAATCCTATACCGCGTAGACCGAAGGGATAGAGCCTTTGATAGAGCAGTTTCGATCGTACTCGGCATCTGCCAAGCTGGATTTCAGCCCCGGCCTTCGAATTCAAAGTTCCCTAGGAAAAAAGGGTTGGCGGGAAGATCCTTAACACGTAGAAAGGGTTCCCTTTCACCGATTCGTCGATTCGCGTCTAGTCCGTCTAGTCTAGAACCTTTGCAGACACGCGCAGAGAAAAAGAGCAAGAGAGAGAGGGAGAGAGAGAGAGAGAGAGAGGCACAGGAACGTCGACCAAACCGAAAATCAATTCGAGTTTGGCTGAAATTTTGCAATTTCCCCACTGGAGTAACACCGGAAATAAAGATCCACCCCCTTTCCCACCCTCCAAACGAACGATCAAATATCGAAACGCGTTCTTTTCTCGAGTAACTCGAGGAAGTTGCGGTAGGAACTCTCTCCCTCTCCCTCTCCTTCTTTCTCTCGGTGAGAGAAAATCGTCGATAAACAGTACAATGGACTGAGTGTAAGAGTACAAAAGAGGGGCGGGGAGGGGAGGAAAGGAGAGGAGAGGAGAGGGAGAAAGAATAATGCTCCTCTCGCATGTAGCTCAACGTGCAAGTGTACTCGAAGGTCTCGTCCTTCGTGCACAAGTGCAGTTGCACCGGGTGTCGGGGGAAGGGGACAGATGTGGATGCGAGGGGGGAGGGGTATTGCCGCATTCTGCGAATGTTATACGCGAGAGTTGTGCGTCTGGAGGCAGACGCGTAATCGACCATTACGTCATCCAGGCGAGCGAACAAACACAGACGCATGGACAAGTGTCTCCAGCGGTTTTGCGTCCCCGTCATTGCCCCCCCCCCCTCCCCGAGGCTTTTGTCGAACGTTCAACACCCGCGGCAATTCGCTCCTCCACCTCTACCCCGATCAATTTCTTTTTGTTCTTGCAACATCAACAGCGGCAGGAACGACAACGATGATGGTCACTCGATGGATTCGAGATGGACTTTGGTGGCGATGGTGATGGTATTGGTAATGGTAGTGGTGGTGATGGTAGTGGTGGTGATGGTGCTGGTGATGGTAGTGGTAGTGATGGTGCTGGTGATATTGATGGTGGTTGTAGACTCGATGGACCGGTAGTAGCCGTCCCATCCCGTCCCGTTCCTCCGTGACGCCATTATTCATTTTCAGGATCATTGACTCGCACGCACGACGACGACGACGACGACGACGATGATGATGATGACGATGACGAAGATACGAGCAACAACGTGGCGGGAGGGGAATTCGCGGCGACTTTTCACCGCTGGCTTTTTCGAAAACTCTCAACGATTCCTCGTCTCGCCGACCCGCGGCTGGCAAAAGCGCGCTGAAGGAACCCTGTCTAGTTTCAAGGTCATCGGACGTCAATTGGCCAGTCGAATTCGCGCGGTCCAGTCTCTGTCTCGGTTTTAAGGAGAAATTTGGAAAATACGTAGGAGCTGTATGCAACTATCCCCGCGCGACTATCGACGAGCTGATCGAAAGGGAGAGGGGGAGGGGGGGAGAGAGAGAGAGAGAGAGAGAGCAAAGCATTCCGCCGTTACACAACTAAACTGGCAAAGCGCGGGTTATTAATAGCAGTGAGCCTGTCGAGAGTTTAATATCGTTTGTATTTACGTTGGTTCGAGTTGCGTTCCGTTGCATTGCGTTGCGTTGCGTTGCGTTGCGTTGCATTCGACTGTGCCACACGTCGCACGAAAGAAAAGCAATCTCGGTCTTAATGAACGTTGCGATACGCCGCTGCAATTTGCTCTATTTTCATCGTTACTCAAGGTCCCACGTAATCGTACCCCCTCCCCCGCACACCACGTGGGTCCACTCCGGATGTTTAGGACAGACTGTGAACTTCGCGTTGCTTTTATCGAAGTTTCTAAAAAATCACGAGTTTTCGTCGCATCTCGATTGTCTCCACGAGTAGTTACATGGCATTTTTGACAATAGTTTTGCAAAATTTTTGAAAATAATCGGTGTCGAACGAAGGCATGCGCCAATTTCATACTTGAAGAGCGAGCACTCCAAAAATTAGACAGTCGATTCTGAAAATTCCAAAAGTACTTCTCCTCTTCTTCTTCCTCTTCCTCTTCTCGAGACTCCGAAATAAGAGTTTCGCGGAGAGAAAGAGTTTCAAAAGGATCTCGTGATTTTTTTTTTCTTTTTTTTAAATCCCGACAAAGGAAACGCCAACTTGGGTATCCGCGCCGAAACACGCGGCAAGATCGTCAGGATTTCGCTGGTACTCCGCGGTTGACCTTGAAAAATTTAGTAGCTCGCTCGACTTTTTGATCCTTCGCGATTTCCGTCATTTTTTTTTTCTTTTCGCGAGGAGATCACCAGCTGCACCAACAGTAGAGAGAGGGCGAGAGAGAGAGAGAATCTGCCGGAATACGTTTGCGAGCTGTACGAAAATAAGGGGAAGGAGAGAGAGAGAGAGAGAGAGAGAGAGAAAGGAAGAGACGCTTTAATGGCGCAAGAGTAGGTGATTCGTTAGCTACGAGGACCGTTTCTGGCAGGTCGGATAGTTCGTCGGGACTAGAAGCTGAAGAAAGCGCGCAAAGAACCAGTTCCCGTGGCGGCGAACGCACGAGGGGTGGAGGAATGGAGAAAAAGATGAAAAAGGAGAGAGCGAGAGGGGGAGAGCAGGGAGGAGGACCATCTCCCCGAGGTTCGCGTGCTTTTTTCTCTAAAAGCTATTCTTTGGCCCTCGAGACTTTGGCGTTTTCGGGGAAAACTCGCGAAATCTAGTTCCCGCTTCTTCTCGACTCCCTCTCTCTCTCTCCCGCCATCTTTCGACCCTCGACCCTGAAGAGTTTACCATCCTCGCTCGTTTCCCCGTCCGCGCCTTCCCGAATCCTGAGGTTCGGCTGACACTCGGCTAGCTCCGGTGGAGAAAAATAAGAATCGAGAACCGTTCCATTCCATTCCGTTCCTCCTCCTCCTCCACCTCCACCTCCTCCTCCTCCCTCTTCTATCCTGAAAACTGGTTCCTCTTCGCGCTTTCGTGTGCACTACTTTATCCGGCGCGGCGCCATGTCCCTTTCTAGTTCAGCAACCAACTCCACCCACCATCGTCTTTGAAAAGAGGAGAAGAGAGAGGAAGAGAGAGGAAGAGAAGAAGGGAATGGTAGTTGAATGATCGAGACAATCTTGAAAGAAGAAGAAGAAGTCGAAGACGAAGAAGATGAAGAGGAAGATGAAGAAGATGAAGAAGACGAAGAAGAGAGTTCGCGCGTCTTTGACTATAAATAGATTCGAGTAGTAGCCACTTAATCCAGCGACGTATCTCACTAGGGCAATCGATTTATCGTAGGATCGCGCTAGGCGATAGTGAAATTTTCAGGGTCACCCGCGCGCCAGCTCTCCCTATCAAACGCGGATCGTTCCACTTTTGCGCGATCGATAATTTCAACGAGCGACGACGCAACAACCCCTCTCCTTCCCTTTTCTCCTTTTCATCCTATCGGAAACAAATTCCTTTCCTTCTCCTTCCTTTTCTTCTTCTTCTTCTCCTCCTCCTCCTTCTTCGCATCCTTCTTATCCTTCAGGTGTATTTTTAGCCAGTGCGTGCGCGTGTAAACCCTCGAGTCTGCCGAGTCTGCCAACGGTTAACGATTTCCGGCAGGTTTCTTCTTCCTAGCCCGTTCCCGAAGAAATCGCAGCGAGGAGCTCACAGTTACTTTCCCGGGCCTCGCCAGAACGTCGCAAGATTTTCCCTCGGAAGAGCTTCCCGATCGTAATCCCCGCCGACGGATTCCTCGCGGTTCCTCGAGATCGAGGCGCGGATAGCGTCGTCGTCGTCGTCGTCGTCGTCGTCGTCGTCTTTTGCTCTTGCCCGTAGTTGTTGAGATTCTTAGCGAGCACGCGAATGTCCGCGAACTTTGTCGTCGTCGTCGTCGTCGTCGTCAACGTCAACGTCAACGTCAACGTCATCGTCAGCGCCCACGTGACCCATGCTCCAGAAGGAAAGAGGAAGAGAAAGAAAAGAGAGGAAAAAGAGAAAAAAGAACAAGAAGAAGAGGATAGGGGAAGACCCTTGACGCGATAAAGTGGGAGAAAGAGAGAGGGGAGGAGAGAATAGGACGAAAACGCGGGGAGGGAGAGACCCGGGGAAAGTTCATCGACCTCGAGGTCTCTCGCTCGGGTCTCTCTCCAGTACCTGCATCATCCAAGAAACAGCCGCGAGCAACCGAGCAGCAACAGCCACGTAGCAAACCTGCTGCTGCTGCTGCTGCTGCTGCTCCTCCTGCTCCATCTAACTGTGCGTGTACGCACACACGCGCACACACACGTGCGTGTGCGCGTGCACCTTCCGTCAACCTGCGAACACCAGCCGACATCCTCCGCCGTCGCTCCTGCGTCGCTTCGCGTCAAACGAGTCAAACCAGACGCGCGCTCGAACATCCAAAAAGATCCCAGGAATCACCCGGTGGAGAGAGAGGGGGGAGAGAGAGAGAGAGAGAGAGAATAAAATGAGAGAAATCGAGAAAACGTCGATTGCAACGAGCAAAACATAAGAGAGCGCAGAATTTTCCCGCGAGTTTTGCCGGAGCGAGTCGGAAAACCCTGGGGATTTCCATCGTCTGGTTATTAAAACCATGCTCTTTCCTAAGACCATCATCCCCCTCCCCCTTCCATCTTCCACCTTTTTCTCTCTCTTCTTCGCGCGCGCACACACGCACACCGTAACAGGCCGCGCTACGCTAATTGCGATTACTCTTCCACCTATTGCATAATGTTGTGTAATTATTGCGGTTTATGGTGACTCAACGGTTGCACGTGCGGCAACGGCATCGATGGAATCAGAAGTTGATGTCGTCGGGGGGATAAACGGCGCTTTAGTAATCGAGACGCCGTCGGCGTCGACGTCGACGTCGATTCCTCCGAGGGAGGAATTCGCGGAATCGCGCGTACAACCGAGCGAGGTCGCGTCTTCGAGTTTCGTTAGAAATTTCTAACGCTTCGGCAATTCTAACGACGCGCGAAAGGCGGTGACGGAACGCAAGCGGAAAATAGGCGCGGATAATAGCAGAGTCACGAAATAACGAAATAACGAATTCTACGCGTCTACGGATAAAAGAGGGAAACGCATTGTATGAAAATTCGCTCGCTTTGCGGTGGTTCTCGTCATCGTCGTCGACGTCGACGTCGACGTCGTCGTCGTCGTCGTTGTCGCGCTACTACGAACATCGTCGGTGCATTCGCGCGAGTCACCGTGTTTCACCTACACAATTAAAACAAAGATAGGTGTTCGTTCATCCGTCCGTCCGTCCGTCCGTCCGTTTGTTCGTTTGTCCGTCCGTTCGTCCGTTCGTCCGATAAAAGAATCTTTCTTTCAAAGAAAGATAACCATATTATTCCTGGCGCGTGAATACATTAAATTGATAGTGGAGGGACAAAAAAAAAAAAAAAGTGCATCGAGATAAGCGAACGTTAGACGACGCGCGTACGCGCGAGCGTCCGATCGCGCGAAACGCGCGTGCTTTTACACAAGTGTAATCCAACGCTATCGACGGGACCAAAATACCGAGAAACAATGTAACGTAACGAGGCAAGTAATTCGAACTTCGGCTGGGTTCGCTGAACGATAAGTCAATTTCAATGCAAATGAAACGGAGTGGCTTCGACCGCGACGACCCGGCGATATAAATTTTAATCTCGCGATTTGGACGCGCGCAAAAACTTGGACAAAATAAGAAAGCAATTGGAAGGAAGGTGAGTGAAGCGAAGCAAGAGGAGGAGGAGGCGAAGATCGAAGAGAGAAACAAATTTTTTTTATTCCCTCCCTCCCTTCTCGCGAAGGAAATGAAATTTTCCAAAATTTCAACAGTCATCGAATTCCATCGCGCTTGTTTGCAAATTTTGTCTGTGAGACAGGCGCAAAGTTACGAACACACGCGCGCGCGGAGGAAAGAAATTGCGCTGATAGAGAAGCGTGTCCGCGTGTCCGTGTGCATGTGTAGGTGCATACGTGACCTAGTTTCTCAGCTGTTAGCAAATGCACATAGAAGCCAGGCGGCAGTTACTGCTATTCCTCAACCTTTCACGCATTATCATCGCTGAGCTCGGCATTTATGCGACTTGTTGCATTGACCCACTCAACCAATGCCGATTAATATGCCCCGTTATTGTTTCCACATTCGCCGATTTCTGCGCGTTCTTTCCTTCCTTCCTTCCTCCCCCCCCCCGCCCTTCCGCCTTCCTTTCGATCACTTCCGTTTTCCTTCCTCCCTCGTTTGAATATACCGGAGCGGAGCAACCACCACCTCCACCTCCGTTCGCCAATGCGCGTGGTTCAAGGTCTCACGGCGGATCGTGACAACATCCTCTTGCAGGCGTTATGCAATTCATCAACGGTGAACCCCTTCCCCTCTCGCCCCTCTTTTCGCGTTCCCCTTCCGAGAGTGCGGCGCGGCGCGGCGCATCATCCCTCTGCGGTAGCTTTGCCCTGAATTTTCGAAGGAAAAAAAAAAAATAAAAAAAAAGGAAAATTCGAAAAGAGTGGGCAACTTCCAGCGGATGGAGGAGAGAGCGGAAATCGCGATTGGTCAACCACGGCCAGGCGAAACTGGAAAAAAGGGAAGGGAGCCTTCCTGGAGCGTCGCTCCCAGCGTATCTCACAGGCGTAGGGCGCTTGCTCGTTTAAGGGTCAAAGGACTAGCGCGCGGAGGGCGTATACGAGAGCGTCCCGGAGCCATCGATCCGAAGGCCGAAAATTCACGCCCGAATCCCTAATTTACCCCGAGGCGAATTCCCCTCTTCCACCACCGTCGCGGCGTATCGCATCGACTCCGAAAACGCCGAATTTCACAAATTCAAATTCAAATTCAAATTGAAATTGAAAATCGAAATCAATTTCCAACTCGAATTCAAATACAAATTCAAACTCAAATTGAAAATCAAACTCAAAATCAAAGTGCAACGCTCTTCGCGTGGGTTCAGTGGGCTCTCTAAGGACTCCCAGGGCTGGGGAGGAGGGTGGAGGACGTCGTGTGCGCGATCATCGATCTCCGATTGGTTTCAACGTCCTTGAATGCAACAGCAGCAGCAGCAGCACCGGAGCGCAACGACACAGCGACGACGAATTCCGGTTGTCGCGCGTGGGCGGCCTATCAAAACTCTCGCGCATTGCTCCAACTTACCATTTGGATCCGCCAGGAACACGAAACTTCGATTTAAATCCGCCAGGAACACGAAACTTTGACCTCCGCCCCGTGGAAATGAAAAGCTTGCGAGTGACGCCAAGGTGTCGGTGGGGTACTCTCTACCCCCACGAGCCAAGGGCGAACTCTTTGCTTCTTCAAAATCGGCAAAACCTCTCTCCTCTCTTCCTTCTCAAATTTCTCAAACTTTTCAAACTTCTCTTCCTCCCTTCCACCCTTCCTTCCACCCTCTTTCACGATTCAAACAACAAACAAACAAACAAACAAACAAACAAATGCACGAACCAACCAACTAACGGAACCAAACACTTTCCACCCACTATTTCTATCGTCCACGTTTCGAAAAACACTTTTTCATTCCTCCTTCATTCTTCGAGTTTCCTCCGTCTCTCCGTCCTTCGCATTTCCGTCCTTGCCCTATCGACGACGACGACGAAGATGATGATGATGACGACGACGACGACGACGACGACGACTCCTTTTGCAAAAATCGCAGGAAGGAGCGCGCGTTTCCTTTTCTCCCCTTCTCTTCTCTTCTCTTCTCTTTCCTTCCCTCCCCCTTTCCCTTCACCTTCGCGAAAACCTCCCACGTTCCTCGTCGCACTTGGTTACATCCATTCGATTTACCGTTAAACTCGCTCGTAATCGTTGACCGATGATTATTCGATTCACCTGTCCCGTGTCCTATCTCTCCTCGTTCTCTCCCGCCCTTCGTCTCTCCTCGTCCTGTCCTTGTCCCCGCGTTTTTCTTTTTTCACTTCCTCCTCCTCCTCCTCCTCTTGAGTCGAAAATCCGGCGTTTCTCTATATTTATTATTGTACAGCCTCAACGCGTTTCGTTTGCCGGATACTCGCGGCGCCTGTCCGTGTTCCCTTTATTACGTATACCTTTACGTGTACGTGTACGTGTACGTGTGTGTGCGCGCGATTTTCGCCAAACGTATCGAGTTGTCATTGGCCGCGCGTTTTTTCTGCGAATTTACCGTCGAATTTGAAAATGCCAGTGGAGCGACGGCGGAGTATCACGGGGGTGAAACCCCCGGGGGGTGGCTCGGGGGTTGTCGGGTGTTTCGGTGGCGAAACAGCGAACACACGGGGTTTATGGGGTTCCCAGGACTCGCAGGACTCGCAGGGCAGTGGTTGCTTGGCCAGAACCTCGCGGCGCACAAACATCAAGGTACACGTACACGCGAACACATCACAGAACGCACGCGCGCACGTACGCACAAACACACAGACACACACACGCAAAACGCGCGGAAATACACGGAGCAAGTGGGAAAAAAATAGAACTGCACGCAAAGTAATAATAGCGGTAGCGCTAGTGGTAGTGGCAGTGGTAATGGTAGTGGTAATGGTAGTGGTAGTGGTAATGGTACAGTAGTAACGTGCCGTGGTAGTAGTGATATTACTGTATGGTTTTGTGTAGCTGTAGGAACACTGGCAACGGTTCCTGGTCCTTCTTCCTCCTCGGCTTTGAGCACCGCTTAATATTCGATAGAACACTTGTGGATTATTTACTTTCTACGTTATTGTTATAAACTAATGGCAGTGTGGGAGTAGCCAAGAGAGTAAACGAGACGATGAGAGAGAGTGCAACGAGACATCTCCCCCGTTGAAGGCTCTCACGCGACTGACGCTCGAAGGCCGTGCGAGAATTAGGAGAGGTGGGGGTAATGCATCGGGTGGGGGGCATACAGGGTTGGAGTGGGGGGTACGAGGAGACGCGCATGCGTGGTGGGGAGCTTTAGTTGGAGCGATAAGCTCGCACTCGTCCCTAGGCCACCGCCCGATGCACTTTTCCAAATTCCTCTCGTTCCTCCGCGCATTTTAATTTATTCCCGTTTATTTTCTTACGCTCCATCCACGTACCGAGCGTACTTGCGATCAGATGTTCGCTCGATTTTGATCAACGTTATTGTTGTTGTTGTTGTTGTTGTTGTTGTTGACGTTGTCGTTGTCGTTGGACACTCGTCGTCGTTGATCGTTCTCTTTTCAGAACCATCCAAATGAGACGGGCCAAAATTGATAAAAGTCCATCCAATAATGAAATCGTCTTTCGCTCGCAAAGTGGCAGGAGGAAAATGATTTGAAAAATTCAGAGGAATTAATTTGGTCGTTGCGAGACTCTCGTAATTAGAGCAGCTCACTCGATTACAGCGAATCGATCATTGTTTTACTCGGTGGTCCAATAATATTTGAAAATCAATGTACTATTTTCACCGGGTTTCTGTTTGAGGCTGCTGCTGGTATCTTTCGCGTCTGTTACCAGGCGCTGAAGCAACGAAAATTATTCTTAAAAAATCAATGTGCCAGCCATTATGTAAAAGGAAAATGGAGAACCACGTTATCCCTGGCACGTTAAAGTGATCTATTTCTCTCTTCGTTTTTCTCTCTCTCTCTCTCTCTTTTTGCACATTTCTAAATATTCCTCCGGGTCTCGAGGAGGAACGCAAAAGGGTCATTGATAAACCTTCAAAAGGGATTGCATATACTGGGGTAAGCACGTGGTAAGACAAGGTGCGTGTTCCGGTCACGTGGCTTGGCATCAGATAAAGCTTACTTAATATGAACGAAATTAGCGGTTTGCTTAACAAATTGACCATTTTCTCTCACATCCATGCGAGAAACAGCCTTTCCCGTGAAAAGTGCACGGAGCAAAATAAAAAACAAAAAAAAGCTAATGTACAAGAGAGCGATCCTTTATGAGCCTTCGCCACGTCACTTTGAAGAATGTTATCGCGCGACAGAGGAGAGAGAGAGAGAGAGAGAGAGAAGGGAAGAAGAGCTGGAGAAGGAGAAGATACCGTTTCTTCTTTTTTGAATAAACGCGCGTGCGAGAAGAGAGCTGGGAGAGAAAGAGAGATTCGTGCAGTGTGAAAAAAAATTGAGAATCACTGCTAAGGCATTTTACTCGAAACGAATTAACGCAGAGTGCGAGAAACAAAAGCGGAAAGTACCGTCGCGCGTGTATTTTAGTAACTCCACGGTAAAAGATACGGAGAGCAGCGGTGGATTCTCTACTCTTCTCTTCTCTCTCTCTCTCCCTCTCTCTTTCTCTCTCCTTTCGACTCTGGCTAAAAGAGAAGCGGCCGTAATTTTTCCGAGATTTCTTCAGAGTTGAGAATCTCCGGGGCGCTTGCTCCTCGCGTTGGAAAATTGGCGCGCGCTCGCTTATTGGGAAAAGCTTGAGCCAATTGATCGGTGCTTAGACGCGCGAATTTAGACGCATAATTCTAGAGCGCTATGTGTTGTCAGGTCGGGTCACAGACGTATAATCAGACAATTACGACGGTAATAATAGTTTAGTTTTGAATTCTCGGTAACGCTGTCTCTCCTTCGCTGGCTAGCTGCTCGAGTATGCGTACGCACACGCGTGTACACATAGACGCGTGGCTTATGAGAAAATTTGTAGTTACTAGCCACAAAAGCAGATGAGCAATTTCGCAAGAGCGGAACTTGCTTGCGGTAGTAGCGGTAACTCGTCTCACGTCAGAAAGCCCCGAGAAATCATTTCACTCGGCTCAATTTCCTTCCTTTTCTTCGCCGTCTCCCTCTTCTTTCTTCCTCCACTTCTTTCTCCTCATCCTCCTCTTACTCTTTTATACTCGAGCAAAAAAGAAAGTCAGAAAAGAAAAAGAAGAACGATTGTTTTATGGCGCCAGCGGTAATTTCGTAGAGCACGCCAGCAACACATCCGTGGGGGATGGACGGACGGACGGACGGACGGACGGATGAACGGATGGATGGATATAGCCTATTTTGGATAATGGCGCGTTGGACGCTAGCAATTTGGATCACCCTTGAAATTTCAAAGGAGAAAATCCAGAGACGCCTTTCTGCGTATCGCCGCGCGACCCTTTCCGGGAATTTCATTATAGTTAGGAAAGCGACGAAGAAGCAAGTGCAAGGGAATGGAGCGTAGGAGGATGGAGGAGGGAGGTCGGCTAAACGGGGGTATGACCCTTGGAAGCTTTTCGGGATAGGGAAGAAGCCAAAGATCGAAAAGGGCGAGGATGGAATAGAAATGTAGGGAGAGAGGCGGAAGCACGAAGAGGAAGAGAGGGAGGGGGAGAAACGGAGAATGGGAGAGAACGAAATGAAGCAAGGAACACGGAGTGGAGTTCGACATTCGTTTCTCCGGACGCGGACGGTGTATTGAACTCGGTGGCGGTCGTTCAACTCCACTATGACGTCACGTGACTCTCGAGCAGTAGCGGAGGCACGCGATGACGTGGCACGCGCTGATTGGTCCAGTCCACGCCCCGCTACCCAATGACGTCACGGCAACAGCCCGGACGACACAGCAGCCGCGGATCCACGACGTCACGGATTCATCTCGATGGAGAGTCATCTCTTGCACTTGCTCTCTCCCACTCTCTTCTCTTCTTCTTCTTCTTCCTATTCTCGTTCCTCTTCGTTTCCTTTTCATTCCTCCTCTGCTTCTCTTTATGGTTCCCGTGGCAGTATCGTTGATCCCCTGTTGCGTCCGTCGTCGAAATGCCGCGAAATGCGGTGCGGGCCAAACTACCGCCACTTCCCCGGAAACGGTACTTTTTGCGGCGCTCTCTCCGGTTCTATCTGCGTGGTAAAGGATGAGTTGGTTACAGGGAACGAGCAGGAGCAAAATAATGAGAGAAAAGCTTGAGAAAATAAGGTGAAGAATGGAGAGAAAGAAGAGGGGAGAGGTAGAAAGAAAGAAAGAGAAGGAGAGTAGCGATGACGACGAGGATCTTTGAACCGTCTGGCCGTGCTCGACTGGTGGTGGCGGCGGCGGTGGCGGTGACGGCCGGCGGCCGACCGCCCGACCGGACTACTCGCTTGCCCACTGGCTCTGCCAGAGTTTGTTGACTCTCAGTTTCAGCACGGCCGCTGACCATGACCTCGCCGAACGATCCGCGAACGCACGGACTCGACATCACATCCTCCTCTCCGTCGAACAATCCCTTTTTAATCCTTTTTCCAACTTTGCCGCTATACCTGCCTAAATCCGTGCCAGGAGCAAACGCCGAACGGACGAAGGCAATGAATTTTAGCAGAGTACCGTCACACAGAGATAAGACGATGAGAACCTTGACTAGGGGAGGAGAGAAACAAGGAAATGTTCTCCCTCTTTCTCTCTCTTCCTCTCTCTGTCTCTTTCTCTATCTCCTTCTTTTTAATAATTAACACGATCGAAATACGTGCGTGCGTTTAGTGGCAAGTGGAAGAAGGGTCAGTTCGCAGGCTCGCGTGGAAAAATATTCATTTGAGGAAGCGGTATCCGTGCCAGGGAAAATCGATCGACAGATCTGGGTCAAAGCTTGCATGCACCTTAGTTCTAACTGCAGGCTGCAGCTTACTGCACACGTTGCGAAACTGCACACGTGCCAGTTTCTCTCTCTCTCTCTCTCTCTCTCTCGCTTCCCCTTGATTTCCTTTCCTTCCTCTTCTTAATGAAGGAAATACCATAGTCCAACTGACAAAAGCATATTTTACCATGGGTGCGTAATGTCCGTGAGTAAAAGGGTCTATCCACGGGAACAATCGAAAGCTCTGCCCGCAGGTTCTCCCGGGTATCCTGCACGATCCGATTATTTCCAGAGCTACTCGGGGCCAAGTTCAGAAAGAGGCGAAAAGGCAACGTCGCATCGACGTTTCGGAATACAAGAATGGTGGTGGTGGTGGTGGTGATGGTGGTGTGGCGGTGGTGGCGATGATAGAGGCTCTCGCCACTACTCAAATATCACATGCGCGTGTCCTGACGCAAAGTTCAGCTATCCGAGGTCTCGTGTGCGCTACGAGGAGAATTATTACTTTCGTGTACACGCACCACCGACAATTGGTAGTGTGGGTATGCATGAACACGTGCGTGGAGGAAGAAGCCGTAAAATCGATCGCTCGCGACGCATCTTTATGCAACGCACGTGACCCAGCGCAGTTTCATCATGGCGGACAGCTTTTGGATAGATCCACTTTCGTTTCGTTTCGTTTCGTCTCGTCTCGTCTCCTCTTCTCTCCTCTTGTCTCTTCTCGTCCCGTGACGCGTCACGTCGTTTCCTTTCAAATGTTTCACCACTCTTGGAATAAGACAAGCATACAGCGGGAATGCACTTATCGAATTCATCCTTCCCATATGCTATGACAAATTCATCAATCACATTACTCCGATATACTCCTCCTTTTTTCTATACCAGCAGTATACACCTCCGTGTACAAATTCACGCGTCTACAGGGTCACTTCTACAAGAGAAAAGAGATGAAAAGTAAAGTTTTGCAAGGAAAGATTAGACGGTCTCAAGAGCCACGTAACAGACTCGCATAGATTGATAAGGGGGAGGGAGGATAAGAATTGCCTGCAATTCTCCATCATTTCTCAGTCGGGGATAAAGGACGAATTATGATGTGAAGGAGCTTCACGTGATTCACTCACCCTCTGGAAGACCGGAAGACCGGGAGAACGGGAGATTTGTTTCGATTCAGTACCTCGGGGTGCAAAGTACTATAAAGTCTTGCTAATAATGACCAGGGAAAGGAAAGGGTTTTCTCTCTTTTTCTTTTCCGTCGACGCAGGGACGATGCTCGTTTCGTTTCTCTCCACCCCCATTTTCACCACCTTTCTCTTCTTTCTTCCCTTGTAACATCAACGACAAAATCCATTCTCTTCTTTTGGTTAATCAATTTTATCTTCCATTTTTTTTCCTTCTTCAAACAAATACATGATATTATTTCTTCTTAATTCGGACATTAAAACGAGAGAGTGAGAGAGAGAGAGAGAGAGAGAGAGAGAGAGAGAGAGAGAGAGAGAGAGAGAGAGAGAGACCGAAGGGCCGTTACATTGAAATAGCGAAACACGGGAGTGCCAGAGAACAGCATACGATATCGAGCGGTGTGTTCCAATTTCTTTACTTCGTGGCGCAACTCCACAGTTCTATTTACTGCTGCGCTTCCACGGTAAGCGAAGCGTGAAAAAGGGAAAAAGGGGATTCTCCGTGGAATTTCGACCTGAAAGAGCAGGACGAAAGAGCAATGGCGGAATTTGAAATCTGACGAAGGATGCAGCAACCCCCTCTCTCCCTTCGCAAAATCCATTAGTTTTTTCTACTCGTGCGCAAACGACCATTGTATTCTCCATTGCATTGAGAAAACAATTTTCTCTCTCTCTATCTATCTATCTCTATGTCACGCACACTTTCTTAAAGAATTGTGCCAAGTACTTTAGTGGATAAAGAGAAACTTACGTGGAGGAAACAACGGAAAGCGACAAATGGGATAGGATGGAATAAACATTTCGTGTTCTTCGATTCATTTGAAATTGGTCGCTCCAAACGTATTCTTTCCATGTGAAATCTCATGATGAACAAAATCTACCATTTTGCCTATTGGCACGAAGGGGCTGCTTTGGATCACATTATTCGTGCGCCCCTTCCCACTTCTATGCGTTTCTTCGCGCGCCATACTACGAAACTTGTTGAGCACGTAGGCCCTGCTTTTCATATATTTTGGCAGAAGGACCATACGACATCTATGGGCGAACTGCCTATTCGCTCGATGACGCAAAATGGGATATCGTCATTGCCGACCGCTCGAGTAACTAACTGACCGACAAAACTTCCATATGCCGACTGCATTATCGACGGGATTTTATGTAAAGTTAAAAAATAAATATAACATAGCAAAAGAGAACGATGAACCCAACTAAGGGCCGACGCCCCTTTCTCAAGGCAAACTACTTTCCCCGAGTTCACATTTTTTACAAAGAGGCATATTTTATGAAATTTACTAGCCATTTTTTATAGTTTTTTTCCCAAGATAAATACGTAGATATTTTTTTTTAAAGTATACTCCTTTTAATTTTAAACGCACACACACTCACACACACTCTGGAGTATTAATGATTTTATTTACTCACCATTGGAAGGCATTGAAGTGAAAATAAACCAACCCTTGTCCGTAGAGAAACGAGGCATCCTTCCAATAATCGCCTTTTAAGGAGTAAAATTTTTGATATGCAGACATCGCTGTTTATAAAAGGAATGATAAAATTTGATAGAAAATGGTAAAATAGGCATGGATTAATTATACGTGTACACGTATGTTCGATCATTAGAATAAAGAATGTGGCAATTACCTTTACTATAATCTTCCAGAAGCAAATGAAAGTGACCTAATTTACAATAGGTTTTAGGATCTATACTAATTCCCTTATCTTCATTGATAAATTTAGAATCATCGCCTTTTGTACTGTCAGCTTTTCTGCCTTGCTTTTCAGATTGAGCTTGTACCAACATTCTTTCTAAGTATTTTATTGCACGTACAACCAAAGCTTTCTTCTTTGACTGCTCAGGAGAATTCAATTTTAGGAAACCATACTGCCGGCTATAAAATAAATAGTTGAGCTATAAATTACTTAAAAAAGTAACATTAAACTAGTTAAAAAATCGTGAAATATCAAAAAAGGTTCAAATACATAACTATATAATATAAATACTTTCATCAATCATCGAAAAAAATTTATATTTAATTAAAATGGATAAAGTTTATGCATACATATGTATACATATATGTATGTATGTGTATAAATATTTAATTTAAAGGTTTATAGCATGAAGAGGTTACTTTTTTGGATTTAATCATCATTCAATTTAATAAAGTTTTCAATACTGCATAATACTTCAAACTAAGAGAAATTTGTATTATAGATGTAAAATGATGTCAGTAGGTTGAGTAACTATAGTTAATGAAATGCCCGCCTATTCTGTCAAAATTTTAGGTTATAATCATTGAGCATTGACCGAAACTAATCTCCTCGAACAAATGTTAATTAATCTCAAAATAAAAGATACTAAAACTTATATGTGCGTTTACCTATCCAATTCAGATAAAATCTGCAATTCTTGAGGAGTCAAGTTGATATCGTCAGTCTCCTGAGCCATGTTCATGCGAAATGAAAATATTTTCGCAAAGTAGCACTTCGTCACCTCATGAATGAAACTTTGGCTCAAAAACAAATACAGCTTACTCCTAAATTGTCAAGCACGCAACAGGCAGGCATTACTACTAATTATGAAATATTCACGCTAAATAAGTATATTTGTAATCAGATACTACAATCACTCGTACAAAGCTACTACACAGTTTATCGTGCCATCTATAATATTCTCCGGCCAGAGTGGAACTAAAATGAAAGCTTTTAAAATATCTCTGCGTATGAAATTTAACTTTATTTTGATGCCAAATACACGTATGTACATCTTTGTATCATAAGGTAATATAAAAGCTATATAACATAGAATATTAATTATGTTATGTATAAAGTATAAAATGGTATAATTACAGTAACTAAAAATTGCAAGTTTACTGTTAATGTTTTAAGAGATTCACTTTGTACTTAACAATATCTTTCCGCTCGAGTTAAAAACGCAGTATCTAAAGGCACTACTGTACGCTCATAGACAAGTACAACAGATATGCATGTCTAAATATTTTTACAAATTAATTCACAACAATTATAATTGTATACGTAAAATATAAATCTTCTTTTGTAATATGGACGGAATTTGTTTAGGATATATCCTCTTTGTTCGTTGATCAAGTTTTTTTTTCAATAACTTGATGAATTGGTATGGACTTAAAACATCAATATTCTCAAGTTCATTATTAAAATGAGAACAATTAGAGACGTCGAGAGAAGTGAAATATTCCCACTTCCGTAGTGGAAAATTTGAATGTAATTTTCCGTCGGCACCCACGGGTTGCTGCCATCGTCAAAGTGCATGGGGCAACGATCTCTCTCTCGTTCATATTCCTACACACACAAAAATATAAGAGTAAAGAAGTAAAGAAGTAAAGAAGTTGAAGGAAACAATCGAAGATTGTTCAAGAAAGTAAAACCGTTACCTGTAATTCTAAAGCAACCGCAGCACCCTCGGAATAATTGCTGCTCGTCACATCTTGTTTCAAATCACAGAATGGCCCGATAGCCTGGGACATTAGAACGCGATTTAAATCAGCCCGTTGATACACCCAACAACGATATTTGCTAAATGGATCGAGTTCGTCGTAAGTGATGAGGTAAGACTTTAAATTCTCCTTCCAATAGCCTATGCACTTCATCTTGTAATCTGGTTCGCTGTAAATATCTACAGGCATTCCACGATGATCCACGGACAAGCAATAAGTTTCATCGATTGTCAATTCCTTTTGATCAGTTCCGCATACGGAAAGATCAGAGATATTTTGCTTGCAATAAATATTTGGACGAGGCGACAACGTTACGCCTCCCAAAATTCTTGTCTCGAACAGAACATCGCCCTTTTGCTTGAACATATATTTCCCCGCTATCGGACATCTCACTGGTACAGGGTGTTTCGCCAAAAACAAGTCGTACTTCCACTCCTCCTTATTGTCAAATTGAACCCACGAGCATACCGTGTGAAAATCATCTTTGATAACGGCGAGACCTCTTCTGTATCTGATCACGTTATGATGCTGAGGTACGAAGTCGAAGCAAACATAGTCTTTTTGACTGAAAAATACACACGGCTAGGAATTGTGTTTATAAGAAATGATATTTTAAATTAAAAGAAGAGTCCCTACCATCCATCGACGGTTAATCTAGACATCATGATTCTTGAATCTCTCTGCTCTTTACACACGTAAATCGTTCTTCTATAACGTCCTTCGTCCGGATACCAAGTTTCTATTATGTGAGTTTCATTGATAAATATATCCGCATCGATGTTAGCCGTGTTAATCCAGTTACCACTCATATTTTGTGGCAAACGACAACCTGGCTCGACAATTTCCGCTTTTACCGGAGTCACGCGTAGACGTTCCGGACTCTTTTCCACGGTTTTTAAAGTATTGCACTCTGCTGTAATCGAAACTCCTATGTACAAATCGTCATCTCGATTTTTCAAGAAGCACCTGTATTTCTCATCCTTCCTCGATTCTTTCGTATTAGCCACGGCAAAGAAATGATTTTTATCAACAAACCAATCCCCTAGACAACTGTACTCCACCACTGCAAGGGAAATTTAATCTCTATCGATTAATTGAATTAATATAGTTTATAGTAGTACTCTGTATATATTAAAGTAAAAATTATTTACAGCCGTTAAAAGTTCCTTTCATTCCAGTACATTGTTTGTAAGTTATGTTAAATTTCTGATTCGTTATAAGAAATTGCGTTCCTGCTGTTTGACATGACCTAATTTGTGCATCAGCATGATTACATTCTCCAGTAAATCTAAATCGATTCTAAAATAATTTGTTGTACTGTTATTTCTAGAAGAGTACTATATTATACGATTAAAATTTTGTATAGATATTTACTTGATAAGCAAACTGCCAAACTCCTTCTAGAGATGATCTACAATTAACGGCAACATAATTTTCTGCAAATAATGTTATCAATTGCTGATCGGGCCTCATACCTCTGCAAACATTTTCTATCGTTGGTTCCATGTTCGGTGGTAAATTTACACAACTTGCTGAAATTATGTTTGATACATAAATCTTAAAAATTAATTATATTTTAATAAGAAATCTGTACTGAAAATGCTTACTTTCAAGTTTCTCTAATACATTAACTGTACGAACTAGAAGTTTAACACAAGTGTAACAAACATCTTTTCGGAAAACAAAGGTGTAATTAACATGATATTCTTCCAACATATTAACACAATAGCCTCTATTGGTCATAGTTTCAGCATTAATCTCTGTCAAAGTGTTCCTTCCATTTTCCCAAGAAAACCAGGAGCCTCTGATCACCAATGGAATTTGGCATGATGAATCTTGTATTGTGAATACAACTAAAAATATCTTCTTTAAATTAATCATAATTAATTAAATTAGTCATTGTTATACATAAAATTATTTTATTAACATACCCTGACAGGTAAGACATAGCGTAAATATCAAAAATTTCATTAAATCTTTCATCTTTTTAGTTTAATTTTTCGAAATACATTCATCTAACAATAATCTACTTTTCGTGGTCAGAAATACAACGCCCATCCGTCGTTGGCTGACTAACGTGCTGCCATTTTGAAGAAGAAAAAACTATAAATATTATCGATAGAGTAAAAGATGCAATATTCAAAGGAATCATTATTACCGACGATCTAATTAAATCGCTTATGAGTTTTGCTGCTCTTTAAGGTTATGTTATTTAAGATTGTAGTAATAATTATGCTTAATTTAATAAATCTTGAAATACAGAAACATAAGCTTTATTTGTATCATTAATAGATGTTATACGCATTGACTGTACATATATATATATATATATATATGCATATTATTATAAGTAGTTAATATTATGATTTATTAAGAGGGAGGGCTTTATCTACATACAATTTTGATAAATTAATATTTAGCATATTAAAAAGAATGTCAGACAAAAAAGCTTTGAAATATGAAATAATCGCAGAGTGTAAAACGACAAAAGCTAGATGTGGAAGAATGACACTGCCTCATCATTGTATAGATACACCAGTTTTCATGCCAGTAGGAACCCAGGTAGACGAACTTTTACATTTATACATATAAAGGAATTAATCTTACATTAATTTTTTTTAATATATTTAAAGGGTACTTTAAAAGGATTGTTGCCTCAACAATTAGAAAAACTTGATTGTCAAATTATTCTTGGAAATACATACCACCTTGGAACTAGACCTGTAAGATTAAATTCTTAAGATATATCTGAAAGCAAATTTTTACTGTATAAATTTTCCCTCAGGGACCAGAAATTTTGAAAAAAGCAGGTGGTTTACACAAATTTATGAATTGGAAAAGAGCACTGTTAACAGATTCTGGAGGTTTTCAGATGGTATCTATGTTAGAACTTGCAGAAATAACAGAAGAGGGTGTGAAATTTCAATCACCTTACAATGGTATGAAATTGAATTTAATCATCCTATTTTATTTAAATGTTATCAATTTTTAATGTTCTTGTAGGATCAGAATGTATGCTAACTCCAGAGTATTCTATTCAAATACAAAATGCAATTGGCGCAGATATCATAATGCAATTAGATGATGTAGTGTCAAGTACTATAAGTGGATCTAGAGTGGATGAAGCTACTGATAGGCAAGATTTGTTAAGTTTAAAACATTTGTACAATGTCATATTGCTTTTAAAGCAAAATTTGTATATAACTTCTAGGACAACGAGATGGTTAGATAGATGTTTAGCTGCACATCAAAGACCAGAGGATCAAAATATATTTCCTATAGTACAAGGTGGACTCAATCCTGAATCAAGAAAAAAAAGTGTAGGTCAATTGACACAAAGAAACGTAAATGGTTTTGCTATAGGAGGTCTTAGGTATAACGATCAGTTTTTTCACTATAACGTTATAAGTAGATTAACAATTATGCAATACCCGATATATTAGATCTTTATCCAATTTCAGTGGTGGAGAAAGTAAAGATGAATTTTGGAAAATGGTTCACCTATCCACTAATAATCTACCAAACGATAAGCCAAGATACTTAATGGGAGTAGGATTTGCTGTTGATTTAGTGATTTGCTCAGCATTAGGAGTCGATATGTTTGATTGTGTTTTTCCAACAAGAACCGCTGTATGTTTCATATTATAAAAGTATCTTGTTGCTAATTCACTAAAATTATTTACTTTTATTTTAGAGATTTGGCTGTGCTTTGATGAGAAAAGGGCAACTAAACTTAAAGCAAAGTCAATTTAGTACAGATATGAATCCAATCGATAAAGACTGTCATTGCTCAACGTGCAAAACATATACACGAGCTTATCTTCATCACATTGTTACAGTAGAAACAGTTGCATGTCACCTACTGACGGTGCATAATATTGCATTTCAAATGAAATTAATGAAAGATATCAGAGAAAGTATAGTGAAACAAAGTTTTCCTGAATTTGTTCAAAAATATATGCTAACAGTTTATCCAGATAAAGAATATCCAAAGTGGATAGTTGATGCTCTAGAAGCTGTTAATATAAATTTATTGTAAGAGACTGATCAATTTATATAATAAAATCATTCCCTCTTTTCTTATTATATAAAAAAGATATACTCGTTGTTATATATGCTTCAAGCATATATAACGTTGAAAATTTAAAACAGTAAGGTTTTTCATAACATAAAGTTAAGTCCGTTTAAAGAAAAAGAAAAAAGATCTATTTTAAATACAAACAAATAATTATATCACATAAAATCATCAGAGTCATATCCGGTATTTTCTGTATTTGATGTCATACTGGATGAACTGAATAACGAGTTGTAGCTCCTAGAAAAATATATAAATTATTACTTATCAAATGCGTGGGCATATAATAAGGAACTGATCGAGAAAAAACCTGTGCTTACCTCATTTCCGCTTCTTCTTGCTTTCTCTTTTCTTCTACCTTTTCTCTTTCCTTTTGTTCTCTCAAAAGCTTCTTTTTATCTTCTCTTTCTAGTCTGTCTCTGTTTTCTCTTTCGGCTCTAAAATTCACCTGTTCCAATCTTTTTGTTTTACTAAGTCTATTAACAATTGTATTAATACGTTTTGTAACATGAATTTTGCGAACATCCTTATCTCTGTGGAAACCAACTTGGCCCACTTCCATGCCAGGTGTCTTTTTTAAATTATTCCACATTGTATATACAACATCGATATCATTCATTTTACTACCTTCTTTACTGTTGGCTTTTACTAGCTGAGCAGCATCTTCTAACACTATGCTTGGAATATCGTCTATTGTTTGTCCCTATATATATATATATATATATATAATATAATAAAAGGATGAAAAATTATTAAATATATCAATAGCAAATAAATCTTATAAATACTTACATGCATAAGCCGAAGATAAACATGAGCTGAAGAATATTTGTCTACGTGAAACCAAACATCCTCTGGCCAACCCCACTTTATAAGGTCTTCATCTGTAATTTGAATTGTTTTATAAAATAATATATAATGATTGTAAAATATCAAGTAAAACTAAGTAAATGCCTACTCTCAAATTTATCAATCCCCATAAAAAGAGTCACTGGTGGTTGTACCACTGAAAATAAAATCATAACCTTTATATCACGATAATAAAAACATGTTTAATTAAGAAATAAACAATGCAATCGAAATAATGTTTTTATAAGAAATTAAAATTAATTTAAATTTATTTGGAAAAATTTTTTTATACCATCACTTGTAAAATAAAACACCATTGTGGTTAAAATGTTAATAACGAAATCATGTGTTTTTTTTCAGATTCTGTCAAAAATCAAAAACAAAAATTGGTTATGTTTGACTTGTTATATTTATTTCTATGTTTCTCCTATAGATGGCAAAAAAGTTATAGGTAAATTTTAATGTGTGTGAAATATATGAGAGCACGTGGATGGACGTTTATATATTCTGTTTAGTTGTGTTGGTAGTTTCGATTATGTGCAAACGTACAAGAGAGAGAATTGCATGCAACCGGTAAATGTAACAAACATTGAAGCATGTACAGGTTTGGATCAAATTTAAAACAGTCTAGCAATTCGATTTTTCATCGTATAAAAGATGTCAATAAGCTCCAGTATCGAAATGCTAAAGACACATCGAATAATAAATATACCGATACAGTTTTACTTCCACAAACCAAATTTCCAACACGTATAAATGACAGGAAAAGGATAGAAATGGATAATTATTTAATTGAGGTTTATTGCTTTATTAATAATATTGTATTATTAGAACATATTTCATCATCCATTCTTCTACTTGTAGAAATGTGGATTTTTGGAGCTGTATAATTGGCAAAGGGAGAACCTTCCTGGTCCAGACTTTATTTTGCATGATGGTCCACCTTACGCGAATGGTACACCTCATATGGGACATGCAATTAATAAGGTCTGAATGCAGAATTAATATCTCTGGTAATACTATCTCTTTTGGACATTAAACATTTTTAATGTTTTATCCAGATACTTAAAGACATTACTTTAAGAAATAAAGTCTTGACAGGCAGAAGAGTTAATTACGTCCCTGGTTGGGATTGTCATGGTTTACCAATAGAGCTCAAAGCACACAACTTTTTCAATTCAGAAAATAACAACTTAAGTCCAATAGAAATCCGAAAAAAATGTAAGAGAATTATATTTTATATCAATGATCTTACAAAAACTATCCTCAATATTCCTTTCTTTAGCAAGGGAGTATGCTAGTAAAGCCATAGAAAAACAAAGAGAGGTTTTTATGTCTTGGGGAGTTATGGCCAATTGGAAAGAATCCGGATGTTACTTTACCAATCAGATACCATATATTCAAAATGAACAACGTAAATTTTTAGAATTATATGAAAGAGGATTGGTCTATCGAGATTTCAAACCAGTATTTTGGTCACCTGCATCAAGGTATCCATTAAATTCCAATGAAAATAATTTAATTATATTCCATATTTTTGACTTTTTAATATAATTATAGGACAGCATTGGCAGAATCAGAACTAAAATACAATGAAGATCACGTTAGTAAGTCAATCATTGTTCGTCTAGCTGTAACAAATCTTCCAATGAAATTAAAGGAGTTTGAAAATAGAAAAATTTATGCTTTAACATGGACAACAACACCATGGACCTTAGTAGCCAATCAAGCTTTAGCTTTTTCCGAAGATTATAAATACTGTCTCGTAGAAGATAGTTCTAATAATTTGAACATAATAGCCATTGATCTTTTAAAGAGTATGGAAGAAAAATTAGGCCCATTAAGGATTTTATCAATTATAGATGGTAAGAGAAACCATAATAATGATAAGTGAACATTGATCTAATACACTCCCAATGTCTTTAGGATCTGAATTATCTGAATTTAAGTATCAGCATCCAATAACTAAAGAAATTTTACCATTTTTAAAAGCAACTCATGTTACGAATACCACTGGTACAGGATTAGTGCACACCGCACCCGCACATGGAACTGAGGACTTTTTAGTTGCACTAGAGAATAAAATTCCAATAGTAGGTTGAAGAAGCTATGAATAATAATACAAATAGATACTTATTTTATATCTTACAGAAATCTTTGGTAAACGATGAAGGAAAATACACGGAAGAAGCTGGAGAATTTTCTGGCTTATTCGTTTTAGACGAAGGTACGCAAAGAGTCCTAGAATGTATCTCTAGAGATGTTTTGCACACGGAAGATTTTGTACATAGTTACCCTTACGATTGGAGAAGTAACACACCTGTGATTACAAGAGCAACTCATCAATGGTTCATTGATATAAATTGTATTAAACACAATGCTGTCGTAAGTTAACTTTCTTATAAATGATTATTTAAATGCCGATGACATAAAACCTTCAAATATAAATTACAGAAAGCTATATCCAATATAAAAATATATCCGGAGCATAGTGCAAACGAGTTCTTAACGTTGCTCGAAAAGCAAGTTCAGAAGCGGCCGTATTGGTGTATTTCTAGGCAACGTTCTTGGGGCACGCCCATACCAGTATTTTATCATAAAGATTCTGAAAAGATTTTTACAAATAGGTAAACTCTTACTTCACGCTCGCGCGACACGATAATTAATCAAGAAAGTAATCAAAAGAATATTTCAGAAAAGTAGTTGAAAGGTCCTCTCGCTTGATGGAAAAATACGGGCCAGATTATTGGTGGGAATTGCCAGTAAAAAAGCTATTGGGTCATGAGATTCTGGAAGAGAACAATCTCAATAGTGCAGAATTAGAGAGAGGGAACGTATGTGATCCTAGACTTCTGTTTTCGGTATCGCGCGGAGTGCAAATTTCTAATCTCAAATGTGGTCGTTAGGATATTTTGGACGTTTGGTTCGACAGTGGTGTTTCCTGGTCCGCGGTACTGCCCGAGGGACAAGCGGACCTTTATTTAGAAGGCTTGGACCAATTTAACGGATGGTTTCAATCCTCGCTGTTAACTTCGATCGCTCTTCAAGGCACCTCTCCCTACAAGTAGGAGCTCTTACTCTTGAAATTTCATAACAATCATAGTTGAAGTAATGTCGCGCGACTGTACTCTCAAAGGTCTCTCTTCGTGCATGGATTTGCCGTGGATGAAGCTTCCAAAAAAATGTCTAAATCCGAGGGAAATGTAGTGGACCCCGCAGATATTACAAATGGCGGAGAAGATCTCAAAAAGAATCCCGCGTACGGTGTCGATACTCTAAGGTAAAGTTCGTGAGGCAAGCGTAGTCGTTATAATTAGTATTTATGCAGAAATGTTTTAGATGGTGGGTGGCGAGTCACGGTAGTCAGCATAACAAAATTCCAATCACGGGGAACATAATTAAGGAAAGTAGCGAGTCCGTGCACAAATTACGTTTAATTCTACGTTTTCTCTTGGGTGTTCTGCATCCGCACTGTGTTAAAATGACGACCGAACCGGACTACCTTCACCTTGACAAATATATGTTACATTGCTTATACAAATACAATACAACGGTAAATCAGTAGTCCCATATATGATTTTTATGGCAATTTCAATTCTGGCCCAAGTACGTTGACTTCGAGTTGCGTGTTCTTCAGATTCAACAATTTTACAATAGCTATCAGTATCATCACGTGTGCAAAGCCGCCATTAATTTCATAGCGAACGAAGTTTCTTCCAATTACTGTCATCTGATCAAAGATAGACTCTATTGCGACGAGGTTACTTCGCCTTATCGCGTCGGAGCGATAGAAGTCGTGGGCGAGGTCTTGGCGGTTCTTGCAAGGTCCATCGCTCCAATCGTACCGCATTTAGCGGAGGAAGTTTGGCTGTATCATCCGTTGAATCTTAGTAATTAACTTGAGACTTCGATAAAAAAGCATTTATGCATTCTCTTTATTAACACTGTTTTCTTTTTAGCTTCGGTATCTTTACATCGCATTGAACATAAAGTACCAGAAATCTGGTATCAGCCAGATCTTGAGGAATCGATGGTCACTGCGTTCGATTTGAAGTCTAAAGTGCACAAATTATTAAAACAGAATTCGTGGGAGCTAGAAGCTACTATCACAGTCCCTAAAAGAGAGTACGATTTGTTATCGGTAAGTGTGCGAACAAATCATTATTCACGCGTTTAGATCTATGATCTATTCGAAAATATATATATATATAATACGCAAGAAGCTTTAACAAAAATTTCGAAAACGTTTTTCTCTAAACATTAGCTGTAACGATTAATTCTATCTAACTGTACATTAACGGTAACACGCTGATAATAAATAAGAACTATAAATAATTTACATCGGGGGAACAATGTTTGCTTTATGAACAGTACTCGGATTGCCATTCATAATAGATTTTGGTGAATAAAATTTATAGGTTAATGCTTGTGAAATGCAAAGTGGAAACGATTCCTTTTGTTCTTCGGACAGTACATTTACACACTTTTTGCGCTAGGTACTCCAAAAGGAAAAATCTTCCTCAACGTCTGAATTGTGCGAGATTCTACAGTTATCATCGATAACGTTACTGGAAAGCCTTGCGGAGACAACAATAGACCTTGAGCCGATAAAGCTAAAATTGTGCAAAAGATGCAGAAGGCATCCAGAACCACAGACCGACGAATTGTGCGAGCGTTGCCTGAAAGTTCTCGATACGAAAAAGTCTATGTTTACGTTACAATAGCTCTAAGTGTCTTTTTTTATCGTTAAGTCGTAAAGATTATTGATATTGAGTGCATCGAGAAAATGTATGAGATGCGGCTGATATCCGCTAGTCGTTAATTTTAGAGCAACGTGTACGAGATAAGTTCTAAGTTCAAGGAAGACCTCGTACATCCGTTCTAATCTTTTAAAATTTGGATGAACATGCCCGTCGGGCCCGCTGATCCAACTCTGAGATCTCAGTCGATTGTGGAATTTTAAAATTATCTTGAATATATTATTTAAACAAGAGCGCATTTTCTCGCCGCTGGCACCTAGCATACATCTGAAAGATGTAAAATTTATAAATGTGTGCATAATTTTACATTATTATTAATAAAATTTGTAAGCCTACCTGGAGAGAATTCTTTTTATATAAGCAACGTGCGAATGATACACCTCGTCAACCGTCAAAGAGTTCTCCAGATCTCTCTCGAATTCGGACCAACTCGCGTGTAAAACGCTGCAAGTGATGTAATTGTGAAGGGCATTGATAAATTGCGTCATGGAATGCCTGTACAGCTGCAACTACGATTGAGAACGTAAACATTGAGTCGATCGATAGAGACGATATTGAAGTAAAGTGAGTCGGGGCGAAAGATATACTTTGTGATATTGTTCCGAGGTAGCGCTTTTCCGCTCCGTTTTCATGATATTAAAATCCTCCTGAAGAACCCACGAAACTCGACCGATCATCAATAAAAATTTAAACACTTTGGTATACTTTATCATAACCATATCATCCAGAATAATGTTTAAAGGCCATAAAACTTTATAGTTCAAGCACAAGCAATCCAAGGCATTTGGGTCGGAAATCTGAAACGGATTTTTTCTTATTTGCCATCCGTCCTTGTCGGTTGCAACGCGCGCGCGAGAGAGAGAGAGAGAGAGAGAGAGAGAGAGAGAGAGAGAGAGAGAGAGAATACTCACGTGTAATTGAGACGGTAAATTAATGGCGGAAAGACTCAAGAGTTTGTAATTGAAATTCGAGCTGAAAGATATCGTAAGAGCCCTCTCCAGAATATTGGTTAAAGTGGCGGAGTTGAAGAGTTCAATGGGCATTGAGAATTCGTAGAGTTTCGAGTACAACGAGTCCGTCAAGCTCTTGGCAAATTCTCCGTTCAACAAGAAGTAATAGCTTCTGAGGCTGCGAAAGTGAGACAGCATATTGTGCTCTATCAATAGATGCTTGATGATCGCGTTGTTGACCAAGCAGCTTTGAACCCTCAAAGGTATGGTGATGGACTTTTCCAAGTACATTTGCAGGGAAATCGTGTCGATCGTCGCAACGTCGGCGACGGTCAACGACGTGGACGCTATCGGCGTTGCGACATTGGGACCACCAAACCCCAACAATTCCGGGAATGTAAAATTCTTCTGCAGAGATTCTTCGTAAGATTTCGTCATGGGGAACGACTCACTCGTGTCGATAGGGGACGTATCTTCGCACGATTGCAATTGCGAGGTGGGTGTTATCGTCGATAAAACGTAATTATCGGTCGTACAAGACATCGGAGTCTCTATGTTCTCTTGCCTAACGTTCTCGTCACTTTTATCATCTTGATTACCGGGAATAAAATTGGGCTGATTCGTGTCCACGAGCTTATCCTTATCGTCCGAAGATGACGCATCACCGACGGGTGCATTTTCCGTAATAACGCGTCCGGTCTCCAGGCGATCGGTCTCCAAACGATCGGCTCCATTGGTGTTTTGATTCAGTTCATCGAGAATTACAGTTGCCGCTGTGCCCGTCATATTGGTGTAAGTGGTGGTATAAACGGTAGTCGCGTCACTGTTGAACGGATCGTTCGGTTCATTGTTGTTCGGAGTCATTCCGTACTCCTGTTGCAAAATCTTCATCCTATTGTATCGCGCCTCCGAAAATCTAAGCGATAACGGTCTGTCGACCTTGGTCTTGATTTCATGGAAATTATCAAAAATATCTTTATTGGCCTCCTCTCGAAGGAAATCTTGCAACGCGCTTCGCTCATTGTTCTTCTTGTAAATGTAATTCATGCACAAGGGATCCTCGAAAATGTCCTTGCAATTGTTCGTCGAATCTTTCAACTTGTCGTTGGACGAACTCTCGGAATTCTTCTCGCGGGTTACATTGCTATTCTCATCGTCGCTGGACGTGCATTTGTCTATATCGGCGTCCACGCTTGTACTAGGAATCAATTTCTCGGTATTATCGCGCATCTTTGATACGCCAATTTCTTCCTCGGAAGTGTCTTTATCGGCCGATAACGTTTTGGAGTCTTCCGAATTTTCAATTTCCAAGCTAACCGGTTCTTGAACTTTATCTTTTTCCAATAAAACGTCGACTCTCTTATCATAAAGATTCATTCTTCTTATGCGCCAATCGGCGCGCATTTTTTCCACTTCTTCGGCAGCCGCTAATTCCTCGTAATATTGCAACAGCTCTAATCTGTAAGTATTAAACTAATTAAAAATAAATTAACGAATAGGAATAACTATGTCTCTCTGCCTCTCTCTCTCTCTCTCTCTCTTTATACTTGTCAGCATTATGTTGAATTTCTTGAAGCTTTTCCTGTTCCAAGTTTTTCTCCAATAATAATTTATCCGATAATAATTCGGCTTCCTTCTCCTGTTCTCTATTTAAAGCTGCTTGCTCCGCTTGCTCCTTTAATTGCATTAAGAGTTTCCGTTTGGCCTCCGCTTCTTTTCTCAAACGCTCAGCTCGTTGCTCTATCAAAATAGACGGTTTACCAACTTTACGCAAAAGGACATGAAAAAAAGTGATAGCACTTGGGCTTACTTTGAAGTTTTAAGAGCGTTTCCTGTTGAGCTTGTATGACAAGATCGGCACGTTCTTTCTCTACTACCTTTTCATCTTGAATCATCGAGGAAAGAGACACGATCTTTTCTAATGCGATAAAACCTTTCTTCTCGTATTCCTGACATCTTAAACTTTGCTCCCTTAGCATAGCTACACTTAAGCAAACTCTGATCTTTGGTTGGTTTACTATAAAATAACGACAGGCCGAATTTTTGGGATCGCAGATCCTTAAAAGTCTCATAGTTTTGCCACAATTTAAAATCGATTCTGTTAAGCTACTCAAAAAGTCGGGTACAGCTTTGGTATTTATGGTAAATGCTTTTACCCAAAATTTATGACCCCTGTTGTGCAAATATTGAGGCTGCGCTTGAATCATAAATTCACCATATTCATCATCGTATATTCCTTCAAATAACCACTTTTGTAAAAAGCTGAAAAATCAAAATTATTACTTATTCTTTCTCTCTCTCTCTCTCTCTCTCTCTCAGTTAATCATAAAAATATTCATTAATAATTGTGAACGTACTTAAAATATACTTCACAACAAGCCTTCAATATCGAATAGAAAATTAATGCCACTTTGGAATTAGTTACTTTCTTAACCTCTTTATAAATATGTGTTAATATTCCACTTCCTTCGCCTAGTGTGCATCGACCATGCTCGTCCCTTTGACAAAGTCGAGAAACTTCAGTAATTAAGAGGGTCAAGGGCTTTACATTATTTAACACTTTTAATAATCCAATTTCCTTTTCATCCACAAAAATTCGTGATATTGCTGCTTGATAATAAAGCAAAAACTCTTTGATACTTTTACACATAGCCTAGAGAAGAAAACCATTTTCAATTTTGTTTTAAATTAATTTCTACGACCATTAATCGGTATAATACTTTACGCACTTTGAATATAGGGCTTTCCCGTTGTAATTTTCCCGTTAGTGGATCCGGAGAAACAAGAATTGATAGATACTTAAAACAATTACCACAAATAATTACTTCTTGACAAATTTCTGCTAACGATTGTGCTGTGATATCAGGAATTGTCAGGTTTTTCCTAATTTTAAAACCTATCTGAAATTAAAAAGGAAGATTATAAAGAAGCATGAGCAGAAACTATCGAGAACAGTAATAAAACTTTTTGTCGTACCATATTTATGTACTGAAAAGAATAAGACTGTATACCAAGTAAAACTAATTTTAAATCTGATAAAAATTGAGTCAAAGGAATTTCTTCTAATAAACACACAGACTTCTTTATACTTGAATGCAATAAAGCCTTAATTTGTTTTATTTTCATGAAATGTATCATAGCACCAGGCTCTTCTGTTATAAACGGCATTTCTTTTAATGATTGAAGAGCTCCCAAAGATTCCCAGGTACGATTTTCTTTAAGATCACAATCTAAATCAATATTTTCCAATGATTTTTCAAGAAAACATTTGTCATAATTTTTAGAAACTAATTCATTTGAAAATGTTTCTACAGTCAGATTTATTCTTTTTCCATGATAGGATATCTCTTCTTTTCCATCTATTGGCTAAAGTCAAAAACATTCAATTAATTGTAGAACTATAAAAAAAGCCAGAAATATATTGACAAACAAATCTTAATTTCTTACGTAGATTTGTATAGATGGAATATTAGTGATATATTTCATTTCATTGATCATATTAGTCTCCGTATTCTTTTCATACCTAAGATTTAAAAAATTAATAAAATGAAAACTATTTTTTAAATTAACTTAGGTATACCTTATTTGTGGAGTTCCAATTGTAGGCATTGATATGAAACCTGTACTAAATGACATTTCATTTAATGAAGTTGTATAGCTACATTGCTTATATTTCTTCCTATTAGTATTGAGCAAGGCCATAAATTTTTCAGGTATGATGAATGATTCTATAGGATACACTTGAAATTGACAAATATCTTTTTGTGTATTTAAACTTTGAGGTAGAACAGGATTTGGTTTCCCATAATAAAAGATATCCTACATAGATCATCAAAATTATTAATAAAAAACATAAGAATATACAATTGATACACACCCTAGTTAAAATGGGTATTTACCAATTCAGTTTCCTCATCAGACTTAATACGTTTAAGATTGTTTAAGAACTGCAATGCACTTAAACAAGTAATATGTTGAGATTCAAAATTATTATCCATCAGACTATCTAATAAATTTTCTAGCGTCTCAGCTCTGTCCGAATAATTACCACATAATTTAAGAATAAAAATATATTTAAATATTTCTATCAAAGGATCATACTCTATATTTCTAAAATCTAAAAAATAAACATTTTGTTAAGAAACGTAAGGCCATAGATAAAAAGTTAATAATTTCTAGTACCTTGAGCATCCTGCGCTCTATCTGTTTTATTTAGAATAATTTCAAATGCCTTGGATCTCAGTTTCTTTATATTCTTCTCACTGAGATTTTCTTTCGAAAAAATTGGTTTTTCAGCTGGACATTGTGCATTATAAATACTTTTGCATAGCTGTGTAATCAGATCATACACCGACTCCATTTTAATATTATTACCATTAAAAACCATTAAGCAATTAACAGATTTATCAAACGACTATTTATTATAAAACATTGAAAGCCATACTGATTTATATACTGCTTTAAAGTTTCGCGTAACTTTTCAAAGATGTAAATATAACCTTTGAAAATAAAGCAATATTTTTGACATTAAAAATCAACCAATAACAAGGAAATCTCCTTAACCTACTTCTGACACAAGGGGGACTAATCTTTCGGTCGAAAAATAAGGTTTCTAGCTTATCAAGGATTTTATCGACCAAGAAAATATTTTAAATCATCAAACGTTTATTGTTGCTTAACAAATGGAATCTGCGAGCAAAGATATATATTGAGAGAATTAACTTGAAAATTAAGTGCAAAACTAATCAACGAGAGAGAGAAACAGTGGGAAACAGAGAAATTGTGAGAGAAGGGAAAAGAGAGAGAGAAAGGAGAGCAAGAGAAAGACAAGCCTCACCCCTTCTCTAGAGAATAACAGCTCACCATGTTTAAAGTCCCGTAAGTTACAAGAATAATTTTGCGTAAGGCCCCGCGCTCTTCTTCAGTCTCTCGCTCGTTGTTGACGAGTCGGACGCGAGATGTAATTTTATACCAATTCAACAGTTGATCGTCAGTGAAAAGTAAATTGGCAAGAGGAACACTGGATTATAATGAAGAGCATTATTTTGCGGGACTCAACCTTGACTGTCTTGACCCACACGCCCCGCCGGCTCTGGGAAGATACACACAGAAGAGTTTAAGGTAAAAAGAGTCTAACTATAGCGATAGAAACCACTAAATGGACAAGATCCAACGTTAAACAAACGTTTCGAGCAAAGCGATCAACGCTGACTGTCGTCGAATGAACGTTTCGGTAAAGCGCAGCATTCGGCACAAGTTTCATCGACTGAAATCGGTCGAGTAAAGATCTCGATGCGTTTATCCAAGCGAACTGGACGTCGTCCTTATTTAAAAGTTTTTCCCCTTGCAGATTGATTTCGATTATACTCGATGTAACGATGCGACGCGCGTAGAGCGCAGGAGTTTCAAAATTTTCAAAAATGACACACAGAAGTCGGAGGTAGGACGAGAACGTAAGAGAAAATAATTTCTGTTGTTTCCAATTGTACTACTGCGTGTACTTAGGAGAAGAATCGCGGATTTTTCTCAAGTTTTTCAGCGTGGCTTTTTTAGGAAGCGGTAAATAGGCGCTCCCATATCGTGATATTTCACAGAATCCTTCAATTGTAAGGAACACAAAGGCTGCGTTGGACTATAACGAGAATAAAATCAGCCAGTCGTGGCAGCGGTCAAAGGTTGGAAAGTAGGGCTTCGCATAATCACGACATTAACACACTTTTACAGAATTACAGCGGGCAAAAATCCCTACCGTATACAGAGGTAATGCCTGAAACTCCGGATCGTTGTTTGCTTTCGAAGGAATTGACAAAAATTAGATTGATCCCGCAATTACAAAGGTGTCGAGTATAAGCAAACGGTATATGCAGTAATTCATTATGCTTCATATACATGTATAGGCGGAGAGAGAGAGAGAGGCTGTTCTTTCTCTCTCTCTTCATTGAGTATATTGTTCCACGCATTTACATGGAATTAAATAGATGGATAGAGTGAGAGAGGTTTCTTGCTACCAAGATGGTTTGTTTTATTACGCAATCTACGATAATAATGTTCATTGTTCTTCCTGCAACGGAAGTAAAGTTAATAACGAAAATCTAATATCTACGCAATTCGTTTCAATGAAGAGAAAATGATTACATCATAGTGTGGTGAAAGTGGATAATATCATTGCGCGGAGTACTCGCGGAGAAAAATCTATCTTTATCCCACACAATAATAATGTAATAGGTGTAACGATAAGCCATAGCGCTAATTGATCGATCAGTCCGTAGAGGCGAACGAGTAGAATGAAAAGGTGGAGAGAAAAACGTGGAGAGACTCCGATGTGTTCTTGCGAGGCGAATGGAAGAAGCAAGGGAGAAACAATGCAATAGGGGCGAGGAGGGGAGGAGAGAGAGATAAAGCGAATCAAACGAATCGAAAGTGATCGTCAATCTGGATCCCCCCGCCCCGTGGCGTCATCCTCCGTGTCATCTCGTGGAGAAAAAAAGGATAAAAAGGAACAAACGAGGTAGCCGCGTTGTTTTTTATGCTCATCGGCCGCTCTGGGTCATACTCTCTCCACCCCCCCTCCACATTTTCCCAGTGTTTGCCATTAATCTGTTTTGTGTTTTTTTCTCGGTTTCAAGGGAGAGAAAAGAATGGTAAAAAGATTAGCCGATGCCAAGTTCCGCTGGTTTGATCTTTCGAGGATCTACAGCGTGACGGTGTAACGGTACAGTGCGTGTCTTCAATGGGCCAAGCTCCTTCAACGAGTTCTTCTCCGCGATACGACGCGGACCGTCGTTTTTCCAACGGACACAATGACTCGTATCACGTCGATTTTTCATGCTAATTGGCGAAAATTATGGGAAAGCGTCAGTTATGGGAGCGCTCCAGTATTGTTCCCCGGAAGGGGGATCAGGGAGAGATCGTTCTCCGTTACGTTACGTTAAGGAGTTGGATCGACCATCGGTAAAAATCAAATCACTCGCTTCCTCGAGCGATTTTCTTTTTGATTTTTCTCCACGGACCGGACGGAAGGAGGGGAGAGGAGGGGAGAAGAAGTTCCCTTCCAGTCCAGTCATGCTTTCGATCGAGCATCAAATTACTCCAGGTTGACGGATTGGCTTTCTCGAACGGACTATTTATTTCCTTACTTCCACTCTGCGCGCTATGAAACTTTTTATGGAGCTAATAAAAGCATTCAGCGCAACGGAACAAATTATTCTCCGTCCGTTAGTGAAATCCGATTAAAATCAATCTTGACCCGTCAATTTATTCTCCGTGATTTCCGCGCTTAAAGAATACGCTGCTGCTGTTACTGTTACCACCACCACCACCACCACCAGCCGCTGCTGCTGCTGCCGTTGCTTCTGTTGATGCTGTTACCACTGGATCGATTCGTTTAGGCCACTCACAGTTTCCGGATGAATTAAAAGAAATTTTCTCCTCGATCGCGTGTACTCTTGCTACTGCTACTTCTTCTTCTTCTTCTTCTTCTTCCGTCGCTACTTTTATAGTTCTTCCCGTTTCTCTCAACTTCTTCCACCGCGCCTACTGCAGAACTTCCGGTCCAGGTCGTCACGTTTTACCGCGCAGCGACAAACGCGAGTAGAAAACCGTGAAAATCTTGCGCGGCTAGCTTTTCTGTCAACAACAGTTATCTCTCGGCTAATCTACGGCTCATCCCGCCACGACGAATGAAATAATTGCTCGAAAGCAAAGCGCGACTTTCCATTTTCCGCAACATCCTCGGTTCCTTTTTTCACTTCCCGCGTTAGGCGGATTATTGGTCAAGCCAGGAGATGATTTCCGTGATAGGGGAGTAAAAGTCGCGCTGGGCTGTACAGCCGGGGGCAGAAACGGAGTTCTGGACTCTTTAACCGAGTCTCCAGCCAAGTTAAGTCGAAGCGAGACAAAAGCGCGGAAGAAACACGCGACGGCGAGATTACCTTCTATGGCCTATCCATACATGGAGTGTGGAGTCAAGGACTTCGTATCTGCCCCCGGCTGTACAATAGGTAAATTTCAATGGTAAACGACTATCCGGGAGGAGTAGGAGAGGGGGAGAGAGAGAGGGCGTGGGCACAAGGTGTCCGAATGTACCAAGGCGAGAAATAAGTTGGTGGTGGTGGTGGAACTTTAAGCCGATTTCTCGACGGGTTTCTTCGCTCTAATACGCCCGGACCACGTGGTATCCAGTACCTTCGATCGGTTTCCCGGAGACGATCGATTCTTCCTCCGTGACGCTTCCCGACCAGTCATCGATCCTCCTGGGATCTATGGATCTTGGTAGATCTCTTTCTCTCTCTCTCTCTCTCTCTCTCTCTCTCTCTCTCTCTCTCTCTCTCTCTCTCTCTCTCTCTCTCTCTCTCTCTCTCTCTCTCTCTCTCTCTCTCTTTAAAAACTCGCTCCATATACTCTAAAACTTTTACTCGACAATCCACTACTGTCGTATTCCTTCGAATTTCTTTCCACGAGATTAAACAATAAGTTAACCGAGAGGTAAGGAGCCTCCTTGAAATCTCTCCTCTCACTCTTTTTTTTTACATCCGCGCTGCGCCTCCTCTTCCAATTGTGTCTCCGATTGTTCTCCCGTTTAAGTGACTGCGCGCCGAGCGACTAGAAATTCAGATGCATAAATTCTCTAAAGAAAGTAGAGAAAATAAGTACTCTCGTCCAGATTTACCGACGATTTATCTGACAATGAAAATTTACTCTCTTACCGTTGGAGAGACACAAGGAAAGAAAGAGTCAACGGGTATCTGTAAGTTTAATTATAACTTGTTTCAGGTAAGACAGACAGACAGAGAGAGAGAGAGAGAGAGAGAGGGATAGAGATAGATAGATAGAAAGAGAGACAAGTAACGTTGAAATTCAGAGGATTTGACGTAGATGGGAGAAACCTTTTAAAAGAGACGAAGCCAGAGAGAGTCGTGGTTTCAAGCGACATTTCATGATTATCTGGAATTGAACAGGACGTTTATAGATCATACGTCCGCTATTCACACTTGTAGTGGGGCTCCCAAGCTTCTTTCAAGCCAATCGATTAGCCTCTATACAATTAGTCGAGGTAACTGTTCGCATTTCACCAATGCATCTCATTAATTTCTTCAAATACCTTTAAGCGAATCAAGAAGACTCGACTGGTACATGGACGCCGAGCAAAAATTCTTCAGCTACCACCCCACCGACCGACTACCACCACCACCACCACCACCATCACCATCGCGAGACCTATTTCAATGTGCGCGCTAGTCTTTCCAACAAAGTCCAATCCTATTAAGGGGTTAACAGGTATCTTAGCCGAAGGAAAATCAGAATCGGCCCAGTGCGCTTCAGATTCTTCGCCGAGGAACACTAGCGTTCGTTCGAGTCTCTCGTTCCAATGAGCTCAACCACCACCATCGCCATCGTCATCGCCATCGCCACCACTTCGTAAGCTCTAGACGCTCGAAAGCTGAAACTCGGGAGGATGGCCGACATCATCGGTTGGTTGATCTTCCATGATTCTTTAACGTTTCCACTCCCCCTTGGCTCTTGCTTCCAAGGTCCTCGTACTCGAGGATTCACTGCGAACGCGTCTGCGGGACATTGAACAGGTTTATTATCGCGATCTTCGTCGTGGTCGTCGGCATCGTCATTTTTTCTTCTTGTGGTCTCGCGCGTACGTTTCACGCAGGGAGAGAGAGAGAGAGAGAGAGAGAGAGAGAGAGAGAGAGAGAGAGAGAGAGAGAGAGGGAGAGAGAGGTGACTTATCTTCTTCTTTTTTGCAGAGATGACCGGTGGAGGAACCAACATGGCGTACCACGGTCTCAGCCAGCACGTGAACTTCGACGTGATTCCGGACCCGGGGAAGAGGTTCTCCCTGGAGGAATTGATAGGGGAAGGAACGTACGGCGAGGTGTACTGCGCGCGCGACAATGAAACTGGAAACAAAGTGGCCATCAAGATCATGGAGAATGTGGCGGACAACATCGAGGAGATCGAGGAGGAGTATCTGGTTCTCCGGGATTTGAGCTTGCACCCGAACATTCCCCTCTTCCATGGACTCTTCCTGAAAAAAGCCACCCCCGGGCAGGAGGAGGATCAGCTGTGGTTCGTTATGGAGGTAGGGAAACCTCCGCGCGTGTACGGTCCGATGCGATTATTCATCTGAATTTAATCGTCCGCCGATGCGTTTATGTAACTGTTCTAAATCAGTTCTATATTTATGTAACTGCTGAATAATTCTAATGCAACTGTGCGCCATGAAATTGTATAGAAAGCAGTAAACATCGGCATGATCACGCAAGAGAGTTAATTAAATCTTCAATTATCAGCAGAACATTCTCTCAGTAACACAGATCCTTTTCAATTAGAACCGAAGCTCTCGTACTTCTTTTTTCTATCTGCGCTTCCTTCAAGTTTCCAAATCAATTATTTCAGCTCTGTACCGGAGGCTCCGTGACCGACCTGGTGCAAGGCCTGAAGAAACGAGGAAGTCGTTTGACGGACCAGCAAATAGCGTACATTCTCAGGGAAACCGTGAAGGCTCTGATTTATCTGCATGGCAATCACTGTATGCACCGTGACGTGAAGGGCCACAACATCTTGTTGACGGAGGACGCTCGAGTGAAGCTGGTGGATTTCGGTGTCTCGTCTCATCTGGCGGGAACTCTCGCTAGGAAGAATACTTCCGTCGGCACTCCCTACTGGATGGCCCCCGAGGTAACGGAGAAGAGAGCGCGTTGCGGTCGATGATGCCTCGGAGCACGAACGAGTACCGGGAAAACTAATGACTCTGTCCCGCGATTAGGTGATAGCCTGCGAGCAGCAACTGGACTCGTCCTATGACTGTCGCTGCGACGTCTGGTCCGTGGGAATCACCGCGATCGAACTTGCCGAGGGGGACCCTCCCCTGTCGGAGCTGCATCCGATGCGGGCGCTCTTCCAGATCCCGAGGAACCCACCGCCGTCCCTGAAAAATCCGGACATACACAGTACGGAGCTTCTGGACTTCATAGCGGAATGTCTCGTGAAGGACCTCGAGCACCGGCCGTTCGTCAGCGAATTGAAGGAGCATCCTCTACTGAGTAACGTCGAGCCGTTCATCGAGACCATCAGGACGGAGCTTCAGGCGGAGATTCGCAGGCAGCGATCGGAAGGCCGCGTGCATCGGCAGCCGGAAGTGACGACCAAACATGGGAAGCTCAAGGCCGACAGGAAGACCAGGCCGGAGAAAATGTACATGGATGACTTGGCCGCTTTGGATTTGCTGTCCGAGGAAGCGATCGTCGACCAGTTACAGAATAGATACGAGCAGGCCCAAATTTATACCTACATCGGGGACATCTTGGTCGCCGTTAACCCTTTCACCAATCTGGGTCTGTACACCGGAGTGGTAAGTTTACGATGAGCGGCGAGGGAGATGTTCGATCGACTCGGCCGTTGCTTCTTCGCAGGAACAACGCAGATACAAGGGCCAAGCCAGGTCGGACAACCCGCCACATATTTTTGCGGTGGCCGATGCGGCCTATCAGGCTCTTCTTCATCAACGGCAGAACCAGGCCATCGTGATCAGCGGAGAATCGGGGGCTGGCAAAACCGAAAGTGCCAATCTCCTGCTAAAGCAGCTGGTCTACCTGAGCAAAGCGCCTAACAGAAATCTGGAGGAAAGAATCCTCCAGATAAACTCTATCATGGAAGCTTTTGGAAATGCCGCTACCGGTATAAACGCGAACTCTTCTCGGTTTGGAAAATATCTGGATCTGACTATGACCAAAGGGGGAAAAGTAACGGGTGCCAGGATAGCGGTTTATCTATTGGAACAGTCTCGCGTTGTTGCCCAAGCAGAGTCAGTTGAATTCTTTTTCACAATCGCTTTAGAGTCTCGGCCTCTTGCAAGGTCGATTCATTATTAGCGCAAATTAATCGCCGTGTCCTTAATGTCGCGATTCGCTTAATATCTTGATCAACCGTCTCCGTACTTCCACAGGGGAGAGCGGAATTTTCACATTTTCTACTACATGTACGATGGACTGGAAGCCGATAATCGCCTGAAGGACTTCGATCTCGACAGTGATCTTAGGAAGAAGCACAGATATCTCATGGATCACAGCCATACGTCCCAAACCCATATCGACAAGTTCCAGCAGCTGAAGACAGGATTTAAGGTTTTGGGTTTTCACGATTGCGAAGTGGATACAGTTTATAAGGTTTTAGCGGCTATTCTTCACCTCGGGGACATCGAATTCGGCGAGGTTGCCAGCGAGGACAATACCGATAACAAGAGTAGAGTTTTGGACATGGCACCTTTGCACAGGGGTTGGTCTCTTGGTCGTCTACGAATCAGGTTCGATAATCCGCCGTATCGTCCTATCAAAGAAATTTTCATTTCAGTGGCGAGACTGCTAGGAGTGGAGGGGAATGATTTGTTGGACGCCCTTACATCCAATTCAGTGATGACGAGAGGTGAAACGATAACGAGAAACAATACAGTGACCGAGGCATGCGCTGCCAGGGATGCAATGGCCAAAGGTCTTTACGGTCGACTGTTCGACTGGATGGTCAACCAAATTAATTGCTTGTTAAGCTTCAGTCGCTCTCCCAGCTACGAGCCACTGGCCATTGGCCTCTTGGACATTTTTGGCTTCGAGAACTTCCCGAAAAATTCATTCGAGCAGCTTTGCATCAACATTGCCAATGAACAGATTCAGTATTACTTCAATCAACACATCTTCACGTGGGAGCAACAGGAGTACATGGCCGAGGGAATTCCCGTTGATCTGGTGGAATTCTCCGACAACAGGCCAGTCTTGGATATGCTGCTCAGCAAACCTATGGGACTGTTGGCCCTTCTTGACGAGGAGAGTCGTTTTCCCAGAGCTACGAATAAATCTCTGATCGGTAAACATTCATGTGGATCATTTATCTTCAGGCAGAGCATCGTTTTTACGGGTTTTCACGATCTGGCTTGTCTTTGCAGAAAAGTTCCACAACAACATCAAGTCGAAGTTCTACGTTAGACCGAAGTCGGACGCAGTTTGCTTTGCCGTCCACCATTTCGCTGGCCGAGTGGTTTATCAAGCCGAAGGTTTCTTGGAGAAGAACAGGAACTTTTTGCCGCCGGAAGTTATTCAACTCGTCAGGCAGTCCCAATTCGACATGGTGCGGTTTCTGTTTCAATGTCCCATAACGAAGACCGGTAATCTCTACTCCGCTTTGCACGAGACCGACTCGAGGAAACTGTCGGTTTCCAATCACAACACGAAGGAGAGATACTCCAGCAGAGGCTTGGCCTCGCAATCCAGAGCACAACAGACCGTGGCCACTTACTTCAGATACTCCTTGATGGATCTATTGCAAAAGATGGTTTCGGGCTCTCCACAGTTCGTGCGATGCATAAAACCGAACGATTCTAGAAGTCCGAGATACTTCGACAAAGAGAAGGTTGTCAAGCAACTGAGATATACCGGAGTTTTGGAGACCATCAGAATTAGACAAAATGGATTCTCCCATAGAATTCCGTTCAACGAGTTTCTCAAGAGATACTGCTTCCTCGCTTTTGGCTACGAGGAAAGGGTAATGGCGAACAGGGACAATTGTAGGCTTCTGCTGGTTCGTTTGAAAATGGATGGCTGGGCCCTGGGCAAGACCAAAGTTTTCCTCAAGTATTACCATGTCGAATTTCTCTCGAAGATGTACGAAGAGCAATTAAAGAAGATCATCATGGTTCAGGCTTGCGTGAGACGCTGGCTCGCCAAGATCAGGTTCAAGAAGCAAAAGTGGCAATTCGCCGTGTCCGTGGTGACTCTTCAACGTCACATTCGCGGATGGTTGTCCAGGAAACACTACATCGAAGAGTACAAGAAGAAGAAGGCATTGGAGGAAATCACCGTTCTGCAGGAAGCTCGAAGTATTGACAAGTTCTTTAAGACTGCGCGAAAATGTCCTCTTGGTATTTGTCGATAACTTTTTCCGTACCTCTTTTTCCCACAGAATCTCAAGGAGAGAATCAGAAGAACTTAAAGTGTCGAAGTGACGTCGAAACGAGTCGCGTTTCTCAGGTGGAAAAGGAGAACCTTAATCAGGACAATGCTGCTGTCATTATTCAAAGTCGTAAGTCGATGCGAGAGTGATCGTCGAATAGGCTTTCAAGGGTTTCGCGTTTCTAGAGGCATTTCAGTGTCACTCTTTTTCCAGATTTCAGAGGCTACACGATTCGAAGACGCTTCGGATACGAGTTGGAGGATAGATTTAAGAGAATCTTAAATGATTACAATGACAGGAAAGAAGCTCACGGAGCTTTGATGCGCGAGGGACTGAAGCACGAGGATGCGGCCTTCATCGTTCACAGATGGTACAAGAAAGAAGAGAGGATCAAAAGGAAACCCCCGACCAAAGATGGCGTACATCCAAAATTGAGACAAGTCGACCTTATTCAATTTTCGCAAAACGTAAATTTTCAATTCTATAAAAAAAAGAAAAAAAGTTAGGTTATGCGTAAATCAAAGAATATTTGCTGAGAGGATTTGTACGAATGATTAGGTTCACATGAAAAACCAGGAAGTGCATAAGAATCTACGACGCAACAAGCCAGGCATTCGACTAAACGACATTGAGGAACCACCGGCGGACTACACTCGACCGGAAGGATTTAAAATGGTACAGACGATTCTTCAGTACCGAAATGGAAATCATCCGGAAGGAGAGGAGACCATAAAATACTATCGAGACTTGAAGGAAGAAATGAGCAGGTAAATATCGAGGAATTCTCTTGAAGAAGGGTAAAAAGCTTAGCTCTAGCTCAGACAAAGTGAATACTAGAAATTCGAATGCTCAATTTTCGCATGCTTCTGGCACTCGCACCGGAAGTGGTTCGGAATTCGAAGAAGACGAAGCTGGTTGGGACTCACCGTTGATACAGCTAGAAAATGACCTTCATCCATCGTCGAGGTATAAGCTAAGATCGAGGATTATCCATTGCTTTCTGTAGATAAAACCTGATTTGCGCGTACTTGTCGCTGCTGTGTCGCCTTAGGATCGTTTGATCTTATGTTTTTTTTTTCTTTTTTTTTTTTTTTTTTTCATTCACAGATATCGTCCATTCGAAAGTCTTTGTCCCGTACACCCCGAATTAACGCCACTTCGACGTTTGCTTTCTGTTATCAGGAACAAGACTTATCAGATTTTGGAGGTGAACGCGGAAAGGAGGGATCGTTTAGCAGCCCAAGGCGATTTCGCGATAGCTCCGGATCAACAACTGTCAGACATATGGCACAAAGCTCTAAAAAATCCAACGGAAACACATGCCAACGAGCAAACCAAATCGATCAGGCAAGTTTCGCTGATTACACAAATTCAATTATCCAGCTACCTTATTAATTTGATTTTGTGCGTGCGTGTGCGTGCATTTCCGCTTTTGCCAGAGGTATCATGGCAAACTTCCAGGTAAAGTAAAACGATCGTTGTCTTTCATTTGTCGAGGAGTTCGATTCATTTTCATTTCATCGTGCACCGCGGTATCGTTCGCCTTTCAATAGGATTTGACTACTACTTTCACGCGACTGAATGTGCCTTTTTACACGATTTTTGCAGTACAAGGATTAATAACTTGCATAAGGACAACGCGCGATCTTCTTCGGACGGAACATCCGCCTTCGACGGTTCAAATTTCAACTATTCAAATGGCATACGGAACCTCAATCAATGCAATGGATTAAATAATTTAAATAAGCGAGAAACAATCGCAAATAGATCTCATAATGGTATAGGTAAAATAACGGAGTCTAGAATTGAGAAGAAATGCTACATGAATATTTTGCCGGGAAGCGGAGATAGGAACGAGAATAGGCAACGGGAATCGAATAAGATTCAGCAGGATGGAAAAATACAGAATGGCGATTCGGTGATGTTGAATAAGAGGGGAAAGGGCGTGGAAATGTCGGTGGACCTGAGACAACTATTGAGGCCCACGGTTATACCAAAACGAGAGAATCACAAACCCGAGTACGACACGGAAGGCATAAACGGACCGTACAACTTCAGGCAATTGCTGAGACCCGCTGAATATTTACCTACAGAATCTTTGAGAAAGAGGAAAAGTGGTACGTACAACAAAGTTATTCCAAAGAAAGTTCCTGAGAAACATATTAAGAGAAGGGCGCCCCTTGCACCAAATCAGAATAATATACTTAATGAAAAATAGTTAAAAATATTTATATAATAAAGTGCATAGTGAAAACTCGTGCTAAATGTTAATAGATATTCTCGTAAGTTTATCTGAGATTAGATATTTTTGTTGACATTAATTTATTTGTTAAAGAAAAGAAATAATTATTAAAAAGTTAATTTTAATTAAACGATATGATTTCGTAATATTTTAAAGATAATGTGTACACACATGTATCGTTAGAACTAGTCATTTATAGCTTTATTCGATTATAATTATTAGTAAACAATTATTTTGTCGTTCAAACGTTGAGCAAAATAATTATTTATGAATGACCTTTTTAAGGAGATATCCATAAAAAGTGCATGTTATATTTGTGTTCATATATTTATGAAATATGTAAACGTGTTAAAATATATATGTAAATAAATACTGTTAAAATTATCGAACATCTTTATTCTTAAAAAGTTAAATTAAAATATATGTGTTAATGGGGATTTCTTTTTAAATAGTCCATTATCTTATTAAAGTCTCTTTTAATACTTGTACATAATACATGATTCAAAAACAAATACATTGTTTTTCATATAATCGTCATTTACTGGACATTTACATTCGAATGGTCACCGTGGGAAAATTTGTATCATTAAATTAAAGGTGTAAACGGTAGAATCCAAATACTTAATACATACTCCAATAATAAGAGTAAAAATACTCAGACGTTTATAATATTACTTGGTTCCTCAAAGTAAAAAACTTAATTAGAACTATCACAAATACTTGCAATAAATACTCAGGTTTCAATTTTTAATAATAAGAATATAATCATTTTGTCACAAATATGTTTTTTAAGAAAATAGAATTTATAATTTTTTTCCTTTGAGAAACAGAAAAGGAACTTTTTCTAATATTAATTAACAAATATAGATCGATGAATGAGAATATATTGCTATGAATTTAATGATAATTTATTTTCACAATACATTCACATTTATCATCCGATATAAAACCCATTTCTTAATTGAATAAAATGAATCTTCTAATATATTTCTAGAAAAATCATAATTAAAAATTTCATTTACAAATATCCTTGAGATTTTTTTCTAATTTTTTGAGTGAAACACGTTATCTTTGTTTTTATGTAAAATTGTAATTACGCTGGTTATTTATGCAAAATGTTTTTTAAACAGTTAAGGTTATTGTCTATGAATGTATATTCTGCTACAAATTGTTCTGAATCACTCAATATCACTTTTTCTACTCTATGTAATGAAAATTACAACAAAAAACAATTATTTTATGCATTTGATTGAAAAATTCTTAACTCTGTAGATGAAATTTAGATCAAAAGTTGATTTTCTGCAAGCGTGTTTTAACTTTAGTGAAAACTATTACGTTAAGTTACATAGAACCAAAAGTAAATGAAATTTCTTGATAAAAATCTTAGTAGTTAATATGAGGACGGCATGATAATGGGATGAAATGTAACAAATACTTTGCACAGTAATACACGCAAGCAAAGTACATGATACATTATATAAATGTTATTGAAAAGAAAATAATTGTATCACTGTTCCCTATTACCCTTTTAGACTGCCAAAGAAAAGTAATGTTCTTTGGTTATAAATCACTACAAATACCTCTGAATGATGTACATTATTATATTCTATAGATTATCATAATGTTTGTCCTCTACTCAAGTATAAAACTGTAACTATAGTATCATTCAAACACTTATGCTGCAATAAAACAATATATAAATAAATTATAACCTATTAAAAAATAACTAAATAGCATTAAAACAATTCAAAAAATATTGCTAAATATAAAGTATCCCATGCAAAATTATCTACTTTTGCCATAAAATCTGATACTGTATCCATTTTAAGTAGGATAAATTAAATAATAAATGAAAAATAACACACAATAAAAGGAATTATGTAAATATACATAAAAATTCCAATACTCATCATGTCTTTCTAAGATAAATAATTATCGAAATTTATATGTATGATAATACAACATAATCTCGAGACTCATACAGGCATTACCCATTATTACGTTCTTATTTTTTTTTCTTTTGAGAACTTACTCTGAAATATACATACATGATTGCTAATGGTCACTTAACGTATACTCCTTATATTAATACAAATCTTTTAGTACAAATTAGTAATATAGTAAATATATTATTGTAGCCTTACGAAAGTGGTGGGATGAAAATTCGATTATAGCTCCAAGATTGCTTAGAATTTTTTCTGATTGATTTTTTTCAATAACCAATATTAATAAATATTGCATTACACTTGGTGTTATCTGTTTGCGTTGAAGAAAGTTTGCATAGATATTACAAGATTTAACATTTTGCGTTTGCTTTCAATTAGTTCATTAATGCAATTTAATCATTAACCATTATTCGAGTGAAGCTATTTGATCACAATCACTTAACAATGTATTCTACTAGTCTATAAATGGCAATTACTAAGTACTTCTAGTATATATATATATATATAATATATATATCTACGTGTATATAATAAACAATTTACAGAAGTCTTGATCTAACATTTTATCACACATTTTACCCCAAAAGGCCTTGTGATTTTTCAACAATTGGCAAATATCCAGAATTCTGCTTAAAAAAATATCCAGCTACTTTTAGAAGAGCAAAATAACATTTATTTCATAAATCCCAACACCATGATCAGAATATTTGCACGTTAGATTTCAATTGGACAGACCATAAAGCTGAACAAATTAAGGAATTTGTATGCGGACCAAAAAATTCGTTTACATGACGTGCAAGTATTTCTACAGAGTCTAACAATGATACACGAACAAATTTTAAGGGGTCTTCGTAGAGGAGGTAAATCTGAGATGACTCTTCGCTTGCCACTTTTAGAGTTTAGGATTTTTATTTTAAATTATTAATGATTTTTCCTCTCCTGTCCGCGATGCAATTGCATAACTAAAGTGTATCATTGTCACCCCATCTTGTATATTAAGTTATATAATTTATATTTTGTACAGGTCAGTATGTGCCAGCTTTCATTTAGGAGTTACATTCCTAAAACCTATATAGCCATTCGAAAAAATTATTAGCGGAAAAAATCAATGTTTAGAAAACTTTTAAATCGTATCTCAATGCGATAAATTTTCCAAAGGAATTGATCAAAATAAACGAGGATATCGCTATTACGCGTGATTTGCTGTAAATATTATATGCGGAGGATGTTGCTTTTAATTATATATATTTATATATATATAACCTATTCTTCCCTGCAAGAATAATGAGATAACACACCAGATATCTCTAGTGTGTTAATCTCCTATTTCATATAGTCTCTTGACTGGTTACCGATTGCGAGCTTCGTGAAGTTTTTCTACTTACAGGTTCCAAGTAAGCTGCGGGAGCCCATCCTTCCACGCCAGTTCCTATGAGTTTAACAAACCACCAACCTGCACAACCAACTTTTAAAAGTTCTAGATTATCACCTTCATGCATTGTAACTTCGGATTGACCCATAGCGCAATAATCCGCAAGAGCAACATATCTCCCACCCTGGTAACATTGAAAGAATGAATGTATATAAACGACGCAAATAAATATGAATATTATAATGAGAGTAAACTAACAGAAGCCGGTCCTGGTCCGTCGCCAAAGGCATCTTCGTCATCGGTGTTGCTGTTTTCGGAACTCCAAGCAACGTCATCCTCGGTGGATTGCGAAACGTCGCTCATATGAGAGATCACGCTGGTACCGTCCACCGAAAGTGTGCGCAGCGAACCGGAGATACTGCTCTGAGCATCCCACGATATAGTTTGTCTCAATGGTCTGGAAGTAATGGAACTATAAGAGGATTCACTTAAAATCAAAGAAATCGATTCAAAGACCGAATCTCGAAACGTACTTGTGATTTGATTTTGCCAAGGCCGAGTTCTGTTTTCCCTTGAGTTCGTTCAATTGAGACATTAAGACACCTTTGATCTGCTTAACCCACGATTGTTTCACGTCTATGCTGGAAGCTTGGATCGTGTGCACCTCGGCTCTACCCTGTAGCCAAATTTCAAATCTACGCGCGTCGCCCTTTACCGATTCCGTTAAGCCGATTTGCGAAGTCTACGAAAAATTGATTTTGTTCTCTTAAACTCGCACATCCAACAACGACAACAAAACAAATGCATCGATAGATGTCCAGACTCAATTACCTTCAGATATCTTTTAAAGTGATACGTAGCTTTGTTATGAGCTTGCGGTTTACTGTGCTTGCAGAAAATCAAGGCTTTTTCATAGAGGAAGATATGACGTTGAGATGGTTTCAAACGTGGCAAACGCTCTCGCTTGCTGCTGCTCCAGACACTGAACGACCCTTGCAGCAACAATTCTCCTTGTGCGCTTAAATCACCCTGTAAGAATTTTCATTGAAAGTCTCGACACCTCGATTTTACGGGATCCTTTCGCCGGGAATGAAAATTAGACGGCAAATTTACCCCAAAACCAGTAATCGCCGTTTGGTGCATACTATCGTTGACGCATTTCAGTACCACGAGCATACAGTCCAAAGCTTCCTGCAACTCTGTGCAACACGACGGCTCGTCGCTGTACTTCAAGAGATCCTTCAGTAACAACTGATACTTCGTGATTCGTTGAACAGGCTTCAGAAGATAGGCGGCCAGAGGCAGTTTGTGTCCCAATCTCTGCTGACAAGTCGCCAAGAATTGTGGTTCGCTTTGGATTTGCTCTCGTAGCCTCTCCGACCTTGGAATATTTTGACAGTAATAGCTGTACAGCCTGAAGAATATTTCTCTCTAAACAGAGATCGAGTTCGGTCAATGGAGAAGTACAAGAAGAAAAAACAAAGAACAGTCTGCAACGCTCACCCTCTGTACGAAACACAGTGCAACTAGCTCGGTGTTGGAAATACAATTTTCCAAATCTCGCAGGAATGTTTCTTCGTGAAAAATATATATTTCCTCCAAATTACCAAATAGCACGTCCGATTTGCCGACCAAAGCCGCGGGAATCAGATGAGTTACAGCTTCGTTATTCAACTCCATTTTATAGCCTTTGATTATCGAACCGAGTTCGGCGACGTAAATTCTTTCGGTTTCCACGAGTTCCGTCAGAACGTGTCCACGTTTCAACCGTAGCGCTTCCACGTCTCTCGGCTCGTTCTCTGGCGAGGAGGACTCTCCCTCGACGGGAATCATCTCCATCTTGAAAATAAATTAAGAGGAACGCGTTAAACAAACGTACGCGCGTGCGGGTACGCTCAGTCCGGTAAAATCTCTGTTTTTCCCCGAGAGCGGACACCAACCTTTGGCATCGTGTTTGCTTTCTTCAGAACTCTCGTGGGCTTGACGATTTGAGGCAGTGGTTGTAAAGGCTTTACCGGTTCCGGCGTCACAGTCTGAACTGGTCTGGTCGGTTTGATCAATTGTTGTTTCAGAGCAATTATTCTCTTATCGCACATCAGAGACACGTCTTCTATTCTTTGCAGGACCTAAGGTGAAAAATCTTGACGTGAGAGACGGCGCTATAGCCTATTCCAGATGCGCGTCGTCAATAGCGACGACACACGCGCGGAATCAAGGTCGAAGCTGTTCCACGCGCATTTAAGCTCAACACTCTCGTACCTGGGTAATCAAGGCTTTCGTCTCCGGCATCACGGAGTCCTGGAAAATGCATCTTGGATGGTGAAATTCCTCGGCAGCCTCTATCAGTTCCTGCAATTCCTGAAGTGCCTGATCCGGCGGAGTTGTACTATTCTGGGATGCCAATAATTCTATGCCACGGGTACACCATGTGTTGGCCTGTACGGGCGCATCAAGATACATTCGATAAACTTCGCACGAATGGACTTTCGATCATTTTCACGATACAAATTACCTTGTCTATTCTTTCCATCAACTCTCTGCACTTTGTCAACATGAGCAGCCGCCTTTCCAATCGTTGACTGAGAATATTGCAGATCCTTTGCAATTCCACGCATTTCGGTTCAACGACCTCGGTAGGACACTGATGTCTTCCGGATAGCAATTGTTGACCCGCGGTTATCACTTCCTCCGCTCGATCTATATCTCCCTAAAAACAGATTTTCATCAAATATTCGTAGGAAAGAAACTGGCAAAGAAATTTATAATGAATAAACTCTACAAATAATATTCATAGAATTTCCACATACATCTTCAACATCTAAATCTTTATAAAGAACCCATCACGTGCAGAGTGCAAACAAAAATCGTATAGATCATTCGCATAACTCGTCATGCTAGTGTCGATAACAGAAATTGCTCGCGCGCTCCCTAAATTATAGCAAATAATATTAATAGAGAGAATAACGAAGAAACGATTTGATAAGAATAAAAATTCATGAGATACAATTTAATCTCGACAAGTCGAATTTCTTGAAAAATATCAATTACGTCTGTTTGAACAGTGAAAAGTTTCGAGCTCAGGAATATGCGTGTGCTACATCGCCCGAGTATCAGATCATAATGTACATTCTATTACAGAATATATGTAGTTTGTTAAGTGGATTGCTTACCAAGACCCAAATCCACATGGTATGCAACAAATAGGACTATCGACAAAATGAGGAAAACGGTGCAAAGTAACATTTGTGCAAATTTTGTGCATTTTGTATGTTACTGCTGCTCGCAAACAAGGATATCCAAACCAGTACACGCCTTTTTCACGTTTCACATTGGAAACTTGTAATCAATTGCACATGGTGGGGAGTGCTTGAATAATTACAAAAAATCATTGCATCTACTGGTTTGGGTAATCGTGATTCTAGTGCATTGTGCACTCTCTAAAATGTGATATTAAGATGACATGACTCTCTATTTAAGATTTTCCAAAGGTCTTCCATTCGAGGCAAATATATTTTTTTTCGCGTTGATACAAGCAAGATTTTCTTCTCAATGCAAACTTTAAAGTTCAATGGTACACCTTTGAAAATTTTAAAGTTTTCGCATCAAACCCTTTAAGATAGCCGAGTGCTTTCAAGGAGAAGCAAATTTATTTGAGTATATATCGTATTTCGTGTCAGTATACGTCAAGCTACGTACCCTGCATATTCTTTGAAAAGCAGACGTGTCGCAAAGCAATTGCTCGATCCTCGCTTGCGTCTCACCGACCTCCGTCATCTCTTCCGCAGTCTTGAGATGTTGATCGAGTATCGCTTGCAGCTCCCGGAAATCTTGCTCGAACTGTCTCAGAGCCAGACAGTGCCTCAGCCTGGAACTGTGATGCGACCAAAAGAGATCGAACGTCCTCTCGGTTTCCTCCAATTGCACGAGCAGCCTGCGCAAAAATATTTCTCAACGGTTTCGATTCCTGAAAAACTGTGATCGACGTTGCATTACCTCTCCACTGCAGCGACGTTTCCTAATCTATCAGCCGTCCCTTTACCAGTCAATTGCCTTACGCTATCCAGAAGAGCCTCTCCGTGCCTCGCAGCGCTCAAAATTTCTTCCTTCAACTCATTGTATTCGGCTTGCTGCTGGGAAAGCAAAGTTGTGGTGGCAATGGTATTATTGGGAAACTCCACTTCTGCCAATCTTCTCGTGAACGAGTCTAATGCCAAAGATACGTCTTGCGTCATCGATGAAAATTTCTCCAAACTCTGGAATCGCGAGGAGTAAAGTTAGAAATATTGCTACGACGATTTGTCCCGATGAAAATTTGCATCGGGATCACTCACGATTCTATTTTGAATCCACGTATGATGACAATACGGCAGATTGCCACCTAGCTGCTCCGTCAGTTGATCTTTATCGATAAAATCGTATAATTCCGCGATATTCGCTAGTACGATAACTCTGAATTTGAAGTCCTCTCTAAACAATTTATTGGATACTTCTGATATTGCTTTTTGCAACAAGCCTGTAGGACGTAACACATACGCTACATGCACCAGTCCTGGGAAGAATGCCTGAAAATTTATTTGCACGCACACCTTTACTCGTAGTAATGATAAATCAATGTCTCTACAGTCGTTCGAGTCATCCACTTACAGAAATCTTTAGAAGCACGGTCTTAACGGAATTCCATTTATCATTTCTTCTGTCAATTATCAAATGAAATCCTAGATCAGCTTCTTGGAGCCTGTTGAGTTTCGTAAAGTTTATTAATAAAAATATCACCATTGTGCAGCGATGCAAAATTATTATTCCATGTAAAAATGTCAAGTTTTTACGTTGGCACTGATGTGAGATATAGCATGAGACGCTGATAGTCCAGGTCTGTTAGGTTTTGGAAATTTCCATTATCCGGGAAAGTAATTATCGGGCATCCTTCTCGCGTTTTTCCTCCTGAAAGAGCAAAAGACGCATTAAATACAACGAAATTTTTAATTGGACTTGAAAAAGGATTAATTCGACAAATTAATATCAAAAAAAAAATATATATATATATATACACATATATACCTGCAATTATAGCGTATTGTGGTTGCAAAAGATCTGCTACATCTTGAACTGCTAGATCTCCGTTTTCTATTTCACCAGTCATACTCTCGACATCCTCTGTATAAACAATAATTAATCACAGAAATGAGTCATTGTTCGGTTAAAAAATAGTGTAATATTAAACGGGACGTACCGCGAATTACATGGTTTTCAGTGAAATTCAATTAAAACGTGTTTCTTATCGATTGGAATTAAAGATTTCGAAAATACACGTATAACGAGAGCACGACGGTGTTTTATATTATATTTCTCGGTACTGTCAATACACGTGCAAGTTTTATCGGTCCCGTAAAACTTCGGAAATGAGAACTGAGTATCAACTGCAAGCGCCTGATCTTCAGGATGCACTTGCGTGACCTTGTCGATTCCAGCCCGAAACAGTTCCCTGCTGTACCCACATTATTGCTACTATAACTGTAAATTAAGAGGCTCTCAACCTCAATTTTTCCAAACGATAATCCTATAAAATAAACAGACATTTATGGACCATAAAAGCATTCGCATTTAGCAAGACCACGAGAAAATTGAAATCGCTGAAACGAATAGATATCTTTAATCATGCCGCAGAAATAAAGTTAAATTGATTATAATTTTAATGCTCGGCGATTCGATGGGTAAAAGTAGAGTAATTCAATGTTATACCTGTTTTCTAATATAAATCCAATTCAAGTAGTTTGATTAGAGATCATGGATTGGAAGATGAATCAAAAGTGAGTGTTTGATAAGAGAAAAATACGATAGGAATGAATCATTTGTAAATGTCAAGATAATCTGTGATGATGATGATTAAAGTTGAGAGATGCTGAAGTAATGCTATTCAAGGTATTTCAGATTGTATGAACTCAAGAAGAAGAGATGGGGGAAAGTCCACAATTTAGCTTTTCTCAATTTATCCTTTAAATGTATAAATGAAGCACATATGGATTGATTTTCTAGCAATTTTATTGCAGAATTAAATGTTTAGAGGCCATTAAATAATACACAATCATATATATATATATATATATATATATATTATACATAATCTTAATTAAATCTTATATAAGTAAGATCCGAATGAAAGAGTAAAATTTCATTCCATTTACATATTCATATTGCAGTCTTGTATAAATATAAGAATTCAATAAAAATCTTTAATATATCTTACAATACACACAATTTACCTTGGAGAGACAACATTAAACTATCTTTGTATAGTACTTATGTTTGTTAATGCTAAGGGTATTACAGATTTATTGACTAGAAGTCCATTTGTTGTGATTTGATAGTTAATACCATCTTGCAATTTATTGACAGGAGTTAAAAAATAAGTATTGGATTGTTCCGTTGATTCGCTGGTTAATACTAAAGGTATCAATGTTCTACTTTCTGTTATATCATCTGATTTCAATGATTTATCCTCCGATAAATCTTTCCTCTCAGACTCAATTTTATTGCTTACAGTACTTTGTACATTCGTATTTCTAATCGAATATTCTAATTTGGCAAATTTTACTTGTGGAAATTGAACCTTCATGAACCTTCTAAAAGTGGAATAACCCATTATTTTAATATTGGTTGAAATAGCTTTGCAGTATTGCGTATACAAATCATGCACCGTCTTTCTTGTGATATCCGAAGGCAAGTGTAACGGTGCATTTTTAGCAACTTTTGTCTTTTGTTTGGCTTCTTGGACCTCTATAAAATTCTTTAAAAATTCTGTTGCAATTTTATATATGTCTAAGGAAAACGTATTGTGTGGAATTTTTCCATGATTGCCATGAACTCTAGGCGTGACACCATGAGTTATCAAATGCTTCCTTATTCTTTTAATTTGATAATGAGTACAATTCTCCAAATAAAGGAAAGCATCCAAGCAAACTCTACGACCCTGATACACGTATTGGGCTCTTAATCTACGTCTTTCTGTGTGCCTTGCTGTTTGATATGGATTTGTTAAACAAGCCATTGTCACACCCATCAAGTACATATCATGTTCAGCTTTAGTTAGTTCAGCAATATTTAATCTATGACGATACACAATCTCAGGATTTAAGTCTTTAAAACATTGATCATCCTGGCACTCGCATCCTCTTTTAAATCTTTCCACGACTTGTGCTGGATTGTCTTCTAATTTTGTTGGATCGTAACACGATTCTAACTTATGTTTCTTCAATTTAATCTTATTAACAATTTTCTTTGATTTTGGTAATATCACATTTTTCTCTAAATACGAACTATCAACCTATAAAAAAAAAAATGACATTATCCTAGCGTGTTTAATGTTACTAATGCACACGTATCACAAAATGAACTACCTCATTATCTTTATCACTCTCAACATTTTTCTTGACTAGTTCACTCGATGCATTCTGTATGGTTTCCTGTGATTCATTATTTTCATTTATAGCTTCTGGGTCCATTTTTCTTTTCTCTTTCTGCAAGTTTAAAAAGCAGTAAACATTAAAGAAGCCGAGCTAAGCACACACACACACACACACACTGCTCTTTGTCACTGTCAAAATATGAAATAAAGGTAGAAGTAATTTAAAGTCTCAAGAATCGTCTATGATCAAAACCAATTGATCCATCCTCAACTGATGAATATTTCCAATGACAAAATTGCTCGACGATATTGCCAAGTAAACAAAAAACTAAGTAGTGAATAAAGCTGTAAAGTATCTACTTACTGACCTGTGATTTCCAATTCTCGTCTTTACAGTCAATTGCAAGTCGAACTTTACTTACCTCGATACAAACGAATCACACCAGTTTCCTCTTCGAGCAGGTGCAGAAACGATTTGCAAAACACTGAACTCTCGATCGACTTGACATTCACGCGTTAAAAAACTAAGAAATTCGCACTATTTTCGTATATATCTCGAAGCTGAACCCTCGACGATATGGCGAATGTGAACTTGTGGTTGGACCGAGGTGGAGGGGAGAGCCACCAGGGCCGTACGCGTCACGTGTCAAAATAAAAATTGACACAGACACTTTTCCGATAGCTGTCAATCGAACGTGTCTCTTATCCAGTGTAGAAACACGTGCTCTTCTCACTGACGCATCACCAGGAACCTTATCGACGCTTTATCTCCTCTCCCTCGTCGAAGATAAATTCCTTCGTACGAAATTTTCGCGATTTCCCAAAAACCAAGATCTCCCCTTCCCCCCCTCGTGTTTCGCAGCAAACTTTTGACATCGAGCGCGAAACATCCGTCGTCGATACGAACGATTGAAAAACTGGAACACCATAACACGGAACGCGTAAAACTATTGATTTACGACCCGATAAGTGTACGGGCCTGAAGTCAATGAAGGCAAGCACGCGCGCGTGTGTGTGTGTGTCGCGTAAAATGCGCGCGCGCGCGCTCGTATGTAAAGTGGAAACGTTAAAAATGTCCGTGCATTCAACACGAAGGTAAATACACTCCGAAAATATCACGTGCTTATCTGATAACGCGATGACAAAGGAATGCGCGGAGTCATTAATTTCCGCGGAAAAACCGTCGTGAAAACATTTTACATGCGGCTACGCACGTACGCGCGCGCGCGCGCGCGCACTCACTCACTCACACGAAAATGCAGGACGATTTCAGTCAAAATATAAGAGAGCGATTGAAATTTATGAGAAACGTCAAACCTTTGCATCTGGTGGAACAGTGTTGATGACAGGGACAATTGCAATTGTGCAATTTTCCACGGAGTATCATCCTGACAGGAATCGATGAGAGATAGATAGAGAGAGAGAGAGAGAGAGAGAGAGAGAGAGAGAGAGAAGGGGGAGACGGGAGAGAGCAGAAGAGAACAGTCGATGGCAGGTGCAAAACTTCCCGGCGATTTCACTTGGATTCTCGTCGAGTCGTCGCGCCGGCACCAGATCCCGTCGTGGAGGACCTCGAGGAAGATCCTCGACCTTGACAGGCACCGCGCGTTGACACCTTGAACCGGCGCGCGTGTCGCTGACGTAAATTCACTGTCAATTCGTCGCCGCCGGCCTCTCGACGCTCGACCGAGCGACTCGCATGTTCCCCGTTGAGAAAAACGCGCGAATTTCGCGGTGGGATCGAGCGACACCAGGAGAGTGCGGGGGGTCGACGGGGGTTGTTTTCGGGGGTGTTCGACGCGGGTGTTTACGCGCGATGATCGCACCGAGTCATTTCGAAGCGACAACCGGTTTGGGCGACGGTCTCCGGCGGTCTCCGGCGAGAAGCGCGCGAAGCGCCATAGCGCGGCAACGCGAAACTATAGCGCGAGAGGATCCACCAATCACAGCGCGCCTTTCCCGCGCTGGGGGAAAAAGCACGTGACTTCGCGGCGTGCCGCCTCTCCCTCGCACGCGACTCCCGCGTCCATGTGTACGCGCGCGCGCGCGTGTGTGCGTACGCGTGTATTTGGATCCCCGTCATTAAATAGCGCAAATCGTGGAGGCTTCCGTGACTTTGTCACGATAGCGTTTCATTTTCACTGATCGAGCGTAGGATTTTTCTGCGAAAATCTATGAGGTAATCGTGAGCTCGTTCGGCTGTTGCACGACGGAAATGACCTTCCCTCGAGGAACGACCACGACGACGGTTCGAACAACGCTTTTGGCAGTGTGTCGTTGTTATTGGAAAAAGTCGGACACGACGTGACCGTTTTAACGTTTCTTTCAAAAATGTCCAGGCAGGTAAAAAAAGAGAAAGTTTCCTGACAAATTTTCCGAATGATCGCGCGATTATCTTTTTTCAACCATCGTGAGAGAAAAACATGGTTCTGGAGTTGCAGGTTTGCTCGAGGATGACGTCGACGACGACGACGGTTGCGTGCAAGGGTAGTTTTGAAAAAGATTCCAAATTCTAAAAGGGCGTTGTAGCTGTAGGAAGAAAAACGTACAGGTTTACACGCTCTAAGGTACACGCACGCACACTCATCGCAGACGGAGATGATGTTGCTCTGTTGCTGTGCTGTTGCTGCCGTTTTGATGGTTGCGAAACAAAGGCAAGAATAAAAGCGATGGAAGACTGCAGGGTAGCGATTCGCAATGCGACAACAGATTCCGTGATTTTTTTGATTACCCGAAGAAGCTCGATAAGATTGTTAATATTGATGTGTATGTACTGACAAGTATCGCGTGTGATGTACACGCACGCACACACACCCACACATATATATATACATTTAACATATATGAGGAATAATTTATCATTCTTCTAGGTACTGCGGCACTTCGGAGAAATTCACTTATTAAATGTGACACGGTATGCGAACCAATAAACGCATTGCTTTATTGTTAACTAAAAGAGAAGGAGATGAAGAGATTAAAAGAGAGAGACAGAGAGAAAAAGAGGATATATAGAGTAAAAATTCTAAATTATAATTTTCTATCACGATTCAAATGATCTACGTGACGAGAGATGGTAAGATGGATAAGGAAATGTATGTGAAAGAAGGAATTTTGCAGATTGAGAGGACATTCCGGAAATCTTCGGCGACTCACCAGCCTCAAGAACCTCGAGGTCGAGGTTTCCGCTGCGGCTGCGACTAATGCTGCTGGCATTGTAGGACCTGTGGGACTCCTCCATAGCCCGGGAGGCACTGCGCTTGAACTGTTCCAAGAAACTGTCAATTTGGTTCTCAATACTCGTCGGCGAGATGGCCATTTTTCGGCACGGGACACCTGGGGGAACGGTTCCCGAAGGAGGCTTCCGGCCACGGGCCACGTGCCACGTGACAGAAGACTACATCTTACAGACAACCAGCGCGAAAACGGGATACTCTTCTGCCTGATTATTTCTCGAGCTTCTTTAGCCACCTACGGCGCATATTTTGCGTATCCCCAAGGAATGACTGGAACTGAAACGACGCGCAGAGGTAGGTGTTGTGTCTCCCGACTTTTGCGCAGAAATTATTTCACTTCCATCGCGCATGTTCGGTTCTCCGAGTTCGATTTATAATAAACGACTCCGCTTTAGTTAAAAACTTCTTTTATGATTTTTCTCTTTTTTCTCGCTCTCTCTCTCTCTCTCTCTCTCTTTCTCTTTGTCTGCAGTTTCTTGAAAACACCTGCATTGGATCCTATTCTAAATTATTCTTTTCTCTTGGTAAATTGAGATTTCTCTCTCTCTCTCTCTCTTTCTCTCGAGATAATCCGATCTATTTATTCAACACATTACAGGTAACAGTAGTATGCAAATGCATCGGATCTGCATCGATTTTGCATCCGTCCTCGTGCGTGTGGGTACACACAATTATTGATAGCTGCTCAGGTATTTAGAGAGCAAATATTTTTCGATCCAATTTCGGAAAGCCCGCAATGCTTGGTTGATAAAGCAGTTATGTCGGTACAAGTTGATTTTGGAATCGTGGTAACGTATGCATGCAATGTCATCCTAGCTAAATGGAAAGCACGAATGTAGGTTGCCCGGAGTGTATTGTTGAAAAATAATAGAAACAATTTTCTTCCAGGTTGATCGATAAAACAGTGATGTTAGGCTTGAAGCAAAAAAGGAGGTGGGGGAAGATGGCGCGGACAGAGCTGCAGAGCTGAAAACTTGGTCACTCGCGTTGTGGCGTTAACGAAGTGCACCTCGTTTGTCAGTTGCACGGTTGTTAGGTGGTGGGTGTATCGAGTAATTGGAAAAACATAGAAAAGGCTTCGTGTCAGTCATGGGTGGTAAGTTACAATATTAAAAAATATGCATTTTTCTAAGATACTTTTACTCTTGTCTCTTAAATTTACGTCCATTGAGAAGACATGCCGGTCAAGATAACCGGCAACCGGTCTTGACCCAATGACCTTCAAACGATGATTGGCAGAGCATTAACCTTTTTATCCACTTGAATAGATTAAACGTGTTCCATTAATCCGTCCGTTTCCGGGCATGAAGTATCCTTCTGGATATTATGTAACTTTGCTAAAATCCTATTGATCCTGAATAACAGAGAGGAAGAACCAAGTTTCTCGAGGAAATTGGTAAACACAAAAATGAAGATGAAGACATTATCTTACTATCTCCCTCTTTTTCTCCTCTCTCTCTCTCTCGCATTTATAATTTGAAAAGTCTCCTATATATATATATATATGTATATGTATACTCTGTTTCTTACTGTATTTATATACTTATACACGTGCTCTTGATACTTTTATACATCAATGTTGTTCTCAGATTTTTTCAAGTACGTCGTTCTTGATCGATCTAAGGATCTTCGATATTACGCGTATGTGCTGTAATTTCCCTCGATCGGCGCGTATCGATACTTTTTTCAATTCCAATGTCAATAATTGGAGGATCGTTCCTTCGAGTGGAAATTCATTTTTCCACGTTTTATTTTTATTACGCAGGATTCCTCTCGTACACGAAATAAGACGAGTGTCGACTGTCGGTGATATCTGTAGTTTATTCCTGGCGGAAAATCACGGCGTCTTGCCAGCACAGATGCATCCCTCTTCTCCCCCTGTCCACATTTATCCTGTTTAATGAAGATACATACATACATACTCGTATACGCAGAGATACGCATAAATGTAGCATTAAAATAATGGGGAAAAGTACATTGGACGCAAGTGAGAAAGACCCAATGGCAAGAGCGAAACGAAAGAATCGGAATACGAAGGGGAGTATGGCTCGCGTAGAGAAAATTCCTTTGAGAGACGCATACCTCTAACGATTAGACTTCTTAAAAAGCTGTACTTTCTAATTTAGCACATGTGTTTCGCGGATTGTTAGCGAGAAATTAATCGCTGAGGCAGTTGGCCGAAGTTTAAGTATTTCAAGTTCAGCGCTTACAAGGAGGCAGACGACGATGGCGGTGGTGGTGCATATATCAGACATGAAACTTGGCTAAAGAAATTTTCTAACGTGACGTGTATGACTACCCGAAGATTTGAATGGCTTGATAATGAAACGTAGACAGATCGATTGTAATAATACTTGGCCATTGTTTAATCAGAAGGTAAACTCTCTTATCGTTCCACTGATAGACAATCGGCAGTCCACTCTCGGTAAATTATGCAGGACGTTATAAATATGTACACGTCTGTCCACGGAGAGAATCTTAGCTTGTTCCACTTAAACGAATCTCACGGAGGTTGCAACACGTTGACTCTCTGTTGTTGCTGCTGTTATTTTTGTTATTGTTGTTTATTATTCTTTTTGTTTAAGAAAATACGTCCGGAGCTTTGAAATTTGAGAATTCTCGCAAAGTCCAGCTTATAATAAGTACTTGACCTAAGGCAAGGTATACCGATGCATTCCGACAAATGCGAGGGTAGACCGCTATTATAAGCGGAGAGGAGCAGCTTGTATAAATATAAACCTCGTGTGGTCGTACAACGACCGGCTCTCAAGTTTCGTCTACGTATCATAATATATGTATATATGTATATGTGGAACGTGCAGCTAGCTAGCTGTTGGGTGGAGGAGCGGCAGTGGCAAGATGTTTCTCTAGGAAAACATAATAGCTCACTATTTTTAAGTTCACTTATCATCCAACCGACGCCTATGACGTTTCATTGAAACGTCGAGACGCGCATTAAGAATAGCCAAGATAAATGCTGAAAAATAAACTCGATGATGAAATTTGTTGTTTATAGAGCTGTGTACGATGATTTCGTAGGAATCCCACGCGTCGGTGGATGAATTTAATAGATTTGTCGCGGTCACGGTAGAGATTCGCAACTCTCGGCAAAGCTTCCTCATCTCCAGGACTCTCGCGCGATCAACGCGCGCGCGATCGTCGTTAATTATCTCTGGAGGTGCAAAATTGCCAAGAGTGGCGAGACTGTTATATTCTCAAGCGCGCACTACGCGCACCGCGATGAATCATACGCGTTAAGGGAGAGAAACTCGTCGTGGCGATACCAGATCGTATTTCCAAGCTACTATAGTGTTACTGAATTTTTCTACCTCACCGCGCGTCTTTATCATCAACGTCTGTCGATTTTCTTCCAGAAATAGTCTTTTCGCCGTCTTCCAGTCTCATTCTCAGTACGCGCCAAAATACAGAGAGAGAGAGAGTAGTGCCTTTGTTTCATCTCCCCGACTGCTCCGCGAGTAAACGGAGAGATCCCATTTGCTCTTCAGCATCTCGAGTTCCCGTAGGAAAAGAAGAAAAAACGCCGCGGGCGCTAGACGAAAAAAGATAAGATTCGAAGGAAAGTGAATTTGGCTTTACTCCAGATACAGTTAAAATTAGAAGACCGATCTTTCCTTAGAATCTCCACGGATGATGAATCTCTCGATCGTCCGATTTTGGCCAATTAATCTCCAAGCTTGTTTACGCTCGTTGTAAAAACCTACGAGAGAAGGTCCGTCCTCGGTTTTGGGCGCCGTGCGTCTCGTGAGAGCCCACGAATTTTACCGTTTAACATTTCGTTTTTCACGGCCCGTGCCGTCGTCGTCTTCGTCTTCGTCTTCGTCTTCGTCTTATTTATAAAGTCTCCTGTTTCCAACTGCATATCGGCAATAAGACGCGCGCAGATACCCGTGAAATTTGGCTACCGACGAAATTCTTTCGGTCTTATGGCTCTCCTATTTCTAATCCGGACGGGCCAGAAGGATAATTCGTCGGCGCCCCCCCCCCCCCCCGGCCGCGCGTCACCGCTCAGAAGAATCGGCTACTTTTGCGCGCCTGACGCCTCAACGGAGGCGTCGAGCGACGAATAATTAATCGGACGTTCAATTACGCTTAAACTCCAATTAATAGAGATCGATCGAATATTTTGATAAGAGCGAGTGAGATAATCCCGCAGAGAAAAGATAACTTTTTGAACTTGCCAACAGTCATTGACACACTTTTCAGGCTTATCTCGATCCGATTGCCCAATTGGCTCCTCCGGCTATTAATTTGGCCATTGGCTTCAACGCAATCGTGAAGAAAAAAGCTTCTTTCTCAAATATTGTGAACCGATCTCCTTATTTCATGGCCGGAGACTCGAGTAAGGGACGCGCTTGATCGTTCGTTCCCTTCGGAAGGTCCGGCGCTCTCATTCGTCGAACTTCGCGTTCTAATGATGTTCCGACTTTTTCAGGATATGCTTGGGTTACTCTGGCCACGAACGATTCCTACTCTCTCGGGGCTTTGGTCGTGGCAAACTCCCTGAAGCGAGTGGGAACCAAACACGACTCGGTGGTCCTGATCACTCCCGGTGTTACTCCTTTGATGAGGTAAAAGCTTCAACCTGCTTTCTAGAATTCTCTCCGCTGAGAAATCTCGAGCTTCCCTCGACTCATCCGATGTTGCTTTTTCAGAGAAAAATTGGCGGCGGCGTTCTCCCTGGTGCAAGAAGTTAATGTACTCGACTCGAAAGATCAAGCGAACTTGGCACTTCTCGCAAGGCCAGAACTCGGAGTAACATTCACCAAATTGCACTGTTGGAAGCTCACACAGTTCGACAAATGCGTATTTATAGACGCGGACACTCTCGTGAGTTGATAATATTCGCATTTATCTTTCCATCCGTCTCTCCTCGATACGACGGAGCATTATCGCGAAAGTCATTTACGCGCCTGTCCACGGAGTATCTTGGAATTCCGACTCGGCGCCACTGACACCGAGCGAAATTTCGATCGATCGTTGATGATTTTAGATCGTCAGGAATTGCGACGAGCTTTTCGAGAGAGAGGAACTGTCGGCAGCTCCGGATGTCGGCTGGCCGGACTGTTTCAATTCTGGAGTCTTCGTGTTCAAGCCCTCCTTGGAGACTTTCGAGTCGATCACCAAATTCGCCGTTGAAAAAGGTTCCTTCGACGGCGGGGATCAGGGCTTGCTGAACATGTATTTCCATGACTGGGCCTGGAAGGACATCGATAAGCATCTACCGTTCATCTACAACATGTGTTCCACCGCTACTTACTCCTATCTTCCAGCATTCAAACAGTAAGAGCGATCGCTCGCTTCGTTTATCAGCGGTTTTTAATTGGACGTCCGGCTTTCAGGTTTGGCGAGGATGTCAAAATTATTCATTTCATTGGCGCCACGAAGCCATGGTTGCAATACTTCGACACGATGACGGGAATCGTTCAACCACCGCGAAGCTGCGCTCACTTGCAGCCTCTTTTGCAATTGTGGTGGAACATATTCTGCGATCTTGTACATCCCCAGCTGTCTCCAAATATGGTAAGTAAATCATTTCTCACGAACTGTCGTTCCTCTCTACCATCGTGTTTCACTTTCCAACAGTTTAAATAGTTTTAATTAATATTTGCTTACACTTCGCTTTATATTACAAGCCAATCATTGAGAGAATATGTTACAGTAAGGTAAGATATACGAAATATTTTACTGAAAACATATTTATCATTTAATTGTCTAGTAGATATGTGTGATACTGCTCCTTACAAAAGTTTGCTTCCCGAATTCAGCATTGTGAACGATTGTATTATAATAGGTATTTTTAAGAATTCACTTTTTTATATATATCCTTTTTGTTTTAAAATTTCTTCAGATTTTGTAGAAATATTTTCTTTGCTGTATATATATATATACATGTGTGTATACAGCGATCAAAACATTACTATAAAATTATAATAAATTTCACTATACAGCTTTCTGTTTTTATTCTTTCATAATAGCATTTGGTCAGTGTCTATTTTTTTTCTTAGTCTTTTTAACCCATTCAGCTTTAATTTGCATCATAAAATTATGTTTTATCAAATTTGGACGAATGGGTTAAGCATGAATATTGCACATATCTAGTTTGGCATATAATAATTTATTGCCAAAGATAAAATAAAGTCATAATGTATATATACCTTTTATTAAATATATATTTAACAAATAATTTTTCCATCCTGTTACATTGAAAGAGTCTTTTTAATAATCAACTTAATTAACCAGTAAGAATCAGTTATTGTTTAATTATCTAATTGAAAGATTACGATTATTATAATACTATTAATTTTAATAACTTAAAAAGTAATATCCTTTATAAGTGTACTAATAAATTAATCGCTGAATGCCATTCTAGATGAAAGTAAATGTACACTACACAAATTACATTTGAAAATAAAGCTTAATTCCTAAGAAAAATGGACACTGCCATAATTAGTTTATTAACTAACGTATTGAGTGTGCATTTTTCTGTTTTCGCATGTTGCTTGCATAGGCTACCAGCACACTGGCACCAATTTGGCACAAATTTACTCCCACCTTTCAGTCCCAAAATAATCCTTCGCACTGTGATAAAGACTACAAAGACTATAATGAAATGCCTCCAGCAGCACCGCCAGATTTTTCAGAGTTCAAAGATCCTTGGGAAGATTTTTCTGTAGAAACCCGTGACAATTGTAACTTAAAGAATTTTAGCGAGCATCATAGCGTAACATCGACACATGAACAAAGTCATAATTTTTATGAAAATAAGTGCTATGTTCATTATGAAAATAGATGTAGCGAACAGGATAAGCATAAAGTAATTAATAATGAAAATAAAAACTTTAGTGATCAGAGCAACTATGGATCTCCAAGCGAAAGTATATCATACAGACAAGAAACTTGTAAGATCCACCAGCACCATCATGAGCATAAGCCTGAACATCAGCCTGAGCATCAGCCTGAACATTTTAGCGAATCTCAGAATTCAGCCAACACTCGGAGTGGTCAAAGTCAGGAATGGAGACATCAAGAAACTCAGCATAAAAACCAATATGAACAGCACCCAGTGCATACCGATGAGCGCACACAAGACAAAAGTCATAGTTCGCACAAAGATGAACGCATTGAGCCTCAAAATCAATATCAATACCAATGTGTATGTATAGATAAACCAATTGAAAGTGACAAAGGTCCACGCGAAGTTGAACAGTCAAGTCAAGAAGATAAACTACATAAATCAGAGACACAGGAGAGTAGCGATAGTTCAAAGATATCCAATTTAGAAGAGACTAAAAAAGAGAATTTTCATGAACATAAAGAACAACATAGTCATAGTCAAGTTAATTTTGTACATAGACCAACTCATTCCCCGACTGAATCCCAACCCTCTCCTATAAATTCTTGTACAGAACTCCACAATGTTGCACCGCAAACTGACCTGATCATAACAGGACATCCAAATAGATCAAATGTAAGTAATAATAGTCATGCATTAGAAATTATAAAGAATTTTGATACTACCTTGCACACTATACACTTTTTCCACGAATGTGTATGTGTATGTAATAATATTAACCGGATAATAATCCATTGATTCATGTAAATATTCCATTTTATATAAAGGATTTTACTTTTAGATTAATTCAGATTCATGCAATGTTCATGTTTCCCGTTTTCCATGCTTATCCCTCGAAGATACCAATGAGTTTGCGCCATTCATTTATTGGTAAACGTTTGTTTTTTCCTGACAATTTTACGTAGGCTGGTCTTGCTGGAGCTCTAGCTCAAATCACATTGGGACAACCGAGAAGCGCCGAGCAAATCGCGTTCGAGGAGCATATGAGAAAACAAAGTTGGGAACAAGGTCAAATAGATTTTATGGGACGAGATAGCTTCGATAATATTTGGAAAAAGATCTGTGAGACTCTCTCTCAAGCTCCTCAAGCTCCTCAACGACAAACCACTCCACCGAAGGTACTTCCTTTGCTTTTTTCTTTTTATTGTTCAGTGATACTTTTTGCTAAGGATAATTTAAAAACAGAGATCTTATTAATTTTTATAGGAATCGGTAGAATCTGAAATCATCGATATTACAAAAGAAACTGCCCTTCTGTCTTTAGAATCTCAGCCTGTTCAGAAAGGTACGTATAAATAAATATAGAATTACCCTATATAATATATTTATATATAGAAAAAGTATTAAAATAAATTTTAGAAGTTAATCATATTAGTTTTAAATGTTATTTTATCAGAAAAGGTAAAAGATATGAAATATTCAAAAAAAAATTGCATGATTCTGCAAAATCATTAACTGATTGTTACTCGGATTAAAAAAATGTAAGTGATGCTTCAATCGTAGAAGATTGCAGTATTCTCACTTGCAGTTTTTAAAGCCAAGCTTCAATTTCTTAAAAAGCTTTGTGTTTTCGTTTGTTATTATACTGAACCACAGCATGCGTGCATTTTGACTATTACGTTTGAGGAGATTTTTAAGAGCCTGTATTAAAAGAGAACAATATTGGACTTTCACGTATTTTAATTAAATATGCGAAAGAAGGCAAAAGATTAATTTTCTCGAGCCAAATGACCAAGTTTGAGTGTTTAAAACAGGAGCAGAGGACAGCAACTAACAGATCCATGGCACCATAGCATTGCTGCGTCTAGTATTGTCGTTTTGCTTACTGGGGTAAATATTTTTCGAGCTCATTGCCAAAAATATAATTATCATATCAATTCTCATTACAATTACACTTCTTTGTCACTAGTCTTTAAGTGTTTCATGAAAATATATGAAGGTTTTGATAAGTTTTCAAATTTGAACAAGGTAATTATCAGTATCGATGGAATCTTAAGCAGTTATTACTTCTTTTTATAATTTCATCTCACACGAATAACAACAGCATGTTTTCGGAGCTTGAAGATCAATGTTTTTTATTTTTATCTTTTTTTTTTATTTATTTATTTATTTATTTTGTATGAAGTTTATACGCTTTTTTAACTTTGTTAATCTCATAATACCATTTGTGTCGAGTATTTCAAAGCAATTATTGGAATTTGCAAACAATTAAAATGTTACACACGCTTCACACGCTTTACATTAACAAGAAACACATTTTATAATTAATAAAAATTAAGACTCCGTTCATTTCAGTACACAATCATCATGGTAATTTAGAAAATATTCTGGTATAGAAATACATTTATAAGCAATTAGAACAAAATTAAACAAATCTCAGAAATCATGGATTCTGATTAATTTTTTCAGTGTACTTTTAATATGTTTCTTAAGTATTCTATGCTCCATTTTTTCGTTCTTAAAGCTAATTAATATGGTTTTTATTTAGCTGAAGAGGAGCCTCTACCATCAGAAAAAATCAGCGAAAGTGTCACGGAACAGAGGATACCCGCGGAAGTAACAGAATCGAAACCTGTTGATTCGAAAGAAGTTGTCAACCCTATTTTAGCAGCTATACAAGCCAATGTAGATCAACTGTGTACAGAATTAGCGTCTAATTTAATAGAACGAGCAGTACCGGAACAAGGAACTCCAGAAAAATTTGACGAGACAAACAAATCAACCGAGCCACCTGCAGGAGATATTGATATTTGCTCGCTACCAGCAGCTTCAGCTGATAAAATTATAAAGGATCTGCAAGAGGAGTCTGATAAATGTCAGTTGTCTGTTATTAACCCTGTACCAATTCAAGTAGCTGAATCTGTTCTGCAGACGGAACCGAAAGAATCGGTATCCGAAGTCCCAAAGCCAGTCGAACAAGTTATTTCCTCGTCGGTTGACATTGTGCAGGAAGCGGTAGTTACGAGAGCGGAAATTTTGGCACAAGCAACCGGCCTGGCACCGAGCAGTGACCTGGAAAATGGGGGTCTTGAAGAGGGTCAGGCAGACGCGCCTCTATTGTCGGAGACTCGCAGAGTTAGCTTGAAATCTGATTCGTTGCCTAAAGAACAATTGGAAGATGCGCAGTTAATAAATATTCCCGCTGAAAGTGTAGACCAAGAAGCGAAGAAACGGGAAACGGAAGTTTCGCTTCAAGAGATAAAGTCAGAGAACCTGCCACAGGACTTGGAAGTGAAACCAGTTGAAATTGGACCAGAAGTTCCGAAAACCCAGGAGTCAAAGCCGGAGGTTTCAGATCAGAAATTGGAGTCTAAGGAGGTAGTCTCGGATATTACTGAAAAAGAATTAAAAATAGAGGCTTCAGATCAGAAATTGGAGTCGAAGGACTCGCAATCAGAGGTCGTAGCTCAAAAATCAGAATCAAAGGACTCGCAGTCAGAGATCGTAGGTCAAAAAGCAGAATCAAAGGAATTGGTTCCAGAGGCTGTGGAGAAGGAATTAAAGTCAGAGATCGTAGTTGAGAAATCAGATACAAAAGAATTAAAACCTGAAGAACCAATTATCGAGAAAGACTTAAAGTCAGAAGTTTCAGAACAGAAAACAGAATCAAAGGAGTCAGTACCAGAAGTAGTAACCGAGCAGGAAATAAAGTCAAAGGAACCAGTCCCAGAAGTAGTAACAGAGCAGAAAAAAGAATCAGTCCCAGAAGTAGTAACAGAACAGACATTAAAATCAGAGATCTCAGATCAAACATCAAAATCCAAAGAACCAGCCGCAGAAGTTTTAGAGCAGAAATTAGAATCGGGGATTCAAGAACAGCAGAAATCAGAATCGAAGGAACTAGCGTTGGATGTTGCTGTAACGCAGGAATTGAAATTGGAGGAGGATGCTTCTAAGAAACTAGAAACAAAAGCAAAAGATCTGGCACTGGAAATTCCTACTCGGACATTAGAAAAAACTGCGGAAGAAGCGGTGGTAGCTGGTGAAGTTTCAACTGGTAAAGAAGAAACGGTTGAAGCACCGATCGCTGCAAAAGAACTTGATATTCCTCCAACCCCCACAGTAACAGAAGCCACTCCACCGACGAGTCCTCCAATTCAGCAGGAAGATATTGAGAAGGTGTCAAAAAAAACAACGAAGAAAGTTATTAAGAAAACCTCTTCGGAAGATACTGCTGATACCGCAGAGGCTGAAGGGGGGGAGTCCAGTGGGAAGAAAGGAACAAAAAAAGTTTTGAAGAAAGTTGTTAAGAGAAAAGATTCCGATGAAGGTCAGGAAAGTGAAAAAACTAAGAAATCTGTAAAAGCAACAAAGAAAGTAACAAAACCTGCGCAAGCTTTGGGTCCTGATACAAATGTTCCCGAAACACCCCCACCATCCAGTTCTTCTGAAGTTCCAGTTCCTCCAAAAAGAAAAGCTAAAGGTTCAACTACAAAATCATCGAAACCCGATTCAGAATCATGATAAGTATAATTAACATTCATCCGATTGACCCTCAGAAAGTGATTTGCACTAGTCCACTACAAGTTTTGATACTTTTAAAGAGTTGTAAAACTTCATCGTGAATGAATTTCGCATTTTATCATTGCAAATCCTAATGCAGCTCCACATTTGTTTATAAAATTTTGCGTTTTTATTTATACATATATATACAAAGAATTCTTTCATTTTTAAAAGTTATCCCCCTTATACATTGGACGAAAATCTATTATAGCATTTGCTTTATTTCTAGCTTACTTTTATTTCTATGTATTATTATTTGTATTATTTTAATAACATTTTATTCATTTAAGTATTAATTTTTATTTTTATCCATTTTCAACATGTAACTCGAGCAGTTTGTCAAGCTGTGATCTAACACATCATCGTTTGTAATTGAAAAATATATTGATCAGTGTTATATTTTTAAAATAATTAATTTGATAATTTACTTTCTCTAGTCTATACATAACTCGGAGAGAATTCTGTTAAAGGTATATCTTATTTTAGATAAGGAGAGATAATTTATGAAATCTTCATACACACGCACACACAGATATATATATATATATATATATTACATTATAACGATGAGTAATATTATCAATAATATTTTAATTTTTACCTACTACTACATCTGATTCATACATTGATATAATTTTACTAATAATACCAAATATTGCTTTTTATAATAATTCTGCTATATGGCATAAAAGTAAAAAGTGCCATTAACGTATCTGAATGATACAAATGAATACTTATATGAATTTGTATAATATGTAAAAAAAAATGAATAAAATCTAATATATTTATTTAAGTATACACATAATTTTTCTCTCAAATGTTTCATCTACATCGAGATCTCTCATTGCGAAAGATACGCGGGTGAGTAAGAAATGAATCAGATGAGTCCGTGATAATCGATAAAGATCATGAAATACAATCAAAATATCGCGTACGCAGTTGAACCAAAGTTTGCAAGAAGCAGCGACGTTGCTGAAAGAAAGAAGAAAAGAAGAGAATAGCGATCGTCTAAAAGATAAGAGAATGAGTGTCCAACCGCGGGAAAATTACTTTTCCCCCTTCGATCAAGCGTGCGCTATCGTAGAGAAAAGGTAAACAAACGAGTCGCATCGATCCAACAGAGGAATGTGCCAAAACCCGAGAAGGAACGTTTGTCTCATCTTTGTTGCCAGGTGGAGGAACGCCATATTTGCCGGTGAGTGTACGTACTCTCGTTCTACGCGACATTTCTATTTTCGTAGGCCGGTTTTGCTCGCGCAGGTGTGAAATACGACAAATATAGATTACACACACACACACACATACGCATCTAACAACCAGTGTGTACACCACTGAGCATGTGTGCGTACCTCGGTCCCACTTTTCCATCCACACACACACACACAATCACAGATCCAATATGGCCGTTCTTGAAGTTTACGGAGAGTGACAGGTCTCGGGGAACAAAGTTGTGAGAATCCAGGTGAGAACGATGAGTCCCCGTTAAAATCACGCGACGTTTAATGTAATGATAAAAGAAATGGCGGACGATGAGGCCATTCAGGCCACGAACGACGACGCGAGTGAGTGCAAAAGATACGCGATCCAATTAGGATATTGGTCAGATCCATTCATCAACTTCTTCGTCAAGCAAACCACCAGGAAAGCACCGGAAATTAATCGTGGATACTACGCCAGGGTGAAGGGCATTGAGAACTTCATCGACAAGTTCCTCAAAGTGAGCATCGTCATTTTTCTCATTGTTTTTTTTTAACATCTCGCGAGTCCAACTTGCGACATAACCTCGAAATCGAGGACAGCTGATCGAGTGTCGGAAACCTTGACCCGACCGAGGCCCTGTCCTAATTTCGCGAACTTCTGATTTTAATATAGGTCATCGTGCCTCGAAAATCAACTGGCTCGCATACGCGACGAGGAAATTTTCGAAAATTTCTTCAAAACCAGCTTTCCTTCAAATTTTAATTCAGCTTGTAGCGATTCGTTAATGTGGTTTTTTTTTTTTTTTTTTTTACAACTTCACCTTTTGACCCTTTGAAACATCGAGCTGTCCTTGAACAGACGACATTCTGATAGTTTTTGGTGTGTGTGTGTGTGTGTGTAGATGCGCCCGTATTTTGTCGAGTTTAGATTTTGATTTATCAACACAAGTTACTTTTATCACTTTCTCGATTGATTTGACATGAAAAGCTTTTTCGCGCGATATTTCGAGAGTGTTGGTTGTATGGATGAGAAGAGCAACGAGAAGTCGTCGATTGAATCGAAATGTCTTTTTATCAGTAAGATTGTCTATGAAACTTTATAGCTGTCAGGTGGCAAGGGTCAAATTATAAATTTGGGTGCTGGCTTCGATACCCTGTACTGGAAATTGAGGGATACTGGAAAAACACCTGCAAACTTTGTGGAGCTGGACTTCCCAAGTATCACGGCCAAGAAATGTTATCATATTAAGAAGCACAAGCAGCTAATAGATACTTTAAATACGGAAGGTACGATTGCAATTAAGTTTGTCGAGATAGATTGATTAAATTTTTCCTGTATTTAATCGAGGAACTGACACTTTCCAGATGGAGAAATTAGATTTTCTACCACAGATTTACATGCTGCCAATTATCACTTGGTAGGCATAGATTTGCGGCATATATCAGAAGTTTCGAATAAATTGACACAAGCAGAAGTGAACTTTAATTTACCAACCTTATTCCTCGCTGAATGTGTCCTGGTATACGTAGACACCAGTGCAACTTCAACTTTATTAAAATGGCTTGCAACTAAGTTTTCAAACAGTATTTTTGTTAGTTACGAACAAGTAAATATGAAAGATAAATTTGGACAAGTAATGCTTTCTAATTTACGTAGTAGAGGTTGCTTATTAGCTGGTGTGGAAGACTGTGAATCTTTAGAAACTCAACAAAGACGGTAAAAATATTTAGTATCGATAAAAATACAAGTTACATTAATAACGTTCGCTTGACAATAATTTCACCTTTTTCCAGTTTTACAATTAATGGCTGGGAAGGCTCAAATGCATGGACAATGGTAGAAGTTTATGATTCACTGCCTGAAACAGACCGTAGTAGAATAGAACGCATCGAAATGCTAGACGAGCGTGAACTTCTAATTCAACTATTACAACATTATTGTATCGCAGTTGCTTGGAATGGTCAAACATTTAAAAATTTGTCTATAGCTCAGGGCTAAGCATCCTGGCCCATACAAGTTACTCCAGGTAGTGATATTATATATTTAAGATTCTACAAGCTTGTAAAATGCATACTTACTAAAGTTAAAATGAAAATTATTTTACAAGCTCTGTCAGTAAACCCACAATTAAAGTATAAGTTTCAAACTTTATGTTTGGTTCAGACTGATCAATCTGTATTTGTCTGTATGCTCGTGTATTCTATAAGATTCTAATCATCTTTCAAATTATAAATATTTTTTTTATGTGAGATATGTATATGATGTTTAATTATGTCAACAAGAGCTTTAAATGTACTCTTCTTTCTGTGCTGAATACGTACTGTGTATCTTCCCTAAACTATAAGTATAAAGTTTAAAAAATGCACTGTATAGAAAATACAATTAATGAATCTATTTATCTAAAAAAAATGGCGAGATGGTCTAAGCAACTCCATGGTCAATTACTAAATTGAGCTTCCCATTATAAAATATCTTTTTATTATATATATATATATATATATATATATATGTACCGTATTCTCTGTATCCTATATAAATTTTAGGATGAAACATATAGCCATTAATATTAAATGTGATAAAATATATTGACTGTTGAGTTGCTACAAGACTCTGTACACTATGAAATAAAAAATATTTAACGACAAAATAATTGATCCTTTTTCCAAACAAAGAGTGTTTATCTAAGATAATAAAGTAAGGTGCAACGAAAGTGAGATTTTACTTAAACAGTGAGAGTAGTACCGTAGATTTACAAACAAATATTAGAAATATGTAATCGACTCTCTAAGAGTACGTTTTGAAATCTGGAAATTATTTTTATGTAATTTTGCCCTTGTAAGAGTGGAAGAAAATATTTTCAATTATCATAAATGAACCGTGCTTTTATTAATACAACTATAATTTTGTAAAAGTACTTCAAAGATATATATTTTGCTCCATCCATTGCATTTCAGACAACACCAACGTAAGTAAGTATAAAAAATTAGTCAGGCCCTAGAGAGATAAAGAATTGACAAAGATTTATTTTCGTATTCAGGAATATCAGGGTTACGATGTAATGCAAAATAAGATTAAGCAGTCTTTCGTTGGAGTCACTCAAGCATTCTAAAAGTGTTAACACTTCTTAATCGAAAACCCATTAAGCTCCTCCTCGATCTGTCTCTAGTGCATCAAACGATTTTACTCCCGCTCAAAATACATGTTATTGATTCATTATTGACTGTAAGGTAAAATTTGCAAATCAACCGTATGTTTTGTCTGCAAATATGTAACGTGGCACTGTTTGGTATTATATTAAGAGTATAATATACCTGGAGTAACAGAATTGTAATACTATTGTAAATTAATCAAATGTTATTTTTTTTTCTCTCCAAAGTAAATTACGGTTATTATTATAATGATAATAATGATGATTAAGGGTATGCCTAGATATTTAATCGTTTCTTAATTCTCGTTCAATCCACTTGCATGAAGTGTTGTACATCAATTTTTAATATCAAACCCCTATGGTTTATTTGAAAATATTTGAAGTTTGAGAATCAAACGTAAGCTAATTCAGAAAACAATCAGACACTGCCATGTTTATTTATGTAAAATTACTCTTTATCATTACTATTTCTTCTGTTCGTTCAATAATAATAATAGAGTAAATAAGTCATTTAGTTCCTTTTAAATAGTATACTATTCTCTTTCTCTTAAACGAATCGATACAACCTTATAATTTCTATCGATACGGATCAAGCATTGAATCTCAAACTTTAAAATTAAAACAAAAAGTTTCTTACATAATTTTGCGTGTAACTGTTTCCGCACGTTAATTAGCAAATATTGCCGATATTTAAGTAATTCCTTAAATGTTATACTTGTAAAATATAACAAAATTTATCGAAGATATGTGCATTAACATAAAATTACTTAAAGCTTAAAAAACTAAATCTTTGTGCCAGAGATGATAAGATAATAATAATTACAATTAAATTATTTTCTACATTTGTCCATATTGCATTAAAGTGGATAAAAATATTATTCAATTTGTAACAGATATTCTTATATTTATAATCATTTATTTATTATTTTTCTTTTATGTAAAAATCAGTATGGAAAATATATTGATTCATATTCGTACAGTATGTTAGTATATAAACTCTTTTAACCTTACTAATATACATTAAATATCTATCTATATATATATATATATACAAACAAGCATATACATATACATACACATAAACTTCCATACGTTGCATTGTTAGGTGCATTTTGAAATCTTTTTCATAAATCCAATTTATCTAATATTAAAAAATATATATATATTTAGGTACTCGCTGTACTTAAAAGTTAATCCTACACTTTAGTTATAAGCATTACTTAACTATTACTTATTTTGAGCTTTACATAAGACTAACAATTAAAATCCTAATGGATTCTGTTGGACTACTCCGCCTGCTTCGCCAATGTTTCGTGATATCTTGCTCATATTGTTGAAAAGTTTCAGATGATCCGACGAACTTATGATTTTCAAGTTCTGAGCGACGCGACTAGCGGCCTGAAAAGACAAATGGTACTCTCTAAGTGAATTAAAATCGTACGCGGAGTACAACACACGATGACGCGACAACCATACATTAGATTCACGGGAAAACATCGTCTCCCGTTTTCGCGTTTTCTCTCACTTCAAAACTTTGATCGATCCTATCATTGTCACACGGTCCTGTCGAAAACACTCCGATGAGTTTCTTACCTCCGTGCACCAAGTTTCCGCCATCAAAAGCTCGTGCTGCGCCGACGGAAGATTTTTACTGGCAGACATGCTCGCTCTGCTCAGCACAACGGCCATCGTGAAAGTGTCTATCGACGCCTGAGCGATTCTATTCAAGATAAACTGCTCCTCGACTATTCCCTTGCCATACTTCACCAGGGTGTTCTCTATCGCTTGGCCGAAAATCTCTATGCTCTGAAAGGTAAAATTACGCAAATGCGATTAGTCGCGAGCAACTCGCAGGGTCGATATAGAGACGATCGGTTGAACAATCGGTAGAATTACTTTGGCGCATAGAACAGCGCTGTCGGCCAAGTTCGGATGGACCAAGTGAACGAAACTCGGCGGGGACCTCAAACCGATAGCTCTGGTCGCTCTTTTCGCCGCCTCCTCGACGATCAACCCCAGATTAGCCGCGGGGTTCTTGAAGGCTCTCTGCAATTCCTTCAGGTGACTTCCGGCGTACTGAATTCCTGTGAGTGCCACGAACAGACGGAGGATGTCGTTCGTCCCTTCGAAGATTCGGAAAATCCTCAAATCTCGCATCACTCGCTCAAGTCCCGCCTCTTTCATGAAACCCATGCCACCCAAGATCTGAATAGACTCGTCGCAAACGTACCAGGCTGCGTCCGAAGCGAACACCTGAATGCAAGAAACGAGAGGAACTTCCGTTGTTGAGACATTCGCTACATCGGTACAGTCTTTGGGGAAAACCTTGTCACGATGCGGTACGTCACCTTGGATATCGCCGCCTCCAACTGATAGTCCTTGCTTCCCTTGTCCATATTGCCGGAAATTGTATAGGCGAGCGATTCTGTCACGTACTGCAAAATGTTCATGCGCGCCAATTTTTCCTGAGTAGTTCCGTAATTGTCTATCGTTCGGCCAAATTGGAGACGCGTCGTTGCAAAGTCCGCTGCCTTCTTGATGCAGTAACGCATTGTTCCAGCGAGGCAAGCGGACATTCCGAATCTACCGTTGTTCAGAATGTTCATGGCGATCTAAACAATTCGGGTATAGCTCGTGAAGAAAACTCGAGTCTTTCTCATTTATAAGAATCATTACCTTAAATCCGTCGCCCTCCTCACCCAGGAGATTCTTCGCAGGAATTTTCACATCCTCGAAGTAGAGTTCGGTGGTATTGCTGCACTTGATACCCATTTTCTTCTCCGGCGGACCACTGGTAACTCCTCCGAATCCTCTTTCGACGATGAAGGCACTCACTTTCTCTTTCATCTCTCCGGTCTTTTTATCCTTCATAGGTAATCTGGCGAATACCGTCATAATTTCAGCTATTCCACCGTTAGATATCCAAATTTTACTTCCATTTAAAACATAATGAGAACCATCCGTAGATTTAACTGCACGACTACGAATAGAACCAGCGTCAGATCCTGAGCTTGGCTCGGTCAAACAGAAAGCTGCGTACTCTCCGCCTGTTACTCTTGGAAAATATTTTGCTTTTTGCTCGGGTGTTCCATATAAAAGTATACCCTAAAGTTAACGATACGTATAAAATAAATAAAGAATAACCAATAAACGAGTAAAATAAATCAATAGTTTTTCTATATTTTTCAATGTATACCTTGAAACCTATACTCTGGTGAGCACCCAAAGTTATACCAACACCCAAGTCATTGTAACCACAAATTTCTACAATTCGACTGTACTGAGTATTAGATAAACCTAATCCTCCGTACTCTTGTGGAACCTGAAGACCAAATGCTCCAAGTTCCCATAAAGCTTTCGCTGTTTTCTCATCTATAGATGACGTTTCATCATTCTTAACAGGATCATTAACTTCCTGAAATATAATTCAAGTTTCATGTGAGAACATTGTTTACTCTGGCATAGGACAAAATTATTACCTCGAAAAACTTTTCAGTTGGATCTATTAGCATTTTAATCGTATCTACTTGTTCCTCGGTCATAGGCTCAGGGAAAGGGAAAACCTGATTCGTTTGTAACTGACCACGAAATAAGTTCATTGTAAATGATTGGGATTCCTTTGAATTTTCTTCCAGTTTGTCCACAGATTTGGCTGCTGCTTGCGAAGCCAAACATCTAAAAGTTATTTTTAATAAAACATAATTAATAAAATTAATAAAAAAAATTTAGAGAAGATAAATAAATAAACAACATTTATTTTTACTTAGATTTCTCCTTATCTTAATAATTGAAATTGCAAATCATTACAAGATACAAAAATTCTATATGTACTTATGTACCTCCACAAACACATACACACACATATATATACTTGTATAAAGTAATAAGGTCAAAGTCCACATAGTAACTAACTTTCTTCTATATAAAAAGTTTCCAAAGGTTACAGATACCATTATTAAATAGAAAAAAATATAAGGACGTCATTAAGATTTAAAAAATATAATTATAAATTTAAAAAATAGAGGAATAATATTTTAAATAGATTAAGATAAATACTGTCATAGTTTTGAGCATTTCAGAAAATGATTTTCTAAAATAAAACTTTGAACATTTTCCAAAAAACATATGCTCCCTGTATCATTAATGCAGGAATTATTTTGTAACTGTATGAACTTTTATTAAATTATAAAATTCTCTCAGAAAGGAATTATGATATAATTTTACTTACTCTTAGTCTATATATATAATTTGTAATTTAAAAAATAATAATTTACCTTGAAGAAATTTCTATTGCTTTATTTACACTTTTGCTTGATTGTAAAATATATTTGGAAATGCGAATCATGTTTACAGGAGAATAAAATAATTGACGACAAAAATGATTAATCAACAATACAAACTTTACGAAAGAACGCACAAAATACCAATTGCCAACTGCCAACTATACCACTGTACCTTACACTTTTAACTGATATATAGATATACTGCACATACCATCTTCATTACGAAGTATTCCGAAAAGAGCCGAACATTTTGACAAGAAGTATTTCAAATATTCATGATTAGTCAGCAGAAGCTAATCGATCTCAAAAACTTAAGAATGTAGATGATGCATTATTTTTGTATGTACACAAAATATGAAAATATAAAAACTTAAAATTGAATTGTTAAAAAATATTATGTATTAATATATAGGGAGGAGAGATTGAATATATTTTAATCCTTAATTTACTCTTTCGTATCACATAAATACATATTTCACCCAAATTTATTAGTAAATATTTAAAAACTTGCACACAATAATAATTGGAATGCTACTAACTAATTAGAGTATACAATATAATCCTCAATTGTTTATTGTAAAAGAAAGTTGGACGGTTGATAATTTAATGAAATTTTCTCTCTAATGCATTATATATAATTTAATATAAATCCTTTTATTAGCCTCTTTTTCATACATGTCAGAGGCAAAGAAAATAGTTTACAATGCAACTAAACTTTTGACAAATAATTTACAGAACACAGAAGGAGTAACGAATAAACGTTCAATCTATGCATTAAAATAGTTGATTTAATATAAATTAAACTGATTTCATTGTTTTATTTTATTTAATTCTTAATTGCAATTGATCCCAAACTCATCGGTTTCTCTGTTTGTCACAAACAGGCGTAAAATAAGAAAACAGAGTTTTTCATTAATCGTCATAAAGTGCATGTCACAGGTTTGTTCATTCTTATTATCCAGAAAAAATAAATCCATATAAAACCACTTTTACCAACTAAATTACTAATTTCAAAGTATATAAATGTTTGGATATTTATGCAGCGAATTCAGCATATATTTCTTTCTTATATTTACAAATATATATTAATAATCATAAAGTGGTATAAAATTGAAAATTCGAATCTATAATAATGAATTTCTGGAAATTCTTGGAATCTATGAGTACTTAAGTAGTCAAGTTCAATAGAAGTTTGACGATAATTATGCACAACTTTATAATGTTACAACTGATATTGCATAATTCTGTTCGTGTATACAGAATACTTTACCACGCGCTTGTCTATTAAAGTATCGTAAATAAATAGAGTAATGAATTATTTATTTTAAATAAATACCATCGCTTCTCGCGTGTATTTGATTCTTGCTGTAAATTCAAGCTAATCCAGTCCTATAGAATGAAAATTTCCTAATTTGTCTCTCGACGCGAGTCGGAGAATCAAAATGCGATAATAACCGCACTTAACGCTAATTCTTAGAGTTCTTGATGCACGTCCTCTTCTTTCACATCTTCGTCTTTGGCCGAATCACTGTCCGACGCGATAGAATCATCCGCGATATCATCCGATTCCGCGGAGTCTTCCTTCTTAGCTTGCTCTTCCGTCGCTTCCGTTTGATTTGTCGTTGTTTCCTGCTTCGGTCTCCAAATCTTTGCCTTGTTAATGAGATACTTCACCTCTCTGTCCAGAATTGCCATTTTATTCGCTATGTCCCGTACTTTGTATTTTACTGCTTCGTTCAATGGCGTTTCACTGACGGACTTCAAAACTAGTTCTTGGAAATCCTGAGGGGGGGACAGCAAAGGAAAAAAAAAAATTATTTGCAACAATCTCATTGATTCTTTAACGGAAATTAAATCATTGAGCTTTGAAACTATAATTACCCGTGTTTCGTTAATAACTTTTTCCAAGGTTTCAATCTCCACGGCAGTAAATATCTCGCTGCTCACGCTAAGATTCTTCATATTAATTAGGAACGTGCTACTCCCGTTTAACATGGAGTTCATGCCCTTCAGTACCTCGGGTCGTTCCTTATGCTCGTAGACACGCTCGTAGAGGTCATTTGTCAATTTCTGAAGTTCCTGCAACTTCTTCTCGTACGTTTCGGCATTTGCATTTGAACCATCCTCGTACAACCAATCGGAAATCTCCGAACAGGCTTTTATTATCTCTTCGGTTTCTTTCGCGGTCGCTGCAATTTTGTACTCCTCGTATTCCAGTTTTTGCTGCGCGTCGATCACGTACGACTCCAAATTATTTAACGCGGTTTCTCGCCTGACCTTTTCCATTTCACGTAAATTCAATTTACGTATTCTGAAAGTATAATTGACAAGAAACGATTAAACGATTAAGCAAAAAATTGACCAATTTCAGTTTTTGGAGAAACTAACTTTTCAAGCGATTCTTGATACTTGTCACCATCTAAAATCTGCGGTCCCAATCTGTTCTCCTTGGAATTGATGGGTTCCTTAATAACAACAATAGTGGGTTTCTTGTCCTTTTCAATTTTCTCAGTTTTATTTATCGCGCTTTCCTCCACTGGTTTTGTCTCATTCTTCTTATCCGCTTTCTCCTCGGATTCTTTTTGCAGTTCTGGATATTCTGGCTCTTCGTGAACTGGTTTGATATCTTCCTTCGGCTGATCTTCCAGTCTATCATTCGCCTCCTTATTTTCTGAGCCTACGGAAAGTATAAAGTACTCATGAGTTCATCCAATTTCTTCAGACTTTCAATCAAGTTTACTCAAAAACTGTATGGACCTGCAAAGAGTTTACTAATGGTAGAGCCAAGTTTTGAAAATGTACTTTCTTCCTCATCGGGTATTACTCCAGATTTTTCTGACACCAGTTCGATATTGAACAAACTCAAAAGACCACTATCGTCCATAGCAAAGTGCGCTTTGATACCTTTGCTTTCACCACCTTCTTTCATATGCTTCTCCAAAGCATCGGACACACCAGACAAAGTAACAATGGATAAATTTAAGTTTCCGATAGCACTGAAAAGGAGTATGTGTTATAAAAGCTAATTTTGAAAGTTATCTTAACAATTCTCTTTAATCAAATTAAATACGTACGCGATTTCACGGGGAGATAGATAATCCAATTCCGCATAATTAACATTAAATTCAAAGTCATTGGTGTGTTTCATAAATGTAATAATTTTCTTTTGTGGGTAAGCATTCATTTTGCTGAATAGAGTACGCTTAACTTGTTTAATTTTGTCTTCAACTTTTCTGTTAGAAACGATTTGAATGGGGAAAAGAACAGCATCTTTTGTAATGAGTTTTTTAACCTGAAATCCTTGGCTAAGATCGGCTGCTCTATAGACGGCACCCAAAGCAGCTGCTTCATCGGTATTAATGTTCTTTGATAATTCAGTCTTCACAAATTCAGTTAATTTATCCTGAATTTTCGGCATTCTTGTACCAGCTCCAACCAGAACAACGTGAGATATAACATCCAGCGTCAAACCTGTTTGAATCGATTACAAGTTACTTATATCAGAGAGGTCTCGTTGCAGTTTATGAAAAAGTTATTAGAAGTTATTAAATGAAACTTACCAGAAGCGTTTAAAGCTATTTTCACTGGATTTGCAACACGTTCAAATACGTCTGCGCTCAATTCTTCTAATTTTTCTCTTGTAACTTGGAATTTAAAATCTTTCTCATCTATCAAACCTTCGATTTGAGCAAAGTGATCGGCATTAGCACTCAGGACATTTTTAACTCTGCCTGCTTCGCTGAAAAGCTTGGCCATTGCTCTAGGATTTTTGAAGACAGAATTAGGTGTTTTGTTCATAGCATCGAATTCTTTAGCCAAATAATGTTGTAATCTAATTTGAATTTCTAAACCACCAAGGGTACGATCGTAACCTACGCCCAATACATTAATATGCGGATTAGTCTCCACAAATCCTTTTTCTTTTGTTTTAACATTCTGATAGCTCACGACTGTTGCCGTAGTACTGCTAGCTCCCATATCATAAAATATAATATAATGAGCAGAATCATTTATTTCTTTTCTGCGAAATATACCATAATTCAATGCTACAGCGGTGTAATCATTGATCAATTGCAAAACTTTAAGCTCCGCTAATTCAGCAGCTTGATATAAGGCTCTTCTCTCAGCTTGATTGAAAAATCCAGGTACTGTAATGACAGCTTTGTTGACTTTTTGACCTGCTGAGTTTTCTGCAAATTCTTTGCCTTTGTGAAGTATTTGCGCTAATAGTTCTTCTGGAGTATACGTTACGTTTTCGCTTAATCTAAAGGCAATAGTGTTTCGCTCGGTATCAGGGATAATATCATAATATGGAAATCTTTTCATAAAAAGTTGAACAATAGGATTATCAATAGATTTTCCTAACAGATCTAAAATATAAGAGAAAGTGTGCTGTGGAAATCTTAATCCAACAACCTGTGCATCTTCGCCAAAACTTCTGTCTCCGTTTCTAAATGCTATAGTAACTGGAGTTTTTCTCTTAGATTCTTTATTTAAAGCAATTTCCATAGGAACTCCTGGCTACAAGTAAGATTATCTTATTAACAAACCATCCAGGGAATCAAAGATACAAATGCTACATACTCGAAGCGTCTTAAAGTGTTACTTACCGAAACAATAGCAACTTTCATCCATTCGCTTCCTATGTCAATGCTCATAACAGCTACTGATTCACTAGTACTCATGAAAAAAGTAAAAATAACAAATACTGCTGACAAAAGAGCCATTCCACTTTTAGAAAACTCCATCTAAAAATGAAATTGAAAATAGACCTTTCGCATAGTAAAGAATCCTTGTATGTTATTAATAAAACATTTAAGCACGAGGCTATTTGCTGTCAAACATGGTTATAATTACCGGCAGAATAATCTATCAAGACCTCGATATCTTAGAAAGTTCAGAAAATTCTCTTACCTCTATCTTGTGTTTCGTTGACTTGGAATGAATTAAAGAAATTATATTATTGTTATACCATTAAGATTATACGTAGAAACATTAAAAATGTTCGAAACCAACAAAACGGAGTATGCTCCAAAAATTTTGTCGACTGCACCGACTACACAGACCATGTGTTTGTGTGGCAAAATACCATTGGCAAACGATCGCCGTGTATTTTACTCTTATTGGTCCGCGTTGACAAATCATAACCATACGATTACCAAATGTGAAACTGAAATTTCGCGCCTCCCAATTGACACAAATTCAAAATTCCTTAAGAGGATGTACATATGCCCGACCGAAAATCGTACTTTTTGGATTTCTCCCTTAAAATTGAACAGATTTGAAGATCGTTTAGCATGGACAATCAGGGAAGCCTAAGAATATTTTGTGCAGAGAGTTTTTTCTCAAAATCCTCAAAAGAACAAAGGTACTAGATTTTCACTAACAATTTGTACTTTTGCAAAAAAAAAAAAAAAACAAATTTAGCTTTACGTAGTTGTAATTTGTTCGAAAATGTCGAATAGACTGTAAATTAGAATGCAGGATTAAAAAAAAGTCTCGATTAATATTAAATCACTATTTTCCTATTTATTTTTAATATTATATTGTAATTCTATACTTACATGAACTTTCTTAATCATATGTATCATATATTGTTAAAGTTTCTATTTTATTTAATTGTTCATGTGATTGTTTTTGTACCAAACACATTACAATATTATAATGAATATCACAAATAAAAACTGAACGAGAGAATGAAGAAATATTTCTGTGAATAATACAAATTTACATAGAAATATATAAAAAATGAATTTCATCAGTTTCTTCACCTGAGTTTAATCATATTGCATATGCAGTACTTTTATTATAAGCTTTATAACTAAATATATAAATAGAATTTATAGTTATTGGTAAAAAAATTCAGTTTTATATAATTTAATCCCAGGCGTCTTCGGATCTACCAAATTTGTAGATCAAGGATGCTATAAAAATGAACGCATTTTGCAGAAACAATCCTATTCCTGGCCAATAATGTGGTACATCTGAAATCAATGAATTTAATTAATCTTTCCTCAATACTCGATCGTGGATGATTAAATAATACCTGCTGAAAGAAAGTCAGCTACTAAAATCCATGAAGCGGCAATCACGGCAGCAAATCCCATAACAAATCCAATGAATAACCAAACTGTAGAGCCTCTAGCTCTCAGACATCCTCCATTATAAGAGTCTCCCGATAGTTGAGCATTCTTTACAGAATTGATCCTAGAAAATACCATGGAAATATACGTATACGCCGTAGTATGTCCAATAGTAGCATAATTTGAAGCTGTAATAAAAAAGTACTTACATAAAAAGAGATATAGTACCAAACACACCGCACACATGATAAGATTTATTCATTTCTGTCGAATATAAAGCATCGGCATCAATTATGAACCACCATCCTACAAAGAACTAAGGAAAACAGTCATTCAAACAACTGAAACTAACATTGAATTAAATATTGCAATAAGTTTGATAAAGTCTTTGTTATACCAGAGTCCCAGCCAGTACAGAAACCAGTGCATTTCGTTTTTCACCACTCTCAAACCATATGCAGTTAGGAATTTGTAGATTCTCAAAGAAGGATGACATTTCTATTATTAATTCCTCACTTTCTTCGATCCAGAACTTCAAGAACGAAGGCTGGCTAAGCTTTATTTTAATTTGTATTGACAATACATAGCCTTAAAACTTCATAAGATAACACTCATCTGACGAAAATGGCGTTATCTGTCAAGCGCAAAGTGATCGTTGCGCCATTCAAGAGCAAACTGCTCAAGTCACTTACCGAAGCAATCGCTCCGTATCGTTGATAACGTCATTTACAATCTTATTGACCAAAGCAAAAATTTTCAAACATTTTGGCGGGACGCGCACACAGCGTCGAGAGGACTTTAACAAAAAATGATGCCTTGCACAAAAAAAGAATCCAATGACTACGGAACAAAATTACGCAAGCTTAGAAAATATCAAATAACATGTTATTAACATTATTGTAACTGTTTATTTCAATTACAAATCAATATTGGAATAAAGCAGTAGATTCCTATATCTAAAATAACTAATTTTTAAAATGCAATGGAAGCTTCATTGATATAAAAATCCGTTTGTCCATACTATTACTATTGTTTTCTCATTATCATTTCTGAATGAATGGAAGAAAAAAAAAACTCTGAACAAATGAAAGGAATTGAAGTAAAACGATAAGAAGTAAGCAATTGCAATTGTTTAAGCGTTCACGGAAGAGATAAGAACGATGGATATAATCTTTAGCGAAGATGCGACAGTTTCAAAACGATAATAGAGAAAAGAGAGTATAGTATATATTCAGAATATGAAATCTTTACTACAGAGATTGTGAGAGAGAGAGAGAGAGAGAGAGAGAGAGAGAGAGAGAGAGAAAGAAAGAAAAAGAGAGAGAGAGAGAGAGAGAGAGAGAGAGAGAGAGAGAGAGAGAGAGATAACTGATTTACAATACGATCAGTAATAGGCCCAAATTTCGGCTACAATAAATTTTCTCACCTTTGCAGGCAAAACATTTCAAAGCAAATACCGCAAGTCTTGTTCAAGTTAATAAATTAACATTTCGTCGGAGATGCACTTTTTTTCTTTATGGTAATCGCGTGTACCGTTTCTAATAACGTTGCAGCAGCAATTACAGGAAATATAGATCGAACGCCATCAATCTCGTTAATTTTTAATAACTTGAATCGGATGATCGCGTCGACCGACGCACACACATTCGTCGTCATCGTCGTCATCGTCGTCGTCGTCGTCGTCGACGTCGTCTCGACACCCCTCGTTACAACTGCTGCATCGGCTTTGATTTTTAAATATTGAAAATTTCATCGAATAACATAATAATAATAAGTCCGAGTCTCATTTCATAAATAATTATCTTAAATTTTCGTTTTACTTCCAATTAGGAATTGAGATTTATCAGTTAATATCATAAAAAATCTTGATTCTAAGCAGCAAACTTGATTTCCTTCAAAACAAATTATCCTTCGCGACGATGAGACTAAACAGAAAACAGGAGAAAGAAAAATTTCAGCATGAAAATCTTGCCATACCCCTGATCGTGTCCGTCAGGAGGGCTACTCGCAAGTAAGTGAAACAATAGATTTTTATGTTAAATTTTCTCGTTTTTCTCTTCATCCCTTAAATCTGGTATTATATAGCTGAAACGCACATTATTGGCTCACATTATACATGCTCGAACGTACGGGTTGCAATTTTCCGCCTTAATTATACCTAACTATTGTATTATTTGACGCGAATAAAATAGAACGACTCAGCGGTTGTTTCTTTTTCTTGTTCCGTTCACAACTGACAAACAATGGAATCTACCACTAAGCTTTTATAATACTGGAGTCTCCCGCGAAGAGACTCTTCCGGGCGTGAAGCATTTCTTTTACGGGGGAAAAAGTAAGAATTTTACGAACTTAAACGTCAAATAATGTACAGACAATGTCACGAGAGAATAAATTATAAAAGCAAACGAGGAAAATAGTTTTAAATCCTATAAATATGCGCAATGTGGTCATTTGTCTCGAACACTGAACACAATGGAGGAAAACAAGCTTCACGAAACTTACTCTCAATGCTTGTTTCTTGTCCAGTGCACAATATACATAGTATTACCCGAATAATGAATACAAGATAAAATTATCTGAGAACACCGGTACAAGACTCTCTTCGTACATATAATATAACGTAATGCTCTCATCGGAGGTCAATTAATTAGAAAAATTAACTGGCTCTCGCGATTAACGTTCCTTTCATTAATCGAGTTACAAAAGCAACGCACGCTTTAGAAAAGAAAGGAAAGGAAGAAACGTAAAAAAGCAAAGAAAAAAAAAAAAAAAAAAAAGAAACAAACAAACTTCAAGTTCGTACCGTCTCTCAATGTGTTATCTCCATCCATTATTTCAAAGCTTCTTAGTAATTATTTTTCACGTAATAAGTCAAAATTCATGCGTTGTTTCAAGATTCTATGGAAAATTCACTTGCATCGATTTTTCTGTAATCGTAACGCAACGCGGGAGAAATTTTGAATTATTACCATTTTATCAGCGATTGAAGTTTCCAATTCCAATTGATCGGTATAATAAACCCTCGATCATCGATGGCATTGGCTTCAATGTTCTTCACGGGTTTCTTTACTATTCAGTAAAGTTTCAACGTGATTTTCACCCCACCCCCCCTCCCTCCCTCCCACCCCGTACAGCCCAAGAGGACCCTTGAGAAGCTAATTGGAGCACGGAAAAGATCTGTATATATGTATATATCGTGTATATATATCACATTAACTATCATCATTCAATATTTTCAATTCAAATTTTTGCAGGTCTATCGTCGTCGTTTTCGTATTATTCTTGCTTCTGTCCGCGATGTTAAACCGGGTCTCGCGTGAAAATTTGCCTTGAAAAACTTGCATGATCAACGCATAGGCCTCCATTTAGGAATCCCACTCAAATTCGTTCGACACTCGAGGAATTCGAGTAAAAATCCTGCGGGGCGGTCTACACCACCACCATCACCACCACCACCACACCACACCACCACAACCTCGCCTCTACCTATCTTTTCTCGATTTCCAAATTTCTCAAACAAACGTTGAATGCTCGTCGATTCAGAAATTTTACCCAAATATTCTTATTCGGAAGAACGCTCGAATAATATTCCTAAATCAATTTCGGTTGATTCTTTAGATGCACAGTTATTCCTTGGTTTCCTTTTTTTTTTTGTTTTTATATAAAAAAAATAAACGGTTAAAATGAGAGTTCGATTTTATAAATTTTCAATTCAATGAACATCATTTTTTCCGTCTATCTTCGTCATGAGGTAATAAGACATAATTTCTATTTATGATAAAATGAGAAAGCGAAGGAATTGTTTAAGAAATTGAGAGATGGCCGCATTTCATCTCAGAGATGATGTTTTCGAATTGTCATATGATCATAAGCCAATTAATTGGGAAATGACCATTTTTTAAACCGCAAACAGTTATACGTGCTTCGTAGTTCCATCAATGAAGTTATTAATAAATATGCCGCACAATCACTGTTAGAACTACGAATCTGTCAAGCATCGATATCCTTTTCGTTTTTATCCTCACGGTTAAAATCACGAAGTTTTATATATTTTTTTTTCTTTTTCAATTAAATAAACTAATTACCATGCTTCGTTATCAAAATATTTTTCTGTTTTTTTTTTTCGGGGGTTTTTTTTTTTGGGTCTTTTTTCGTTTTTATTTATAGATACCACTGAATCTATAATGGCTAATTAGTTTATCAATTCGTGAAAATAATTTGGCTGTACGACAGACTATAAAGTATTTTTTTGTATTATTTTTTTGTAATTTTTATCCTTTTTCCAAGATTATCGGTGCTTGAGAATAGTTTTTGTGTTAAGGCACTGCAAAAAACGTAAGTTCCGGCATTGTTTAAACAACTGTATTAACCGCATTGTATACACGTGATAAAAATTAAGTAAGCGCGCAAAACATATTAAGACTCGTTTTAAAAGATCCCTCGTATAAAATAGTTTGCAGTGCCTTAAAGCAATGTTACAGTACGAATACTAATGGGGAGATGTGACGATTATTTATCAATTGCTCCGTCCATAATATTATTTTTAACTTGAATACTAATGTGAATTCCGTCTCCTGATGCGCTCTTATCTTTCGAAGCTTGCGTATTTGTGTTATCGAGCCCCAATTTCCTCAGTGTCCGGAGAGCCCTGAACGCCGCCTGGTTACGACTGGCGATCGTCGTCGGACCCGTTCCATGACAAACCTGCGGCGGATCTGTATCCAGAGTTACCAGTGACAAATATTGTTCGTTCATTGACGAGACCCCTTGCTGCAATCGTACAAATTTCCACGTGATGAGAACAGTAACGGCAACGACAAGAACAATGAACGGTATACTAATTCTTAGGCATCGCGCCGCTGACCTTGTTTGTAGCTTTCGGATAATCGCTAAATTCAACGTTAAAATGGAAGAGTTGCGCCAAGTAGTTGAGCTGATCCTTCGACGAGACTCCCGAAGGATTTTGCTGCTGCTGACCGCGGAGTTCCTCGGCAATGATCTGAACGCTGGGTCCGCTGTTGATTTTGTTATCCTGACCGCCATCGACCAACAACAGTCCCGGTACCAATTGACGACCGATAGTGCCTGAGAGATCGAAACACACAATTATCCATCACAATCGGGACCGAGGTGACTCGATATTATTTTGCAATTACGTTTAACACCGGCGGCATTTTTGCAGGTTTTACCTCCGACAGGGTGATTCTGGACCTCGTTAATTTGATCATCCTCGAGGAAAGTGACTTTCCGGGGCTTGGCTTCGGTGTTCTCGGATTCCCCGGTCTTGATCGAGGGTTTCGCCGGTTGCGGTTGTGGTCTGCTGTAGCCCAATTGCGTCAGGAGAGCCTCGGCCGCCGCTCGTTTCGCCAATTTCTTGTTTGGACCCATTCCCTGCGCCGAGTGCTGACCCATGGTCACCTCCATGATGAACTCCCTTCGCCTAGGCGCGCCTTTCTCCTCGATTAAATTGTAAACTGGCTCTCTCTCGCGCTTCGCCTGTTGTATTTGCACCAACCGCGACACTGGATTCACCTCCTCGACCGTCTCCGTCTCCGAATAAATTTTGATCAGATTCCTCGACTTCTTCTTCGTCGCCGGTGGCTTGCGCTTCAGACGTAACGAGCGATTCTGCAAGGTCGTCGGTATCGGTGGAAGACGTTTCAGTTCTTCCAACATTAATTCCGCCGCGCGTTTCTTCGACACCTGAAAATTGCGTTCGATTGGTTTAGCACGACGACGATGCGCCCCCGAGAAAACAACGCGTCGCTTCACAGCGATGGGCACGCAAATTACCTTTTTCGATGAACCTTCGCCTATGGTAACCTTGTCTCCTACGGTACATTTTGTCATGAAAGTCCGAATGTGAGGCTTCCCAGTTTCCGACACAACTTCAAAACTAACGGGTAAACCGCGCTTCAGTGCCGTCTCATGCACCAATGATACGGGGCTCTTCAATTCAGCATTAGGATCGTCAATGCCGCCGAGGGTTCCATTCTCATTTGTGCCACACGTGCTCGTTATTTCTTCCGGTAACGGTAATTGTCGTAATTCCTCCAAGGCTCTACTAGCGGCATCGTGTCTCGCAGCTTGGCCAGTCATACCACGACCATTAAATTCTCGATCGCCTACCTGAAATTTAAAGAATTTTGGGTACAACCACGTGACAACGGGTACACCACATTCGAGTGCATTCGCTCTGGTGTCTTACGTACCTTTAACGTAACAAGGTACAGTCCTTGAGGCTCGTTATGAAATCCGCGACTGTAATTTGGATATCGCGGATTGATCAGTCGTGGGAAATTTCCGAAACCGTGCGTCACAAATTGCTGAGGTGCGGTAGGTGGAGCTTGTCTAAAGGTATAAACGGTAGGCTCGCCTCTCTTCATGGCCAAAGTGTTCAATTCAACTGTAGGAGGCAAATGACCCGATCCTGCTGGACACTTGCCCGGATGTCCACTTCTCATGGCTTTCGTTGGCTTTGGCGGAGGTTGACGATACCAAGTTTTTGTTAAAGCTTCAGTTGCTGCACTGTGTTGTGCCTTCTTTATACTTGGACCCTCAGCTACGTACTCTTCTTCTCCCAGTTTTAGTGTTACGGTGAATCTTTTTTTGTGTGCTGGCCCCTGCTCATTCGTTAGCCTATACTGATGCTGAATCTTATTGAATCTTGCTAATTCGTTTAGTAAGCACATGGGAGTTTTTTCTTTCATGTTTGCCAAAGCTGAATTAGTCACGTTGACATGGTTTTGTGACGATTGACTATCATCTCTAGACTCTTCATTTTGTTCATTAGTTGGGGACTTGTTTTGTTCCATACTTTGCTGCTGAATGTGTTGTTGCTGAACCTGATTTGTTTGATTATTTGACTGTTGATACTGAGTTTGAGGTACATTTGCATTTTGAAGAGTTAAAGATTGGTCCTTTAAGCCAATGTTAACTAAAGTACCTGTATTTAAATATAAAAACAAATTAGTTGTATAATTATACAAAGTTGTATATTCGATTCATCAAACGTACAAATCTCTTTTAAGTTTGTATATAGGTGTATGAAACTTGTAAATACAATGTAAAGTAATAATAAATTCACACACTCTTTATACTTTTTTCAGACCAAAACACACCTTAGAAATTTTCCTGATATTTCACAACCATAAACGTACTTTAAATTAAGCATTAATTGACCCATCAAGTCACCATTATCATATACATACACATATATATATATATATAAATATATATATATGTACACATACATATATATACATATGTGCATACATATATATATATACACACACACACACATGTAATACGTGTCTATATATGTGTGTTATGTGTGTGTATACATATATATACATATATATATGTAAAAAAAAAACTATTAGTATTGCAAATGGAATAGCAATCATAAAGTAAATCATTAACAATCTTACCTCTTCTTCAATTTCTTATTTTTAATTATTTAATGTGCGCTTGCTTCTCTGTACTGCTATTTTATTTACAAAAATAAGTACTTATGTTTAAAATTATTATTAAAGTGCAGTGATGCTTTCAAATTTTCTGTTGAATATAATGCAGAAACATGTCTAATAAATATTTACTTAATTTATAAAAAAAAGGAAAAATGAAAGTGAAAAATATATTAATAATAAATAAATTTTTAGCGACTCAATGCGTTAATGAAAGCTCAATTGAAACATAAAAAAATATACTCAAAACTAACTAATTAAAATTTAACGATCTTCACATATTTCTTGTGTTCCTTGTAATTACAGAAATCTTTCTTTATATTGTATATTTAATATTTTTATTGATTATAAATCTAATTGCAAACAGACCTTCAAGGCACCCAGATGGTCCAAATAATAATTCCAAATGTTCAACATCAATTTGTTGTTGGTGGATTTTTGCTGCTACACTGCTTACTAGCAATATCAACAGGAAAGCCACAGAATATATGTGACGTAGTTCTAGCAACAATAAATAAAATAATAATAATCCATAATAGGCTAAAGAAAGTATATAAGAAAATTACAGTTACACAGTTAACAAAAAAGAAAAAAACTTGCAAAAGAAATTTGAGTAATGGCATTGTATTAATGAGTCCTTTTTCATTCTGTTTTCTGTACTCAAGACTTTATGAATACCATTTTTAATCCTAACCACATAGACAATATTCTGCCATAAGCTACTTTGCACATTTCTTCAGTTGCATATACTTCAATTGTTTCTCCCTCTGTTAGATTTGATGATAATATGGTGGTTTGTGCACAAATAATTTTAACCCTAATGTGCTATTCCATTTTTACAGTACTATTATCAAAATTATATTACTGAAAATAAGGCAAAATTTTTAGAAGAAACTAATTACTTAATTGCATTATAATATTCTTATAAGCAAGCACATTTTAAATGAACAATTAAAACAATAAAATTGTAAAAACCTTATTACACACAATCTTTAAAAAATGTGATTAACATGCACATGTCACTATCGCGATGTCACACAAGCTAGCTTATTATTTAGCTGCAGCATGCAGTAAATTACATCGAAATGTTAATTATTACACTATTGCATAATTTTACTAATGAGAATTAGCTATATATATTTTGTGCACAACTAATGTAACGATTTGTTTGTGTCTATATTTAGTTTCTTTTCTTGCTTTCACTTCGCCAACACCAATACCCAAAAGCAAACTTAATGCCAATGAAGTACATGCTGTTTTCTCACTTAGTTATCGTATCTTGCAATGATTGTTTATTAATAAGAATCGCGCTTCAAAAGCAAATTGATGTAATAATTTTTGTACTTCATTAGTAACAAAATGCTATTAAAATAATGATATCAAATTAATTAATTAAATGGTGGAAATTAACGATCAACCAAGAATCAAACAGAGTCAGGAAGTAGAAGTTAATTGAATTAAATTTCAAATTACCATTTGTCGTATGACTACTCATACCCATCATCATTGGTTGCCTTAAGGCAGGGTGTTGCATATGATGCATGTGATGCTGGGGAGCCATTGACAGCATTTGCTGATGAGGGTTTCGATGCGTCATGGGATGCTGAGGCATGTGAGTTGGGGCTATATTTGCCTGTTGCATTGGACGCATCGGTCCTCCCATTCTAAAGAAATAATTCATAAGTATAACAATAACCATACTTACATAAACCGTATGTACTACATTAAATAATATATACTAACCTATCTCGTAATTGATTCTGTAAAGAGTGATGTTGATGACGCAACATCTTTAAGACTTTTAAAGAAATTTCTACAAAAAACAAAGAGATTATAAACTTAATAATCTTATAACCTAGTAAAACTAGAGGCAAATAGAATTACACATATCCAAAATAAGTATTTATGACAAAACTGAATAAAAAAAGATATTTTACACGACTAATTGCATTGGGAATTTGTAAATTTATTTAATAAAAATAATTAGGAAAATAATTGAGAAAAGGGAGAAAAGCTTTGACAAAGAACTGATCATTCGACCGGTTTGAGTGGACATGTCCGTGAATTTGAACGTTTTTCAAGATCTTTACTGAAAAAACTCATGGAGTGCATAAAGATCCGAAGAAATCGAACAATTATCAAATTAGGGCATTAAAAATTAGGGTATTTGAAAATTAATTGATTAAATACAATGGGCTTGGCCCGGCTAGAGAATAGTTTGAACATGTGAATATTGAGTTCCTACCAAAGTTTATTCTATTTCACGGAAAATTTCAGTTCCTCCAACGATGAAATTAACAGCGAAACAGATTCTATTACTTTCGCGAAAACTGTCAGGCCCTTTTTACAGCGATTGGCAAACAATAAAGAAAAGTAGTCTGTAGACTAAAATGCGGCCATTTTGATATGAGAACGTCGTACTGAATTGTACTATATAAGTATATGTGTATATAGGCGGTTAAATCTCATTTTTATGTATAAAAAACTATGCGACTTTTTATCGACGGACAATAATCATTAAACAAAAACTTTTCAAAACTTTCCCCAATTTCCTTCAAGATTGTCAGTTTATATACAATTAATGGGAATTGTAGTTTATGCATTAATATTATAATTGAGTTTTTGCAATAATCTTCAAAAATAATAAAAGTTTTGAGTCTCCGCATTTGAAAAGCCTCGATTAAACTTAATCAGGCCCAATTAATACACGAAAGTGTGTAAATCAAACTTCTGCGTAACTTCAGCTTACACAATTCAAATCCTAAGACTACAAACTTTTAATCATTTTTAATTATTTCTACACTAACCATGAGTTTGTAATATTTATTGGCAAAAAATTATAGTAAAGTTACAATCAACCAATGATACAGCTTAATAAAATATTTTCTATAAAAATTAACAAGTATATAAAATTTATTTAATCTGTGCATTTCCTGTTTTTATTATTTTATTGTTTTTTTTTTATTACTATTACCATTATTGTTATTATTATTATTGTTTGTGACTAGAAAAATGATCAATACAGATATAATTTCAAAATCGAATAAAAGTAATTTCATTAACTTATAAAACATGAAAACAAGAAACTCTTTTTACTAAGAAATTCAACTTTTATAATTAGCCTATGATTAATTTCATTAGTGTCTAATTTCTTATGCAACATTACAGTAACTCGTGCGTGTATTTGTGTGTACACATTACATATTTAATTCACCTAGAATGCGAACTTAAATCAATTATAGAAGAGTACACCCAACTCTATTTTATGCAAACTTCTTTTACACGAATTAGAACAAAAATTTAACTTTCCTTTTTAGGCAACTGATTTTGATTGATTGAACACGATAGATTCAAATTCTAAAAAGAAAATTTTTGCTTTCGCAACTTCTATTCTTCCACAGATGCAACATATTTTTTTATGTATCCATCGCGTAAAAAAGAAAATTAGGCGTACTTTACACTTGTTATACCCGCAAATTTGTTTTGTACGTTTCGCATGATTATACAAGATTTTTGATCTCGCGTACTTAAATATTTCAAGCTTTTACAAATATAACGTCCATTTCAAAAATTGAAACTTGTAAAACATTACTTTTAATTCAATAATGTAGAATCTTGTATTCGCACAGCATTGATACAGTATTTTGTTTGTGTGTGTGAAAAATATTTCTATTCCGAACTTCCACCTCCATCTTTAGTTTATTGTACAATTTTACGGATAGATTACTGGCGTAATCGTATATTTACTTATTTATTTTCATCTAAAAATTCATAGTCAAATATGATCTTTTTTCTATACATAAATAAAACAAAACGCTAAATTATCTACAAATTGTAATAAGTACTAAACGATTATGTACAATTATATATTACATTGCCAATTCCTGAGTTTAACAGTCTATAAAACTATTTACAAAAATTTTCATGGTTTTTTCATGTAGGCCATATTTCTATTGTACACTTAATATAATTATAACAAATTTTCTGTATTATTTCGCGAAGTACACGTTTCAATCTTTTAACTTTTATAAATCCTTATAGTTAATTCTCTATAATATAAGTGCTATCTTTAAAATTTTTCATACTATGCATCATAAACGTACCTGTACATATACATTTATAAAATTGTATTTTTTTTTTTTTTTTTTTAAGAACAATTCCTAAGACAAAATTATTATTATTATTTTATATTATTAGTATTATTTGCCTCTTTTCTGATAAGAAGCAATATAAAATTCATTTTCTGAATCTTTAATATTTATCCCCATTTCTATAAAATTGGGTCATATACCTTTGCTCAAAACTTTTCTCCGTTTGATTCTCTCATTAAATGTGAAAAAAGTATTTTTTCATGAAAGTTCCCCAATTGGTGCGTTTTGCAACCACAAGTCGTGAATAAAATTGTACAAGTCATCGCTAACAGCTACCTGTAAGCAACAAATTTTATTGCGTTACACAAGAAAATTAAATTTGAAACTGTATAATTTACGGAAGAATCATCTGTAACCTTGTACGGTGTTGGATTTAGATTCCTCTTGTGATCTCCACGAAGTGTATTTAAGGATTCTTGAACCCGATTTCGAATCTGCTGAAGTGTAGGCATCGGCTGGCATGGTTTTCCATTTTTCCAATAGACCTTAACAAAGATTTGCATTATGAAAAGATGCAAATTTTCAGTAAATTGCTGTTTTTAATTTCTCTACCTTGTACAGCGGCTCTACTCTTGTTGGTATAACGTAAGCTCTCTTAGACTCTTGAAATGGATGTCTACAAAGAACTTTCTGCTTAACTTGAGGAGGCTCCTCGCAAGATCTTTGTAGTAAATCAATCAAAGCATATCCATCGGCTCCGTATAATCTGTAAGCATCCTTCTTGCCAGGTATTGTTACTTTTCCCACTTCCTGACTCAGTTTGATTCTCGGTTGCTCGTTAATTTCCACCATTTTATACACACAGCCCAAAGCTGGTTGTTTCTGGCAAGTTACCAAATGCGTTCCAACTCCGAAACAATCAATTTTGTGATTCTATTAAAAAAACGTAAAAACGTTTACGACTCATTCTTCGCATTGGATAATTCAATGGCATGACAGAAAATAGTCACCTGCTCGTTCAAGCTCAAAATAATGTCTTCGTTGATATCGTTCGATGCAATAATTTTTAGATGCGCGAACCATGGTATATCGTATTTTATGGAAAGTTTTTCAAAAATGTCCTTTGCCGCATTACTCAAGTACGCTAGATCACCGCTATCGATCCTAATGCCATTCACTTTGTAGCCCAAATCATTCAATGCCAATGCTACGGCACAAAAATTTAGAAGTCCACTCCTAATAATAACAAAAGAGATCATTAATATATGCATATTAGAGAAATGACAATCGTGAAAATAATAATAAACCCAATGCTGATAGAATTTTAAGATTAATCTCATTCACAATTCATTATAATTTCTTTAAATATAAACCTCTTAAATAACACTATAACTTGTTTCATTTGGAGAGCTGAATTGGGAAGGGCGCTATATAAGGTTCTCATAAATACATCTATAATTTCTAATAAACGTTTATAGTCAAATGTTAAAATTTATTATGAGAATTATCGGTCTTGCTAAATTTATTTAATGGATGAATGGACAAATAAAGTATTTGCCGTACCTCACATAAAGCTCACCCAATTCGCCTCGTCTTAAAAGGCCTTTCTTGTGATGCAAAGAAGATTCTGATAAAATTCCATTGTTTCTTAAACCATTTTGAGCAACCGAATTGGACCCATTAGTAAGAATTTTATTCTTTAAATTTTGGTTGTCTACGTGTGCTTGTTGTCTGGCTGGTGTTTCAATGCTACAAACATAGTTCTATTTACTTATTGAAAATGAACTTTCGTGAAACTTTGAAATTAGATGACAGAATGAGAAAGCATTGAATTTATTAGCTTTGATGCTTATTCTTTGAAAAATCATTTTAAAACTTCAATAATCATCCCATAAACCGATTTTTAACTTAAATCGCTTACTTTATGATTTACAAAGCCTATCTCTATACGATGAATTGTCACAGCCGTCTGCCTTTGTACAAACGTAGATTCCATTCATAATATACAATATACGCTTACATATTTGGTTCGTGCAATTTTATTTTAAATATAAAAATTTTATTAAATAAACTCTTATAGTCAATTGGGCTACCCAAAAATATAAAATTTTTCTACAGAGTTGAAAAATATATAACACTTTTAATAAAATCAAATAAAAATATATGATAATTGAGAAAATCTGATGATCGTATCGATACCTTTTTACATCGTATGTATCCACAAGTGCTGTAAAACGTTCTGGAAATGCAATAGTAAAGCTAATAAGAGCTGCAAGTTCTCCATTAGATGCCTCGGAAACTAATATTCCTAAGTCCCCAGCAATTTCATTACGATACTTAACTGAAAGTTCCAATAAATCATGGACCTCTCCAGTTTGTTTATGCGCTAGAGTCTAAACGGTATGTATTTGGATTAAGACAAAAACTTGTTACGAATTTGACAAATATTCTGAATTATAAAAATCCTACTTTTGACTGAAGATCGTCCAAGCTTGTGAACGATGTGATATATGCATGCGCGTGTGTACCACTTACAGGAATATTAAACAGTTTTCCTGCTAAAACATTGCTTGTTCCATCAAATCCTCCTATTAAGAAGTGAAATTTTTAATTTTCAAAAAGTTTAATGGGACTTGGTCAAAAATCAGATAATATTATACTTGCCAACATAACTATATTTGGAAGCGCTAAGTCCTCCATCTGGACCCTGCGCTCTACGTAAACCAAATTCAAGAAGAGTCACATTTTTTCCAGCAACTATACGATATCTAGCTGCATTTGTAGCCATTAAACTTGCATAATTAACCAAGGTCAGGAGAGTTGTTTCCAGAAGCTGGCCCATTATTAAAGGGCCTTCAACTCGTATCAGTGGTACTCTATACATTATACATAAAACATATAACTAGTCCAGTCAATTGATTTAAAACATTCAATACTGTCCATGGTAAAAGTCAATATCGTTTACAATGACTAACCTTGGAAACACAACCGATCCTTCTTCAACAGCATATATAATTACGTCTTTTGCACTAAGACTTTTCAGGTACTCAAAAAATTTATCGTCTATAGTAGGAGGCATAGTGGATTTCAGGTACTTGATATCTACGTGATGTGAAAAAATGATATAAAAAACCAAAACGAATGCTCAGTCATTTAAAAGTAAAATCGAAATGCTCACCACTATCGGAATAGTGAAATTTATCCAAAAATCTTATACACTCGTCAAGTCCAGCAAAAATAGTGAATTCGCCTTGAAATGGATTTTTACGAAAAAATAGATCGAACACAGCGTAGTCATTCATCTTTCCGCTTTTCCAATAGGCATAAGCCATGGTGATCTCATACAGGTCTATAATGCATAAAATTATTGAAAGATTTAACCCCTAATAGAGATTAGTTTGTTGATAAACCAAGCGAGGGGAATCTAAAGTGCATACGAAGAATATACCTGTTAACAAAGGCTGAACAAGGCTGTTTTGCCTAAGGCCACAGCGAGATTTGCATTCGTCATCTGACATTTTGAGAATCTCTTTTAGTTTTATTCGTAGAGAAGAAGAGAATTCCTTTTGTTTTCAAAGTTCCTCGAATACAAGTTGAGTCAACTGGCGTCAGCGGCGGACTAGCATGTTTTAACGAAGAACACAATGTAATATATGTACTTGGCTTACTCAGAATCGATAGGAGTGATTGAAGGACAGACAGCCAGAAACTGTTATCCCACCAATCCCGTCAACTGTTGAAAAACTACTATATAGCTATAAATTAAAATTCCCTTACCCCACAATGATGCTTTTACACTTCTCAAATGGTGTAGTTTTCTTTTCCTCTTTCTCTGTTTCTTGTCCTCTCTTCCCTCTTTTCTTCCTTTATTTTCTCTATAATTATTTCACTTATTATTAACGCAATTACAACGCGATTGTTTTACACGATCGCCTTCTACCTTCATCGTTACCCTTAAAATCGTAATTGCTTCTTGCATTCCAGCATTTGAAGATAAGAATAGAAACACGAAGCGTTCTCTATTCCCCTTTACTCTAGTGATCTATTTTTAATGGCATTGCAATATTCCTTTGGGAGAATATGGGGAATTGAGAAATGCAGGAAGAATTTAATTTCACGTTCGTGCATTGACTTGGCGATACAAAGATCAGGGGGTCAAGATAAGCCTCTATCAAACATTTCTATCGCTTCTTTCACATCTCTCTCTCTCTCTCTCTCTCTCTCTCTCTCTCTCTCTCTCTCTCTCTCAAGAATACATTAACTTTAATCTAATAATTAAAGATTCTAAAACAGGCACGCCTTTTTCGCTACCTACATAGTAATAATAATAAGGAATATCTTAATCGGGACTATTCAAGATACGAGTTAAACGTCGACTACGTTTGATCAAACGAAAACTCTGTTTTCGTTTTTTCTTCAATCTTCTTTTTCTTATTTTTTATTTCTTAACTCCGTACCTCCAGCTACGATTTAATCGCGAGCTATGCCTGCGCGCTTGAGTGTGCGTGTTTCAATACGCGTACGGTACAAATTACATAAAGATGAACAAGTAGAAATGTAACGAAATAAACCTGACAACGAGCAAGTTCTTCTCGACTAATCAGAGATAATCCGAAAATACACATTCGTATCATAGCCTTCGTGGTTTGCTTCACTATTTATCTTTATTATTAATCAACATGTCTTAAGCATGGACAACGTTACTTAAAGATGACGTAATTACGTAATTAAGCGTGAACTTTTACTCGTGCAATGTCAGATTAAATATACATACATGACATGTATGTACGTACCCACGAACAGTGGATAGAGCTCGTCTATAAAATTGCCTGGTACTTTAATCCGAAAGAAATTCTATGTATCGCGTGCATGTGTATGCACATAATAAGTATGCTTCCTCTTTCATTAAGACGCAAATTCTAATAAAATGATTTTCTCCATTCTCACAGCTCATTAACGTTCCGTTGGCTGATGTAGTGAGTAAGCAATTCTTGATATTTATTCAATTTATCAGCTATTCGCAACTCTTCTCCGATGAGATATTCTTTCTCTATCGGTATACGCGAGTTCATACAGCGCGTATCGCGTGTAGTCGAGATCTGGAGTCTTATAAGAAATATTTCTGTAATTCTTCAATTGTGTAATAAAATAACTCTTGTAATTTGTGGGTCATCCTACCCCCTACCCCTCTCGCTGTCCCGCAATATTCTCTTATGAATTAGAATTCTAATCAAATGAAACGGAATAACAAACCGTTCTAGTATCGTAGATTCGACTCGATAATAAGATAATGAGAATTGAATCGTGTACCAGTAAGACAAAAGAAACGCACGTTTCTCGTCGTTCGATCACTCCGATCGAACTTTAGGTTATACGTGATCTAAGAAATCGGAAGGTGCGATAGATCCCATCAGTAATGCGGAAAAAAAGGATTGCATTTCGAAAATGTCCTTGCACCAGAAATTTGATCCATTTCTCGGTCGTCGATCGAAAACATTGAAAAACCCCAGCTGCGTTTTACCAAATGCGGACCTGAAAGTACGTCATATTAGCGCGCTGCGAAATTTTAATAATAGAATTCTGCGGAATATTGGAGAATTGTTCGATTAAACACATATCGTTAGGGGCAACCTGCTCTATGGAACAATACTGCAGAATATTTTTGTCCGTGTGAAAGTTCCAGATAACTTTCAGCAAAATGATCTGCTTGCGTGCGAGGCGATCGTAAAGAGACGAGAAAAAACTGAGAACAAAAGGAAGGCACGAAAAAATTATGGAAAAATTTGAAAACGCATCGCACGTATCGAAAATATGTTGCAGTACCGATACCAAACCTATGTACATTCAGATATTGGATTCACCTTATCGATTGTGTTCTTTCACTCCGAGTTCTTTTCAATTGAAAATGCATCATTGGAATCTTTTTTAATCGTCCTTTCAGCACTTACGCTTTATTAGCCTTAATTCCTGGTTGGAAATCATTGCTCAACAATGAGATCTGCAGTGTTCCCCAAGGTGCATTTATATGTTTTGAACACACGCGTGTCATGTGTTTCTTAAAATTATATTATTACCGTTACGTCATAGATACGCAACTGACAAAATTCGTCGTGTCGATTAAACGTTCCCGCTTCTGCTATTTAAAAAATGCAAATAAATATGGCGACTGCCGGTTTGAGACCTGGTTATGCACTTAGACACGGAAGTGACAGGAGTTGCATTATTTAGCTACGTGTCCTATGCATACGTACATCAATTGTGTCAAGCGAATTCAATAAACTCTAGAATTCTTTTATATTGTTATTAATAAAGGTAAAATGTTCTGTTCTTCGTCATAGCAAAATTTATGCTTTTATCATAACTTTTGTGTCGGCACTTTTGATCTCTATTAAAACAATATAATAATTAATATGCAATTTCATTTATTTGCTTAGATCAGTGTGAAATATCTGCAATTGTTTATACACACATTTACCGTAAGATAATTTCCTCCATTAAGTATGCATAATGCATATGCATGGGTATGAGTAATTATTGGAATTTATTTATTGTTTTTTTCAGTATAATGGCAGTTAAAAAAGGCAGTTATAAGAAGCAGCTGAAAGGAAAAACGAAAGAAACAAATAAGCAAAAAAAGGAGCGCAAAAAGGAGTTTCTTGAAAATAAGCAAAGAGTATTCACTGTTGTCTTGCCTACAATAGCTACAATATTTTTGATGATAGCTGCATATGTTTATCTAAAAACCCGTCCAAAAGCTATTGAGTATTGATATGTTATTAAGTATTATCTTCGTTTATACTAATATATTCCTTTTTAAATTTTTATCTATGAAAAAGTGTATTTCTTCACAAAGTTTTTATATAATTTATTTAATAATTATATCATTATAATGATTGAAATGAGAGGACAAAATAAGATCAATATATATTTATAATATATAAGAATAAGTCTCATATTTTAAATTAAGCTTTGATGATGAACCTTATGAGTTTGTGCAAATCTTTGTTATCAAGTGCACACATGAGGATAACAGTTACATTTCTTTTATATGCGCAAACACTATAAATATATATATATATATATATATATATAAATATATATATATATATATAAATATATATATTTCTGTTGTTTATTCTTTGTAATATATGTACCTAGAAATGTATTCTTAGTAAAAAATTTATTGCTCAAAATTCATTAAATTATGTAAAATATAGGAGAAAAAATTATTTTGTAAAGCATTTAATAAATGTGGGTCCAAACTTGAAAGTATATTTTTTCTTTTAAATCTTTCAAATTATTAAGTAATTTGAATTTTTTTTCTTTCAAATTTTTGTACCAATAAATAATTTTAAGTAGTCTTTGAAGCTACCAATAGGAAAATAACACGCTGACAGATAGAGGTGGTGCTTTATCTTTCTCCGTTCCACACTGAGCTATAGTGTTGTCGCGATTCCAGTATTGACAACAAATCGTAACATAACCTTCGTATAGTGGTTCTTACGTATACATATTTGATCTTCCAAATTTTAATATTATTCAATTAAATTATTAATCAAAAGATGATTACAAGGTGTATCGTGTGTTGTATATTTCTACTTGCATTAACTGCATTTCTATTTGTATTTCATACAAGTCCTGTACAAGGTAAAGCAAATTATTTGAGCTATGATGATGAATTTCCTACTTAACGTAATATTTGATTGTTCCAATAAAATATTTGTAATACAAATGATTTATTAGCAGGTAAAGGAACACGATATGTAACTTGTGGATCGGTTCTAAAGTTAATGAATGTAGATTATAATGTTCGGTTACACTCGCATGATATAAAATATGGAAGTGGTAGTGGTCAACAATCAGTAACAGGAATTGATACCAAAGAAGATGGAAATTCTTATTGGCTTGTAAAAGCCGAATCTGGGAAGCAGTGTATTAGGGGGTATGTCTAAACACTGTTGTTCGTATTATATGTGTAATTACACACACATATATATTTGAATAGTTTCTAATAAATAATATTTAAGGAAACCAATAAAATGTGGAGATATTGTGAGATTGGAACACACAGCAACAAACAAAAATCTTCATTCGCATCATGTTAGTTCACCTCTTAGTGGTAAACAAGAAGTGTCAGCTTATGGAGACTCAAAAGGGGAAGGTGACACTGGTGATAACTGGATGTTGGTGTGTCAAAGTGATTTTTGGGAAAGAGAAACACCTGTTATGCTAAAGCATACTGATACCGATACGTATGTATTTATATGAATGAAGAAAGATATAGCAAATGATAAAGCTTCCTTCTACAGGTACCTTGCTGTTAGTGGCAAAACTTATGGAAGTCCAATTTATGGGCAAGTTGAGGTTGTAGGAGAATACTCGCCTAGCAGTCCATACATTCAATGGCAATCAATGGAAGGACTTTTTATACATCCAAGTGACTTTAAAGTACATCATAATGAACATACAGAACTATGAAAATAGTCAAATAAATTAATTTTGGTTTAATTATCAGAACTCGTTTACAATATTAAATTGTAAATCTTCCTAATACTTTTTCCAAGTATAAACAAAAATAATAGCAATATTATGCCTTCAATTTTCACAAGAGCATAACTACTCTTAGGTATGTTCTATAAATTATATTAATTTATTTTCTTGTAATATATTATAATAGAAATGTCAAATTATTAGTGAAACAAATGAAAAATAAATTTTCTATTTGGAAAAAAATGTCATACATTATATATTTTTTAAGTTTATTCATAATTTCTCATCAGAAATATAAACGTAAAAATTGAACAATAATTTTAATATTTGCTTTATTTACAGTAAATTATGTATATATATATATACACATATATATATATGTATTTGGTATATCATTATACATACACATGTATATATACATGTATAAATATATACATATATATATATATATTTACAATAAATATACTCTCCTCATATATTATACATGCAAATACCATTTTATGGTAACAGCAAAAATTCTATTCCATTCATACCTCATAAAAGAATTATCAACATCGTTACATGAGATTCACTTTGGGGTACAACTAGAAATCCATATTCAGTAAAAATTGTCTTTAGTTTATGTAAACATTCTCTCCAACAATAATTCAATCAAAGCTTTTAGTTTTTTACAGTCTTGTAAGTATTCAAATCAAAAAAGAATATTAATAAAAGTTTTGAGGTAAGTTTTAAATTTTCTCTCTATGTATATATATAAAAATCGCACTTTGTGTTATATTTACTATATGGAGCGAATAAGCGTTTAGCTTCATAGTCTAAAAGACTCAGCTATGCTCCATTTTAATACAATATTCATCTGATATTAAAGTTGTGTACTAAATAATTTATATAATTTATCTATAAATTTTATTAAAGCAAAATAGAATTTTAAAACGTTTAAATTTCTAATATAAGAGTTGATAATGTATAAATATATATATATAAATTAGAGTTTTATAATAAAAAGATTAACTTTAGATTTTTTAATTTATTTTCTTTAAAAGAAAAAAAAAGAAAAGGAAACAAAATACTTTAATGCCTCCCTAATTTTAATTACTTCCATTTCCATAAAAATCTTGATATGAAAAAATATATATAATGAATATAAATAATAATAATTAACGTGAAAAAAATACTAGATATTTTTGTCTTAAAACTTCTATGTGTGATTGAGAACAATCATCACTATATTAATGACTCTGATAAGATAATTTTTACGCTAATTGTTATTTCAACCAATTTTTGCTTTCATACTTCAGACATCTACATTCTTCTTAAGAATAGGCACTGTTAATCTTATAGCATTTAAAAATTTTGGCCCTACATTTTCTAAAACAATTTTTTCTTTAATTTACAAAAATAATACTGCAAATATACTAAATCATAGTGAAAAAACTTGTCACGGATTTACTTGTTTAACATTTTAATTTAATAAAATATATAATAAAATATTTTAATAGATACTGCATATACAGAATGTACCCACTATTATAATTCAACATAGGATATGTTACTTTAAGAAAGAAGAGGCTTCTGTAATTATTAAAAAATTTATCGAAGGAAGCTTTTTCTAATGTTACATTACTTTATTCTATTTTGATTTGAAGTTGATAAATACTAAGGCGTAACAAACTTCCAAATTTATGTTAACCTGATATGAATTTCCAGATATATATATATATACAGCTGGTAGAATTCCACTAACATAATTTTAATTCCAATTAAAAGATCGTAATGCATCACATAAGGGTTTTTTTTATATATAATTCAGCCTGCCCTTAGAGCAATATTATGAATGCCCGCATTCAATAATAAGTAGAAATATATTCCAGCTGATTTAGGTAAGTTTTTTTTTCGTAAGCCATGAAAAAATTTCAATATATAATTATTTGTAAAATAAAACATATATATATACATATATATATATATGTACACACGTCCACACTCACACACGCATATATATCTATATATATATATATATACATATATATACATACATATACACATATACATATATAAATAACATTGTTTTTGTGCAAATAAGATATATTTATAACATTGAAAGCAAATTAATTACAAATTCATTAATTTTTAATGAAAGTATCATTAAAAACTTATATTCATGAAATCATTATGAAATATGAAAAAATTGTAAAATTTACATTTTATAATTAAATAATTTATGAATAGGCCTGCAGAATTACAATAAATGACAAATATGCATTTACGACTAGATTTTTAATCTCAAGTGTACTTAAATCACTGCAATGCAAGCAAGCGAGCAATGTTGCTTGGATAAATTCCATTTTATAAATACCATAAAGTTTCTCGTGGGAACCATTGGCTTACCTGCACTACAATAATAATACGTACCGCTTGATTTGATAATTGGTCATTATTTTCCACATAAATTAACTTTCTTCTACCAACTGAGTCATTAAATGCGAAAAAAAATACTACGAAACAATAATTTTCTTCATTAACTGATAACGATCACTTTGTAAAACTGCAATGTACACTTTCCACAACCTTATACATTTTATGAAATATTATACTTTAAAAAGTTAACTCATTCTTGAATAATACATACAAATTTATCACTTGCAAAAAGAGACAAGGAGATTTTTTAGCTAATTTTTGTGGCACCATTGTGATTCATCTTGTGATTCATGATCCATCCGTCTTGCTGTACAGTCTTTAGATATTCTTCTAATAACGTAGCTAATTTTCGTCTTTTGAAACGCAGTGATTCCTTCACCACGTCCCTTACGAAAGCGAGTCTTATATCTAATGTACCTTGGATTTGGTATAAATGGGAAAACAATGTTGCGTAATCTAGAAGAGAGAAAAAAAAAAAGAGCAGTTTATTAAACGGTTAACAGACAAACCCTCAAATCATTTCATTAAACATACGCATACTTACTTGAGCCTTTTCTCCTAACTTCCTTATAAACAAGTTCCCTAACAGATAAATTATGTTTCCTGATATCATCCAATTCCTTTTTTGTCAAAGACTTTTCCTTCTCTTGTTTAGTCTCAAGTTTCTCTTCTACATGATTAGTTAAGCGTTCTTCCAAACATTCACTCTTTACTACATTATTCTCTATACAATCATTGGGAGGTAATCTATTTACTTCATCCTTAACACTATCTACCCTTTCGGCATTAACTTCAACCTTACTATTATCAATATTATTGACAACTGGCGGCAAGCTTGGTGTGCCGTCCAAGTGGTTATTTTCCACAGGAATTGGCTCGAATACAGGAATAGGAGACGCCTCTGACAATCCATTTACAAGTTTCTCAGGAGAGTTAATCGTGGGTGAAACCAGGCCGGAAGTAGAGACAGTAGAAACGTCCGATGATGTCGGTGAAGCAGGATTCTTCACATCGTCTACCCAAGGGATTGGAGAGCTCGACGGTGAACTGGTCGGAGAATAGGATGGTCTTCTAACGATAACGTCTTTAGGAATCGGACCCGGCTTTCGCTTATTCGGCGGTTGTCTTGGCGACATCTGTCCACTCCCACCGTCTGATTGAGCTATCGTTCTCTTTAAACCGCCTTTCGTCGCTGATGAAGTGGCTCCCACCATGTCTATGTCCGCTTCGTCCACCATCATTCTTTTATCTATCTTAAATGGATTACCTATTCGAGAATAACACGGTTATAAAGATTGGTTATCGCGCTAATTAGTTTTAGATTCGGGCAATTCGTCGCAATCTCGACGAGGTCTCGCGACAAAACAATAAACTCACCAAACATGTGCTGTCTCACGGGGACACTTTCAATTTCTCGCAAAGGAGGCGTCATTCTTTTCAGATATTCTTGGTAATTGCCCATTTGTGCAACAGGCATCGAATGAACGTAATCATCGTCTAGTAATTTGGTGTGCAACAGTCCAGGTTGTAAGAAGTTGGCGCGCATTCGAACAACCTGATCCAACAATGCCTTTCTTGGGACATCGAAGGCATTACGATAGCTATGGGCACCTCTTTGCTGCTGTTGGTTTCTTACTAATCCAACTACGAACCCTCCAAACTCGTTTAATTGGTCTCTGAGTCCGGTAAACTTATCTTGTAGTAGTGGATGCGTTATCTAAATCAATCGTTATGTAAGTCTCGAGCAGAAGTGTGAAACAATTTTTAATTTTAAAGATGAATCTTACCAAATCTTTCTTCAACGGTGTCCTGGGTATGACTCTTACTCCTTCTGTAACAGTCGTAGTGCTTCCATTTGCTAAATTCTTGGACATGTTGCACAGTGCTTGCTTCGAACTAACTTCGTAGCAAAGTCGATCAAATTCCATTTTTGCCTGATTCTTTAATCTTTTCAAATAGTTCAATACACTATACGATAAAGAATTATCCATATTATCTGGAATGAGGGTTTGAGCGAGCGGAGCTGGAGCACCCATCCTGGTAAGAGCTCTTCTCAGCGACTAGAAAGAGAAGAAAGAGAAAAAAAAGAAAGGATCAATGATCAATCCATCGTATCATCATCAATTAAATGTAACTATTGATTATCAATTAATCTTACAGCTGCGTAATAGGTAGGCATTGTTCTTATGTAACCTTGAAATTGAGTTCTCCATTCAATCGTGGGTTTTAGTCTATGCACTTTGAATAATTCTTCCAATAAAGGTAATAACACAGGGTAATTGTAAGGCATTACAAAGAGATTAACGCAAGTTAAATTTGTGCTTGCCTTTAGATAACCAAAGGGGTGTCCTACTTCGCTTGATTTGTAGGAATTTGCTACAAAGACCTGCCAGCATATCGTTGGCTGCTTTCTAGCTAGAATGTACTGAGTTAGAGGACTGGGTTCTAGTTCATATTTATCGAATGGTAAATTTTCAATGACCATTGGTTCCTGATTTGTACAAGTAAACTTCACGTTTGGGTGTGCCGATCTTGGTGGCAATGAACTAGCATTTAGATCTGGCCAAAAACTCTCCGGAATTGGCCAGAATCCAACTGCAAATCCTTTCTGGGCTGATCTAGGAACGTATATCAATCGCCTGCAGGAATGCCAGGCTGTATTTCCGAGTCCAGTAGAATTTTGTGGATATTGCGCCCTGGGTCCATTATTTGTATTTTCATCCTCATTTTCGTCGTCATCTTGATGCGTTGGCTCATTCGTCAAAGGTGGAGGGTCTGGACCAATTTTTTCAAAGTTAATCACTACTCCAGACTGTACTTTTTGTACTAGGGAGTCAATACACTGCATCATCATTCTATGGGACGTTATACAGTACGAACGTCCTAAAAAGAATATTACTGATTAGACTAATCGAATCAAGATAAAAATGATTTGTCGTCATAAGCTTCTCTCTATTATAAAAGTAACTGAAAAATATTTACCTCCCGTTACCTCGCACATGGCATCGATCGGCGAGGCGTCGCTTGGCACTAAACCAGTGTCTCTCTCAATAGCAGGCGTGCCCGAAAGCCTCAGGACCAGAGAAAATAATCTCTGATCCCATCTAAAGGGTTCTTTCGTTAGTTCCGAGCCAGGAATCAAAGAATGCATTGGTAAAGTAAACTGCAAGAAACAGGTAAATATAAATCGACTCTCCAATCGTACAGAAAAAAGAAGAAGCGACAGAAAAACTGATTCTTACGTCTTGGTGGATTCCACTGGTAGTCGTATATTTCCCACCATCCGTAATAACCACAATGACGGATGGCTCCAAGTAGAACGGACACCTTCCTTGCCCGTAAGTATCTATACCAGTTTGCATTCGATTGATATTGAGAACATCCAAGGCATGTTTCAATGCGGCTCCTAGGGTCGTCAAACCAACGCACTGCAGATTCTTAAGTTCATTCATAAAAGTCGCCAAGTTTTCCTTCCATCCAGCCTTGAAAAAGTCCAAAGGAGAAAACAAATTGAACGAAGGACCACAGCAAGTCATCGTCAAGGTAAAAGCTATCAAAACCAATCATTGGGAAAGGATCCCCCGAGGATTAAGAAAGTGGCGTGAAATTTTATATCGCGAGCGTTTTAGTCGTGCTTCCGCATGTTCCCCACTGCCAACGCGAGGCACCGTCGGTCTTTCCCGAGGATATCGAAGGCAGGAGCAGCAGCAGCAGCCGCCATCAGGACCAAACATACGTTGCTCCCGACCTGGTGAACCATCCAAACGACTCCCAGGAAGCTCATCCTCTCGCCGCAAAAGCACCTGCCGCTGCTGCCGCTTGCGACATTACGAATGCGTTTGCACCAGGTATCACAGAGAGACGTCGAAGGACGCAAGGGACGCGGAGAGTCGGACCTCCAGAGGAAGGTGCAGACGTGTCGCGAACGCGCTTTGGACTCCAGCCCCGTAGAAGACGTTCGTGACTTAACCTCGGAGTTTGCCTTCCCCTCAAATTGCAGTACGAACCTTGATGTTCTGCGGAGGATCCTCGAAGGTTAGGAGCATGTACCGATCACCCCGGCTCTCCGGCGACCTCTGTCTTACCTGGAAAAGAGGAAAATCAAGGATAAGCACCACGGGAGAGCCATGGCGGGACACCCGACACCAGGTGCACGAATACCTTGACGAAGGTCTCCACGGCGCCCTTGGCCACGTCCAACAGCGTTGGGCGGCCGCCCAAATAAGCCCTCTGATTCATGGAGGCCGACGTGTCGATTAGAAAGACTATTATGGTCATCTTCGGCGAGCCCTGTCTCTCGTGGTCGTAATTATGGCCCGAGACCTTCCGGAGTTTCCACTAGCTAGTTAAAGAATCGACGACGGCGTGGCGCATAGTTGTCCTAACCATTGAACGCTCCCGAATACGCACCGAAAAACTTTTTACTCTCTCTGTCTCTCTCTCTCTCTCTCCCTCCTTCTTGACTCTATCTCTCTCCCTCTCACTCTTTTACGTTCGTTCACTCTATCTACCTATCTCTTTCCCTCTTCTACTCTCGTCTGTATCTGTGTGTGTGTGTGTGTGTATGTCGTATCTTTCTCTCTCTTTCTCGCTCTCTGTTTGTCTGCCTCTCTCTCTCTCTCTCTCTCTCTCTCTCTAGCTTTGCGAAGCCTCTTCGGTTGGCTATAGAGGTATACACGTCCGTAGCTCCCCGTTGCTGCTGCTCGAGTGTGTACCGAAACGTAGACAGCCTGGGTAGCAGCTGAAATGCGGAGGACTGTCCGTCCGCCTGCTCGTCTCGCTTCCTTCTGTCCTATGCTCGACTCGTCTACTCCTCTCTCGCTCCAACCGACCGCCCCTCCCCACTCTCCCCGCCACCAACCGCGCCACGGAACAGGCCCCCACCATCCCCCCTTTATCTCATTCGCTCTATGGATATAATCTTTTTTTCAGCTTTCTTCTTCACCCATGCACATTTTTCTCGGCAGATCTTCCAAGTTTCTCTCATCGTCGATGCGAATATCTTCGGGACTCCATTTTATCTCTCTTTCTCTCTCTCTCTCTCTCTATCTCTCTCTGGTTCTTCTCTCATTTTCTCGATTTAATGTCTTTCTTCTTTCTTCTCGCAAGCATTTTTTTTTACGTCGATCCTTCTTTGTCTAATGTCTCCCTCCCCACTCCCCTCTCTGCACTTCATCGTACTCCTGTATGTCTTTCTCTCTCTCTCTCTCTCTCTCTCTATATATATATATATATATATATATATATATGTATGTATCTCTATCTCTCTTTTCGTGATCCGTTTAACATCGTTCTCTCTTCGCTATTCTTCGCTCTGTCTCTCTCGGTCATTTAAGACGTCATTTGTTTCCGCCTCTTTTACTCGTACCTAAATTTTTAACGTTCGGATTCTCTCTCTCTCTCTCGCGCGCGCGCGCTGTCCTTCTTGCTTTTTCTCTATCTATCTATCTCTCTCTCTCTCTCTCTCTCTCTCTCTCTCTCTCTCTCTCTCTCTCTCTCTCTCTCTCTCTCTCTCGGTTGCTCTCCAGCAGCGGTCTCTTCATTAAATGGCTAGCTTTGTTTCTCTTTTGAACTCTGTACCACGTGACCGAGGAGATACGGATTCTGATTGGCCGTCGACTTTTCCCAAGCCGCGAAACCAGCGGCTCATTCGCGGCGATTATCGTCGGGGAAATTGCGCGTGTTACGCAATGACTGTAGACTCCAGCGTTCATGCCGAAAGCACGCGATGATCTTCTCGATATTCTCGGATGCGCGTCAAAAACTCGAGGTCATCGAGAGAAATCATTTTTCAGAGGGAGAGTTTTTGCTCTGGAAATCACGAGAGTCGCATCTTTCAGAGATTTTTTGTCAACGCGAGGAACTTTACCCCCTCGATGAACGTCGCTCGTCGGTTCGAAAATTTGACGTATCCAAAGTTTGGAGCATAGAAAAAATTCACTTCTCGAGAGAGAGAGAGAGAGAGAGAGAGAGAGAGGTTTCTCTCGTCGAAACGAAAGCAGCGATTTCTTCGTGGGAGATCGAAAAAAACTGGGAGGAATTCTCGGGTGAGAAAAAAATTTTTTTCGAGACGAGAAATTTCGCCTCGAGGAAAACAAGGCGGATTTTCATTGTCCAACGCGCAAACCATAAGCGAACCTGAATCTCTTTTTTATTGATAGTCGATGGCCGAGCAAACAGCTGATTTGTCTTGATAAGAGCACATGTTTATGCGGCAGAGTGAAATTTTATCGTTAACTCTTGGTGTTAAGATATAATGCAGCCTTCTGTGAATTCCAGTTAAGAATTTCAGCGAGCAACCATCAACGTGAATCGTCGACTGCATGGGATGAGAATTACAGCGTAAGCGGATAATTTTCTGGAATTTTTTGATTAAGAAAAATGGCTGACCGCGATAGCGCATCCGAGAGTGATTCAAGCTCGATTGATGGTGGCCCGATTATGATGCCTCCCTCACCACTCACAAGGGAGCAGAAAAAGAAAAGAATCGAGTCCCTGCAACAGCACAATCGCGTTCTGAAAGTTGAATTGGAGACGTATAAAATGAGGGTGAAGTCTTTGCAAGAGGAGAATCGCAGTTTACGTCAAGCTTCTGTCATAATGGTAAGTTGATAAACAATGAAGCACAATGCGTGTCTCCCTTTGTGGCCAATTAACATATTTTAAGAGCTCGTGGCTTTCGTTTTGTCTCATTGCGCTTACCGTCGGTGTGTCTTTGAGATACGACTATCAGCTTGGTATTATACTTTCGTTGCAGCACGTTAAGGCGGAACAAGAGGAAGAATTCATTAGCAATACATTGCTAAAAAAGATACAGGCTCTAAAGAAGGAAAAAGAGACACTGGCGCATCATTATGAACAAGAGGAGGAATGTTTGACCAATGATCTGTCTCGTAAAATGAATCAATTACGTCAGGAAAAGTTTCGCTTGGAATTAACTTTAGAACAGGAACAAGAGTGTCTTGTTAACAAATTAATGAGAAAGATTGAAAAATTAGAGGCAGAGACGTTGGCTAAGCAGAGTAATCTGGAGCAACTGCGTAGGGAAAAAGTGGAGCTTGAGAATACTTTGGAACAAGAGCAAGAAGCTTTAGTTAACAAATTGTGGAAGAGAATGGATAAATTGGAGGCGGAAAAGAAAAGGCTTCAAAAGCAATTGGATCAACCAGTTTCAGATCCGGCTTCTCCAAGGGAAATAAATAATGGTGATACTGCTACGAATCTAAGCACTCACATTCAAACTCTTAGAAGCGAGGTGGCTAGATTGAGGCATCAATTGTTTATTTCTCAGCAGGAGCGTGCGTATATCTTTTCTTTGATTCTTTTTTTTTGTTTTTCTTGATTTTCCATAAAAACCTAAATCTTTCGTAACGCATTTATCTCCATGTCACAGATACGGAAAAGATGCAGAGATACGTGAACGAGGAGAAACAAATTCGAGAAGAAAATTTAAGACTTCAGAGAAAATTACAACTCGAGGTAGAGCGTAGAGAAGCTTTGTGCAGACATCTTTCGGAATCTGAATCCAGGTATGCGATTCAACTGTAGTTGCATCAAGAGTGTGTGAAACTTGTCTTACGTAACTGTTTCGTTTCGTGCTTAGTTTGGAGATGGAGGAAGAACGTCATTATAACGAGATTGTCATGTCAGGAGCCAACATACGAAATCGTACGGTCTCCAGTCCTGTGCCGTATAATCCCTCACCAAGTTCCTCAAGACCTCTTAGTCCAGGTGTTAACGTAATAGGTTCAGCATCGAGAGAAAATTTTGCTGCAAATCGATGTTATGCCTGTGGACAGCCTACTACTATACCTTTTGCTAGTTCATCTCCACCCTCAGGGGTATGAATGTTAAATAAATATATATATATATATGTATATATGACTAACTAAAAGAAATTTTAGTTTCATAAATTGAGAAATATCTGTCATCCGTTAATGGGAATTTAATTTTTTAGGGGCACATAGTAGCACCAACTGGGAGACGCACATCCGATAGATTTGTTAAACCAGCAATTCCACCAACAATAGTAAGTCCAGGCGTTACCCCAATGCCTAGTGTAACTAGTACATCTGCTGGCTCACCGATGGATATCACCAAAACATAAGCATTCTTAGTTTATTTCTGGTATCAAATACTTTGTCCGATATGCCTTTGTTCAAGGTGTTTTTTCAATTTGCATTTTTAGCATTCTGTAATTGCAAGTTTAACAGTTATATCGAGAGATATTCGTTTTTTACCTTCTAAAATTATAGAATTACGCAAAGCGTTTTGTTAGAGGATCAAATTTGATTACCAATATTGTGTATTTCAAATTCTGTATAAGTAAATGCTAAGCAGTATTCGCATGAGAACTTGGTTATTTGTTTTACACAATCTAATCAAAGAATAGGAAAGTGTTTTTGCTTAAATAGTAATCTCGCTCTTTAATGTCATTTCGATGTATATTAGAAGCAAAAAAAAAAAAATATGTTTAACCAGCGTATTGTACAAGCTATAGCATTCTCTCAGCCATTGTCTGTGGCTTGTATTGATTTTGAAAACTCTTGCATAGCCTGCGTAAGATAAATTGTTTGTCGTAAAATTTTAATCTAATTTATATGATGGGATTACCCAGGTAAGAAGAAAAGAGCGAGAATATATTTATGAAACAATATACATTCGTGATATCTCTGTAATTGTTGCATTATTAAGAAAGGAGTCCATGATTCGACTAGTGCTCATAGCTAAAAAGATATTCCAGTTTGAAGTATAATTCTAGATTATGAATACTTTGATTTGATTTCTCGTTCTTTTATGTTTTCTAAATTATTGAATAGCTTTATCAAGTTTAAATATTCTACGATAGGATATTGGTACATTGCTTCCATGTTCTACACAATTAAAAAATCTTAATGTTAACGTAACTCAAACAAAAATTAACAAAATTTACAGTTGATATTTTTAGCCAATTTCAATAACTGTTACGGCCTTATTAAATACAGCAGAAGAGAAAATAGTTTTTATTCGTCAACAAAGTGTTATATTCTGTTCGCAATTGAAGCATATTTGGAAATGTGATAGACTTCATCGTATTATCTGTATTAGATTCAATATCCAATGATAAGATGGTGCCGATTAACTAATTATTGATGTAATTAAGATTTTTTTAATTTTGATCTTAACAAAGCATCCTAAAAAAAAAAGTGAAAGATTTCACACAGTTGTTTATAATTACAATCTTATGTAAATATTTTTATTTTTAATAATTGTTTAATTATTACTGTTTGAAAAGTGATTTCCTAAATGTTTTGTGCTATATTTGTGAAAAAAATATTCAATAAATTTATGATGCTTTGTTCAAGAAAAAACATCAACAATTCATATCCCAAATAGGATTTGGTATTGAGAATTTATATAAACCAAGTTTTGTATCCATTATTTATATAATTTTATTCTTCTCAGAAGAATATGAAATAACACGTAAAACAAGTTTTGGAAATAACTTTCTCTATTAAGTTTTTCATATCGCATAATTAATCGGACTTGATAATTGTGTTGATAATAATTTGTACAGCTCGATTACTAACATTACTGAATTTATGCTCTTCACTTTTAAAATATGTATTATTTATGTTAAGCCAAACTATAATATCGGGATATGAAAAATGCATTATTTCAGTGTTCTGTTATGAAATAAAAATATTACTTATTAATAATTATGGTTATAAACAGTATGTTTCACATTTATGTATTATGTATTTTACTCATGCTTTTATGAAATACAAACACTTTTTTGCTATTATTTTAATTTATTTGACATAATTTCTCCTGAAGTTTTAACTTTATTTTTGTAAAAATAAAGCAGTCCTGGAGATTGCCATCCATGTAGTTAGAGATATCGCATCTTGGTGTTTACTTGGCCAACTTAATACAGAATTCAATGGCCACAATGTATCTTTGGGGAATGTTACAACTAAATCAGATCTGTATAGAAACAGGAGAACTATAGCAAAGATTCCCTGAAAAATTGAAAAAACAGTCTCTAATTGCCTTAATCTTCGAGTTAAGTAAAACTTACATTATATTTACTTACATTTAATGCTTTAAACCCATAGATAAAGTATGACTGTACTTTCGCTTTTACTTGATAATGCTCGTTTACTAAAGAATCACATATTTATCAAAGTTTACAAAAATTACAAGTTAATAGTAAAATTATCATTAACATATTATATACCTTTCTCTTTCAATGTTGCTTCTAATTTATTATATTTACGTGAGACTCTTGCATATTTGGCAAACTCGTCTACCATTGGTATACTAGATAATTCTTGTTTTAAATTAAGTAATTCTTTGCGTAACTCACTATTTGTTTCAGAATAGAGTTTTGACACTACCTACAGCAAATAATTAAAACTTAGTCTACACAAATATATTTATGTAAAGAGATTTTTATTATTAAAAAAAATATAGTTACTTACAAATACAATTAATACAGGAATTATATAATCTAAGATACAGGTTAAAGTAGAAACTACAAGTAAATTCATTTTTTTCAAGTAATAACATAAATATTATGGTTAACCAAAATCAAAAGTATTAACAATATTCATAATCAAGATATAGATTGAAGAGTGTTCTACAATTGGCCTGAGAAATTGAGCGTAATGGAAACATAACCTACCAACAGAATATGGCAGGGAGAACGTCATTGTTCTATTCTAAATAAATAGCCGCGCATGCCCATTGCGTTTTCAGTCTCTTACTTATTAAGAGAGCGCTTACGCCAGAATATATTGGATTAGAAATAGAAACAATTTTAAGCAGAAGATATTTATTTGTAACAAGATACACGTGTTTTATACAAACTTTCGAAATGGATTCTGATTTTGAAGATTTATCACACGACAAGGACCTTATTGCAAGAATAAAGCAATTTGACAAATCAATAGATGATATTGATAATCTAATAAATGTATTTAATGATCCAGAATTATATGACAAATTATCAAACGTAGATAAAATTAATTATAATCTGTTAATGTCGTATAGTCTCAATAGCTTATTTTGGATGTATTTACGTACAGCAGGTTAGTTAGAAATATTTTTAATATGAATAAAGATTTATTTGATTGATTCATTATAATTTCTTACGCAACATACATTTTTCCAGGTAAAGATCCTATGAAGCATCAAATCAAAAAGGAAAATGACAGATTGAAAACATACATGATGCGTGCAAAGCAGATTGCTGATAAAAAGACACTAATGCCACATATTAATAAAAATGCAGCTAAACGATTTATTAGAAATAGCTTATGGGAAGCTAATAAAAAAGATTCAAATGATAATAGTGATAAGAAAGTTTAAGCAATAGTGTATAAGTATTGTTGTACTTGTTATTATATTTTTGTAAGTTTGTTTAATAAAGGATTCAACAGCAAATTTTTGAATAATTATTTAAGGTTATGTTCGACCTAATATCATACTAACCTGTATTGTTGGGATCTTATGTATGGAGGTAGGGACATATTTTTGGTGAAGTTAAAATTTGAACATTTCCCTGAAGCTCGTGTATTCATATATATGTATTCATGTATATATAAATTCAATAAACCATCTAAAGCATTATAAAAATAAACTGTAACTTTGTTATTGAGAGTGATCTTGTTAAAGGTGTTTAAAACCCTCTTGTATAATATGACCAATACTATATTCAGCAGTTAGTCTAAATTATTTATTATTTAAATGATTAAAATTATCAAAAAATTCAAATCAAAAGTTTCATTAAATATTATTATCTTTTCTTATATATATAAAAGTTAATTTTCATTAAAACTTCGTTTACAGATAATTTCATTAACAGAAAGAGCCAGTATATAACCAAATAAAATATAACTTTTGTAAACACTTAAATTTAAGAACAATAATATATTTGTTGGTTATTGTTCATTTTTAAAATATTTTGTTATATATTGTATTATAAAGATAAAAAAAGTTTAAATATTATATATTGTTTTAGCATAATGTTTACAATAAGGGCATTAAGGGTTGCACGACTTCGAGGACAATCGCAATTTGCAAAATGGGAGCCTATGCAATCATCATTGCAATCTGAAAATCTTCTTTCTAACAGATGTGGTTTACTTAAATATAATGTTAGAAAATACAGAGATTTTGGGCATAAAAAGAATGATTGGGATGCACAGCCTAAATGGTACAAACACTTCTTCTTTACTCTACTTTTTATACCCATTGTTTTACAATTAGATTTACCCATGCTGTAAGTATAAAAATCATTTTAAATAACCAATTTAATTCATTATAACTGAGCAATATTATATTTATAAAATCAAAATGTTATTATTAGCGGTTTTGACAAGTTAGTACAATATTATGGAAGGAAGCTTGAAAAGCAAAGTAGTGTAAATGCGGCAGCATTAGAAAACAATGTTTTGGAAGAAGATAAGCAAATTGAAAATGTGGACGAGGAAGAGCCTAAAAAAAAGAAAAATAAAAAACAAAAAATTGGATTTCGTGATAGAAAGGTTGACGAAACTCTTTAAAGTTTTACTTCTTATAGTGTTCTATTTTCATGTACATGGAATTTTATAGTTACAGTGTAACTCTTATAATAATTATAATAATGTTTGTAAAAATAAAATAATGTTGATATAAATGTTTTATTATCTTAGAAATCATATCATACAATTTTATATTTAAGTGATATGTTTTTACTGTATAAAATTTGATAATTAAAAGATTATAAAGATACAAGTATCTTTACAGATAATAGAATATGAAAATAGAATGCGAGCATATTCCACTCCAGATAAAATTTTTCGTTATTTTGCAACTGTAAAAGTTACTAGCACAGAAGGTAACGAGGTCTACATGACGCCTGATGATTTTTTGAGAGCTATAACTCCAGGCATGAAACAACCAGATGGTAAAGTTATCTATATTTATTGTTAAATATTATTAGCAACTAATGCAATTAACAGATTGAAATGCATTACACTATTTGTAAGCTTATCAACTAAACTTCTTTGCAATCAACAAACTTTACCAAAGGGAGTTTTCATGTGTTTTTCTTTGAAAAAGTGCATGCCATGTAATTTTTAATGTAAATAAGTGTGAAAATTAGTGAGTTTTCCTCTAGATTGCATAAAAGGATTTTTTTTTTATTAAAACAAATGAATTTTGTTAATGTTCAGATAATAGAATATGAAAATCGAATAAGGCATTATTCAACACCAGATAAAGTCTTCAGATATTTTGCTACGCTTCAGGTGTCAAATAATGATGTGCACGAAGTATTTATGACACCAGATGATTTTTTGAGATCAATGACTCCTGGTGTAAAACAGCCTGATGGTAATCTCTACTTTTCCTCTCTTGACTGCATAACACATTTTGATTTTTTATTTATGTAAATCTTCAATTTTCATATTTTTCTATCAAAGGTTTTGAGAAAATTGTTTTTGTTAAATTTTTGCATGATTAAATAAACAGCATGCGCTTTTAAAATATAGTGCTTGTTGCTTTAAATATAATTTCTTTTCAGTTCTAATATAAAGTATATTATTCTTTAGATGCATTATGTATTTTTAAAAAAATCAAAGTAAATTAATATTAAGTTTTTTATTCTATAGGTCTTGGATTAGATCAATATAAACGTTATGACCCTAAGGTAAAATTGTTAAATTAAACATGTAGAGAAAATTAATATTATAGCTGACTATGCTAATAATTTCCTTCTTTACAGAATATTCATAATAAGTTAGAATTAGAATTGGACGAGGATAGTATTTTTTATAAATTAGGAAGCTCTGGTCTCATCACCTTCTCCGATTACATCTTTTTATTAACAGTATTGTCGAGTAAGTTATGAAGGAAACAATGAAAGAGTAAGAAAAATCCACTATGAATTATATTCTTCCTTCAGCTTCTAGGAGACACTTTGAAATAGCATTCAGAATGTTTGATTTTAATGGAGATGGTGATGTGGATTCTGAAGAATTTGGCAAAGTTGCAACTCTAATTCGACAACAAACTAGTATTGGCAACAGACACAGAGATCATGCTAATACTGGCAATACATTTAAAGTAATTATTATATTTATAAAATCTATATTAATTATTGTGTAATAAACAAAATGTGTAATTTTTTAGGGTGTAAATTCAGCATTAACCACGTATTTCTTTGGTCCTAATATGAAACAGAAATTGACGATAGAAAAGTTTTTGGATTTCCAACAGCAACTACAGAAGGAAATTTTAAATCTTGAGGTAAAATATAACGGTTAAAAACATTCAAGTAAGTTCTATAAAATAATATTAATTTTTTTATTAATTTAAAAATAGTTCGAACGTCGAAAGCCAGATGAAAACGGAAATATTAGCGAAGTTGATTTTACCGAGCTTCTTTTAGCATATGCTGGCTATCCAGATAAAAAGAAGGCGAGAATTATAAAGAGAGTAAAAAAAGTGTAAGTAATAAGTAGAAATGTATAAATATTTGACGATTATATAAAAGAGAAAAAAAAAATAGTTTTAGAGAACATCCAAAAGGAATTAGTAAAGAAGATTACTTGAAATTTTTCCACTTTTTAAATAATATTAATGACGTTGACACTGCTCTAACATTTTATCACATTGCTGGGGCATCGATTGATCAAGGTAATCATTTTTTAACAAATAATAATACACAAAACATAATTAAAACCTAAATTTCAATTTTTTTTACTGTTTCTAGCAACCTTAAAGCATGTAGCAAGAACTGTAGCACATGTGGAATTAAGTGATCATGTCATACAAGTTGTATATACTATATTCGATGAAAACAGTGAGTGTCTAATTAGATGTCTTACACTTTACTGATACTTAACGTTGATGAATTCTTTATGCTTACAGTGGATGGTCAACTGAGTAACCGAGAATTTGTAGCAGTAATGAAAAATAGAGTTTTAAGAGGATTAGAAAAGCCAAAAGATACTGGATTTGTCAAGTTAATTCAGTCAGTGGTAAAATGTGCTAGAAACACTTATTTTTTAAACTTTGATAAATGAGCTGGCACGATTCATTATTATACTTATATCATTTAAATTAGAATCTCATGCTTACATATGATTTCATCAATACTCTATTATTCTAGTCTGTATAACATATAAAAGTTACTTATCTTTACTAAACTAAAATTACCCCTTAAAGAATATTTATTATGTCTCTTTCCTGTAAAAAAAAAAAAAAAAAAAGAGAAATTACATATAAAAACAATTAAATTCCCCTTGTGTTAGAAAATAAATATAATTATATTGAGAATTTCGTAAAGTTGTTTTTATTGCACTTACTCGTTAAAGCGCTTAGTTTCAAGACATCGATATTTCATCAATGGGAACTTGCTTGTTTGAATTTTGCTACCAAAATTCAAATAGAGAGAAATCGATGCCACTTTGAAATTAAGGTGTAAAAATGTACTCCTTTCCATTTTTTCCAAAATCTGAAGTCAACAATCGAGTCAACGCGCGAGAAGTCTATAAATCATCGAATCCTCAATTTGATCTATATACTTTCACAGCACAATGGTTATCAGAGCATATCCTACAAAAACTTACAAGTTCCAAGCTGACACTAGATTGGAATTCAGTACAGAGTCTGAATTCATTGCAGACTTAACTTTGCGTACGAATAACACGATATTTTTACAATGTATTTAAAGAATCACTTAATTAAACTGTTCGTTCAGGTGTATTTGTTAAATATTCTGATAGGCTGTCGCATAAAGGCTGAAAAATCAGGTATCTATTAAAAATCCTTCAAGTAAAATGAGCGTCTTTCTAAAATCTTCTCTAATTCAGATGGTGACGCTGTAATGAAACTTTTGCGATCAAAGGAATTAGCCGAGATCATTAAGAAAGATCAATTTTTTCAGTGAGTAAAGAACTTTTCCTTTATAGAAATGTTAATGAAATCTTCTCTCTCTCTCTCTCTCTCTACATAATATGAAATTATATATATTGCAGAGATATTTTTACAGAGCAATTAGAACCGTTTAAAATTCAGTTTGGCCACGTTTGCGAAAATCCAAATGAATGGGAGCAACGATTCGAGGAGAAAGATTTTGCGGGTAATCAGCACAGGGGCAAGGTAAAATAATTAGCGTGTAGACGTATGAGTGTGCACCTTTTGCAGCGATCATAGTACAAATAGCCACAATTAATTATTTGCCAATTGACAATATTCAATATGTCGCAGGTAAAATGGGGAAACAAAAATGGAGGATACGGTGAGCAATATTGGGATTTGAATCATTGATTGAATATACAATCGATACTTTCTTCTTGTGTGTACGTTCAAGACACGATGTTAGATGTGTAAAAGAAATGACAAATAAAATTTGACGATCTTGACTCGTGGTTTTTCTAACCCATTGGACTTAAAATTAAGAGATTACTTTTGGAAGCATGCAATCGCGCAAGAAGACATTTACAAACGATTACAATAAAAATGAGGATACCGATGACGATTTCTCAGAGAAAATTCAGTCTGGCAATATAGTGACGATAAGCGAGAAGATATCCGAGCGAATCAAATCTGGTAATCTTCTTTTTCGTTCGTAGGCTTGTCTTAAGGGAGAAATTTATGATCAAACATATTCTTACTTAAGCGAATTCGAAAAGTTACAACAGTAGCAACGACGAGGATGCCTATTGGATTGAAAAATTGAGATGCATCGATAAGGATCATACACGCTTGAATCATCTGAATATACGCGAAGTTGAAAGATATTTGGGCAGTTTGATGAATTTCGTGGAAAAATCTCAGAGATGCTGTCCCGTTGAAGCAAACAAAGTAAAGATCAAAGAGTTTCTTTCATTCTCGCTTAATTAAAAAGATCTTCGGTCTCACACTTGAAAACTATTTCTCAAAGCTGACCAAGTGTTTCGAGCAGAAGAAGGGCCAAACTCTAGTCTGCAGACCGGAAGTAGAGGAATTTGTTAACTGCGTGGACAAAATGTTCTATGAAACCGTTCGTCAGAATCCAGACTACAAGAGTAAAAGATTCACTTATGCAGAATTGTTTGATCAGCCCTACTAATCTCTTTTGCCAATTGTTTGCGCAATAAAGATTTCTCGGAAAAGATAAATGCGAAAAGATCTAAAGGATATTATCCGAAACTTATCTCGCTGTGCAAACTACCTAAAATCAAGAAGCTGAAATTCAAACGGAAGGCAATAAAGTAAACGATGTTTACTTTTTAGACACACCATGGTAATCGCGAGCGCGATAATCTCTGTTAAATAAATCATAAAAATTTTTATTTCGTTCGGAATCTTTTTCTCTTTGACAGTAGTAAAGTTTCTTATGCACGTAAATTAAGCGCGTAAAAGAGAGAAAAACACTATTTTCTGTCGTACTCGCGTCAAGCGCGGTAAAATTGATACGATCAATATAAGCTACAAACTCCCTAACTTTACCATCAGCATCGGTGGTTCAATGGTAGAATGCTCGCCTGCCACGCGGGCGATCCGGGTTCGATTCCCGGCCGATGCAAAGCTTTTTTTTTATAAACCCAAAATCAAAAGGAATCTGCTTTACAATAAAATGAAAGATAGCGATATTTTTTTTATCTTTCGACTGTCCCGTTCGTTCGTATCTCCCCATACAACACCACCGTACGCACGTTCTACCTTAAAATACTAACGCGATGGGAAACGTATATTTTTTATAAAAAATTGATAAAATTCGAAAGAACAAAACCAGTTTTCTTTGAAACGCGAATCTCTAGAATTGAAAAAAGGATCCGTATGCGCGCGTGTGTGAATGCGTGTAGAGGACGAGAGAGAGAGAGACCGGAGAGAGTCGAGAATCTTATTATCATATTCTACTGTTTAGCGGTGATTAAGGTTGGTTTTATGGGCTGTATATTCTTGGTATAATTGGGCCTTGGTCCTCTGGTTTCGTGCGTGTATCAGATCCCCTCCCCCCTCCATAAGGGTCCGCTACCTTTCCTCGGTTTTTCACATTTATTATCCTCCTCCAGCCGTGGGCGCATCCTTGCTCTCGCCTCCGCTCTTTTTTTGCTCGCTTTTCTCGTCTAGCGAAGATCTATCGTTTCCCCGAATACCTGCCGCCTGATCCAGAGGATCCTTCTGGATCCTCGCAAAATCATCCGGAGAATCGCAAATACGAGCGTCTCGCCCAGAAAATTCTCAAGATTCCCGTGGAAGACAGCGCGCAATTCACAATGCGAACGGTGGATCGATCCAATCTCGAGCGAAGGATCTACGAAGATCCGCGATCTAGATCCGAACGATCTAGCGCGCACGCACGATGTTAAATTTTGTTTAATCAAGCCGCGGAGTGGGGGTGGCGGAGAGTCGAGGAGTGGGGGTAAGCAGCCGCGACCGCGTGAAGTTGGAGCCGCGTCGCCGCCAGTCGCTCGCGAGCTCCCGTCGTGGTTGGGTGCGTTGTCGTTGCCAGTGCGTCATCGCCGCCGCCGTTGCCGCTTCTCCAAATTGCACGTGCAAAACTGACAGATCCAGCGATGAAACGACATTTTAAGAATCTCCCGGTCGCGTCCAATCGTCGTCGAGCGAACCAACGAGGCCAATAAAACTCTCGCGTTCGAACACTGCGGCAGATCGAACAACCTGAAACTCGCGAGTGTCCCAGGGTTTGTTTTAACCTGAAACCAATTAACTGCCCGAGTCCGCTCCCCTCCCCCTCGTCCTCGCTATTAGGGACACGCCGAAAAATACAAAGGTGGGAAATTTCCGCGAGAGAGCCAGTGCGGGGAAGAGTAGTTTTGCGCTGTTAACGAGCCTCGGACTGAAACGCGAGAATTCTGCGATGTGAAGGGGGGAGGGGAGGGGGAGGAACCGTTAGGATCGATAAATTTTGAAATTCGATAGTCGCACGTGACTCTCGCTGTAAACATAAGCGCGAAGGGACAGAGACCAAAGAAAAAGAAGAAGAGGAAGAAGAAGAAGAAGAGGTGGAGGTGATGGTGTTGGTGGTATGGTGAAGGGGGAGAGTGAAAGAAGCAACATGTTCCACTGGTGCGTTTTTTTACTGCTCTTCGTGGAAGCTGCATGGTGCGCGAATGGTGTTTGCGAGCCAATCAGGATAGAAATGTGTCGTGGCCTGGGCTACAATGAGACCGCGATGCCAAATTTGGTTGGCCACGAGATCCAGGGAGATGCAGATTTTACCCTGCAGACCTTCAGCCCCTTGATCCAGTACGGGTGCAGGTGAGACGCCAGTGGTTCTCAACCTTCGGCCAATGGCTCCCCCGAGAAACCAAAAAAAATCCAAAAATAAACAAACGAAACAAATTTCTCTGTCCCCTGTCACGCTCCTGACGTACACACACGCACACACACACACACACACACACACACAGACGGAAGCGCGTTAACGCAAACACTAAAATTTTCTGATATTTTCAGCGCGCAGTTGCACTTGTTCCTGTGTTCGGTGTACGCGCCGATGTGCACCGAGAAGGTACCGTCGCCGATTGGACCCTGCAGAGGATTGTGCGAGCAAGTGCGAGCCCGATGCTTCCCCGTCCTGCAAGGATTCGGATTTCCCTGGCCGGCTGCGCTGAACTGCTCCAAATTTCCACCTGCGAACAACCATCAGCACATGTGCATGGAGGGACCTGGGGAACCTGGACCGGCCAATCCTGTTCAAGTGAGACGCGTCTCTCCCTCCTGTCTCTCCTCTCTATTTGTCTCCGTTTGCCTCTACTCGCCTCTACTCGTCTCTTTGAGAAAGGACGAACATGCGCTGACCTTGAATTTTTCCATTGTAGGCCGTAGGCGCCGGGAACGGACCCTGGGGCTGTTCGTGGTACGCGAAATCTGGGTTATACATCTTCCTGAATCGCTCCGGGAGGTGCGCGGCGGCCTGCGACGCTGACATTCTCTGGTCGCCGAAGGACAAGAAGCTTGCGGAGGCCTGGATGGCCGCTTTCGCCACAGTCTGCCTCATCTCCGTCGCGGTGGCCTTCCTCACCTTGATGCGGCCGCGGAAACAGCATAGCACTACCAGCACGGCTGGTAAATGTTCAACTTTGGATGGATCCAAAGTATCCACGGAGAATCTCATCCTCGTCTCCCTTCTCTCTCTCCCTCTCTCTCTCTCTCCCCCTCTCTCTTTCTCTCTACACTTACCTACATCTTCTTTTATTCAATCGCTAACCGTACTTGCAGAAAGAGCAATCGTGTGCTTGACTATTTGTCACGCGGTCGTCGCAGTGGGTTACGTGATCCGATTGACCGCTGGCAGGTTGTCCGTCGCGTGCACCCCTGCCGTCCCCCTGCACCCTCAGGACCAAGTGGTGATCTCTCAGCAGCAGCAGCAATACCTCACGCAGGATGGTCTCGCCAATCCTTACTGTGCCATTGTTTTCCTGCTGCTCTACTACTTCGGCATCGCCGCCAACGTTTGGTAAGTCCTTTGCTCTTTCCTTCTCGGCGACTCCCCTCCTCTCTGCGAGGTGTACAGGAGGATCGTCGGAAGAGGATATTCGCGAAACGAATTTGCGAATTGGCATCGTCCGATCTAAAAGTCGACGCGTTTCCGATCGTCGTCGATTTGCATATGAATTTTCGTCGGCTTCGTTGAGAGACTAGCGAATTGGCAAGGGATAATCGATCGGTCGATCGATCCGTCCATCCAATCTTTGGGGAGAAGCTCCCCGGACGGTGGAGAACCGATGTGCGAAGTGGGACGGATAGCTGAATGCAAGCAGTGGAAGTGGATAGTATTTTTTCTGAAGGAGAGTCGGTCAGTTTTTCTCAGCCCGAGTCGTGGTTGCAAGCACTAAACACGACTCTCGAGGCAAGGCGAGGTAGGGTCCGTCGTTAGAGTGCAAGATGGGGCCCTCCAGGAGGGAGGGAGGGAGAGGAAGGGATAACAATCTGGCAACAGTGTTGACTCCCCTCGTGCCGCTAACGAGCCTCTGACTCCCATCTCGTCCCATCCCATCCAGTTTATGTTGAGAGGTTCATCTTGGTACATATAACGGGTGGCCTTCTTCGAGTATCTCCTCCTCCTCTCGTCTGTCCTGTCCATTTATCGAATGGCTCCCCGTAAATGTTTCGCCCGTAAAACACACTAACCAAATTTTATCAATTTTCCCAGATCTCTTGAAAAAAAGATTGCGCCCTCGCATCTTTATTCCTCCTCCTCTCTTCCCCGCCCGAAGATTACCTTAGGAAAGATGGAGCAACGAAGAGGAGGAAGAAGAGGAAGAAGAGAGAGAAGAGTACGACGACGAAGAAACTGATCTCACATTCCTTCCGAATCCAGCACTGGTCATCGTCTCCCGGCAATGATCGTAAATCCCGGACATGCTCGCGTTTCGCTACGAGCGCTCGCGCGAGCGAGAAGAGACTACCGGCAATTTCTCGCGGGAAACGCTGGCGTTTAAGACGATGATGGAAGCTTCCATCGCCCAAAACTTACCCGCTCGCGTCGAAAGTCGGGTCATCGACTTATCGACGAGCTTCGCGTCCGTAATGAGGATCTGCGAGGAATTGTAGCGGAATGGTTTTTGGAGAGCGGATGGCAGAAGTTGATTCAGGCGCGACTCGAGGCGTTCCTCGGGAGACTAGAAACGGTCGAATCGACGAGGAGCCACCCGTTAGGTGGATGATGCGGAGAGTAGGGCTGGGAGGAACCTTGTTGCCAGATATGCATGGAGTCAATGGCATTCCATCTTCGAGAGAGTAACTCCGTGAGATAAAGGGAGGGTAGGGGAGAGGGGGGAGAAGGGCACCAGTGGGAGGGACGCCTGAAGGAATCGCAGGTGGGGGAGGGGAGGGGGAAGGCCCTGGAGAAGCACACGAGTGCCAAGGGGAAACACGCAACGAGATGATTCACACACTCCAATGCAATTTGCGGTTGCACTTGTACAAATCGATAAAAAATTTCCGATACAATGTGGCCTATGGTCTCTCGAGGCTCTCTTCGGGTTAAACGAGCTCTCGCGTATGCGCTAGTTTTATTTTCGCTTTCTTGCACTCGACAATTGTTTCTGCACGGAAGAGGCATGAGCGCTTCTCGCGCGTTCATTCGGAAAGCTCCCCCCCCCCCGCGTTTTTCTTCGTTTCTCGTTAACGAAGAAACTTCCCTACCGGATTTCGCAGGTAGATCGTACCATTCTCTCCTTCGTCGGGGATTTGAAAAGTTGCGTAGTGGTAAGAAATAATTTTAGCGAGCAGCTGAGGATAATCGAGTTTGGCCAGTCGAAAAGTCGGCGGGCGGAGAAGGGGCAGGGGGCTCTCGCAAGAGGGTCTCGCGTGACTAAAATCGACTATTCCAGAAACTCCACGGGACACCGCGTTGTGTCCGAGTATCGAGTTCCCTCTGGAAAAAAATGAAAACCACCGCTATTCGCGAACTTGCGTGGCGATCGAGTTAGTTTAGCAAAATGAAGAAAGGGAGAGAAGCAATAATGGTCTCTCGCCCATTGAATTCGTCGAGGGCGAAGAAACACGAGGCGAAGACCCTCTCCTTGCCCCGCTCCGCCCTGCCCTGCCCTGCCCTGCCCTACACCCTGCGGTGTGTCTCAGCTACGCACGCGAAACTGCGCGAAGGGTCCTCGGCGAGCGAGAAGTGAAATTGGAGGCCCGACTTTTGGCGCGACGACACGAAACAATTGAACCTGTCGGTGCGCAAAACCCTCGAGGGACCGCTCGATGCTGCGGCTCTACGGAGGGGGAGGGGAAGGGTAGTTTTAACGCAAAGCTCGGATTATCTCTGTAATTAGCGCGCGTCGCGCGAGATATCGTTGAAGGCGCAACGGGTCAAGTGTGAGAAACGGCGGCGGGACGGCGCAAAAAGGCCAATCAGTATTAATAAGCGCGCGCACACACGATTTCAGGGACGAGTAAACCAATTCATATTTTAATGCAATAATTAATTGGAATGCGCCGAACGACTTATGAACGGATTTTGTAATTGGATTAAAGCGGTCTTTGCGCATTTTCATGATTACCCGGCGTGTAGGATGCGATATGTAATGTATCTCTCTCGTTAAAGGCGATAATAAGGATAATAAAGGGAGCATTCTCTCTCCCTGTTTCTCTCTCTCTCTCTCTCTCCCTTTCTCTGTCTCGCTCGGCTACCCCGTGCCTCTCCCTCGATTAATGAGCTCCTCCGATTCAATTATCCTCCCTTTTTGCTCCGCGCGTTCAAAGTATCATCTCGTATGTAAATCTGCGACTTCCTGCACTCTGCGGGAGCACGCGAAACATTTTTCAACGCGACTCGTCACCTACGCGCGAGAAATTCCATTTGTCGCCAATTTCCGGACGTCGATCGACGTCGCGATTCTCCTCCCTCCCCCTGCGGCTCCCCCAATTGCCAGCGGCGATTTCATTATTTTTCCAAGCAACTCGTTCTAACGAGAGGGGAGCAAAGAGGGAGGAAGGTCGGTGGCGCGAGGGAGATACAAGGAGAGAGAGAGAGAGTGTGTAAAAAAGCAAAGAGCGAGCGCGCGGAAAAGGGAAGAAAAAGTTGCGAAGGGCGAGGGGGCGAGAGGAGGAGGGTGATGGCCCAGCTTCGTGTCCGCAGGGCGCGATGTTTATCGGCTCTTTCGATGTAAATTATGGCTGTGGAGAACTCGCGCGCGCACAAATACACCGTGAGGAACGCACCAATACAAATACAGAAGCGGGGCCAGTTCCAGTTCCAGGGCCGTAGACACGTTCGTCCGGGGATACTCGAGGAACCTCCGCGAGAATCGGCCGCGTTAATTTGCTCTCTCGGTAATTAACTGGTCAGTCGGTCGACCAGCTGGATTAATTAGCGGCCATCTTGTTTTTAATATCAATTATCGATTGCCACGACCCCCTCCCCAACCCCTCTTCAAGATTTTTCTCCTCGAGAGCCATCATCCACGTCGTCGTCGTCGTCCTCTTCCTCCTTCTTCTCGTTCTCGTTCTCGAGAGTTTACCTCGTCATTTTCACTTAATTGCGGAGATACTTTATTGGTTCGTCATCGATGATGATCATTCGATTATTTAAATCTCGCTGTAATGATCGAGGGAGAGATGGGATAATTCGAGGGAGACTCTTCAAGTACGCGAGGTCTTTCTCCGCAGGATTTTGGCCGCGATTTTCATTTCCACGAAGCTTAAGTAGGTCTCTCTCTCTCTCTCTCTCTCTCTCTCTCTCTCTCTCTCTCTCTCTCTCTCTCTCTCGTCAATTGCTTTATACGCTTTATATGGAGACGTAGAAGAGACTTTGGAAAGTCTTGGATGGAGTTGAGAGGAGAGGAAGGTAGAGAGGGGCCGAGATACCTTTTTTGGAAAACCGCGCGCACCCACGAGATTTACAACGCCGGAGTCGATTTCCAACGTATCTCACGGGACGGAGAGCGAGAATTCCTCGAAGATTGAAAAAATATTATCGGAACGCGTCGTACGATCGGCGATCGTTGATCGCCGATCGAGGCTCCGATCATTTTTTTCGCCAACTTCCTACCGGTGCTTTTGGAAGTCTCGTGTTTCCACTTGTCTCCTTTTATTTTCCTCTGCGTCGAGTTTCGCGAGAGAGAACGAGTCCTTTCTCCTTTTCCCTCTCCCCCTCTCTCTGTGTTGGAACCAAGAAAAAAAGTACAAGTCAGAGGGGGGAGGGAGGTAGCTGATCCATCATCTCGTGTTCTCCGAGCCCTCCGAGCCCCAGACCCGACTCGGACTCCGTCCTCCGAACCCCAGACCCGGACTCGGACCCGGATCAAGAATTCTTCGATAACTCATCTCGGATAAGACCCCTCCCCCTCTCTCTCACACACACACACACACATCACAAACGCTTGCACACGCACACTCTCGCTTATATTTGTGCGCTCGCGCAAACTCTTTGTATAAAAAGCAATCTATTCCCCGCGGAAGAGGATTCTCGCCCTTGTGCTGATTTCCCATTTATTCACCCCTCCCCCCATCCCCCTAAATCTTTGAAAATAATTTCCCTCGAATGTGTCGCGGAGGGTAGAGATAAACGCGCGAATCGTGTCCGGTGGAAAGTTTGTAGTTGTTTTGAGTGGCAGCGAGTGAAAGGAGAGAATGAAATGTTAAAATGGAGAATGGGAATGGGAATGGGAATGGGAATGGGGCCCACGCGACTGTGGGAAGGTTAAAAATGCGTGTAATCAGAAAAATGAGCGTGATGGCGGGGGTGGGGGTGGTTTGGATAGAGATGGAGGGAGATAACGACTCGCTAACTAACAAAACAAACACGAGCTGACTAATACTTTTCTTCTTTTCTCTCCTCTTCTTCTCTCCTCTCCTTTCCTTTCCTCTTTTCTCCTCCCATCTCCTCTCCTCTTCTTTTCTCATCTCATCTCGTTGATTATATACCCCACGGCTAAGTTACACGACCGTGAATTCTCTCCCTCGAGATTCCTCAGGATCCTTCAGCTTTCGCATTCGCATCCTCCACTTCTCTCTCTCTCTCTCTCTCTCCACTCGATTCGCCCGATTTTCACAATTTCCTCGATGCTCTCGCGCTAACCTCGCGAAATAAATATCCCCCTTGTATCGCGCCCATCCATCTGCTGTCCATCCACCAAGGAGTTCTTCGCAATGGAGTGGATTTCTCCTTTGGATTTGCGAAGAGTTTGCTAGAGTTTGGATATCGATTGTGAAAAGACAAAATTGGTGAAAAATCACCGGGAAGAAACACAAGAAGAAGAAGAAGAAGAAGAATCGCGTAGTAGCATAATAATAACAATAGCAATAGTAATAACAATAACAGTAGCGATAGCAATAGTAGTAGTAACGGTGTGTGGTGTTGGCAGTGGTAGGAATATCGAGTTCCACGAGTTCTTCGAGTTCTCCAGTCATAAAATGGCGTGCGGGGGAGGGGAGAGACTCGTTAATCCGAAACTGGTCCGGAATGGCTCTACCGTGCACGTTCGTTCGTTCGTTCGTTCGTTCGTTCGTTCGTTCGTTTGTTCGTTCCTTCTTTCGTTTGTTCGTTTGCTACTTTCTTTGCTCGTTTGTTCTTTCATTTGTTCATTCCTTCATCCTTACGTTTGTTCGTTCGTTCAATCAAACTAATCGCCACTGCCTCTCCTCCTCTCTCTTCTCTGGCACGCGAAAAAATCAGCTCGCTCGCATTCCTCTCGCGTTTCTCTCGCGCGACCTCCGACTCTCCCTTTTCTCTCTCTCTCTCTCTAAGAGAGAGGGGCCGGGGCGAGGCCCCGTAATGCACGGGGGGCAACCATAATCAATTATTATGTAAAATCCCGCGTCTCTCTACCTCCCGCAGGGTAAACTGCCGCCACGGACCTTGGTCATGGGGGGTGGGGTGGGGTGGGGCGGGGGTGGAAGGAGAGAAGACTCAGAACCCGCGAGAAGCGAAGAAGGGCCCGTCGTAAAAATGACTGGTAACTCGTTAACATTTCGCCGCAGTTGTGGCGGGTCGGGGGTGGGGTGGGGTGGAGGCGGGGGCTCGTTATTACAGGATCCGCGCGTCCACCTCTTTTCTCGTTTACCTCCGGGACTCCCCTGGAGAACCGCGTCCCGTCCCGTTAACGTTTCACCGAGAATTCTCTCCGGAGCAGCTGCGCTCCAAACCAACAACAGCAACAGCAACAGCAACTGCAACTGCGACTATACAACCACAACAATAGTAACAATAACAATAGAAAGAGCGAACGAACGAAAGATAAAATGAAAATGTAGAACGCGATGATCCATGGGACCGGTGGAAAAGCGAGTTTTTCTGTCGACGGGGTGGGGGTGGATGGGCCTTTTTTTTCGTATTCGAGGGGAGAGACTCCTCGAAGAGAACGAGCCGATGGAACGGGTTTGCCGGGGCCGTTTATATTTTTATAGTTGTTCGTTTAACGCGTGTTTATTATCGCGCCAGCGTATCGCGCGCGAGACGCCTCTTTCGAGTATCGGTTGAGTAATCGGCGTCGCCTTTTCTTCGCTGCCTGGGAAAGGGCCGGCGGAAAGACTCGTCGTCCACCCCCGACCCTTTCCCTCCCTCCCCCCGACTCGTCCAGTCAATTTGCTTACCGGAGCAGAATTTCCTCCTTCACCGGGGGAGGAGGAGGAGAGGGAAACTTTATCGAGCGTGGCGCGTCCGTCCAAACTTAGAGCGACCTCCTGGAAAACACGGGGGTGGAGGAGGGGGAGGGGGAGAGGCGAGAATTGCGCGAGCGAGAATTGCGCAAGAAGCGCCCGCTCGCCAGGGTGGTCCCGCGTTCCTCTCATCTCGCGTCGGCGCCTTCCACGCGCACGTGTCTGCGACGTTTCCTCTTCTCCAGGAACTTACCCCCCTCACCCCTTCCAAGACCCCGCGTCCCATCCCGTTCCGTTCGTCTCATCCGCTCGACGAGTCGCACCGATTTGCGCGATTCGCTTTGGAAAAATTCCCTGGGAAATTCAACGCGTCGTCGTCGTCGTCGTCGTCGGCGGCGGCGGCGTTCCTCGCCTCGATCGGATCATCGTGCGCGCGCGCGCGCGCAAAAGGGCAAACGCGTTCCGTGGAAAGGGCCCTCCCTTTGGGATGTTGAACCAATAACCGGATCTTCTCCGATTATTTTGCTGCCGAGAAAATTGCTGGAAGGTTGAAATGAGAGTGTAGCGAGAGGCGGATGGATGGAGGGTGGATGGGTGGATGGATGGATGGATGGACGGACGGACGAGGATGTGGGCTGGACCAATAATTACGGACGAATTACCGCATGTTTGTTTTACAGTCCCTTACGGTGAATAATACTCGGGGTTTACCTGGAACTTTTTGGGCCCGATCGAAAATAAGAAGAAGAAGAAGAGGAAGAAGAGGAAGAGGAAGACCGCGATGGTCAACTTGAAGTTTTTCAAATTTCTCCTTCGAAACTTCTACTGAACGATAAAGCGAATGGGGGTGGGAAGAAAAGAAGAGGAGAGGAGAGAAGAGAAGAGAGGAGAGGAGAGAGGAAAGGGTTGTTCCAGAGTTTATTCAGCACTCGAGGTGAGAGAGGGAGGACGCGTCCCTTTTGTGTTCGTCGACCGGTAGCCCTTGCTCTCGCGCCTCCTTCAGGATCCTCCGCTCCAAGTGTACGACGCGGTTCTCCATTGTCCCTCTCCGCCATCCCGGGAACTTTCCGCTGGAACTCGTTCAAAGCACCAGCTCCACTCGCCGAGGACGGAACAAAGGGCAAAGCGTGCGAGGACGGAGGAACAGGACGCGGAATTCGGACTCGATTCATTCGATTCTACGAGTAAAGGAAAAAACTCCCTTTTCTCTACTCTCTCTCTCTCTCTTTCTCTCTCTGTCTCTCGCTCGTTTGCCGGCTCTCCTCTCACCTTTTTCCTCGAGTTCCTCTCAACGCGTTTCCTAAGATTTGCGAGCTAAAAGAAAAAGGGGGTGGGGTGGGGGGGAGGGAGAGACAGTGCGAGGAATTACTTTGGTAAAGGGCAATGAAGGTTTTCGAATAATTTGTTGAGAAAAGAGCGGAGAGAGAGAGAGAGAGAAAGAGGGGAGCAGAGTAAAGAAGATGAGAGGAAAAAGAAAAGTAGGGGCCGTTAGTCGGAGTGACAGGGGAATCCCTCGACTGGCGTCCAGTGGAAAAGCAAAAACTCAGCCAGCCGACGAATCTCCCGCTGATGAATGGAGTGACAAGCAGAAACTCACTCGCGTGTCACGCCTGGTATTTCGCGTGAAAAAATCACGGAGACAGGCATCACCAGGATGTTTCGTCTCGTCGCGTCACGTCGCGTCTCATCTCATCTCGTTTCGTCTCAACTTCCTCCCGCGCTTCCTCTCTCCCCCTCCTCTCTCATCGATTTCCCATTGGGATTTGCATCGTGGCTAGGATCTCGATCTCGATCTCGATCCGGATCTAGCGTCTGCTACTTTGATCCAGTTGTGCCCGGTGCTATCAATCTCGGCGAGGAGCGGCGGGAGGGAAGAGAAAAGAGAAGAGGAGAGAGGGGAAGAAAAGAAAAGGGAAACACATTTCCGGCAAATCCGCTCGAGCTCGACTCGATTAATTCGTCGAAGGCGAAAGAAAATTGCACGGAAAGCAAATGAGAGAAAAAGAGAAGAGAGAAGAGAGAAGAGGAGGAGAGGAGAGAGAGCAGCTGCGCGGGGACGATGACAAATGCGAGAACACGCTTGATAATGTTGAGCTAGCTCTCTCGCCTTTGAAGTGGAGAAATATCGCGTTCTCCCCTTCCCCTCCCCTCTCCGCCCTCCGGCGTGTAGTCCTGGTTGTAGTCTCGTTCGACGACTGTCGGATCGCCAAATAGACTGAAACAGGCCAATTTTCCTCGCTCGACCAATTTAGAAAGCTCAAAGAGCTCGCGCAATGATTTTTCAGCTTGGAATACGCGCTTCGAGGCCGTTAAGCATGATTGATAAATGATAAATACCGGCGGAATGCCTAGGTTAAATTTATCCTGCCTCGTTACACGTGTTTCCCCCGGGTTAACGAGCAAGCGAGTGTACGCGCGCGAGTTCCCCTCTCCGACGCTCGGAGGATACGGGACATTTTCTCAATTTCGGATCCCTCGATCCCTCCTGATCTAGACGCGCTTAATCCCCCTATCTTCTTCTCTGTCCGCAACAGGTGGGTGATCGTTTGCGCCTGGTGGTGTATAATCGCGAGGAAATGGACGAGGTCCGTCACCAACATCAAAGAGGACTTCGGGCTGCAGCAGGGGTTCTCAACGGTGGCCGAGGTAATCGCATGGGGCCTCCCGGCGGCGCACACCATCGCAGTTTTGGTCACCAGGGACGTGGACGCCGATGAGCTGACGGGTAAGTGCCCGCGCTGGACTCTCGACGACGCGCGTCCGACGTGTTAATTTCGCTTTAAACTATTCGCGATTTTACATTGGTCGACGACGAGAAGAAAATGAGGGAGGACGCGAAGCAGGAGCCTCTCTGGTCCGGTCCTACGGTAGGATCAAACGAGACCGCGCCGAAGGTGAGGGGAGGAATGTGCCGGGGAATGTTCTTGGGGCTTCTGCCATCCAGCTACCGAATCGTTCCGAACTAATATTTGCCTACGCCACTCTTCGACATTGTTCCAAACGACGTCTCTCGCGTCACCACCGGCTGCATTCCTCCATTATTTATTCTCCTTTCTTCCCGTCCTACGACTTTCTACAAGCTTTGCTCGTTTAGCTTAATCACACGTATTCCCGTAGGTCCACTTGAATCGGCGGCGATGACGATGACGATGATGATGATGGTGGTGGTGGTGGTGGTGGTGGTAGTGACGTACAACGAAGAACTGCGATGATCCGCTAGTAAATTTTCGAGTAGCCTTCGACTGCGGTGACTGTAGCGACTGTAGCATTCGAGTTTCTCGCTCGGGGATGTCGACATTCAATGCTAATATTCTCGGACCCGCTCCGCAACTTGTCACTGTCCCCGGTTAAGTCTGGGAGTCGCTCCGGCAGGCACCTTCAAGGGCACGTATGCAAAATCCGGCGATTCCCATCGTTTCTTCCATTCCGTTCCATTCCGTGGACCGGCGCCGTTGGCTCCTCCAGGAGATTCTCGGGACTCCCTCGGGATTCGGGATTCGCTGTAAACAATACTCGATCAGTTTCGTTGTAGGTCTCGCAAGGAGCACGAGGAAAGGACGAACTTTGCTCGTTGTCAGAGAGAGGATCAAGGGGAAGGATGCGAGCGAGGCGTAACGAGTAATCGGATCGCAAAATCCAAAGGAGGTCGAGAGAAGACGGAGAAGAAAGAAAGAGAGAGAGAGAGAGAGAGCATTATCGTAATGACAGTAATCTGTAGGCACCCGCGAGAGCCGAAAAACCAGTTTGCTTCGTGTTTATATCCACGCGAGAGGCATCAATTTTCACGTTAACGTTGCCAAGGTGTCTCGTCCAACTCGCCATTTGCTGCCGGCACGAGCGAAAAAATCACTCGACAGTTTTTCGTCAATTAAATCACCGGGGTTGCCGCTGCTGCTGGTGCCGGTGCCGGTGCCGGTGCCGGTGCCTGCCGCTAGAATTCATTTAACGACTCTCCCGATATTGTTGAGAGGCTAAATACTCGATGACGAGACGCGTCCATAAAGTGTAACGAAGTCATCGACCGTCATGCAGTCATCGTTGAGTTACAACTCATCGGACGTCGATGAAAAGCTTTGGTTCTAGGAAAGGGACTCTCTCTCTCTCTCTCTTTCTCTCTCTCCTTTTTTCCACGGCAATCTCGTCGAGTATTTAAACTCGAAGCTCGCGGCTCCGCAACTGCATTTGCAAAACCTCGTCGTCGTACAATGGAAGTTTGCGCGGATCCGCGCACAGAGTTGCTTTTGAAAACCGGAAGAAGAGGGGGAGAGAGAGAGAGAGAGAGAGAGAGAGAGAGAGAGAGAGAGAGAGAGAGAGAGAGAGAGAGAGAGAGAGAGAGAGAGAGTAGAACAGCCAGTAAACGAAGAATAGGAGGGAGCAGTTTTTGCCTATCAGTCCTTCAAGTTTACAAGATGGCTATTACGGCGTGCCGTAATCGGTGGGCATTGCGCTCATTAACGGGCGACGCCCACTTGCTGGTGGATTCTCGCGATTCCCCTGAACCGCCTCGATCGGGAACCAGGCACGTAGTCCTGGATCCTCCGGATCGGCCAGTTTGCATGAATAATTCATGAGGTGCGTGCGCCCGCACCCGCGCGCGGGAGGAAGAGGGGACTAGTCGCATTTCGTGTACAGCCTGATGAGAAACTCTTTCCCCGCGCGAGCTTCTTCAGGGACACTCTCATCCCGGAAGATACAGGGAGGTTCCGGGAGAAGCTGTGTTAAATCGAGGGTCGCATCCCCTTGCGCCGGTGGTGGTGATGGTGGTGGGGAGCGAGCGAGTCGACCGACTCCGACTGACAATCGGCGAGAGCGAAGGAGTCGAACGACGGGAATCGCGTCGTTGACTCGATCGATGATAAATCAATATAAGGAGAAACCTCGGGAATTACAGTAACGAGAGGAAGGTGGTTGTTCGCGCGTATTCCCGATATCTTCGCTTATCGTTTCAATTCGTCACGGTCAATCTCGCCAATTTTCTCGCGCAACGTTTCACGCGATGGCGAGCCTGAGCGCTAGCGAACCGTCCGTGAAATCCTTAATTGCCGGCTGAATAATTCCAATCGTATAATGGCCAACGGCGGAGCATGCTAATTCCTAGCCACGTCTGCATCGGCCTCGTCCACTTAGCCGACTACCACAGCCTCCTCCTCGGCTCTTCGTGTCCCGCTTCATCGATTCGTCCAATTTTCCGCCGTGTCGTCGCTCGTGCTTTCCTTCCGTGTCATCGCGACCTTTCTCCTCCTCGCTCGTGCGTCAACCCTGACAATGCCTCGTCGAATCTACTCGCTCCTACGGAAAAGAAAGGAAGTCGCGTGCCAGGAATCACGTGACGCCGCGAAGCAAGTTTTTGTCATCGAATGCTCGTAAGGGAAGACCGGGGCAGAAGGTGAATTACGTCACACGTAGTTATTTCAGTTTTTACAGGAAACTCTCACCCCTTGATTCTACTCCTCCTTCTCCTCTTTTTCCATCTCCCCGTCCCCGATCCTGAAGAACTTGGCCATTGTTGCGCCCTCCGCGAAGCGGCAGTTGGAGGGGGTACGGGAGGAGAGATAGCGACTTCGGCTCTTTATTCCGCTTTTAATCTTGTTTATTTCGTTTTCCTGTTGCAGGCAGCTGCTTCGTGGGACAACAAAGCACGCGTTCCCTGCTAATCCTGGTGCTGATACCGCAGTTTGTATACCTTTCACTGGGCACGACGTTTTTGCTGCTTGGAATGGCAGCGTTGCTCCTGCCATCGCGACCGGCGAGACCGGCCTCGTCGTTGAACCCAATTCACCCGGGTGGAATCCACGGCGGCGGCCACGCGAATCCTCTGAGCAGAACTCGAGAGGGTAAATCTCCGCTGGAGATCTATAAAAGGCAAAAGTCCCTTCTGAGCAGAGTTGGCTTGTTCAATTGCATCTACTGTCTGGTAATGACATGCCTGACATGTACCACTTTCTACGAGTGGTGGGGCAGAGACGCGTGGCTAAGAGCGCCGGAACCCTCCACGGCACCAAGGTCACCCTCCAGACCAATCCTACAGTTCTTCATACTGCGCTTGGTAGCGACTCTAGGCGCGGGTGTCATGGCGGCCACGTGGATCTGGTGGCCGAATCTCATACACGTCTGGAAGAGACTCGCGCCGTGCAAGCAACCACCGCACAAGTGTCACCCTCATACGATACCCGTGCCCGTGGTGCAGTGCTACACTCAACCGGCTAGTGCCCCTCCTACTCACCAGATCCATCATCTTACTCATATCCCACCTGCGCAACATCCCCTCTTGCAGCAGCACCCTACAATTAATCATAATACTCACAGGCCTCACAAGAAGTACAGGAAACACAGGAAACATCACAGCGGTAGCGAGACTCAAGTTTAATAATCGATCGCAGCTTTGCTTTCATCCGACTATCTCCGCTCTTTTATTTGCCTCTATCTTTTTCTCTTGGTGCCTTTCGATGGATAGCTTTGAAACGATTCAAAAATGTTAGATTAGTCGGTGGAACTAATCTGAAAAAAGACTTTACTGTGATAATTCTTGCTGTTGCGAAGGATGCACGACTATTCTGTATATGAAAACTTCACTGCTCTTGTCGAATTCACTCTCACTTGCATTTTACAAACTAAACCTACTTTGTTTCTTTTTGTTTTTTTTTTTTTTTCTTCTTTTTTTAATTCTTTTATACTTGTATAAAGTCAAAGACTGAAGTTAAATATCGTTCGATCCTTGAAAAGATTTGTGTGTATGCGTGCGAGCGTGAACGTTGGACTGTGCGTGCCAAATTTAGAAGTTTCTTAAATATATACATAGATGTACGTATGTATCGCCCTTTATAAAGTAGACGTATTTATTTTTTAAATTTAAACGATGTGAAACATCGAATGTTATATATATAAAAATTTATATACTTAGAGTTTTGTATATATTACAAATTAAGGATAATTGTAAGTACGCTAGAAAACATGTACAATACTATTATCATGCGAATAAGCTTTATATTTTATAGCTTGAAGTAATGTTAAGGAATCCTCTTGTTCACTAACAAGCTTTTTGATAATTTGTATATTCATAAATAAATATAGTTCATAGCATAAGAAGCGTTGCCGCTCTTATCTCTAATCAACAACTTCACGTTCTTCATTTTCAAAAGAGAAGCGAGGTTAGTTTAATTGGAAAACTAATGAATTTATTTTACAAAGGCAAATGTTAATATTAAACTTGTAATTACAATACAGTGGACTCGCGACGACTCAAAAATACTCAAAGTTTTAAAAGTTTTAACCTTTGCTGTATCATCTGCCTCTGCGATGACGTTACATTATTGACTTTTATGATTTTTGGTTTTGAGCCTGGTGAGAATTCCAAATCCAACAATGCATCCAAGGTTTTGATCTTCATCTCAAATTTTCGAAGAGCCTAAAGAGAGTCAACGTCGGTCATTTATAATCAATTACTCTATTCTGTTTGAGAAAGGACAATTACCGTTCGGAGCTCGTCATTTATTTGAGGATTTGTATTTTTGAGTTTCTTCTTCTCTGAAAATTCCTTAACACTGAAGCCAAACATCTCTTCGAGAAGCTAAAGACAAGAAGGAAGGTTTCGATCAGATCACGAACAATTAACCTAGTTTCGCGCTAAAACAATGCGTTAGATTTACCTGCGGCGAGAACATAACATCCAATGTTGCAGTCGCGTCATCGATTGTTCCCTCCAGATGCCAACCGTATGGTTTTTTCTGAAGTTTCTCCACTTTGACTATCTTACCTTGCACGGTTTTGACAGTTACCTCGGTCACGTTTTCCTTTGATATCTGACATAGGAAATCGCAAATTTTTGGCGAAGGCACCGACTTGACAGGACTTTCGTTTCTATAGGAATCCAATGTCTTTTGGTTTTTCACTATCGAGGATTTTGCTCTATTGACTTTTGGCGTGGACTGCACACAGCGGATTTTCGAAGTATTGTTGAAAGGCGGCGATACCAATTGCTGAAATAATTCGATTCTTTATCACTCGATCGCGTTAAGTATTACCTTGTTTTTAATATAGATGACGTACCGCAGTCCTCTTAGAACCGGTAATTACATTTTTCCTGTCTTCTCTCGTGTTCACGGTTGATGTCGACGGCATATGTCTCGCTTCAAAGTCGTTAAAGTCAAAGTCATCGTCAGGAAATTCATTTGCCCTCGATGTCGAGGTGACCGAACTTTGAATCTTACTTTGTGTTCCCCACTTGTTAATGTTTGTTTGCTTTGCACTTGCGTTGGTTTTATTAAATTTTGCGATGGGTTCATTAAAGTCAGATTCATCGATCATTTGTAAGATATTATCGTCCAAATCTAGTAATTCATTATCTGGTTTGGGACGTGCATTGCTTCTAGACTCATTTGTTTGTTGAACGCTATGATTTTCAGTCTCATTTCTATAACTAGTTTCCTCAATGTTATTCAGTGTTTCTAGATCGATATTAAATTCGTCTTCGAACAAATTTTCTGGCGGTGTCTCCTGAACCGGTTGGCTTGGTTGAAAATCTTTGTACGGATCGTCGTTTAGTGGAAGATTAAGAATTCCAGCGAGTACATTTTCAGTTGCATTTTTAATCAATAAGTTCTCCACTTCACCGCCTATTTCTTTAAAATTCTTCTGCTCTAATAGTATTACACCACGTCTACATTTTACTGGTCCCTTTATCAATATCTTGTAACCGGGTAGTAATGGTTCCTAGACAATTGATTTCATTTATATACCTTTGATTTCTTAAAAGATTAAAGTAGTTACATTTACATACCGTTGAGAAATGTAACGGACTGTATTCGATTGCACAAATGTCTTGTAAGCCATCCGTGAGGAATAACTGATACATTCTTTTCTTGACTGATTCCCATGGCTTTGAGTTCTCTTTTTCCGTGACTTCGATGTTCACGGTCGATACGTTCCTCAACTGCTCTAATTGCTTATACTTTGACGTTCCAATGTCGTATATTTTATTGACCTTTAAATAAATATTACCTTTAGTAATCTCAATGGCAACATTCTTTCTTTAAAGCGTACCTGTAAAATATAGGATCCAGGTAAAGTAGTAATTCTCTTTTCTGCCAAATTTTTAGGCAACGATCCATTTTCATCATTGATCTCTCTCAAATCATGAAGTTGCCACTGTGATTTTACAAACATTAAAATCTTTTCTTCTCTGAGCTACAAATAGAAAGTGTAAACATTCAGCAGGTTTCCAGCAAAAGATCAAGAATGCAACGGTGAAAGAAACTTACATCATTATCAATGTCCAAATAGTACCTTACACAATCTATGAGCCATGAATCGTTCATCACATAATGTTCTTTATTTAATTTATTCTTTATACTTTCAAACAACAAGTTATCCATTTCCTTCGTGTAAACAAACCTCTATAACCTTACCAGACCATGGGATCAGTCATCGATAAAGCAAAACTCTCATTGCCAAAGGTACTAAACTTTTCTGTCGATCGCGCACCCGTCACTCTCTACTTCATCGACGCATTCGCGATCTGTCTTACCACAGGTTGATCTCCTCAACTCGAAAGAGGGTACGAGACCTCTACTACAAGGGGGTGAGATCTCTCCAAGCGTCTTTACTTCCACGCTCGTTGGAGGACGACACCCGTATCGCGAAAAAATTCTCTTTCCCTCGACGTTTCTTCGTTTTTCCCGCCATTCGGCAAATTGTTAACCGGCGAGAAAACAGGAGAAAAATTTTCCACCGCTTCTATCGGTACCAGCATCCCCAGTGAATTTCTTTCTCCGTCGCCGATGAAACCGGAAACGCCGAATACAGGAAGGTTCGAAAATACTCGAGGAATCTGGAAAATGCAAATTGGCTGAGAATATTGTTGTTGATCGTCGCTCTACTTGGCCGATCGCTTGAGTACGTTTCAAGGTATCGCTCGACGATCGATCGAACATTGATCCAGGTAGGAGGAAATTTCCCGAGAAAAGGTAATTTTCCCGGTCTCTCCCTTAATTTTCTCGTCAGGTATGCAAAAGCCTTTATTAGCAGCACCTTTATAAGGTATATTCGTTTCTCTGTAGAGGATCATTTTTTGCTCGCAGGTTACGTTTTATTAGCGCACCCCGCGCTACGTTGCATCCTCGAGTTGCCGAGGAGGGGCGGAGGGTGCAGGAGGGGAGAGCGACGAAAAACCGCAAACTGGGAGGTAGCGTCCGAGAAATGGCAGCGGGTAAGAAACCCGAGCGCAAAAAGAGCCAATCAAACGAGAGCATCCTTCGGGATAGCGCAATTTCAGGTTTTCCCGTGAAATTTTCGCGAAAGCGACGAGTCCCCGCCGCTTTTCCACCGTCCAAGGTCAAATTGAATTTTAAGCGTCGGGAACAAGCGGAGAGGAACGTTGACCGCTATTGTTTTTTGCAGGTCGTCGGTCTCCGGATTGGACCTGGAATGGGAATAGAAATAGGAGAGGAAGGAGAAGGTAGTTTTTTGCTGGAAGAGGAGAGGAAGGCATCGGCTTTTGCAGGGAGCACGAATCCATCGAATTTTAAACGCGTGCAAGCACGCGAGGCCGATCGCGAACCACCGCTGGAGTTTAGTATAAAATCGCGGCGCAAGGATGGAAGGTCACACCTCCGAGATACGTGAGGCCCGGAGACCCATCATTACTGGGAGGAGATGGAGATGGAGATGGAGATGGAGATGAAGGGCTGGAGGGCTGAAGGAGGAGTGCCGCGGAACTCAGAGGGTTCGGGCCCGCAACAAGATGACCGACTACGGGGAACTCGTGCTGGAACTTCTGCGTAATAAACATTAGGCAAGGATTTCCGATAAATTCGTCAATTTATTTCTAGCGCATTAATTATACTTTGCGCTTCCTCTCTCGTTTGATCGCCGAGGAATCCAAGAGGACCGATCGGGCCGTGAATCTCTGACGTATAAAAAATTCATGGACGGTCGGAAGGAGTCGGCGACTGCGACGACGGTGAATCTCTAAGTTTTTCTGCGTCTGTCGCGGGCGGGGGAACTCGCGAAGAGGACAAGGACGAGTTTTTGATACTCCAACTGAAAGAACGTAGGCAAGATTTACTTAAGGAATTATGAGACGACCGAGTGCTTCAACACCGTCGTCGTTGAACAATGCTCCTCGGCTAGTCGAGAGAGTTTTATTTTATTTGTTCTTTTATTATTATTAGGCTGTCAGAGGACAGAGAGAAGGATCCTCTTACCGAAGAATATTTCTCGACTAGAAGGGAGAAGAGAGAGAGAAGAAAGAAAAGAAGAAAAGAGAGGGCCTGGGATTGTATCCGAGAAGGCTAGCAGATACGTAAATGGCGCGAGGGGGCCTCTCATTACTCGGTAATAACCTGTAATAACGTGAATTTAATGCGCGGCTTCAAGTACAGGTTACAAGCAATCGTTCGCCGCCTTCGGCAATTTTAATGAATTGCCCTCCCCTACTTCCCCCTCAGCGATATTCTGCCATTTCTCAAATCTCGGCTGCTAGAAGCTATCGGAAGCCTCTCGGGATTTGTTCATTCACCTGTTCGATCCAATCAACTTTCTCCCCGTCTCTCTCTTTCTTCCCAAAGAAATTGTCTCAATGTCTATGAGCCTTCAATCTTGGATTTCATCGTGCGCGGTCGAAAGGTAGAGAAGGGAAATTTTCGTGTTACCGAGTTGGCCGCCGGTCCGGACTATCGTGGCGGGTTCAATCTTTACGCTCCAAGTGCAGCTGCAGCTGCTACGGTGGAAGGAGGGGTGGGTCGGCACGGCACAGCGCGACGAGGGGCGGCGAGGGGAGAGGTGAGTGAGTAGTGTCGGCGAATCCTCAAAGGGGACTGTAATTAGCCGCGCATGTGCCGCGCGGCCAACCGGAGCACCGGACGAGCCTGGGGATTCCTCCCCCTGCCTCCCCTCTTCCTCTCATTCTTCTTCTTCTTCTTCTTCGTCCTCTTCTTCTTCTTCTTCTTCTTCTTCTTGCATGCTCCCTCCTGCAATTTTTATCATAATTTTCATTGCAGGCTCGTGGAAAGCAAGTCGCACTTTTTCAACATATCAATACCAAAACCACCCGACCAGCTCGGGGATGGCTTCAAGGACTTTTATACACTCGGTAGGAAAACCTTGTGTTCCTGACCTCAGCCCCTAGCTGCACCACTCAGCGGTACCTTGGCGAACGATCGCGATCGTTAATAATCGTACTGGGATAAGTTTCGGTAGCAATCGCGAGAGGATATCGTCGCTACCTGGCAGCAGAATGAAATTACTCGAGCTTTCACGGATCAAAGGAAATTCCTGTGGATCGGAATCTGGAACTAATTGCACGACCTGGAGAGGATGGCCGCTTCCGAATTTATAAAAATATCAGAACTCTCTCTCTATCTCTCTCTTTCAAGCGCGCGCGCGCGCACACGCGGTTTATAAAAAGATTGCGCAATTACATTGCCCAAGAGAGGGAAAGGGTAGGAAGCAAAAATCCTTCATAATTTTTTCTCGGCTGAGGCAATATACGAGTTCCACTTGCATGGGAGTAAGTTTTTTTCCATCGCCAGGCAGAAATTTGGCGTATACAGTATAGAACGATTCCAGTTTTTCTGCTCGCCGGGGCTCGGCTAATAAATGCAGGAGGGGGAGGGGGCGGCATTGGCTCTCCTCGGAGTATCCAGCCAATGCCTCCCCCATCCGTCTTCTTTTCTTCGCGCGAGAAAAAAATTTGCTACCGCAGCCCTGCCTCTCATCTCGTCTCGTCTCGTCTCGGGTGAATCTTATGCAGTCTCGAATCAAAATTTCTGCTGAGAACTTGTTGACAAACATGGGCCGAGAAGAGAGGAAAGGAGAGGAGAGAGACAGAGAGAGAGAGGGTGAAAGTACCTTGCTAGGGCAAAGATTTGAAAAAAAGAGAGGAACCCCTTCGAGTAAATAGCGCGACGAATAAAAAATAAGTAGATTCCACGAACGAAAAGGTTTCTTTGTAATTTATCAGGACTTAATACAGCGTGAAGTACCGATCCTGGAACCGTGAATGATTGGAAGGGACCGAGTAGGGCTGTGGGAGTGGACGAATGAAAGGAAAAAAAGCGCCGAGAACGGGTCACTAGTCTCTAGCTCAACGAATGGACGAAGGGAAGTGGGAGGGGGGGTGGTCAAATCTAACAGACCATCAAGTGGTCCAGCGGCATCTTCGTTTCTTCGCACCTCGTCGTTTCGCGTTACTAACGTAAAACGTCCCCTGCGTCTCTTGAAAATCCTAAAACTCTCTGGATCCTCTTTGGGGGAGGGGGGTGAAGGTGAAGAGGATTCGCGGTCACTCTAGCACTCGCCACTGATCCCCGAGAATCCGATTTCGATTCCGGTACCGATTTCTATTCTCTTCTGAATGTTCTCGTGCGGTTTCTCAAACCTCCCTCCTTCCCCCTCCTCGTACTCTAGATTTCGGTCCCATAGTCATTTGTAGGGATGTTTCGCATTGGCATCGCCATTGAATTTCTAAAAGACCGGTGAGTAGCCTGAATAGCGGCGAGGAGAGGGGCAGGTCACATTTCAAGAACTAGCCTGGGTTCTAGATTTGGAATTGTTACGGTCGAGCATTATACGCGTTAACATGATTTCAGGTTTTCCCCGATGGCTTTGATTCGTCCCGGGACCCTTTTCGGGCTCCGTTACGCCCATCGGCCAAGAAATGAACGGCGAGCGACGACAGAGCCTACCCGCACAACCACGAGGGAATAAAGAAAATAAAGAAACCGGCATGGCAGGTTGGGCCCCGTGCCTCCTTTGATGGCCCCGTCTCAGTTTCCCTCAAACGCAAAAGTGCTAATTATGCGTTTTGTGCCTTTCGTGCCTACCAGCGGCCACCGACAACCGGCAACCGTCCGACCAACCAACCAACCAACCAGCAGCAACACCATCGAGTCTTTTATAAAATCAAACTATCATCTCTTGCTGTTCGACCCCCGTGTGTCTATCTCTCTCAAAATAGATAGACAGAGGGGGGGGGGATTACCCTGAATTGTACAATTTCAAAGATCTCATTCCTCGCGCATTTTTCAGGATGACGATGACGAGATTAGCAGCAGGAGAATCCGATTGTATAGACTAGAAGACCTTGACGAGTGTGCGATACCCGGAAGCGACGAGGATGTCGAATATCAGGAGGAAGAAGAGGTAGGGACGCAACTGGTCCGCTCTGGGTTGGAATGACAGAGTTCCCGTGACGCGTCGACGGAGGATCGTTACCCTGACCGCGTGGATTCGACGAGGTCCCGATAAGAGAGAGAGCCCGTCGATGAGAGCGGAGGATCAGGATGGACGCGCAAAGAACACGCATGGAGGAGAATCTACCAGGATAAGCATCGAGATCGCCAGGAGTTCCGCGAAAAGTTTTTTCCTGGCAGAAATTCCCTTGTCGCCGCACGGCCTTTGTTCGTAATTACGCCTCGGAATTGGCCGGTGATTCTTGGCAGGCCCGAAATAATAAGGCCCTGAAAAAGGTAGCGGGGTGCGGAGGGGTGCAGCGAGGCCAGAGGGAAACAAGAGCGAGAATCCGAAGAGAATCGAACCTGGCCGAGGCTGGCCGAGCTCGTGACGAGTTTGTTGTGCACCTCCGCTCGCTCGGCAGCCGTCCAGATCGTTCAGTTCACCTCCGTCAACGGGACCGATCTGCTCTTGTTCCTCTCGCCCTTGAGAGACCCCGACTCTGTTGATAGTCGCCGCGAGCGAACAAACTTTCTTTTCTACTTCTCCCCTCTGTATCTCTCTCTCTCTCGCTCCCTCGTTCCGCGTTCAATCAATGTTAATTTTTGCAAAACTGCTCCATCGCGTTGAGCTGGTAGCGCTGTGCGGAGAGAGGGTGGAGAGGGGTGGAAACGAGTAAAGGGGTACACGCACCTACAAGCGAATCGTTTCGGTTTTGCCTGGGGATCCGCGCGCCTGGTGAGAGTGACCGTTTCAACGTAGTGACACATGGTCCCGTGCGGGACAATGGATATAAAGTAAAGCTGTGGTGGTGTGGTGGTGGAGGAGGAGGGTGGCAGTGGTGGTGGCGGTGCGGTCCTTGGATGAGAGAAGCCGAAGGGTTTCACGACGATTGTACCACGAGCGAAGTTGACTGGAAATATGTTGGCCGGTAGGATTCTCTTTTTGTTCGCCATAACGTCCTTGGCCCGAGGCTGGGGAATCCACCACGCCGCCGGAACCGGGCAAAATGTCAAGTGCGAGAGACTCACCGTGTCCTTCTGCAGAGGATTGCGCTACAACCTCACGGCAATGCCGAACTTCATGGGACACGAGGACCAGCTGCAAGCGGAAAAATCGGTAATTAAGTTACGCAGAGCTCCGTCCTGCCTCCTGTTCCATATCCTCTCTCCCCTCTCGAGAGGCGGACGCGCGATATCTTAGAAAACTGGATCTGCAAATGATTCGACAAGATCCGTAAGGACCGACGAGCCTAATCGGATTTGCAGAGTCCTTTCACCTCGGAGATAAATTCCGCGAAATCTGCGCCGCTAAAGCGTCGGACCTTTTGTGTTTTTGCGTATTTGTTTCTTCCCACACGGTATATCGCCACTTGTAATTTCCTCGGCATTAATGGGTTAGTGCGAGTTGGCTTTTCAAGCAGCGGAGATTGATAGCGATTTTTATTGCTACCACATTCCTCGAGGAGCCGCGCGCGCGTATGCGTACACAGGTAGAAAATCAAGAGAGAGAGAGAGAGAGAGAGAGAGAGAGAGAGAGCGAGGAATTCCTCGATCGTTAAATAATGGAACTCTTGGTAATTGACGCTCTCCGTCAATTGAATTTCCTTCTGGAAATTCGAGGGAGAATCGGGAGCCGCCGAATCATCGAATTTGCCGAGAGGCCAGTGGCTCCTCCTCGCCGCGGGGTTCCTCGAGGAACACGTGTATCTTTCGTTATCACCTCGATGAACGAGCGAGCGCCCGGTCAGAGCGAAATCCCGAAGAGTAACTTGTAACTCGCGATCCCCTGGAGGAAAAAAGCAAGAAACTCGAGCGTCTCCGGAATTGGCTTCTAATTGGCCGCGTAATTAACGGGATGAATATCCCCGGCGAGTTTCTCCATTAATTTGGGGAATAACCGTAATAAATCGGGGGAGCCGATGTGTGTGTGTATGCGAGAGAGAGAGAGAGAGAGAGAGACCTAACAATTTCATCTCTTCGGTAAATTTCATAAGTAAAAGAGCGCGCGGGTCTTGTGAAAAGCGTAGTCGATACTCACGGCGGTTGCGGCGGAGGGGTAAAGTGGAAAAGTCGTAATCCAAGGGATTAACGAATCTGTTTGAGAAAGAAACGTTCTGGCAGATATCCGAGCTCGACAGGAATTCAAGCACGGCAGGTTTTATAGTCCTGTCGATAAGATCAAAGCGAGCCGCGTCTCTGTAAATCATTCTTGTGATAAGGCCAGCGATAAACCTTAACAGCGAGCATTCATGCGGCCATGATGCCATCATTGCCTCCCTCTACCCCCCACCCCCCTCCATAGGTCTTCCTCTTCCTCGGCAAGTCCAAGCCTATGCGAGAAAAATATCCTGGCCTGCGATCGTTTACGAGCGAATATCTCGCTAGGCTCTATTAGAGATTTCCCTGTGTATAATTAAAGAGGGGGAGGGAGAAAACTGAAGCGGAATCTTGCCGCCGTCGCTGCTACCGCCGTGCAGTTGCCGCTACTGCCGCTGTCGAGGCTGAGGCTGAGAAGGTCGAAGGAATGCAATGAGAGGAAAATGCGTGTAATGCGAATTATTTTGGCGGGGGTCCTCTTCCTCTCGATGACCGACCAATTAACCGCCGCCCATAATTTAGCGATTAATTAGTAGAAAACTTAACCGCGGCCACTGTAACCCAGTAAACCCGTTAAAACTTAATTAGCCAGTTTAGTCAAATGAACCGTGTCAATTATAGATATTCTCTGTCTCTGTCACTGTCTCTTTTTTTCCCGTTTCTCGTTCTTTTTCACGAAACGTGGTAGCGACAGCTCGTACGTTCAATTATTTATAGCAACGTGAATTGATCCGTTTGATTTATGTACATCTCTCCGTAGCACACAGCCACTTGTACCTTCTATATTTATCTTAACGAGCTTGGAAGTCCAAGTCTTTCCCGAAAAGCGCGCGTCCCGTTTATCTTGGAGCGCTTCGCACGATTCTCTCTCTCTCTCTATCTCTCTCTCGTAGGTTTTTATCTCTGAATGTTGCGGAGACTCTTCGGTGTCACACGTTTCTCGACAGCTGCGACAGATTAAAGTATCGTAAATTCATTCGTGGTGTCCCTCGTCGAGTTTCATTCTACTCTCGGGGGGTCCTCCCCCCTCTCTCCCTTGATTCTATGGGAGCAAGCGTTAATTATCGCGAGAATGGTCTAATGCGCGATTCTTCATTGTTTATCGCGCGCGCTCTCTCTCTCTCTCTCTCTCTCTTTATATCTCTGTCATATTATTTTATATTTTCTTTAATTAAAATCCTTTGGATTTCCTGGAAACGCGTCATCGTGTTGGGTCACGCGGAATGATTTCTGTCTCTCTCTCTCTCTCTCTCTTTCTCTTTCTCTTTCTCTCGCGCTCCCTCTCTATTCACGGTGCACCGGAGGGGGCAAAAGGGCGAGGAGGGAGCGGAGTACAAGAGAAGTAGAAGGAGGAGGAGGAGGTTCAAGCCGACAAAGAGACGGCTTTCTTAACGTTCCTCTCCCAGCTAGAGTGGAAGAAGCAGCTACGAGCACTCCGCTCAAATATTCTCCAGCTGTTCCCGACCGAGAGAATATTTAGTCTACGAATTTTAACTGGTTTCGTCATACTGGAAATGCTTTTGGCCACGCGAACTCCAAATGGACTTTTACTGTTGGGGAAGGGGGCGGGGGTGGAATTCAGGGATAAGGAAAAAACCTGATTCTGGGAGGAGAGGGGGAGGAAAGGGGTTGCTTCTTACAAGGAAATTTTTTCGGTCGTGATACCGCTGGAGGAACCTTCTCTGTTGGAACTTGCTAGGTTGACCTTGACTTTTCCGAGATATGAGAGAGAGAGAGAGACACGCGTCGACGTCCAGTGTCCCGTGGGAACTCGACGAGAGAGAGTGTAACGTGGGAAGTGAAGAATCCAGCAATGTCGACTTCTTGTCCGTGAATCCCCCTCCCCTCCCCCGTCTCGCGAACCTCCCGGGGAAGCCTTCGTGCACCATCTCTATATGTACCTGCCTCGAATGCGTTTGGATCTTCAGCAGCGTCTTCCCCGAGGCTTCCGTCGCAAACTCTAATCGTTTCCTACCGGTGCGCGCTCCGTCTCTCCCCACCCCCGCCGCGCGTCCATCCTTCGGTTTTCACGTCGCATCACATCGGAACGGGCTTTTCTCCACCACCCTCTCCCCAGAGGAATCAAGAACATCCCTTACTTCTGAAATTTTTGGGCGATTCTCCGTTTGATCAAACTTAGAGAGAGAGAGAGAGAGAGAGAGAGAGAGAGAGAGAGAGAGAGAAACTCGTTCGGATCTAGGCACGGGGTAATCGTTATCCTGGGGCACGACGACCACATCCGGCTAGCAGCAGACCTGGACAATTACAGAGGGATTAGCTTGCGGCTCGAACACGTTTCGTTTTCTACCTCGATCCCCGAGAGGCGCCATTCTCAATTACAGGCCTCCCCTCCCCTCGCCCTCGCCCTCGCCTTCCACCATCGGCATCACCATCACCGGCGGTTGGTCTTTCACGGGTTCCTGGAAACGGGCAGGAAATTGCCAGAGGAACACGAAACTTTAAAGCATGAGCTAATTTTTCATTCATAGCCCATTCGCGCTCCGTCGAATAAGAAATTCGCACTTATCTCCGGTATCTCCGGAAGGGGGGGGGGGTGCAGCGTAGCCGTCGCCGCTGCTTTATGGCGGCCAAAGAAAAAAATCGATAGTCGATCGTCTTAATGCGGTTTTCGTGTCGCGTGAGATAAACGTGGCTAATGGCTCTCCCCTTGCCTCCACCACCACCCCCTCCCTCCCTCCAACATCCTCCCTATCTTAAGAAAATTCAATTTATCCGTACTGATAAGGGTGCCGTCCGCTTTAAGGAGCGCAGGGGGGTGGAAAGGGGACAATCGCTTTTTCCTAATCCTCGGTATCTTCTGACCAATCAAATCTAAGAAACAAGAGAGGAAGAAAGTGTGCGTGCGTGTGTGTGTGTGTGCTCGCGCGTTCCATGACTTCGTCGATCATCGATCATCGATCATCGTCTCGATCATTGCGTCAATTCCAATGGACGATCGCTTTTTACCCAAAATCTCAATGACCTTGCGCACGCGCTCGCGCGCTCTTCAAGTTTGTTAACGAGACGACGATGAGGATGACGACGACGACGACGACGACGATGAGGTCGACGAAATCTTGTTCCAAGAATCCTGGAAGTTGAGGAGTCTCGCGATGAGAGAAGCCGACGAGGAAGCCAAAGAAAGAAACGTCGGCTGGTGGTTGCGGCGCGGGGAAGGGGGGGGGGGGGTAGTCTGGACTGTTTTCGAGCGATTGTCCGTCAAGCTGCTTTGAAATGTGTGGCCCCCGCCAGCCGCACTGACCATTGCCGAGGAAAAAACGCGAAATAACGAAGGAAGGAACCGAGCTTAAGAAACCGGTCCGAGTCGATTTCTGTCCCGGGTGCCCTTTATCTCCCCTCCTTCCCCTCACCCTTCCCCTCTCCCTTTCCGCGGCGTCCTTCCCTCGAAGGGACACGCATCACTCAGTCCGCTGATCCTATTCGTCTTCCCGTGTCCTCGGGGAACTCGATTCCTCCATTGTTTTTACTCGCCCTTCCCTCCCCCTCCCCCTCTCCCCGGAAGGACAAGGGAAGAACTGGCCCTCCGACGATGGCGATGAAATCTTGTCGAAACCCACGAGAGGATTTCCCGAAAGAGCGAAATGATCGTTTGCCGCAGAAATTGATCGGGTGAATATTCGAGGTAGGAGAGGGGGGGGTGAGAGAGAGAGTGAGGGGGGAAGGAAGAAGAGAGTGGTTCGTCGGGATCCTCCTGAAGGGCAAAGGGGCCCCTCGGGCCCGGCGTTACGGGTTACCACGTAATTTCATGGGGCTATAATTTGGGTGCGGAGGGGCGGGGGGAGGGAGGGGGGCTAAGGCGTAATGGGCGAATCTAGAAGAAGGGGCCAGAGCACAAGGGCCATTGGAATACAGGCGGGAAGAATGGGCGGGATAATTACCCCTGATGCCCACCGCTTGTTATATCTCATGGAACACTCTCCTCCGCCCCGTTAGGTGCATTACCCTACCCTACCCTACCTTACCCTACCCTATCTTCTCTTCTTCCTCGCCTTCCTCTTTCGTCACCATCGTCGTCTTCCTTTTCCTCTTCCTCTTCTTTTTCCCCCTTTGCTCGTACACCTCGTAATCTCATCTACGATCGGTATCTCGGCTTTAGTCATGGATGACCTTGAAAGTTATCATTGCGTTTTGTCACACTTCTCTTTCTACTTTCCACCGTAAGATGGAACGTAGTGTGTGTGTGTGTGTGCGTGTGCGTGTGCGTGTGCGTGCCGTCAATTTCCATCTAATCTCAAGGTTTCCTCATGGTTTCAGCTGGCGAGTTTCATGCCCTTGGTGCACTACAACTGCTCGAGACACCTCAAGTTGTTCCTCTGCTCGGTCTTCGCTCCAGTTTGCACGGAACACGGGAACATGCAGGTGCCGGCGTGCAAGTCGCTGTGTCTCTCCGTCCGCAAGGACTGCGAGCCCGCGCTGACGAGCCTGACCCTACCCTGGCCCCACCTGCTGGACTGCGACAGGTTCCTGGACCGCGGCAGCACCATATGCGTGCAACCGCCCGACGACGCCTTGCCGCCGGATGCCCTTGGACCCCCGCAGCCGCAGCCCCCGCAGCAGCAGTGGCCTCTGCAGGAACAGTCGCAGTCCGTTCAAGGTTCCACCAGGGAACATCACCAGTGCCCCCCGCACTTCCTTCAGATACCAAACCTGGAAACGGTGAGTTGGAACGGCGACGAAGGGCCGTTGGCGGTGGTTCCTCTTTGGCACCTATTTGGGTCCTATCTGGTTCCTGGTCCGGTTCGTTTTAACTGTTTTTGGTCCTCGTTCCCCAGGTGACGTGCGCCCCTAGATGCGGTACCGACGCCTATTACCGGGCGGAGGACAAAAGGTTCACCGAGAGCTGGATGACCGGATGGGCCTGGCTGTGCTTCCTGTCGACCCTCTTCACCCTGTTGACCTTCTGGGTGGAACCCTCGAGATTCCGCTACCCCGAGAGGCCCATCGTCTTCCTGGCGCTGTCCTACAACCTCCTGTCGGTGACCTACATCGTCCGCGGTGCCGTAGGCTCGGAGAACCTCAGCTGCGCCGCTCAAGTCGACGGCCCCAGCTACGTTCCCGTATGTCCTCCCTGAGATCTTACCGTGACCTTGATCGACAGACCGGAGGGAGTAAGAATCGGCTTTCCTTGCTTATCAGGTTCACGACGGATTGCGAAGCATCCCCTGTACGATCTGGTGGCTGGCCAGGCACTACCTGGCGCTGTCCAGCAGCACCTGGTGGGCCGTCCTCTGCGGCTGTTGGCTGCTCAGCGCCAGGAACGAGTGGAGCAGCGAGGCCCTTCACAACATCGCGCCCTACTTGCACGCGACCGCCTGGGGATTGCCCATACTGCTCACGGGAGGTCGGTGACCTTGACGAATCTCGCGACTTCTTCGAGAGCGGAGAGCTCCGGGGGTCAGAGTCTGATTTCCGTTTTTCTTTCAGGGAGCCTCGTCTCCAGGAACGTGGTGGCGGACGAGTTAACGGGACTCTGCCAGATCTCCGACGAGTCGGCCTTGTGGCTGGAGGTTCTACCCCACGCGACGCTTCTTCTACTCGGCTGCATATTCGGCGGCCTGGCCGGGGCTGCCCTGGTGCGGATCCGACGAGCGGTTCGTTCGGCAGGACGCAGCGCGACGAAACTCGAGAGATTAATGACCAGGTTGGGCATCTTCGCGCTGCTCTACGCATTGCCGGCCTTGGGAGGTCTCGTCTGCGTCATCCACGAGTCCTCGGTCCGGCCCCGATGGCGAACCCTCGCGCTACTGGCCGCCCTGGACTGCAGAGCCTCGCAGAACTGCGTTCCGGGTCCCGTCTACAGAGCCGCCGGCTTGGAAGTGGCCCTGCTCAGGTTGTTCCTCTCGCTCGTCGTCGGAGTCACCTCGGGCATGTGGGTCTGGTCCGGTAAAACCTGCAGGGCCTGGAGCAGATTGCTCGCGGCACCCAGCAAACCCTCCACCAGGCCTCTTCAGGGTAGTCAACCCCTTGCTCAACACATGTTTCAAGGCTTCAAGCCCGACATGGCCAACGTGGCCTGATCGATGCCGAGGACCCGAGAGCGTAACGCGTCTAACGAGCGACAGGGAAGAAGCAGAAACTCCTCGTCATCGATCGATGGATCTGCCACGATCACGATCAATCGTTTTTTTTCTCTCTCTTAAGTCGAACCACGGGTCTCGCCAGTTTTGACGGTCCCGTTAATTTGGATGCGCTTTAACGGGATGACCTTGGTGAATCGTGCACGCATGTACCTTCTTCCTGTTTGTCTCTCGCACGTTAATTGCGCTCTGTACATATTGTACCGGTGATTATCATGATGATGATGATGATGATGATGATTCCACCGAGATATTCTTTATAAGGGTACTCGCAAAAAATTCTGTTGAATATGTTTCTAAGTTTATGTAAATAAGTTGTAAATAATGTACAGTCGTGTTCCCGACGTGAAAACTATAATAAAGAGTAGGATTGTACGATGATTGTTTTGCGACGAAAACTCGTTTTGGATGAGATGATTGTACATGGGCATGTATATGCGTACGCGTACGCGCGCGCGCGTACTCGATGTATTTTGTAATAATTTAATTTTGAAATAAAGAGTCAATTTTTTCGAAATCCTGGACATTTTTATCGCTAGGCGATAAAGAAGTTCTCGACCAATCGGATTCGTCTTCTCTCCTCGATGAGAATTCTATCGTGAAATTGCGGACGCGCTTGACGTGCGGTCTGAAATTGGACAAGAATGAAGTTTGCCTTTTAGCGGCGTGAAACCAGTAGACACATTCTTGGAAAATGGCAGAACAACATCTTATTTACGAGAATATATCCATCGAGGCAGTTCTATATATATAACTTGTAGATTTTTCAAAGGCATCGTAAGTCCTTCTAGAGAACCGGAAGAGAACGAGGGAGAGGGGTCTGTTGTAAGGGTTTCTAGAAAATGAGTAAGTTTTGCACAAAGGAAAAAAATGAATTTTGACCTTAGCTAACGTATTCTTAGCCGCTCCGAAAAAAAGGGTTTCATTAAAGAATACAGTTGAAGATTACGCGCGATCGCGGTTACACGTAAATTTGTAAAATTTAACAGATCAGCGCTTTTAACTAGAATTCGACAATATGAATAAGAAAAGGAGACAAGCAGATGCTAACGGAGATGTCTGCGAAGACTCAACGGAATCCTGCGAGGAAGCTACAGGTTAGAAAATTATTGACTCTTCCATGATTATGCAAAAGTTCGAATTCTCTTTTGAAAACATTTTCCAGAGATCTTATCGTTGCGTGATTTGTTTTTCAGCGAGTCTCAGTGGATCCTGTCCGCACATACAAAAAGCTATTAATCTACCTAAAATTAAGAGAAATTTTAAGAAAGCTAGAGTTGTCCCAGAATGTTCTACTTGTAAGAGACTCGAATTAGTTTCTATCAATGAAAATGAAGAGGTGAATATAATACGGTGCCTGTAACCTGTAATTGTCCAGTAACGTTGCTCGAGCGTATGTGTAAATTTTCTGTGCTTTTCAGTTTGATTCTACTTTATGGATTTGTTTACAATGTGGAGAACAAGGCTGTGGAAGGGGACAGAAGCAGCATGCGCTTCAACATTCCCGAAAACCCCACAGCGATTGTCATTGTATGGTCGTTGATACTCATCAGTGGAGTGTTTGGTGCTATATATGCGAATCATCGATCAATGTCAATAGCAGGTAAGGGACAAGTCTTTCACGTCGCACATTAGTTTTTACGATATACTTCAGCTTTTTTCTACTAATCGGTTCCTTCTTTTATTTTTGTCTTATTTTTTGTTTTGTAAAGAAGAAAACTTCTGGAGATTGTAAGGTTCCTTCAGAAATCATATTCCATGCCACAATCTCCTAGTCAACCTACGATATCTCTATCAAAGTGCCAAAATATACTTGCCGATGTAAATACAGAGAAAGTAAAAACTCCACCCAGTTTTCCCAAAGTACCGGTGAGTGTATGCAGCATAACTTCAAGATTAAATCGATGTGATTCGCTGACCTCGCTATTCATCTCTGTAGGGTTTAAAAAATTTAGGTAATACCTGTTTCTTCAATTCAGTTCTACAGTGTTTGGCACAAACACCGTTTCTAGTTAAAATTTTGGATGACTTACAAATTCCCGATCAGAGGTTCGTTTTACCAGGTGGCAAATACAAAGCTAGCAATGATGCGGAAGAAGTAGAACTGGTGAGAGAATAACGACTTCCATACAATTTCTGTTTAATTGCAACGTAGAGAATATGCACATGGTGTTAATTCGAGCCTTGCATTTTAGTCACCGATAGAAGGAACATTAGAAAAAATGGGTTGGTTCACCGAGATTTTGAGCAAAACGTTAAAACTGATGCAAAATTCAAATGGTCAGGATAGTTTGATTCCCAAGGAACTACTCAATGCCTTCAAGAAGAAAACTGTCCATTGCATCGATGGTGGTCAGCATGATTCCCATGAACTCCTTCGAACCTTGTTAGAAATCGTCCGAAACGAAGACCTTCGAGTCAGTGTTTGAGTTAACTTGACCAAAACTAATAATGGATATGCTTTGCCGTTGACAGATCGTGCGAGTTAACGTGATTTCTCTTACAGAGGTATCAAGCGGTAATATTAAAGGAGATTGGATTGAGCGAGAAAACCAAACCGGATTGCGTGGAAGACAGCGTCAAGTCTCGAGTGAAGTTTTACGGCAATCAAGCGAGCGCAAGGTTATTGGGAGCCGAGCCTGTATTCAAGGGTGTTCTGGTCTCGACGCTCGAGTGCTTGGACTGCCATCACATTTCGCAGAGAACCGAAACTTTTCAGGATCTAAGTTTGCCCATTATGGCCGACAAGCCGCAGCCTCCCATTATAAAGTAGGACTCTCCTTCGTCACAGCGTTCCGTACCGACGAACGCTGAAACCGAGCACAGACCCCGAGCTTCAAAACTGAGACTCGATTCTTCTTTCAGGCGAAAAAGTAGCGGCTACGGGGACATATTCGACTTAATGGGTAACAACATTTCGAACGCTCCCTCGAAACACCAGCAGAAGAAGGAGAGAAAAGCCGCTAGGAAGAACCGGAAGAACCGCCAATACAATCACAACAGTAACACTGATTCTCACGATCAGAATAACATCGAGGAGAATAACAGTGGCCTTTTGGAATCTGGTACGAGAGAGTGCGATTAAGAGCAGTGTGCGCGATAATGGCCGGCGGTAGGGAGTTCGATCAATCGCGAATGAGATTGTGTACGGGTGAATTTGTTCTTGCAGAGGAGAGCGATGCCGATGTCGAGGACAACATCGAGGCGGAGGGTCCGGTCCCGGAAGTTGGCGAGTCCGGATACGCCTCGGAGAAGGCTTCCGTCGTGGAGAGTCCGGAATCGCCGGCTGATCACAATGTCAACCTCGCGGAATTGATCGGCATGCAACAGCAACATCAGCAGCAGCAGCAGGGCAACAGTAACAACTCGGAGGAGAACTATTTGAGCGCGAACGACAATTCAGCTCCGACCGAACTTCGAGATTCCACGGACGTGTCCATGGCAGATTTGACGCAAAGACGACTGTCATCGGAAACTGATAGGATCTGGAGCTCGGGAAGTCCCGAGAACGAAGAGGCCCGAGTTAGAATATCTCTGTCGACCTCGCTCGAGGTGAACTCTGATGTCACTAGCCCGGATATGCCCACTATGAGTTCGTTGTCCGATGCTTCCAAGGAGAGTCCATCCAGTCCGATAACGAACTTCATCGGTCCATTGCTACCGGACTCTGGACTTCCCCTTAGGAATCATTTGAACGACGAGGGAAGTAGCAGCGGTAGGTACAACTACGATGATCAGAACGACAAGGAACGGACCAGTCCAGAACTGGAGAAGTATCAGGATCACGATTGCAATGGGATCAGCGACATAACGACGGGCTTGTCCAAAATGGGAATAGCCGGGAGTGCTTATCAGTCACCCACCAGATATTCCACTAACGAGGGTGAACGTTCCATACAGTCCTGTTTAAACCAATTCACCGCGTTGGAATTGATGAGCGGATGCAACAAGGTCGGATGCGAGTCCTGCACCAAGAGAGAAACGAAGGTGAGCGATAGGATCGCGATGTTGAGCGGAGAGCGTTCGGAGGGAGCTTTTGCGTGCGCGACTTGACTAAAACCGTTGAACATTTTCAGAACAGGGACACTCCTACGAAAACCGTTTGCACGCCTCACACGAAACAATACCTGATTTCCCAAATTCCAGCCGTTTTGATTCTACATCTGAAGAGATTTCAAGCTCAACGGGATGGCTTCCGGAAACTCACGAAACACGTCAAATACCCTTTACTGCTGGACCTTTCTCCGGTCTGCAAAGGGTACAAGAAGCCTCGAATTTACTCGCTCTACGGAATTGTGTGTCACAGCGGAACGTTGCACGCCGGTCACTACATTGCTTACGTCAAGGTAACAACGACGTTCTCTTCGTAAGATGATGAGCGTGAGAAACGTCGAGGAGCGAGGAGAGGATAGGAGAGACGCGAACGTTTGACGATATTAATGTGTTTTCCACAGTCTCGACACCCCTTGAGTCCGGATGATCCACGATGGTCGTTCTTACCGGCGATGGACGACAAGGACAAGGCCGACGCGTCTAGTAGTAGTTCCGGTTCGGATTCCGAGGACGAAGAGGCATCCGCGAAACTTCCGATAAAGCCACCGCCAGGAAAATGGTATCACGCGTCCGACTGTTGGTAAGGAATGGACTCGCGACGGACCGCGGTCGTCCGTTAAGGGACGAGCCGAAGGTCGTTGCCGGATCGATCGTTCGCTCGCTCGTCGCTCATTGATCGTTGATCGTTGCAGGGTGTCGGAGGTGGACGAGGAGTCCGTTCTCGATAAGCAAGCGTACATGCTCTTCTACGAGAGGATTCTGTGAATTTCCAGCGAAGCAAGCAACGTTTGTCTCCCGGAGGTACGAGGACGCTGAGAGCATCTTCGATTTAGCCTGAAGAAGAGTTAGAGATTTTTTATTTATGAAATGTAACGACTACTTTGGGCAGCCTGAAGGAATCTCACTTATCGGGACACTTTTCATTAGCCTTGGGTGTGAAAAGCTCAAAGGGCAGCCGCCCCTCGCGGCTACTCCGTCGAATAAGTGCAATTCTTTCAAACTAGCGAATAATATCATTTATAGGTATGAAATCGATGATGATGATGATGAGCCGTCTAAGAGAATGATGTTGAATTGCATGAAACTGATTCTCGACGCACTTGTATTACGATCATCTTGAGCGGTGTCCGGTTGAATTGAAAATTTTTAATCGTGTCAAAACTAATGATGCATTTGCGCAATGATACAATTTCATACAATGAAACGTTTTACCTGTAATTAATTGCATTTATAATAAATTTACCATTAGAAATCAACAGCCGAGATCTCGATTGTCCCACACAGTTCATCGAAGACGCGCGACCTTTGCGTTTCGCGAGAGGGTGAGAGTTCTCAATGACGAGCGGGGATGGACGATCGATCGATGAGTAGGAAGAAAAAGAAAAAAAAAAGAAAACATTTATTTCGCAATCCATAGGCAATAACATTGATACAAACTCGTGATATATATATTTCGTACAATATATTAACATAATAATAATTCGCATACGCCGTGTGAACTCGAATTGTTATTATTATTCCGCTGGAACTCCAAAAACGTTGCAAATACTTTACTTCTCGCTATACGTCGAACGTGGTCGTTCTCTCTCTCTCTCTCTCTCTCTCTCTCTCTTTCTCTACCAGCTAAATAATTAATCTGCCGTGTACGAGTTACAATAATAATAATAATAATAATAAACAACAATTCCTTTGTTAGATATAACGTACAAGTTAAAAAACCTGCAGCCTCGCCCGGCAATACACGGTATTGCCTTCACAGGCTGCGCGATATATAGAGCATACATGTACATATAGAGACATATGCTACACATATATTAAAATCTTATATTTCTCGAGATATCAAACAATGAAGAAACAATCGCGCGAATTCTCTCGAAAGAATCTCTTGCTTGGCACAAAAACATTTATCGGACATCACACGCTGCGAATGTACGATCTCTAGTTTCTCTCCTTTTCTCCATGTCCTTCTACTACGAATAATATATTATACTGCGGTAAACATCGAAATAAATCAATTTTACAGAAAAATCAAATGAAAAACGATTCAATTGCGAGCGATTCGAACAGATTTCTGTAAGCGAGTTTTTTTTTCTTTTTTGTTTTTATCAAGGAGGACCCCAACACAGTTTAATTAACTAATTGTATCTTTCTCTCTCTCTCTCTCTCTGGTGCGACAGAGTAATGTCTAACGCGCGCGCGCGCGTGTGTAATGTAATAATGTAATCGCGAGCAACACACACACACACGCGCGCGCGTTTTTCCCCTTCCCTCCACCCCGTGGATTCGGTGCGAGATGCGACAGGGGTTCTCATCGGCGCCCTTGCTCGTGCTCCTGGAGATGCTCTTCGAGCGCTCTACCGGAAGCCTTTTCCTCTGGACAAGTTGCGTTTGTCGTCGACAATTTCACGCGTCTTCCACATAGACGCTACAACTTTCGCTCCTGTCAAACCGCAAACCCGACGCTTCGCTAAGCGTGACACGTACAGGGGCACGGGGGAGCTGGGGGCCGCTGCCTCGGTGGTTGTTCCTCAGTCGGCGCGTTTACCCCGGGTGGCAGCCTCTCGCCCTCGCAAGCAAATTCGTCGTCTCTATATGTACGCGATGTGTATGTGTGCGGTATTTCGTCACTTGCAATTTTGGCGGTCGACGGCCAACTGGAGTCGCGCGCGCGCGTTGCCAAAGGTTCGCACCCTCGGATGGCATGGAGGAGGCGAGTGAGAGGGGCGAGACGTCGACCCTCGAGGAAGAAGCTGCGTTCCCAGGGTGGTCCTCGAATGCCCGAACACGGGGGTTTTGGTGGGTCGAACCCCGCCGCTCTACCCTCGGCCGACGGTAAAAAAAAAAAAAAAGGAAACGCACACACGTGTGCGCGTCAACGCGATCGTTGGACGAACGTCAATGTAACTTGTCCATTACAATGTAACTTGCGCGCGTGTTGTACAGGCTACCACGTTTCACAGCCGCTAAAATGGCACCGCGCGATGAATCCGGAGACGATCGTCCGCCGATCTTTTGCGCGCGCGCGCGCGTCGCGCACGGACTGTCCGCGTCCTCGAGCAAACGACGCGCTGGTCTCCTTCCGTGCAACCGGTGGATTTTTGGCAAAACGCGCAAACGGCGGACGTGCGACGGACGGACGGACGGACGAGCAAACGCGCGGCAATCCTCCGATCAAGACGCGGTGCCACTCTGGAAAAGATCGGACGGCTCAATGTGAGCCGTCGCCGTTATTATATTTAACATTCGCGATACAAGCATGTATGCGCATCCGTATATTTTACGAAAGAGAACGGAAAACTCGAGGGAAGAGGAAGAAACGAAAAAAACGTTGCCGCCGCTGACAAAATTATACCGGGACAGCCGATTCAATTCGATTCTCAAATACGCTCTGTACAATGGTAATATAATGCCCAGGGGGAGGGGAGGGGAGGGGGACGGTCTGCCAGAATCTGTCTCTTATATTTAACTTCTCTTTCGCTTGTACGTCACGCTCTATCTATCTCTCTCTCTCTCTCTCAAGATAAATGACAAAATTGCACCACAGTCTCTGGTTGTCCAATGTGATTTTTGCAGAAAAAAAAAGAAAAAACAAAAAAACAACAAAAGGTGTCGAGTCGTTGGAGGAAAATAACGATGAGGATGCACCGAGAGGAGATGCATCTTGGAAATGTAAAATTAGAAAACTAAAGGGGACGACGATGACGATGACGATGACGATGACGATGACGATGACGATGACGAGTCTCTAGAGAAAGTTCGAGTCGACCGATTTCTCCGGTCCGGTCAAACGTTTGACGTACTCTATCCAGGGGTGCGTTCTCCACCAGCAAAACTGGCCATTCAACGGCTAGCAGGGAGAAAACGCGCATTTTTCTGTTTTTTCCTGGTTTTTCCCCTTTCGTTATTCTCTCTCTCTCTCTCTCTCTCTCTCTCTCTCTCTCTCGAGATTTTCATCGTCCAACGCGCATCGTAATACATTTAACAATGGTACCGCGAGACTAAACGACCGTACGATTCCCTCGACTCTTCCCGCGGTTCGATCGTACGGTCGTTGAGTTTCCCTCGTCTCGACGGAGTAAAAGACAAATTCTCAACGTTGAGATTAATATTATTTACAAAATATCGTCAACAGACTTCGTTTCTCTCGGACGTGCGTATGTGCGTGTATGCGCGTGTGTTTGGACCCACAGAAATCGACGAATTTTGACAGTCGCGCGAAAGGACCGCCCCGAAGAAGAAGAAGAAGAAGAAGAAGAAGAAGAAGAAGACGACGAAGAGGAAGAAGAATAAGAACAACAACAACAATAACTTCAGAGGCAGTTTTCGACAAAAGAAGAGAAAGTTCGCATCGACGTCGTCGATGCGGATTCACTGTGGATGTTGCGAAACGCGTCAAAAGACTCCGGATGATTTCTCGTTGTCGCTCGGGTTCGCTCTCATAGAGAGCTATTAACGCAATAATTACATAATTTCTACCGTCTAAGATAAGAGTGGTAAGTTCCAAGTGCGTCTTCGCGCCTCGAGGGTACCTTGGAACTCGATTTGGTGTTTGTCCATCATCGACAGCAGCGACGCGCCGGACGGGCCTTTGGGAAAGCCCCGAGAGATATTTGGCAGAAAGCTTAGCAACCGCGATTCCTGCTTGGAAAGTGAACCTTGGACCCCTTGGTCCTTGAAGAGTATCGACACGGGTGAATTCGAACGAAGGGCTTCCCACCCGTGGATAAGATTCGGTTGGTTCGACCAACGACCGACGACCGGTGACCGGCGATCGGCGATCGGCGGCTCACCTTGCCAATACTTCTCCGACCTTGACGATGTACCGCTCGCTCTATGGGTGTGCGACCGCTTCTAATTTTTGGGGAACATGGACAAGATGGCGGCGCATATTTGCTGAGGATCGGTCTCGTGAGGATGAAGAGCCATGACTGCTTGAACCTGTTCGTCGGGGAATATGTTGGCTAGATGATAGTGGAGACGTCGCCTTGCATCCTGAGCTTGAGTTCCCCAAGGCGAATGCAAGCCCGCGGCGGAGGGTGGCGAAGGCAGCAGGTTCAACTGAGGGTCCGACGCTCCCAATCTTTGAACTCGCGAGGGTGCCACGAGACTCGTCGCAGCTGGAGGCCACGCTCTGTAGGAATCCGGTGCCGAGGCTATGCGCGTCACGTGCTGATGATGTTGAATGCGCTCGGGATGATCCCAACTGGAACGAAAGACGAAAGAGTCAAGGACATTCCGGACCTTCGCGTCGGTCGACTACGAATGTAATTACTTCATGGTAACTGGATACGAGGACTCGTTGCTAGCGTGTCTCGTGAGGGGTCTATGCTGAAGAGTGGAGTGAGACGAGCCAATGACCTTCTGGGGAACTTGTTGCTGCTGCTGTTGCTGTTGCAGGTGAAGAGTTTGCGAGGTCTGCTGCTGATGGTATCTTCTCAGTTGATACAATCTTGGGTCGCACGCGGGATTCAAGGTCAATTGCCTCTGGAGCTTCCTATGCATATTTGCTGGTTCCGGTTCGGCATTGGTTATTCTCGGCGCTACCCAGCCAACCGGACCACTCGAGGAAGACTGGTACCCTGTGAGAGATCAATGAGAGAAGTTCGTTGAATGAGCGTTGCCGAAGAGAGACAGTGGGACGCGCGTCATCGGAGAAGAGTCTCGTTTTACCTTGAGTGGCCTGCGTCGCCGCAATTTTCTGCGTATACAGGGAAGGAGGTGGTGGAGGAGGAGGACTAGTGGTGATGTTGACGGACAAGTCCGAAGTAACGTTCTCGACCGATCGGCTCTTCGGGACGGAGGCCAATGACTGATGAGCGAGGCTGGATGGCACCGCGGACCTGGCCTTGCAGAGCGGTGGATGCTGAGGAGCCGCAGCGCCCGCCGAAGTGGTCGCCGGCAACGGCAAACTCAGGCTCGGACCGCGCGCTTGAAGATGTCGCTGAGCGTGCTCCACCAGACGTTCCGTCACGGACTTGTGCGGGTGCGGACCTCTCTCGGGATGACGGAACTTGCACTTGTTGCCGTACGTGCACTTCTGCAAATGAAACGAGGCGATGACAACGCACGCTCCGACCGACCGCCGCTCGTCACCGATGACTCTGCCTCGTTCAAGGTCATTTACCTTCGCGTAAGGACAAGGTGGAGCGGGGTCCAGTTTCCTGGGGCCGATCCTCAGGAAGTTCTCCAGGGTGGGTCCGCTCCTGCCGAGGGGGTCGTCCGGAGGCATGAAGCGGTCGCTGACGAAGGTGTACATGAGGATCCTCTCCTCGACGACCCTTCGGAATTCCGGACTCTCCTGCGCGAGGTCTCGGTAGTTGTCGTTGCTCACGACTATCCCGTCCAGTTCGGCAGCCAATCTCAGAATGTAGCGGTCGTCGTAACAGACCATACGCTTCCCTCCTACCAATCTGTCGAAGGTCAAGGTCAAGGTCAAACGGTGAATCTCGACTCTACCGCAAGTCTATCGTCGTCACCACCACTACCGTAGACCTTCGGCGTACCTCGAAGGGGTGAAGACGAGTAGCCTGTCCCTCTCGAGCTCCCCCAGGATCTCCTGGTCGGCGATGGGGTTGTCGGGCCTGGACGCCTCCTTCCTCCACTTCGGGACGAAGACGGTGATCTCGCGGTGTCCCCTGGACCTGAACCAGTCGACGCAAATCTTGATGCCCCTGCAGGAGAAGATCTCCTTGTTCCCGTGGCTCATGGCCACGTTGCTGCCGTCGATGACGACCGGCCTGAGGGCCCCGCTGGTCAGTTGCGACCCCCCGCCCTCGTCGACCGCCAGGTCGCCCTCCAGGAGGGCATCGTCCTCCGGCCCGTCCATCAACTTCGGTGAGCAGCTGGCGCCCAGTTTGATCAGCTCCGCCAGCAGCTCGTTCTGACCTGGGTCCGGTCCCAGCTTCTGCAGCGCCGCCTGCACCAGCTTCTCCGTGTAGCCGAGCTTCAGGGCGAACTCCACTCTGGCTGTGTATCCTGCGTCGTCGTCGTCGGCGTCGGCGGCGAATTGACAGAAACCGGAAAAAAACGAAACACGTCAGTGAAACGCGCGAACCAGGGGAAAAAACCCACGGAGAAGACGTTGCTACCGACCTGGACTTTGAGCGGGCGAGGGTCCTTGGACGGTGACGTACTCGGCGAATTCCGCCGCCAGGGTGTCGGAGGCCGTCCTGGAGACGTCCGAGTGTACGGAAGTGGAAACGTGCGGGTCCACCAGCTGGCCGAGCACCGCGGACGAGCCGAGCGAGTCCTCGGCCTCGTAGTCGCTGTCGTAGGACGAGTCCTCCGCTTCCGCTGTGCTGCCTGCTCCTCCAAGGACCGTGCAGTCGACATACCTCTGTGGAAAATGAGCGAAATTCAGAAATTCCGTAAAATCGACCAAAAATATCCGTCGTCGCGCCTTTCTCAATTTCTCGCCAATCGGAACGACCTGGACGAGTTACCCATAGAGGGGAGGGGAGGGGGAGGGGACGAAACACAATTTGCCATCGCCGGAAGGGAAAAAAGGGGTGGAGAGACGGAGTATTTTCCCCGGGTCGAGTATCATCCTCGTATCTCCAGCGTATCTCTGAAGATCTTATCTTTAACTCGAGGGGGGAGGGGAGGGGAGGGGGTCGTCCGACGAACCGGAAGTGAGAGGGGATCGGGAGAGAGGAGAGAGGTCGACCGCGAGAAAAAGAAGGGAGAAGATGCATTTGGAAGAAATATGGGGGAGAGACGGGGAGAGAGAGACGGGGAGAGAGAGAGAGAGAGAGAGAGAGCGGGGGGGGGGGCAGTAAATAAGGACTCGCGGATTTATGGCTACACGCACGCGAATACACGCAAATGTACGCGCAAAGCCTCCTCCGGTGAAATTTTTCGAAATCTGGCGCGTGGGTTGGAGATAACTCGCGCCCCATTGTGCACCGGCGGCGAGGGCACCGTGTGATTATCCAAAGTAATAAATTGCGTCCGGCTTTATTAGAGTACACCGGAACGCGCATTTTTCTTCCTCCTCTTGAAAACCAGAAGAGAGATGGAGAGATGCAGAGAGAGCGAGAAAAAAAGGAAAAGGAGAAAAGAGAAGAGTAAAAATTCCGTAGAGGAGGGTCGTCCTTTGCAAGGTGACGCATGGCGTCGGGTCGAGAGCAGGACACACGCCGCTGGTAAATGGGGCATAGATCTGCCAGGTTGGCGGATGTAACCATTAGCGGAGATCCAGGTGAAAGTAGCGAGAGACCAGCGGACACCACCACCACCATCGCCATCGCCATCGCCATCACCATCACCATCACCAGGGTCGAGCGTTTTCCACCAACGCAGATCTTGACGCAGGTGCAAGCGAACGACGTCCCCACGCGCGCGTTTGTCGCGTATTCGTCGAAAGAGACGCGAAGACGTAGAAAAAAAAATTCCGTCGGCGGAAGGTCAAAGGTCGAAGGGTCGACTCCCGAGGGGGGAGGAAATTTGGAATTTCTATGTATTTTCCGCGATTCTTTTTTTTTTTTTTTTAAGAGAGAGAGAGAGAGAGAGAGAGAAGTGGATCAGTTGCGTTCCAACGTACGTTCCTCATGGTCGACGGGGGCGGAGAGGGGGAGGGGGAGAGAAAGAGGAAAAGCGAGCGGGAAAATTCCTGGGTGAAAAGTTTGCTTTTTCGCGGCTGCGATTAATCTCCGCGCAACCTTGCGTGGTCGCCCACCAGTCCCGGATCTGGTGTAACGTGCGTGCGCGACGCGTGTGTTTGTGCACGTGTGCGTGCGCGCGCGCGCGCCTACTCACGGATATGAGAGACCTGCGCGAAAGTGCCTCCTCCCGTCTCGTCTCTCCCTGAAATTGTGGGAAAACTTTGGCGAGATGAATCCAGAGTGATTTGGAAAACTGATGGAAAAGACGAGGGGGGAGAGAGAGAGAGAGAGAGAAAGAGAGAGGGGGGGAATCGTATAATTTTCCAGAGGTTGAAACCGCGCTGGATCCGTCGCTCTTTCACAGAATGAGAATCGACGAAAAGGAGAGGCGAGAAAAAAAAAAAAAAAAAAAAAAAAAAAGAGAAGAGAGAGAGAGAGAGAGAGAGAAGAAACTGCGAGGGTCGGTACTTCGATCGGTTCGCCGAGAAGCGAGCGCGAGGAAATCCGGCGATCGACTTTCCCTAGCAAATATGGCGGCCCCTGAAAGTTCCGGGTCGCGGACTCGTGGCGGACTTGGCTGCTTCACGTAATCCTCAGCAGGGCGCGCACGGCAAATACGAACGTAATGATCGAAAATAACTCTCGCGAGAGGAGAGAGAATGAGGGAGAGACAGGGAGAGACAGGGAGAGATATGGGGAAAGATTCCCGAATGCTGGAAGAAGTTTTCAGCGAAAGGAATGGGAGGAGAAGAGGAAGAAGAAGAAGAAGAAGAAGAAAAAGAGGAGGAGGAGGAGAGTGTCTGTGACCGGGAGAGGACTTCCGGGTCGTTCGGTTGCTAAAAGCCGCGCGCCGGTGGTGGCTGGCGTTTTCTGGCCTTTCACGCGGCTCCGCAAAGTGGACAGAGTCAACGGCGACGGCGGCTGGCATTAATCATAGAAACGCGCAGCTCGCCCCGGTTCCCTTCCTAAGTATGTCGAGAATCCGCCTTTTAACGCACCACGCCTTTCCTCCAACCCAGAATCCACCAAAGTCCTCCAAATGGATTTTCACGTAGAGTAGAGTAGAGTGGAGCGGAGTGGAGCGGAGTGGAGCGGAGTGGAGACGAGACGAGTAGAGACGACGAGAGACTCTCGGAGAAATCCGCCGATTTCTCGACGAAGGCGCAAGCGAAAAAAAAAAGAAAAAGGAGGAGGAGGGAGGGGGGAGGAGGATCCAGGATATCACCGATATCGTCGACGGCGGAAACGATCGGCACGAGTTCCACCCCCTTCTCCGTGGGATGCGACCCCATTCGTGACGCCGGTGTCACATCCGGAAGTTCGACGACGGCGAATAGCGAGGACCTCCCCTCCCCCCTCCCCCCTCACCATACCGTTTACGTACCGGAGACTGTTATGATTTCCGTGAAAAATTTCTCATGGGAAAGAAACGCGTGGAGAGGAGCAACCTCCAGATTCTCGATTTTGCGGAGAGAGAAAAAGAGGGGGAGAGGGGAGGGGGGTGGGGGCATTTATCCGGAGCATTCGAGGGAATCGCGCGGTACTCGAGGAAATCCTCTCGAAACCTCTTGGGACGTTACCGCCGCGTTTTCTCCGACGAACTGAAAAACCTGGTGGTTCCGGGGGAGGGGAGAGGGGAGGAAATAGACAAATAAATGAAGATAAACGAAACCAGTTTTAGCTACCCCGCGACTAACGAAGCGGGGGAGGGGGGTTCCAGGAACAATGACGTCTCGGAAGAGTCTTCTGTAGGAATCTCCTGCGAGAATTCTCTCTCTCTCTCTCTCTCTCTCTCTATCTATCTATAAGAGAAAGTTCCTTAGAACGAGAGAGAGAGAGAGAGAGAGAGAGAGAAAACTTTCTTTGGAAAATTGGCGCCTCCTTTTCCGAACTTTCTCCATTTCTCTAGGAAAATGGGACTCGGAAGATATCGGGGCTCCGAACGCAACACGAGATCGTCGTCGCGGCCACGTTTATTCCCAGGGTTCGATAGGCGAGAATAAAGGGGAGGGAGGAAGGGAGAGAGGGAGGGAGGGGTCGGGCAAAATTCCACGTATAAATCAGCGAGGCTGGTCGATTAGTCAAGTTTGCAAAAATATGCTGATGGAGGTTCCTCCACGGTGAGAGAGTCAGGGGGGAGAGAGAGAGAGAGAGAGAGAGAAGGAGGGAGAACTAGCAAGTAAGAAGTTTTATATGAAAGGACTCGCGTATAAAAACTTGTCCCGCTTACGTAAACGGAAGTGTTCGTGGCTTTTAAAGCGAAGGAATCGACCGACCGACCGACGACCGACGACCAAACGAAAGACCGACGGACCAACCAACCAACCAACCAACGAAATAACCAGCCGACCTCTCCCAGACTGCTTGGGATGTGTTGCGACACCGGTGAACGAGTCCCATTCGAGGCTTCTCATTCATGAGAAAAAAGCAGTGAGGAAGAAGTGGAACGAGCGAGAGATCCAGCGAAAAATAACAGCGGCTCCGTTGTTCTTCGTGTAATGGGAGAGGAGGTGGAGGAGGGTTCGAAGCAGGAAATTGTAGGTTCTGCAGCAGGAAGTATGGCGCGAGGATCGTTAGCTCGAAAAGGGTTGTTTGGTTGGTTGGTTGGTTGGCGGGTAGTCGGGAGAAAAAGCAAAGAAAAGCAAAGAAAAGTCTGCTGTACTTACTAGATTTATCGAGCGAATTAAATCCAACAACGTTTTAGGCGGTCGATTCATCGAGAGAGTGAATCGAAACAAAGTAAAGTAATGCAAAGCAAAGCAAAGCAAAGCAAAGCAGAGAAAAGCGGGCAGGGCGAATCTCGCAAAATAAACACATGGACAGACGGACGGATGGATGGATAGGTGGATGGACGGACGGACGGACGGAAAACAGACACACAACAAACAGAACCGTCGGTATTATCCTGCTGGTAATCGGGGGGCACCCACGCACTGCGTTTGGGAGAGTGCAATAGCGCGAGAGGAAAAGAGAGGAGGGAGGGAGGGAGGGGAGAGACGACCGCCGTAACAATCGCGGAGAATTCGCCGGAGATAATTCGCTCGTTCGAGGGACGTTCCGCGATTTCTAACGAGAGCCCGGGGGGAAACGTCACCATGGGTCTCCGTGAAATGTTTATGGTTGCTTCATGGAATTTCGCCTCTGGTGTTGGTGTTGGTGGGCACGCGTGTTTATTGATGCGATCGCGTACCGAGAATTTCATTGAAGAGTTCGCGCGATAACTCGCACGAGGAGAATCGTCGTCGACTGGTCGCGATGATAGCGCGTTCGAATCGAGCAAATTTCCCTAGGATTTCCCGCCCCGCCGTTGCCCCCCGCGGGAAAACGGGGGAAGGGGCGGCGAGAGGGCGGGGGTAGATATCCGGTTGGAGCGTCCTCGCGTTGGTCTCGCGGAGAGCGAACCGGGGGCGGATTATGCAAAAAGCGCGAAAAAAGATAGGAGAGGAAAGAAAAAGACGACGGTGCGGATCGCAAAGTGGATGAACTCTGGGACCCGTTTGCTCCGGGTGCCCCCCCCCGCCCCTCGCGTCCCCCGGTGCCCCCGTTATCGGCGCATCGCCGGACCAATTAGCGAACGGCTCGGCCGCGAGTGACGATTCCATGTAAACCGGATGACGGCTAATCGCCCGGATAATTATAGACTCGTTTAACGTCACCTCGATTGCGCCTCGCAGCATCACGCCACGAAATTACTCGCCCTCCGGGTGTCCCTCGCGTGTGTGTGCACGCGCACGCGGTCCATTATCGAATCTGCGCCCGGACCGGATTTCGATTTTTCTCGACCGATCGACGAAGGTCCCACCACCACGACGCGTCGAAGAAACTCCGACGAGCGTTTTTTAGTCGGCGACAAAGGGTGCCCCCAGGTGCCCCCTCTTGGGGGGCACCTGGGGGCACCCTTTGTCGGAGACGATTTTCCTCGTTTTTCGCGCTCTCCCCCCTCCCCCGCAAATTTCTTCGATGGGGCAGTCCGTTTCGAGGAAGGAGCGCCTTGTTTTCGTCACTCCCATCCGGATCAACGGCGATAAACGGCGAGGGAAACAATCGGGGGAGCGAACCAATTGATAAGAGTATCAATGATGGATACCAGCGAACTTATCTGCGATCTCCGGGACTGTAATCCTCTGTACCAAGCTCGATTAGTCGACCATTACTACCGTGTGTCGAGTCGCAAAAGTGCGATTTCATTGCAAAGGTCGATGATCAACCACCGTAATCCTCGCTATAATACGCGCTATTTCTCTCGGACTGTGTGTGTGTGTGTGTGTGTGTGTAGTTGCGCGCAAAACGTATCAACGACGATCGTGATTACACGATTCGTTTCTCGGATCTGATTAAGATCAGCGACTGTCGATCGAGGAGGAATCGTAATAGTCTGTTGACCTCCGGAAAAGAACGAGAATCCCTCCCCCTCCACCCCCCTCGCGCCACCGCTCGTCCCACGGGTATTCCTCGTTTACTCGCACGTCTGTTCATCGAGCGTCGCTCGCTCGAGAATGCGCTTTTTTTCTATTGGCAGTTGAATTTTCGCGGTTTTTTTCGTTTTACGTTCTTCCTCCGCGAATCGATTAAAAGTCGGTGATAAAAGCGAGAGAAAAATAAAAGAGAAGAAGGGAGAGAGAGAGAGGACTCTCGACTTACCTTTCCTGCGACCGTCATTTCCAATTCCGTTGGACGATCCAGCGGTAAAACCTGCCAGTAGAAGCGGACGAGGGGGGGAGGTGCACTTTCACATAATTTTCGACCAGCATATAGCTGTTTTTCCTATTTCACTCGACGAGACCACCACGAACCTAACCTCCCTGCTCGCAGCAGCTCCGGCAGAACGGCGGGGGTGGCGAGAGGGGTAGGAGAAAGCGGGAAATTTCTGTCAAACGTCAAAATCACCAGCGAAGGTGAAGAGAAAATGGGAGGGGGGGGGGGGGAGACTCGGGGATGGTTTTTTTGTCGTCAACGGAAGTCGCGCAAAGACATCGCAAACTCCTGGAGTTCGCGAGCGAGTCGCTTCCTCGGGTTTTCGCGCGACGACGAGGAACCTCGGGAGGAGGGGGAGGGAACTCGCCCGAATTTCCTTTCGAATAACGGAAACGCGCTTTTCCCGCGTCACTTCCCGGTTGTTTTGCGTGCGCGCGTCCCGTTAGTCGGAGATTCAATTAGACCGCGCGCGCGCGCGCGCGTGCGACGTTCCGCGACGTCACGACCGTCGCGAAGTTCGCGGGAAACGGAAACGACCGTCGGAAACCAAGGGAGGATCCGTCCACCGACGACCACCGGGAGAATGGGGACGGGAGCGGGGACGAGGGCGAGGACGAGGACGAGGATGAGGACGAGGACAACGACAACGACAACGACGGCGGCGACAGCAACGACGACTACAACGCGTCACGGCGACGGCCCGTGAGTGAATGGAGCGAACGCCGCGGAGCGCCGACGTCACTGCCCCACCCCTCCACCACCTGCCGTACTCGATCTCGACCGAACTCTTCCGAACTACTCCCGCCGCGTGACGTCATATCAGGAGCGTATCGCCTCGCTGCGCGCCCGGGGCCCCGTCGACAATTTTTCTTCCCTTTCTTTTTTATTTTTCATTTCAGAATGAAACGAACCTCGTCCTCCCCCCACCCAACTCAACCCTCTGATTTTTTCAACTACTTTCAGGAGGATGAAACGAAAGCGTTGAATCGTCCAGCTTATCCAGTAGAATCGTCGAAGATCGCAGGTGCAGCAGCGATTTGGCGCTGCTTTATACCGATTATCATTTGTTATTATTATTTGTGTTGTTATTATTATTATTGTTATTTATTATCACAACTGTCGTTTCCAACGACGCACCGTTTGTTGACAGCGTCGGAAGGAAAGATAACGATCTTGAGTCTCGTCGGAACGACCGGGCGAGCATTCAGCAGTCGATTCCATTGAAACGTCGATCGAGCTCGTCGTCGTCAATAAACAACGTGCGCTATCTAATCCATTCGAATCGAATCCGATCCGATCCGTTTCGATCGAATAGACGATGCTTCTTCGAGGACGCTGACCGGCCGGCAGAACTTCTCTCGTTTTTCTCGCGGAAGGGACGTCGCTCCGCTTGAAATCTTTGCCCAAACTTTTGCAGGATATCGTGAAAAAAAATCGAGATCAAATTTGGTTTTCCGACGATCCGGCCCCCGTCGTCCGTCGAGGCGCGACGATCGATTTCTCATCGAAACGCAACAACGTGAGACTCGGGCCCGAGTCGAGGGACGAAACGAGACGTTCGTTTTCCTGAACTGTACCGCCTATTTGGTCGCTGGTGGGCGGGAAGGGGGAGGGAGCGAAGCTAGCACCAGGAGGAGCGACGAGGCTTGAAATTGGGAGGAAACGCAAACACGAGGAGACAACGAGTCTGTCCGTCCACGGGACAGTCGCGCGATCGGGGTGAGGGGCCTTTGTCGTTTTTCGCCGATTCCGACGAATCGCGGGGGTAACGCGACGGCAACGGCGGCGACGACGACGACGACGACGCGACGACACGTTGACGTGCACGTTTCTTCGAGGGTGCGCCTGTCAAAACAATTTTTCACCCTCCACTCGACTCGACTCGCGTTTACGCCAAATTCAAAATTTTTCGTTTTATCGCGGGGGCGGGGAACGGGGCGTGGCACATCGATTGTACGGCCCTGCGCTCCACCAGTCAACTCCCCCGTCCCCGCCCCCGCTAATGTCACCATCGATACTTTTCATATGACAAAAAGTTTCTCTCTATCTGTCTCTCTTTGATAGAATCGCGTGGATAAAATAGGAGAGAGAGAGAGAGAGAGAGAGAGAGAGAGAGAGACGAGTGGAAATCGAGGAAGGAAAACTTGGAAAATGAATTAGCGGTACTCCCCCCCTCCCCCGATAGGTGGCAGAATAGGAACACGTGGAAGGAGTCGAAGGTTGCGCGGATGCGCTCGCGCGCGCGCTGAATGAGTCAGTGTGCGAGCGTAGACGTAGAAAGTTCGCGCGTATCGGCGTGATACGGGAAATGGGTCGGTGTGCGTGCGACGTTGGGAAGGACGTGTGTGGCTGTTGGTTACTCCAGGGTGCCACCTGCCCGAGAGCTCCGCGGAGCAAACGGTCAAAGACCCAAGCGGATGCCTCTCCTCTCCTCTCTCTCCTCTTCGCGCTCGTCGCCCCCCCCCCCTGTCGCTACGCTGGAAACTCTTGAGAAATATCCCGTCGATGGTAAACGTGACGTCACGAAATTCTCCGCGTGGAATCGAAAATTCCCCCCTGTCGACTTTCTTCTTCTTCCCCCTCGTGGCCGCTGGAAGTCGACGGGTCGACGGAACGATCGTTCCTCCACCAGTTGGAACTGTTGAGAAATTTCAGTCGCGACAGGAAGAACGTACTCGGTGTCGGGAGACCCAAGTAGGTCAGGCCGCCGGCCCTGTCTGTTATCTGTTATCTGTTATCGAGCAAAGAATCCGGGTGCGAGAGAGAGAGAGAGAGAGAGAGAGAGAGAGAGAGAGAGAGAGAGAGAGAGAGAGAGAGAGAGAGAGAGAGCAGTCGATTCGCTTTATTAACTGTAATGACGACCGACCCAATTACCTCGAACGAGAAGCTTCTCGCAGAAGGAGATTCGATGACGAAAAGTCTTATCTGACCCGGTCGACGGTGACCTCCAATGGGACGGATCGAGAAACTCTCGTTTCCGGATGTGGCTCGTCCCACTCGACGATGATCAAGGCAAGGCGATGATCGAGCCTCGGATTGGCCGCTGACTCTTTCTTTCAGCTTTTTTCGCCCCTCACGCGAAATACCTCGAGCGTCTACCTCGAGGCTTCTTCTGCTGCCTCTCCCACGAGCGAGACTCCGATGTCAGTCCGCCGTTTCTTTCGTCGGGAAACGGGAGATTTCACGCGGCGAACCCGTGACCGGAGGTAACGCACAGTTTTTTTCGCACAGGGGGCGTGGCCGGATGAACACGGATGCCCACACCGGACGCGACACCACCTCCTACACCAGCGAGGATCCTTCTCCTGGGTAACATCTCGGTTTCTCGATCCTTTTGTCGAGGGAATTCCAACCGCGGTCGATGAGGAAGTCACAGCGGAAAGGTGGGGCGGATAAACAGGTGGGAGGAGGAGGGGTTGAGGTCCGGGAGTCGAGCGCAACCGTTTGCAACGAGGAACTAAATTCCTGGTAACGCTTGGGCGGTGATGGTACTTCCTGGTGGAAGACCGTTAGCGCCAGTGCTGTGTCTCTCGCGTCAGGTACTTTGAAACAGGTTCGTTTCGTCTTTACCGGAGGTTATCGCCATCGCCGCGAAATCGGTCGTTTAGGTGCGTAATAATCGCACGATTGAACGCAAAATCCGTACCCATGAATATGCGTTTACTCGCTCGAGAACACGCCCATTTCTCATAGGACACGCCCATCTTCGCTTGACCACGCCTATATGGGTAACGACCACGCCCATCGTACAACGCGCACCGCGATGCATCATCGTTATTCGAATTTAGGAAGAAAAAGTGGAGGGGGGAGGGGGAGGGATGACGCATCAGGTTACGCGCGATCCCGGATGTGCGGGACTGGTGCATTATGCGCTTATTCACACGTTCCTCCCCTCCCTCCCCCCCAGTCCTGCTGGTAATAGCAATTGCACCGAGAGAATGAAAAAAAATTAATGGAGTGCAGCTGCCGGGGATCCGGAGAATCTTGTCACCACCCAGCCGAGCCAAGTGCACTCCGAGATGAGAATCAGCATCAAGCTTTATCCACGCCGCATCTTGTTGGCTTTTCGAGTGAATTTCAGTTATCCCAGATCGCCCAGCCGGCCGGTCGTTCCTTCGCCTCGAGTCCCAGGTAGACGAAAGGTGAAGGGGGGTGGGGAGGGGAGGACGGAGAACCGGGAGAGCGTAATTAATCGCAAGTGCAATGAGCCTAGCCAGGGAAATTAATAGCGCTCGTTTATCTATCAGGAGAAGAGGCAAATGAAGAGACTAGCCGGGGAGGGGAGGGGGACGGAAGAAGAGGAAGAGAAGGAGGCGCGTGGAATATTCGTGTCAGGGGTCACGCCGAGGCACGCGTAGGATTTTAAAGAGGTTTCCTACGCTCTTCCTCCATTCTTCTTCCCCCTCGTTTTCTTCGATTGCGCTCATCAATCTCTCTCTCTCTCTCTCTCTCTCTCTCTCTCTTTCTTTTCAGTGAATATCTCCAAGAATCTCTGACGGATTTTCAAACGATTTCGCGCGAGATATCGAGAAGACGAGGAGGAGGAGTAGAAAAAGGAGGAGGAGGAAACCTCCCACCTCCTTCTCCTCCCTCATCCTTCGTTGCTCGATCGGTCGGTAAATTCGACTCGTTCGGAGATCCGGAATCCAGTGATTATCTCCCGGCGGGATCTGCCGGTGGAGTAAACTCAGTCGCCCTGAACGGAGCGGGGGAGGGGCGCGTTCTTTCGCGCGAATCACGATTTTCGGGCCGCGGATGAGGCCTACGGACCCTCCGCGGTGAGGATCGTCACGTTTTTTCGTGTTGCCGGCCTCCTTGCGCGCGCCTTGACCCCACTGACCCCGTCCCCTCTCGTCCGCCCCCATCCCTGCCAGCAGACGTCAGGAAATTTAGACGCGGGGTTTCCGCTGGAAATCCACGAGGGCGAGCAGCAGCAACAGCAGCAGCAGCCGTGGGTCGCGTTCTCAAGGCCGAATTTCGTAGGCGTCAAGAGCCCCGTCGACCTACCACCCACCTGGATCCGGCCCTCCCCCTTCCACCATGCCCCGCCCCGTAGCAAGGGAATTCTTTCCGCGGAGAAACAAGAACCTGCCGGACGGGCTACCCGGAGGCGCGGAAACGTCGCGAAATTCTGTCGTCTCGTCGGAATCGGAATCGGAAGTCAAGCGCGCGTCAACCGGAAGTCCTCGAGAGTTCCGAGCGAATGGAATTCTCTTTATCGACGCCGGAGGATCGTGGGGCGACCGGGAGGCGCGATTATCGTGGGCGTATCCGGGGCCGCCAGTTACCGTCCACCAGTTCGGCTACCTGAGTAGCCGCGGCGGCAACGGGGGTGGCGGGGGCAGCGGTAGAACAGGTACGCGCGCTATCTCTTTCACAGCGAGGAGCGAGGGGGCGATCATCTCGGAAAAGACGAGCGGCGCTGGCCTGCCAGCGATCGTTCCTCCGCCGGCAACTTCAAGGTCAGCGGCGAGTAATTTGTCACTGGAGAAAAGTTTTCGCGTGCGGAATCCATTCAGAGGACGAGATAGAGAGAGAGGGAGAGAGCGAAACCAAATGCCGAGGGTCGTTTCGCGGCGATGACTCGGGAAACGAATGTCGGCGATGAGAACATCCAGTGGAGAAAAATGGCGTCGTTGCTCAGTCTTTTGTCAGGAGAGTCACGCTCTCCAGGCTTCCTGACCCTCCCCCCCCTCTCTCTCTCTCTCTCTTTCTCTGCCTCTGCTGCCCCCGTTCCTCGGCGAGACTCGCGCGCCCCACTCCTGCCGGTAGTCGGGAGTAGCCTCGTCCATCATGTCCTCGCCGCCCCCGGTGCACCAGGTCCGTCCGAGAAATTCAACCTAGCGTCTCTGGCCTCTACGTCTCAATAGGCATCGTCTGCCAGGTCGACGGCAGGCACGGTGCAATCTTCCCCGTCATTTTCCAGCGGCGGAATTTCATAACTCTCTTTCTTTTTTTCTTTCTTTTTCTCCGCCCCCTCCCTCCATACCCCGCCCCTTTTGCTCTTCCTTCGCTACACGCCCTCGTATTTTATCGAAATTTCCCGGTAGACCCGGAGATCCGCGGTTGGAGGTGGCGGACAAACGCTCGAATCGTTTCAAAAAGAGAACGAGAGTAAGAGAGAGAGAGAGAGAGACAGAGGGAGAGAGCGCGACGGACACACCTGTTGAGCAGCGGAAAGCCGACGACCGACGAAGTCGATTGCCTCGTACGCGGATCACGCACTTTACGCAGGATTTGCGTTTTGCGCAATTCGTAGAAAGTGCCGCGAATACTCGCGCACCACCATCACCACCACCACCACCACCATCATCGCGATGGTTTTCCCCGGTGTGTCGCAGCTGCTACCAATTGCCAACGCGAATCGTACCCCTCTCCAAATCTTTGCTATTTTCGTCGTTGTAATTTCGCAATTTTTTTTAGAAGAAAAAATGAAAAAAAAAAAAGGAAAACGGCTCCTCATCGGGGCGAGTTCCGGAAAATCAAGTGGATCCTCGGTGGGCTTTGATGGCATTCTATTCCGACGACCGTGTCCTTGGGATCGCCGATTGTCGATCGCCGATAGCCGGTTGCCGATCGACTCCGGGAGAACCGCAATCCCTCACAATAATGTAACGCGCTCATTAGGAGCGATGAAGTAACCGACTGCCGCTTACACGGATCCTGCTAGGATCGTGAGGATACGATCTCCCTCCCCTCCCCTGCCCCTGTCCATCCCACGGCGCGAGACGAGAAAGGAAACGTAAACACGAACAATGCCCCCTCCCGCCCCCGATCCACGAGTCCAATTAGACTCCTGGTAGGATTTTCCCAGGCATTCGCTATGAAGGAATTTCGCCAAGGATCGCGGTGACGGTGACGACGTAGACGCAAACGTAGACGTAAACGACGACGACGACGACGACCACGACCAACCTTCTCGAGTTAATAGATTAACGACCGCTCACTCTCTGTCAGGCTGTCGGTGAACCGATTTTGCCGATCGCTGGAAACCTGCGGATCCCCTCGAGAGTCTGAAAAAATCGGCCCTTTTTCACTTAGAATCCAGAAATTTTCCTTTTCTACTCGCAGTGGAAACAGACGAGGAAGAGCAACCGCGCGCTCGCTCTCATCCGTGTTTGTGCAAGGCGCGGCTCCAGCCTAATAACCCGAATGTAACCGGACACACACGAGTAGCCTTCGTGTCACGCACCGCGTGCGGGAGAGACAGAGAGAGACAGAGAGAGAGAGAATAGTGATAAATACGAATATAAGATGAAGCGAGGAAAAACTTGAAGGGAGTAGGGAATTATAAAAAAGAGAGAGAGAGAGAGAGTGAGAGAGAGGAAAGCACAAGATGGAACAAATATTTAAGAGAAAACTTAATACGACTATCTCGCTCCTTTTTCTCTCTCTTTTTGTACGCGCGCACGCGCGCATACAGAAGCAACATGAAAACACGTGGAGCGGATGTGACTCCCATGTAAATTTGCAGAGAATTCTTCATCCTTGCGAACCACCATAGAAATTTAATAAACCTTCCCCACTGCTTTATCCTTGTTCGGAGAATATATTCTCTCTCTCTCTCTCTCTCTTCTGGTGTGTGGAAAATCTATATTTCATTTTATCCTTATCGCGCGTACTCCCGTCGAAAGAACCTGAAAGATCTTCAATGAAATTTCACATTTTTCTGAATGACTCGATCAAGATAGAGATGGTTGAATTGGGTTGAAATTCTCCTTCTCTTTTGCGTCTCTTTTGTTTTGTTTTTCTAATACACGTAGCGCACGTAGGTATCCGCAAAAGGATGGGTAATTTCGAACGTAGGAAGATTTCCCTTTCCAAGAGAAGAGAAGAAAAGAGAAGAAGAAGAGAAGAGACGAGTAGAGACGAGAAAGAGGAAAAGAGAGAAGATGAGCGGAGACGAGAGGAGGAGAGAAGAGGAGAGGAGAGGAGAGGAGAGGAGAGAAAAGATCCGTGTCAACAAACCTGAATCTAGCACGACCTGACTCAAACCATTATAATCTTGTATACAACCTCCTCACTCACTCCATTAACCGATGAAGTTTAATGGCACGACCGACTGTGACACGGATATTCACCACACACGCACACGCACACAGATTTTTACATCTCCGCAAAGGTCCACGCGCGCACATGACACGCAAGCGATTAGGATTATCTGTAGTTTCATCGAACTAGACTTTTCCAAAAAAAAGAAACAAAAAGTAAAGTAAAGTAAAGAAAAGAGAAGAGAAGAGATGAGATGAGAAGACAGGAGAAGAGAGAAGAGAAGAGAAGATAGGAGAGAGAGAGAGAGAGAGAATGGGGGAAAGTCCATTATCTCATAATTGACCTCTCGTACGCGTTCGCTTGTTTGTTTGTGCATTTATTTCGTTTTACGATTTCATCACGTTCCTGAAATTGCACAATCGCACCACTCCCACAATCATCGCGCGATTTCCGGAGATTGCCCCGTGAATCGCTCGGGGTGCGGCGTAGGAGAGAGGGGGAGGAGAAGGGAAGGTGGTGAAAAGAGAGGAAAGGGAGTGAAACAGGTGGAGAGAGAGAGAGAGCGAATCTACACTAACCTGGACTCTGTCAGCAAATTCCTCGTTATGGATTCTGTTGAGATCATCGTCCCTCGCTTGTTGCATGTCTCCGTCTGCATGGGATCTTACCACGGGACCCGGGGCAGATCCGGAAAACGATTCAGAGGGTACCTTCGGGGGCATAAAATCCAGGAAAAGCGGCCCGACGATGACGAGCTCTCTGGCTGTCATTCATTTAACAGTGCCGTCTGGTGAATGCAGCTCGCAGTCGTCAGCTGATTTTCCATTAACCTTTTCGAGACTGCGACCATTCGCCGTCATCGTTCCTCATCCCTGAAAACCACAATGAAAAATAAATCTTCCCCGCTCGTACGATCTCACGCACACACCAACACCGACGTCTCTCCTTCGTACGCTTCTATGGCAATTTGTGTACGCGCGCGCGCGTGTGTGTGTGTGTGTGTGTGGTGCGTGCGCGCGCGCGCACGTATGTTAGTACGTTACAATAATTTCATACAAATGGGGTAAATTAGAAAAGAGAGAGACAGAGAGAGAGAGAGAGAGAGAGAGAGAGAGGGGGGGGGTGAAGATACGAGTTTAACGAATTGAGGATCAAGTAGAAAAATCGATAATTCGTGTACCAAACGGGGAGGATCCTCCAATTCATTGATTGCGACGATCAAGATCATTCTCCCATTGACAAATCGAATTTCCAGCGTGTCCGCGTTTCGAGGAGCGAAATTGTCCAGGGGAGAGAATTTCGGAAATGTCACACTCTCTGGATTATTGATATTCCGGATATCCTTTCAAGACAGCACTCCGTACTTGCACCTAACCTTCCTGGTCCGTTGCTTCTCGTTGATTTACTGCTGGAAAAGATGTTGATCACCCCCTTTTTTAATATCGTTATCACGTAGATGGTGAACTTGGCTGTCACTTTTTAATATCAACTACTGACAGAGATAAACTCGCGCAAATACCTGACAGCGATACTTTTTGCTCTATCGGTAAACCGATGATTTTCTTCTTTCTCTCTGTCTCTTTTTTTCTGTTTTTCCTCCGTCTTCGGTTTTCATCGATTTCCCAGGGAGAACAACGGCACTCGTGCACTGGGCAAATATGTGGAATATTTGAAAAATATGCAAAAAGAGGTTATTTCTCTCACTGTATCCCTCGAATGTCACGCTGACACCTGCTATTCATACTTGGATGAATCATGCGCTTCTGCCTGAAGTCCACGATCATGTGCGAACTGAAATTGCAGTTTGGTCGCTCGACTCGATCGGTGCGTCGCTAGATGACGCTTCCCGTTGTTTTTTTTTACAGCTACATGCCTATAGTTTAGCAAGTCGGTGATCTGTCAATCTTTTTGCGTTGCATTTAACCTCATATTTACACTGATATTTGGATATTCCTGATCTCGGCCGACTTCGAACAAGTCAACATGATCTCTTCCATGTGCGCAGCGCGAAATTTGCTGGTGAATAACCGCCGTTTCTCGTGGCTCGTACAGACTGAACATAACCTATAAGCCTTATGTAATTTCAAGTTGTTTTATGATTTCTTGCAGGCGTTCAAGAGTATCAGAGGAATCTTCACGTCGACTGCCAGAGCATCCGATCAACTATTTGTCGTGAGTGCCTGTTGAGTTGACGCATCTTTCTCTCATGAGGAGTGTACGTCACCCTTTATCGTCTTAATTTTGTAGCACAGGGATAGCGAGCAAGATAATCCAAATGTACCATTCGAGTTTAATGAGGCTAATAAGAAGAGAATCGAGGCCCTACTTGGGATTTATCCGGAGGGCCACAAGCGTGCAGCAATGATCCCACTTTTGGATCTGGCGCAGAGACAGCATGGCTGGCTTCCTATTTCGGCTATGCACAAAGTTGCGGAGATCTTAAATCTTCCACGTATGAGAGTTTACGAGGTGGCTACGTTTTATACAATGTTCAATAGAAGGCCCATGGGAAAGTATCACGTACAGATTTGCACTTGTACTCCATGTTGGCTGCGTGACTCTGACTCGATACTGAAAGCAGTGACTGCTGCTACGAATTGCGAAGTTGGTGGAACATCCGAGGACAAGTTATTTACAATTTCTGAAGTGGAGTGTCTGGGAGCTTGTGCCAATGCACCAATGTTTCAAGTGAACGACGATTATTACGTAAGTATCGTAATTTTTTAAGTAGTTGATGTATAAGATATTTCTACAATAATATCAAATGTCTCGTTATGTTTATATAGGAAGACTTGACACCTGAAACTGCTACTGATATAATCAATGCCTTTAAGAAAGGTGAAAGGCCACCAGCCGGACCTCAAAAGACAAATCGATTTGCAGCAGATCCTGCAGGTGGACTCACATCCTTAAACAGCGAACCACCTGGCCCTGGTTTTGGAATCAGACCAGACTTGTAAATTTTAACTATATAACTCTAGTGTGTACGTATATTATATATAATATATTAAAGTTATAATAAAAATGCTAAAATCCTTATCTGCTAACACTGTAGCTTTATCAATAACACCTTTAAAATTAATGTTGATGTCGATCAACTTGAAATGATAAAAGCAAGGTAGCGGACGGGTATCGGACACTCGTGTTAAATTTTGTGCCTACATTTCAGTTCTTGCAGATAGCTCTGCAAAGAGTTTTCCCCCATCACTATGCTTCGGCTACTCTTTTATCACATATTATATGTATTATTTACATTATGTTTGATGATCATATACAATTGATAAATCAATTACTGTGAGAATTGAAGTTTATAAGGAGATTTTTTTTTTTCGAAAAGCCCTCGGGTGTAACGTTGTTATTTTTTTTAGTTTTTTCTCACAGATTGGAAATACGCAACTTTTTATTACAATGAATAAACGGGAGGGAGAAATACTGGGATTCAAAGAGTGTCGAATTTATAATTACATTTGGATGCCTGATTAAAGAAAGAGAAGTGGCAAATGGTGAGGGTCGCACAGACGCTGCGATATCTGTCTTAACATTCATCGAGGAAATTGAAAAGTGGGCACGAAACTCTCCACGCGAGTAATCCGGAGAGATTATTAGATAATTGATAGATAAAAGTACATGCGGTTGAACGCTTATTACATCTTATTTGTTGTGACTTTTTACATAATTTATTGGTCTGTAATTTAGAAGTGGGCTATTTATTTAACTTATGTGATCTTATTATGCATATGGGAATTTTTTATGGGGTTTTTCTTTTTTAATCGTAAAGGTGTTAAACCCAACGACATATATAACTAGACCAAGCATTCCCTAAGTTTGTCGGCGAGGGGAGCGAAGCCGGAAACGGAAAGAGTGAGAAAGTAGATCGGGCTCAGTGCTATCTCGCTCTCTCTTATAGAATTTATAGGAAAAAAATTCACTAAAGTAACACCAGTTGGCTAACAAATATAATGTCTATAATTACGAGACTTTACACACTAAGAAAATAAATTTTTGTATATAATTTTATTATATTTATTTAAAAATAAAGAAAAAAAATAATACTTATCCTACTTATAGCTCGGAATCTTATTAAAATATATGTCATTGGATGTTAGAGCTAACAGGACTGCCAATGACAGAACGATAACGAATATGTTGTTGCACATGCATGTTCGTAATGATTCTGTATCACCGTTCACTCTCTTCATGGTTCAGGGTCGTCGTGTGAAAATTGGACACCCTGCACTTGCATCATAATTTTTGAATTACGAAAAGGGCACTGTCCGTGTCACGTTCCTCCGAGAGAGGTTCTCTCCCGTGTAAAATATTTTTGAGGAATTGTGTCCTGATAGGCGAAAGTTTGCCCTGACCGCTGTTTTGCAATTTTGAGAGACTAACCTAGAGTACACTCGTATACGTCAACTCTCATAGAATTCTTTTCGATGGAAGACTTATAGACTACTCGCGATATATGCATATACCTATATAGATGTGTAGAATAATGAACTTATTGTAAATTTATGTAACTTTATTGGAATTTGACGATGGAAGAGGATAGCAATAAAAGAATAAGGGGTAGGAATCGAGGCAGAGCTCGTGGACGTGCTAGAGGTCGAGCAAGAGGGAGGACTAAAAAACAGGTTAAGGTAATGGGTCACTTAGTGCACAAGTAATGGAATGCGAGATGTAAACAGTGTTTGTAACAATGTTGATTGTAGGCAATAGAGAGCGATGAGGAAGATACTCCACAATCCATTGATGAATCACCAGTTGAGAATGTCAGTACGGAGCAAGAGGAGCTCAAAGTTTTACCTGTTCAGCAGCCGGTGGCAGAGCAACAGTTTGACTTGGAAGCCGACATTTCTCAATTGGAAGCTCCAACTTTTACAACGATCAACAGGGGTCCTCCAGAACCTATGCTGCGCCTGAGATGGGACCATAGGGTCAATTTGATTGGAGAAAAAGTCTTAAATCCAATGATACATTGCTGCGACAAATGCTTAAAACCTATTCTTATATATGGAAGAATGGTAAGACTGTGTGTTCCTGCGATTCATCGCATCTTTATCGTCGTTCCGTCGTTTTTTCCACTAACCTCATCCTTGTCTTATAGATATCGTGCAAACACGTCTTCTGTCTATCGTGTGCTAAGAGAGAGGACAAGGTTTGTCCACGTTGCACTGAGAAAGTGTCCAGAGTCGAGCAAGCTGGCCTCGGTACTGTCTTCATGTGCACGCATGGTGGCACCAGGTATGGGAATGCTGGATGCCGTAGAACTTATTTAAGTCAACGGGACCTGCAGGTAAGTGCACGCAGAGTATTCAGAGTGCAAGAACACACGTACAAGTTTAGTACGAAGAGTAAAACTGACACTATCCTCGCTCCTAGGCGCATATAAACCACAGACACGTGGCCGCTCCCCCTCAAGTGGTACAGGGAATGCAAGTGGACCCTCCCCAATACATCCACACCAAGGCCGAGATGGAGTCGCAACTTTCGAAAGTGCCAACAGCCTCGATGCAGAATGCGAGAATAAAGGGTGTGCAAGCTCACATAGTGCAGCCGATAATGGGAAACGACCCCAGGGTCAACTCGATGGTGAACCAACAACCCGTGGAACACAGGCAGCAGCACAGACCGCAGTCGATGATAAACATACAGAACTATTCGCAAAGTGCGGCTCCGCCTCCACCGAACAACACGCCAATGCGAACGAACCTGATAACAGTACCGATCCAGGACACCAGCATCTCGTCTCACGACATCCATAATCAGCAAAGTCATCACTACTATCATCCGCCTCAAGTCAACTATGGCGGTTACAGCGTCCCACCGCCAGTCTCGCAAACTCAACAATATTATCCTCAGCCGCAGCATCCGACTCAAGTTCCTTACGTTCCCCAATCTCAGCAGCAGCAGTACGTGTCCTCGAGTGCTCCGTCCTTGAGACCGTCTCCTTCCGGATACATGCAAGAGCCCCAGTACGGTCCGCCGCCGCCTCAACAACCACCCCCTCCGCAGCCGCAGTGGTCGCAGCATCAGCAGCAGTTTTACAGATAAAATGTACTTTTTATCCTCGGACTCGCTTCCACGGACTTGTATATTAAGTGTTGTGATAAACTTGCTCCTACTACTGCTAAGCGGCGTTTCTTTTATTTTTCAAGTTGCTCAATCCACAGACACAGTCGAAGGGACCGCGCGCGGGTCTCTCGCTGGTTTCTGCCGCGCGCGCATGGTCCGCTGGTGAAACCGCGAGATCCGGTCTAGAAGCGATTGGTCTCTCCGTCGCTCTCCTCCTCTTAACGCTGAATTTCAACACTGGACGCCTTCTCTCAGTTTTTGGTAGAATTTAATATTGTACAGGCTGTAACGCGGTTACGTATCGACTTATGTACAAAATTAATTGTATATGTATAACGTGTACATACAGTGTTAGAGTTAATTTTGTTATTTTGAATTCTTAGGGCGCACGCGATGAATTCGGAGCGGAAAGGAGAGAGATACTCGGCATTCACACGCGCAATTCCGACCCTTCCCGTGCGCGCGGTACATCGCTCTCTCTCTCTCTCTCTCTCTCTCTATCTCTCTATCTCTTTGTTTTGCGAGTAATATCGGTGGACCGCAGAGTCTCGAAGAAGACCGGACACCCGGCAGAATCTCACTTCGCGTCGAGTATCAAGGTCGAGCGAGAAGGATCGGAATTATTCGACAATGAGAAACTGCGCGTTTGGAACATCCGCTGTCATACATAAAAATAACTTTCGATTTTGATGCATCGCACACACACACACACACACGCGCACGCGTGTACCGTTGTACGCGATCGCTTCTCCTTTGAAATATCTTGTTCCCATTCACTGCTCGCATCACACTTGATTTACAAATTTTCTCCAAGCTCGCTTACAACTCATTCGCAGAAAACGATGATGATGCTGCCAAGGTCGTTCGCCAAGTCCACGATGACCGAGGTGTAGCAGCAGCGTCTCGTAGCAGGTTGCTGGTGTTGCGTCGTCGCCGTCGTCGTTGTTGTTTCATTGCATTCTCTTGAGGAAGACCAAGGGCTTGCGCGTGTGTCCATTGAAATCATTAGCGAAATTAAACGACGCGCGCGAGCCTCGCGTTCGCGCGCGTTACGAATGAGTCGTAAATGATGTCGAATGATCTTTATATTTGTATAAATGATTAACTGATTTCAATGTGTGTAAGTGATTTTTATCGATACTCTTTTGACTACACGTTTGTACGCAAAAACATTGTCTCTAATAAAAATCTAAATATCGATAATGTGGTTGTTGTTGTTGTTGTTTTAGTGCTTTTGCGTCAAAGATCTCATTGGAGCTTGGGCTTAAAATTTTACACTTTCGGAAATTCGTAGTCATTTTAAAGTCTTTTTTACACAGAGATACGCTATAATATAATAAATAATTACAAAAATACTTTCTGATGATCGCTTAAAAAAATTATTCTTTTTAAGTATATGTACTCACACCCATGCAAATACATATTTGTGTGTGTGTGTGTGTGTGTGTGATTTTATGTACTTATGTAAGTGCAACGATACAAAACAGACAATAAACAATATTGAGATTAAAAGCTTTACGAGCCTTCCAAAGATTTATCTTTAACGTATGGTACGAACAGACAGTAAGAGGAGGAACACTTTACTCGTCCACATCCTTCTCAGACATACTTCACACCTTTAACATGAGTTCATTAGCACACGAAGGAACAGGATTTATGTTAAATATAATCTTCATTTTTGATATGCGATGAACATAATGTTCTACCAATGATTAAACGGATATAGTTTGCGTAATGCTTAAAAAGAAAAACACTGTCACTTTTCTTACTTGACACCCCACGAACAAGCAAACGATGAGTACCATTAAACTTCCCATCTATTAAATGAGCGTAATATCCTTATTTTTATGTTTATGGATAACATGATATGAGGTATAATCAATTATTATTAAGGAAACAGAAGCTGTATTTTATATACATAAATGTACACATTTATATATATTTATAAAAAAATATAATTTCTTAAAATTCTAAAATCTTGCCGTGTGTAAATACCTGCCATGTTATTTTACTTATCTTATAAAGAAACGACCTTTAGAAGTTCTTTAAATCACTATACACACAGTTATTGAAATCAGTCTATTTGACTTAATCACGTACTTGTCGATGGGTGACTGTGAATATTGACATTAATTTGTGGAATGAGAGGTGAGGCAAGTGGCTTTGGCGGTACATTCTCAGGTATCGATATTGAGATTGCTGGTGGTACCGGAGAGTGTTTCTTATTTCGTTCGGATTGCCATGGCTTGGCATGATCTTTGCTCAGTCTCTCGCTTAACGCTTTCAAAGCTATTTGCCTATGGATTAAATTATCATTATAAATTAAGAAGAAAAAGCACACGTTACTCTATATATCAATATCAAACCTGCGTCTTTCGCTGTCATGAGGATCAATACCGGGAAGATTAATAACTAGACCTGGTGGAGCATTGGACATATCGAACCTCCTTACCACTTTTTTGCATATTCCAATTCTAACAAAAAATCCATGTATGGTATTGCTCACTACCGCTATCGGCGGTTGCAAGACATTTGGAAAGAAGCTACAACGATAATAATGTCAAGGACACGGAAAAGGAAATTCTTGAAATGCGACATGTACCTTGCAAAAGTAAAATTATCAGCCATATCCCCTCTGGTACCATTGGTATGCCTCTGGTAGAATCTAAGATAGATCCACGACGTTAACAAACCGCTTAAAAACATTGTAGGATGAGTACCCTCGAACAACCCAACGAGCCAGAGAATCAAACCAATGCTCCATATCATCAACGGTATATTCCTATTGGTAATCTTTCCAATAGGCGTTTTAACCAGAATGTGATCTGGCATTATCTGTTTCACAGCGACAAGAACACCTGGATCAGAAACCACTCGTGTTAGCATCTCGTCCCATCGATTGGACAGTCGATGGTCTTATACCTGCAATGTAGCCTGTCAATCCATGAATGTGGATGTCGAACAAGAGTTCAGTGTCGCTAGTGCACATGTATAAAAATAAGTAGTACAATGCTGAGAGGACGGCAACGCCGAAGTTGACGATGGCAAAGAAAGTCATCATCTCCATGGCACCCCAGAGGGGCTCGATTAACTTCCCGCACAGTCCCACTGTCAGAATGTCCGCGCAAACTTCCCAGAAGTGTATCTCGAGGAAACAAAACGTGAAAGCCGTCCAAATCCAGAAAGCTGGTGGCAGTAGATAACCTGGTGTCACGCTCAGGATACGAACTGCGTCCTCGGAGAAGGACAGGCAATAGGAAAACAGGACTACGATGCATATAAATTTGACGCTGGTGCTCGTGTTCCCCAGGAGGGCGGCAAACTGTTGCCTCAGGTAGGGGATGTTCCTCCCCAAGCCCTTAATCGCTGCCATGACAAATAACTTAACCTCTTTAGCCTGAAAATCGGCCACTCGCGTTGTCATCTGACGTTTGCTACGAGTAGACGACCATCAACAACCCCGCATCACCATCCGCAGGAATCTCTCGAATCGCTCAAAAAATTTTATTCGCTCACTCTTGGCTCGAACTCGGAGAGTGTCGGCGGTTCTCCGACTTCATTAGCACCAAGTCAATTTATCTCTCGATGATTAGCGGCCAAATGTACGAGTACACCCCTCGCGTATACCTCGGGCATTACTCTCTCGGTAATCGCGCTAAAAACATTCGCACACACACACACACACGCGCGCGCGCGCTTTTTCCCAAAGTCCCGTAAACTGTTGTAACAGTCGACGACACCCCCGCACCCCCACGTTCGCCACTGGTGTCGTGATACTCGCAACTGAGATCTCTCTCACCCCCTCGCTAGAATTCGTCCTCCCGCTACCCCCCGACGATGTTTACACTCTCGAGGAGGAGCATCGCGTATCTTGTCAATGGAGCGGAGCAAGATTGTCAGGGAATAAATTCAGGAGTCCTGAAGGCGCGTATAGTCGGGGATCGAACGGGGCGCTGACGTCAGCGAGAGCAACACTCGGTGCACCCCTCCAGCCCCACGTGCGGTACAGCGTGGCGACGGTGGCTTCGCGGCGCGGACGTCGTATCTGCCGCTGACTGTACATCCGCGTTTTAGGTTAGAGCGGGCGAGTGGCGCCATCTCTCGGCGGGCCGCCGAGGCTCCGCGCGGGTAACGGCGTTCGCGACATTACCGACGCGGCTGTCACTACCGGCCGGGATCTCGGTAGACAGTTCGAGCGAGGAGTTCGAAGATGGGCCGGCGATCGCGTAAACAATTTGTGGGATTTTGCAAAATCCCACGTTGAAATCGAAAGTTGCTTCTCATCCGATCTTCGGCCGATTCCCCAGGTTGATCGCCCTGGTGCCACCCGAAGAAGCCGCTCGGCCGTTCGATAAGTACTCTCCTTCGCCACTCTTCTCCTAATTTGCGCGTGTTTGTTTCGAAGGTCATCCGTTTGGTCCGTTGTCGCGTCCCGTGGTTCGCGCCTCCTTGGCGAACGACGTCAGGATGATCTAGAGGTCCCCGCCAAATGCCTGGAGTCTGTCCTCGTTGCAATCGCGAGGTTTACTTTGCCGAGGAGAAGCTAGCGGTGGGCAGAGTCTGGCACTCGTTCTGCTTCTCCTGTCGTCAGTGACACCCTGGTCTCTCAGGTTTCTCCACTTACCGATCGTCGCCGTCCTCTTCTAACGCTACCCTCCCTCTTGCAGGTAATTGTCGGAAATTGCTGGACAGCTGCACGGTGAGCACCCACGAGGACGAGCTCTACTGCAAGTACTGCTGCTCCCGACTCTTCCCTCCGACTCGATCACCCCTGACGACTCGTCCTGGAGAGAGGCAGAGAGAGAGAGAGAGAGAGGAGAATTCCTCCAGGTTGTTCCTGGTAGCGAGCGGCGCGTCCTCCTCCGACTCCACGGAGACCTGCGGCGACGCCGCCTTCGCCTTTGCCGGAGGATCCGGTAGGTCCAGGCTCCGCGGGGGAGGGGGAGGGGGATTTGGATCGGTAAGAAGAGAGGACTCCTGGAGGACCTCGATCGACTCCGTTTCCAGCGAGACGGTCGCGCCGACCTTGGGGAAACCTGCGGTAGGTCGATGGTAAGTCGCGTCGTTGCGGTCTCTCCTCGCTACCCTGAGCGAGGGAAACCCCCTGACTTCTCCAGGTCTAACGATTCATCTTTTGTTCGTCGTAGCGAGGTCGACTCTCCTGCTCGCGAGACGGAGCTTCCCCAGCGGCGGCGGCGAGTTCAGCTTCGACGAGGAACACCCGGGAGCGATGGGCTCAACTGCGTGCACTTTGACCTGAGGTGAATACTCGTAAAGTCGATAAAAGCGAGCGAGGTGGAAGACGGCGAGTGAAGCGGTGCCACCGGGGAGTAGCTCCTCCTGGCATTTGAGAGAGAGAGAGAGAGAGAGAGAGAGAGAGAGAGAGCAAAACTGTACTGACGAGTAGGCAATGATAGCACAGGGATGCGCGAGACTAGCGAGACCTTGGAGCATCGTCAAGGTCCAGGTCAACCCTACGACATTTGGCAAGCGAGCGCGGAGCGGGCGAGTTCCCCGGGCTACCGGGAGGACGAGGAGGAAGCGTGCGCCTCCGCGTACGAGAGCGCCCAGGACTCTCTGGAGGACTCCGCCGGTAGGGAGGACAAGAGGATCCCAGCGGAGGAAGCTGGGGAACCATCGCGAGAAGCAGACTTCCCGGAGGAGGACCGTCTTCGCGGAGGCTGCGGAGGCTGCGGCGGTTGCTGCCGGATGGACTGTTGCCAGGGATGCGCCACGCGTTCCTCTTGTAGGTCAGCATTTCAAGGACGCTCCTGACCGGACCTTTCCTCAATGTCCACTCGCTTCCGCGATGAAGTCGGTGTGGTCGCCCGGGTTCTTGCAGGTCGAGGGTGGAGATCTGCCCCGTGGAGGATCCAATTGCGCGCTCCGCCCCGTGCTCCAGAAGACGAGGATGCTGTTCCCCGGTAGCGGCGTCCCGCAAGCTTCCGACGTGCGTCGCCGAGAAGAATCACGGTGGAAGCGGAAATGGCTGCGGTGGAGGTGGATGTTGCGGGAGCGGTTGTCGAGGTGGATGTGGCCGTCCTGGACAGATCTGCATGCCCAGCAGACCCTGCGCGTTGCCGCCTTGCGGACCTCAGCGGTCGGCTGGTGGTTCCCCGTGTTCACTGCCGAGTCCCTGCCACGCTCGCTCACCTTGTGGCAAGGCTACATCGGTCGCTGGTAAGACGGTGCCGTGTCCATTGCGCAAGAACGCCGCGTGCCATCGGTAAGGGCTCCGGAGAGTTTCTCTCCTTGGCACCAGAGCAGGTTCCTTCTCTCTAACTGGTCGTTCTCTCATTTGCCAGTCCACGAAGCGGAAGCAGCTCCAGGTGCCGACAGAAAATTCCAGTGGGATGCGACTGCCTCGGCGGGGGTCTGGATTGTCAGCGCTGTGGCAGGAAAGTCTACCAGGCTGAGATGCAGGTAACACCACCACCACCACCACCCAACACCACTCACCGCGGGAAGACCGCTGCTCTCAACGCACCGAATGCACGTTTGATTTTATTGAAACCAATGAAACTTTGCAGATAGCTTCGGGCGTACCCTATCACAACATCTGCTTCAGCTGCTTCTGCTGCAGGAAGCCGCTGGAACCGCTCACTTACCAGGAGAATTGCGGAGAGATCTATTGCAAGCGTGAGTCTTTCCTCGTCTGGCTCGCTACCTCGATTCTGTCATCGCCCAGCGCGCGTCCTTGGAGATTCCGAATAACCCTCCGTTTTTTGCAGAGTGTTACATCAGAAATTTTGGACCGCAGGGCTACGGCTACGGCGCAGGAGCGGGAGCCTTGCAAACTCCCATGTGAAGTTGGAGAATTGGAAAAGAGAAGCGTGAAGAGGAGAAGAGGAACGATAGGGAAGAGAGAGAGAGAGAGAGAGATAAAAGATTATGCCTAATTATACCGTCCGTGCGTTGTTATTTCTCAAAAGTGTTTCTTTCTCGCTCCCGTCATTCTGAATTCTAAAAGTGGATTTTATGGGTGCTTGGCATACACGTAGAAGCTTTCCGCCAGGATGGCGTAGCCATTACGATGAAAAAGGAGAGAATCAGGGAAGCGGTGGTTGCTGAAGAGAAAGAAACGCTATTGGAAGAAAGAGAGAGAGAGACAGAGAGGCGAGTTGGCAGGAAAGGAAGAATGAAAGGAGGGAAAGAAGAAAGAAAGAAAGAAAGAAAGAGCGAGCGAGCGAGCGAGTGGTTGGTTTATTGAGTCTTTCCTCCCGGTGGATTACGGAACGCGCGGAAGGTACGCCTTACGGAGGAGGGGAAGGGGGCGTTTATATAGCTTTCAAGCGCAGAAGCTTAATCTAATTTCAAATATAAATCTGTTCTCTCTCCCCTTCTCTCGAGTTTCCGTTGCTCCCGCGTCTCACCTCCACCCGCTTGCTCCCGCTTCTCTCTCGTTCTCCATCCCGTAGTTCTTTGACTGGGTGAATATACTCTCCCATTAACATTATGGGACATGACCAGTTGCTCCGCGCGTCAACTCCTGGAGGAGAATAAGCAGATCGGCACCGGCGTTACCGCACGACTTCCACGATGGATCCTCATCCGATGGGCAGTTTCCGGTCAGGCTGCGATGACGAAGAGACCGCTGCCGAGAGAAGCGGAGCGGGTGGGTGGGGAGGGGAGGGGCAATTTTGAGCCGCCCGAGGGCAAAGGGAAATGGACGATAAGCGGATATTCGTCGCGGAGTTTCCAAAGTTTCCAATCGCGGGCCGACGCAATTACCACCGGGAGAGAATAATCGGAAAGTTTAAATTGATTCCATGATTTTTCGGGATTGAAAAGCGCAGCAGCAGCAGCAGCAGCAGCAGCGTTTTGTAAAATGCTGCGAGTGGTGCTCAAGGGGTCGGTGGAAGTAGGGAAGAAGAAGGTGGAGCGGAGGGGGTGGGATGTTTTGTTTTTAATAGTTACGGTCGAGGCTGGACGGCCAGAGCAGGAAATCGAAATATCATTGGGCGCCGATCAGCGAGTCAACCTTTGTACGTAGGCGTCTATTTTAAGCGGTATGAAAATCAATTATTTCGTTAATTCGTGCGTTACATTGGCTGTCACGAAACCATCAGTCTGAGCGACAGGAGCCTAAGGCTGTATTTTTCAATTCCAATGTCGCCCTCACCCCCCCCCCCTCTTCTTCCTCCTCCTCTCCCTCGCCCGTCGTCTCTCTATTCAGCATCGTCTAACCTATTTTTCCCTCCCTCTCCCCCTCCTCTTCCTTCACCCCCTTGCTCTATCCCTTTCTCTCTTACACACCCCCACCCCTTCCCCCCGTACTTCCTCTCGCGATAAATTTCTCAAGGTTTCCGTTTCCGTTTCCGTTGAGAGAAAACGGTAAGAATTTTTAATCGGTCCGTCTAACGAGCGATTTTCATGAAATTCTAATATTCGACTGGATAATTTTTTCTCTCTCTCTCTCTCTCTCTCTCTCTCTCTCTTTGTATATATATACAGGATGTTTCAAAACAACCGCACTTTTTCTTAAGGGGTGATTCCTGACACTAAACTAAGTCGAAAGGTCTTGAGGTACTGTTCAATCGGGAGCTTGTTTTTCAAGATATTCAATAATATATATATATGTACAGGGTGTTTCAAAACAACCGCACTTTTTCCTAAGGGTTGATTCCTGACACTAAACTAAGTCGAAAAGTCTTGAGGTACTGTTCAATCGGGAGCTTGGTTTTCAAGATATTCGATAATAAAGATATCGTCAGTACGACGGAGACGGACGGATAGTCGAAGCGAGATAGCACCACACTGTCCGCGAATGGTGTACACACATGCACCATTCTGTACACGCTCATATACATCGCCGCCGGTTCTCCCCGAAGCAAATCCGAGCATCTTGGAAATTGATAATGGCCATTTGTCAAATTTTTCAACTCCCGTGTCCTTGGTCCAGTATGAGAATGACAGGGGGGTAGAAGGGAGAGGGTGAGAGATTTTGCGCGAGGGCCCCCTACAGCCCCCTGAAACTTGTCACAACATACAATTTCCATCGGAAGGATATTAATATCGTGTTTCGAATCGAAGTTCCCCGCGGCAGGTAGGCCCTGCCTGCTTGCCTGCCCTCCAAGGGCCAAGGGACTTGGCTATTTTTACTCCGGGTCTTCTCAACCCCCCGTGGAAAGGGATGGAATCATTTTCGTCATTGTTATCGCTGTATTATCGCTCGCTCTCTCTCTCTCTCTCTCTCTCTCTCTCTCTCTCTCTCGTCTAAATCCTCTCGCGGTCGCGTCGTTAACGTTATCAGAGTTTCTCGTGGATGACCCTTGGAACAACCCCCGGGTGCAGATGGAAGTTTCACTTCACCCGGCATTTTCAACGGACGGACGGACGGACGGACGAACGGGAAAATAATATTTTTCGGGTTGAGCGTGGAGAATCGCCGGGGGAGAGTGCGGACGCTACCGTGAAGAATCCCCGGAGTCGCCATTGAAATAATCCGGGCGGGCAGCGCGTTGCAGCACCCCCTGGACGAAGGGGTTGTTGGTGACGCTGAGCCTTCGCTGATGGTCGGATGAATGCGAAGCTACCCCGTCGCAAACGAGCCTCGTCGAATCGCCAAGTATTTTAAAGGACTAATTTTATGGGCAACAACAAACTGGCGACGTCGACGACGACGACGACGATGGTGGTGGTGGCATTGATGTTTATGGTGGTGGTGGTGGTGGTGGTGGTGGTGGAGGAGCTGCGGTGGATCGGACCACCGGGCCCAAAGTAGATTATGTTAATTCCGTATCGCCATATCGTCTGGATTAACTTCCGTGTCAGCGGGGCTCATAAAATTTCATGCTTTTTTACCGACAACCCCCTGCCCTCCCCTCCCCAACCCTCCTGAGCACGTGCAGGCGTATTCCATGGAAAATTATGGCAGGCCACGGAGAAGAGTTTTCGCGCGACGGGACGGTAAACTCTCGCTCTCGGTGAAAAGCAGCGAATTTCTCTCCTCTCCTCTCCTCTCCTCTCCTCTCCCCTCCTCTCCCGGAGCGAGGGGGGTAGGGGGTGAGTGTCGTCGAAACGGAAAAGACCGCGCTCTTCCGTCCAAGGGGCGCGACGCGTTCGAAGGGCAAACGAGGCGAGGCGAGGGGAGGAAAACGGGCTAGAAACGGGGTGAAAGCTAGTAGAGGGGGAGGGGGGTGAGATAGAAAAGGGTCGGTGGTAAACTGGGCGTAACCCCCAAAATAATCTTACAAGTGTGCGCGTACGAAGGTAGGTAGGCAGGCAGGCAGGCAGGCAGGCAAGTAAGCACGGTGAGCAGTGAGAATCTGATTTATTTATCGAATCATAAATTACCCGGGCAGCGCACAAAGCTGGGCAACTGTAAAATGTTCTTTCTGCTCCGGGAGTTTCGGTTCCTCCTGCGAGGAGGGACAAGGGCGCGAATGTAAGGGCGTGTTTACACTGCGTGCTCGACCGGAAACACGATTTATACGATGCAAATTACACGCGTATGCATCCACGACCGCATCGCCGCTCCCCTCCCTCCTCTCTCCGCCTCGCCCCTTCTCACCCCCTTTCTCATGAACATTCGCAACGAGAGAGAGAGAGAGAGAGAGAGGGAGAGACCTCCAGATAAGTTTCCGGTTTACCCTCCGAGAGTCTCTCCCCGTTGATAAAAAGACGCGAGGAAAATTTTCCACCCCCTGAAGAATTTTCCGGGGCGGGGGTGGGGGGGGGGGTGTCGAGAGTTCGTCCGGTCGACCGTCGATTATCGCTCGTGGTGTATAACCGGAGGGCCTTTGGGTTGGCCGTGCAAAGGGCAGACGCGCGATATCAAAGTTGCGATAATTTGCCGATAAAGCAGGACGGGAAGTGCGGGGGTGGGGGATGTTGCCCGGGCTGCAGTCCCGAGGGAGGGTGCGGGGGTAGACGCGACTAATTAAGAAGATATCGGTAGTTCCCGATATACCTGGGGCGGCTGATTCTCGGCTGGTCTCGGAGGTCGAAGGTTGGAGCGAGCGCGAGCACGGGCCAACCCCCGGCGTTCTACGCCGCGGGGAGGGAGGGAGGGAGGGGGTGGTTTTCAAGGAGACTCGAGAAGGACATCGGCGATGTTAAGCTATGCGAAAAAAATCCTGGGGATAAAATCCCGGGAGATTTAGCGCTGCCGTCTGGTACAGGTCGCTGAAATGGCCACCAGAGTCATGGGAATCCGGGGGGTTGATGGGGGAGGGGGTTGAGGGAGTCAAGGCGAGAGTGCTAATATCCAAGTCGATGGCGGACCGAGGAAATAAGCGAAATATATTGCCATCGTATCGCGCGATATTATGTCGCGCAGCCTGCGGACTCCGAGCAATTTTTATTATTTTCTGATAGCCTGTTTACGAGGACGGATGAATGGAAGTGTACTTTATGGGACAAGTATGGGGTTTCCATTAGCTTCCGGTGTGAGAGGCCGTTGCAAAAAATATTCTCAGCACCCTCTCGCTGCCCCCCTCGCTCGGTCGACTCTAGCGTGCGTGCCCCGGCAGATGCACTTCCCGTGGATGACGACGGAGAACGCCATCGATTAAGAAAAACACCCTCTTCATGGGGTTTTCCTCGATCGATGGAAAACACCCGGCGGGCGACCGGGCGCGTCCTCCTCGTTGACCGTCAAGGTCACCGGAACTGTCGAAACGTTAATTCAGGTTTTTGCTTCTCCGGGGGAGGGGAGGGGAGGTTGTAGCCGCCGAGACGCACGGGGGGATGATTTTCGGCGTGGCGAGAAAAGGGTTCGGAGAGAGAGAGAGAGAGAGAGAGAGAGAGAGGAATAAAATAAAATGAGAGCGATGTCACGGAGAACGCCTGCTTGCATGATAAATGTAGCGATTTAAAATCGAAAATTCTCTTTTCGTGTGCACGAGCCTCGACGTTTGACTAATGGTCCCGCATTAACTATTGGAGCATTATATATATGTGTACACACGCATACAGGGTGTAACGATGAAACGCGGACAAATTTCAAGGGGTTGCGAAACCAGCGGATCCGCCGCGGTCTCGCGATTTTTCTCCGCTCGGAGATTCCGAGCTAAAATTTTGGTTTTTTTTTTGTTTTTTGTTTTTTGTTTTTTTTTCGTTTTATCATCGACGATGATCTTCCCCGAGCACAACCGCGCACAGAGGGTGGAGGGAGGAAGGGGGTGAGAGTTGGAACTGGTTTTTGGAAAAAATTGAAAGTTTTTTCGGATATTTTGGATTTTCGCCTGAAAGCGACGACGACGACGACGACGGCTAACCCGTACCGAGCTGCCGCGCAACCCCTGAAAATTCGTCGGGGTGCATCGTCGTCGCGTTGCACCACCCCTTGTGTATTTATACGCGTACGGAGCGACGCGCGGAAATTTTGAAAAATACACCGAACCCCCGCGAGAGATTAATTCCTGAGCTATCCGCACCATCGCCCGTTGAATTTTTCTCCGCGAAAAATCGCGACTCTCGCGAAAATCGATCTATCGACTCCCCCCTCCCCCCTCACGCGACTCCAGGAACCCTTCCAGCATATTTTCCAGCCAGTTATCGATGTTACGGCTGCACCCCCGCGAGTTTCGTCCTTGTTATCAACCCCGCGCGACGCGCCCTTATTAGTTTCCGACTGGTCGCCCAAAAATCGGCGCGTTGATCAAACGACGCGCGGAAATTTTGAAAAATACATCGAACCCCCACGAGGGATAAATTCCTGACCTATCCGCTCCATTGCCCGTTGAATTTTTCCGCACCCCCGCGCGAGCTTCGTCCTTGTTATCAATCCCGCGAGACGCGCCCTTATTAGTTTCCGATTGGTCGAAATCGAAGTCGAAATCGGCGCGTTGATTAAACGACGCGCAGCGGCGGAGGGTGAGGGGGGTGATGGTTTTCGTTGGTCGGTTCGAGACTCCCTCGGGATTCGTCGTCGTCGCCAGGGTGAGGGGGTGGGGGGTGGCAGATGGAAAGGGACGGATGGAGTCCCCGTGACAGAACGATCATAATCTCCTGAGCGTTTTCTTTCATTTCGCTTTATTATCATATTATTGAAAAAATCCCCGTGAAATGTTATTAAAATCGCTTAAACGCCGCGTGCCGTGGCTCCGCCATTGTCCTCCGATTTAATATTATTAAGCGCGAAGCTCTGGCCAGGGGCGTGAAAGGGGATCGGTCTCCGCTCGACCTTGAGCGTCGTCGACACCCCCGAGCCCTCGAAGGAGAGCAACCCCCATCCCACCACACCCCCTCCGCATTTCACGGCGGATTCTCCTTGGGAAGGGAGGGAGAGGGGGGGGGGGACTCGAACGAGTTTTTTGGAAAGCGCGGATTTCCCGAGCAATTGACACGTGACATTTGTCGAGGCTGTGTTTCTCGAGAAAAAGATAAAGAGAGAGAGAGAGAGCGGGAAAACGAAGAAGAAGAAGAAGAAGAAAAAGAAAAGACGAAAATACAATAGAGACGATCCGTATAGAAAAGAGGCTGACTCGACGACACCTAGGGAACGCGATCTATTTCTCTTCGTAGTCTTTTGTAAGCGACGTGATGCGACGTGACGCGACGCAATCCACGCCATGCCACGCCACGCTACGCGATATGGCCTATACCATCCAGGGTGTTTTACCGAGCGTAAAATGTGCCCATTCTTCGGGCCATTATGCTTATACCTCCGCGCGTCACTCCTTTATTCCCGCGACGACCGCCACAAAGCGGTCGCGATCCGTAAAACTCTCGCAGCCGCCACGTTACCGGAAATAACCACTTATTTTCACCACCCGGAGAATATCGTGGAGTCGAAGTTTGCATTTAATTTCATCGAAGTCCATACAAGAGGAAATGTTCCCTCGGTAAGAGATTGGCGCGCGAGAGAGAGAGAGAGAGAGAGAGAGAATGGAAATGGAAGAAAATCCGATGGTGGTGGTGGCAATGGGGTGGTGGTGGTGGTGGTGGTGCTCGCGCACCCTTGCGTTGGTCTCTTCTCCAGCACACGATCCATCATCGCACGCCTATTCGCGCCTGACAGAGAGACGATCTGTCATCCACTTTCGTCTCGTTGCGTCAACGCATCCTACTAGAAAGCTTTCGATCAGCAGCGCCGTTTTGCGAGCTCTCTCCTCTCCTCTCCTCTCTTCATAATTGTTTGCTCTCCTCTCTCCCCTGCGAAGAAACATTTATACGAATGAAAAACACGAGGAGGATGAACGAGTGGAATTTTATTTGAGAAGAAAGAGAGCCTCTCTCTCTCTCTCTCTCTCTCTCTCTCTTGGGAGAAAGTTATATCTATTTCCGGCACTGATTAGTTCCGTTAGGTAAGCGTCGCGACTGTCATCGCTAATGATTTTCATTCGTTCTAGCCGAATTCCAGTCAATCCCATCGCATTCGCACCTGGTCATCATCCCCGGGGCGAAACACCAGCTGACTTTTTCTCTCTCTCTCTCTCTCTCTCTTCGGTTTCTATCCCAGTAGATCCCGTTAGGTTCCAGGAGCCAAACCGAGCAAAGTTACCCGGATAAGGGTCACTCACGCGGGGTGGATGGATTCTCGCGGAATCGACGCGACGTCACTCCACTCCACTCCACTCCACGCCACGCCACGCTACGCTACGCGACGCGTCAACTGTAAAATTCCGATAATAAATAGCAACGGGGAGAGATACCCCCGGTGAAAAGGACGCACAATGGCGGAGGTGCGAGCGATTAAAAAACTTGCCAATCATTTCCTGCCGATCGGGATCATCGGTTTTCGCAGCGTGACCCCGGAACGGGGAATACCCTCGCGAGTGCAGGGAGGGGGGGGGAGAGGGGTTGCTGGATATTGTGGCGTCGATAAAAGGACCGAAGGCACTCGCTCTTAAAGCCAACAATTAGCCGGGCGCTTACGCCGGTGATTAATGGACGTCTACGAGTGCACCAGGCGTCGTCGACGTCGACGTCATCCTCGTTGTCGTCGTCGTCGTCGTCGTCGTCGTCGTCTTTCAATGGCGTCGCCGTTCTCTCGGACTCTCGTACCCTCCACCCCTAATTTTTCATTAGTGCCCGCTATGTATTCATTCCTCGCAGTGAATTTCTTACGGGACTTTGCTACTGAATTATCTCTCTCTCTCTCTCGCTCTCTCAACCCCCTCTCCCCCTCCCGTTCTCCGTACGGGGTGAGATAGACTCGATAAGGAAGGGGTCGGGGTCGGGGGTGAGGAAATAAAAATTCTCTTTGACAGGTGAGCGAGGCGTTGCTTCGGGGTTGCATCAATTTGTATATAAATGGGGTGGCGGAGAGGGGGTGCGGGGAGGGGAGGAAGGAAGGGTTATGGGTAAAAGATAAGCAAATATATTTAAGGCTGCATGCATAAAGCTGCGGCGGTCGCGCGGCCTCGCCGTCTCTCCGGCGACAAAAAGCACATGACGAACTGACACAATTGCTATTCTATGTAAACAGCGAGCGACGAGCAGCTTTTCGCGACACGCATTTGCACACTGCTCGTACACATAAGGATAATATTTTGAATGCATAATGGATGCCGTGAGCGCGCGAGCGAACGCGCGAGCGCACGGACAACTACGCCCGCCAGGGGATGAGAAAAAAAAAGAAAAAAAACGAAGCGTCGAATAAAAGGTTGGCCGATCGCGGAAATGGGCGGAGGGGGCGGGAGTCTCATCTACCTGGACGCTAATAACGCGACGAGCCATTTCCACGTTTTCCACGGGAAAATCATTTATCCGCGGATGAACCTGTGTTATTTACTTCCGCACGCGCGCGGCGCAGTGGTTCTCAATCCGGCAACCCCCAATCCCGGGACGTCACCCGAGACGGAAACTCTTCGATCGCGCGACGGAATCACGGGCGAGCGGTTGAGAACCCCCCGGGGGGAGGAAATCAGCGCAGCGCAAAAGTACGCGTGCGTGCGTGGGTGTGCGTTCCCGTATGATTTTTCCCGCTGGTTCCCGGTAGTTCCCACCGCGCTCCCGGTACGGCGAGGCGGTGGAAATGTCAATTGATAGCCGACGGGGGTAAAAATGAAATTAGCGCTAATTCAGAGCGCGGCGGGAAAGATATTGCGAAATTAATTAACGGTAAAAATGGCGCCGTTCTACAGGAGAACGCCACGTTACAGCGGCGCGATACACTTTGGTGGATTTATTGGAGACATTTATTAATATTCCCCTGATTTCGAGGTCGTACGAGGAAATTTTCAGCCTTCGACCTCTCGGTAGAGAGTCCGAGGCCGAGAGGCCGCGATAGCCGTCGCCACTCGCGCTGATAGCGTATCGCCGCCGTTCTTGCGCTACCTGACAAAAAAGGAAAATCCTCGCGGTGCGAGTGGTTAATAAATCACTCGTGGCTCGCGGGGAAATTATGTTAATTAATATCCCGGTTTCTTTGGTTTTTTTTTTCTTGCTTTTTTTCCCCTCTCTCTCTCTCTCTCTCCTACCACGAGTACCGCCGACGCTGTTTCAGAATTTGGGAATTCTTCTCGACCGGAAGAGGGGGTGGGGGTGGGAGAGGGATGAAGCGAGAAACGAGATAAGAAACAATCGAGGGGAGTGAGGGGGTGTTTTTTCGAAAGAGCAAATAACGTTGGATGACGAGCAGGGGTAGCAGAGGGTAATAGCGGCGGCGGCGGCGGCGGTGGTGGTGGTGGTGGTGGTGGTGGTGGTGGTAGAAAGCCACTTTCAAGGGCTGCGTTTTCCCAGAGGACTATTTGATCAGATTAGGTCGGGTAAGTGTGGGCTAATCCCGTTAAAATGTTTGCCAACAGCCAGTTAGTTTGCTCGCGTTGGTTGCGGCGATGCTCGTCTCTCCCCGTCTCTCCCCGTCTCTCCCCGTCTCTCCCCGTCTCTCCTCGTCTCTCCTCGTCTCTCCCCGTCTCTCCTCTCTCGTCACGACTCTTCTCTTCTCTTCTCTTCTCTCCTCCTATTTGCACAGCTTGCTCAAACACAGGAGTGTGCCTTTTAAACTCGGCCGACGCCTCCGGGCACAAAATGGCCGCGATTACAAATTAAAAATCCTTCCGCGCTCTCGTTTCGGAAAAAAAAAAAAAAAAAAATTCCGCCGGTTTTCCGGCGCTCGCGAATGCCGAGCAGCCAACCGAGCGGCGACGAGCGGCCATCCAGCCAGCAGCCGCCGACCCATCGCGGTTTTCCATGCGCACCAACTGATTTAAATGCGAGAGACCGCAATAAAATTAGGCGGAATTTCATAAACACCGTCCCCGACAGCGGTTTTTATTCCCCGCTTTTTTCTTTTTTACTTTTTACACCCGCCACTCTCCCGCCGGGGAGGCATTTAATAGCATTTATTTTCATTCGATTCCCTCTCCTTACCGCTCCCTCCCCCTCGCCACCACCGCCGCCGCTGCCACGACCACCCTTTGCCCCACATTCCCCTAATGATCCACGTTGAAATTTTTTCCTCCTCCTCCTCCTCCTCCTCGAAACTCGCTTTATGCGCTGAAACGCTGAAACGTGAAAAACGTTGAAACGCTTGTAACGTTGAAATCGCGCGCATTCGTTTCGCGAACCCTTCTCCACCGACAGTCGCACCCCTCGCCCCTCCCCCCCTCCACCCGCGGCCCTTCCGACGAATTTATTTAACGCATTCAATGAATTCTTCGTCAAATTCATCGACTCGAACTAATCGCGTTTGCTCGGGGAAAGCTGGAGAGAGCATCCCTAAAAAAAATTCACGGGGTTACGAGCGAGAGGAGGAGGGGGGGGGGGAGGGGGACGGAAACTTGCGGAAATCGGTGAGCGAACGAGCATCGCCCCCCGGTCTCTGCGGCTCGCCGCCATTTTAATAAAAAAAAAAAAAAATCACTCGATGTTCTCCCGGACTCTCCCCCGTTTTACCCCATTTCGCTGTGGGGTCTCTAAAAAAAAAAAAAATCGCCCCGATCCCCTCTGCCCCTCTCCCGCGATCTTTTCCAAATTTTAGAAAAGGGAGAGGAATTATGCCGCCCACTTTCAGTCGATTTCGGGGTTGGTGGTAGTTTTTGCAGCAGGAGTCTCCAGTTTTTTCAGCCCCGGAGAGACGACTGTTAACGTTTGCCGGGCATTGTGCCGGGGTACCTGAAGTCATCAGTCATCCGATTGCCGGCCGACAATAATGTGGCATAATAGAAATGGCATAATGGCCCTTGCCCTGTGCCTGCCTGACACGAGATCGAGAATTTTATTATGACACATCGCCCGTTGTGTTGCGTATGTCACGATTTCTTCTCGGCGGACCCCCTCTCCCCCGCCGCCGCGCCTGCCCTCCGCCACCCTGACCTTCGCCCAATTATGCGGAAATTAATGCACGACCCGATCGATGCCGCCCTGGCCCCGACGGGTCCACACCTCCGATGCATTTTCCGTGAAAAACCTAAAAATCGCAACTTCAGGATCGTCCCCGAGAGTCCCTCCAATCCCCGCCTCGACAACCCCCCGACGAATGTACGGGTCGTTATTCTCGCCTTCTTCCCCCCCCCCCCTCGCCGAAAGAAAATTTTTGGAAAATTGCAACACCCCCTTTCCACGCGCAACCCCCGTCGCGATTACCGGCGGGGTGAGAGAGGTCCGTGATGGCAAATCTGGAAAATCACACTGGGGGGGGGGGGTGGAACGGGCGTGGGCGCACACACACACACACACGCGCGCGCGCGATATGTAAACCTCCACGGGGGGTGTATCAAGGATATCGCAAAGGATCTCGGGGGTGGTTCGGCGCGTGTTTCGAGAAGGAGGGTTTCGCAGCGCTGGAGAGAGAGGGGGGAGGGGGTGGGAACCAGAAAGGTACGTGGTGCATTTGACGTTGATACCGCGATAAGATGAAAGAGCCTCGAAGCTTATATCCGACCTATATGATTGTATTGTTGCTCACGTCTGAGCATAGCGCACCGCCTTACCGATACATACTGATATCTTACTTCGAGTATGCGGTTTCCGCCCTCAAATACGAATTTCCCCAATCCCATTACCTCCAGGACTACCTCGATCCTATTTCAAGCGTTATTAAGTCGATGCCAACTCTCCGCGAGATTCGGCTTCCCCGTCGACGAATAATTAACCCCCGCGGGAAATGCAACCATCCCGTTCGCTCGCAAAATTACCACCAAAAAATCATCCCCCGAATTCTCGCAATGGTTAAAGAAACGCCGGACGCGCCTCCGGAGGAAGATGAGTGACCTTGGAGGAGGAGGAGGGGGTGGGGAGTGGTGTGTCCTTGAGATTTCCTTGAGGAAAAAGTGGTGGCACCCCCTCGCCGCGCCACCCCCTTTTGAATTTTTGTCGATTCTCTCTGAGAATTTTGCGACTCTCTCCTCGCGAGTACCATGGGGGTGGGGGGTGGGGGGTGGGAGTTTCCCGTGGATCCTCTCGAGAGATCCGGCGGAATTTGATAGATCGGCGGAACGATGAAAGCGCTATTGATTTTTGCTTTGCATTTTCCTCGGCGGCGCATTCTGCCAGTTTTACGAGATTGTCGAGGTCCCCGCGGCGAGGGGGTGGGAAAAAAGGAAGACGCGGAATGCGAGCCGCGGCTAAATGGAAAACTAATAGGACGTCCCGACAATGGATCTGGTTTGATTTTCAAGCCGCAATCAAGCGCGGTTCCACGTTTTCCCGGTGGCGTTTGTTGTTCGCCGCTCGTCAGCCGCAGGTCGTTCCCATGTGTGAGTTTGCCTTCCCACGTGTTTCCACGTGTACATCACCACCACCACCACCACCACCACCATTACCTGTACCACCCTGCGCTTCCCCGCGCATGCAGAATCCTAGAGAAGAAGCCATTTTTCCAAGCCGAGCTTCAAAATAAACAAACCACCCCCATTTAATTTTTCATCCCCTAAACGAGCGACCAACCCCCCGAGAAATCCCATGGAATTTCCACGTCGTCGTCGTCGTCGTCGTCGTCGTCGTCGTCGGGTGCAGGAAAATTGAGAAAATCGCGTTCGACCGCTCCGGAGGAGTAAGAAAGGGGGTGGTTGGTGGAGAGGGGGTTGCATGGGGGTCGATGGTGCTTGCAGCGAGAGTGGCAAGCCGACTACTAGCGCTATCAAAGAGATCGCTGTAATTGGCCGGGATTACAAGGGCGAGAGGGTAGCCGGTGGTAGCAGCTGATGTAATGGCGCTGCTGCTAGGTACTTGGTGGTGAGAGAGGGAGGGGAGGGGGAGAGTGCTCTTCGTGCGCATATAGAGCCGGCACGCGACCGATCCATAGAAATCCCTTATGGAGGTTGCGTGCGGGTGACATTCCGGACGAGTGTTCCTGACTGGCGACCGACATACATATACGGGAAGACAGATAGCAACTATAATACGACCTTCCCAGGCCAGCCCTCCGGGCCCTTAAGATCATCGACGGCGACGGCGGCGGCGGCGGCGACGACGACGACGACCACTTCTGCCACCCCCGCACCCGGAGATCAATGCGATGGAATCGCGCAGATGGTACTTTGCCATTCGTACTCTCGAGGGCTTCTACTTCCGGCCAATGCGTCTCGGGTTTCCGATCCCTCGAGTACATTCTCTCGTGGAACGCTTATCGTCGGACGCACGGACCTCCTGTTTTTTTTTTACCCTCGATTTCTACGTTTCTCGCATTCCTCTCTCTCTCTCTCTCTCTCTCTTCTCTTTTTATTTTCATCACCCCCCCCCCCTACCCCCGTGACTCTCCCGAGCTTCTCAACCCTTCCCCCGACTTTTCTTGGGCGGTCGCGCTCCAATTACCGAGATTGATGTAATAAGAAACTAATTAACGGGCTGGAAAATATAAGGGCGGAATTACTTTCGAAATCGCTGCGGATGGCGTGATAAGAAACAACCGACAACAAAGCGAGTTTGCAAATGAAGCGCTGCCGCTTTACTTGGCAAAACTTCCATCTCCCGCATGAAAATTTCACGGATTTTCCTGGCCGCTTCAAGCAACCCCCGTCCTGTCCCAGGGATTTTCCTTGCCGCGTTGGCTTGTTACAGTGTTGTAAATTTCCTTTGTTGCCTTTTAATTAGCGTGGTTTACGCGCGCGCTCTTTAGCGCAGGGTCCGCGGAAAAATCGGCCTGGAGCACCCCCGAGGCCACCCCGCGATATGACAACCCCGTTGAAAACTGAAATTCTCTAAAATTTTAATTAATCCCCCCCCCCCCCCCGTGTTCCGGGTCTCTCCCGAGATTTTTCGCGAAATCAGGAAGAGTCGCGAGTTCCAGCCGCGTAGTAAATATCCGATGAGAGGAGAGGAGAGGAGAGGAGAGGAGAGGAGAGGAGAGACGCCGAGGGTCCCGGAGACTCAACCGGGCCAGAGGAATACACTGGCTGCGTCTATGGGGGTCCGAGTCGTAGATAAGGGTGAAGAAGTGGATTGAATGCAGGAGGGGGTTGCCTCGGGGTAAAGGAGGATAGCGCGGCGCGGGGGGAGAGGGTTCCTGTGTGTAGCATAGCAGCTGCTATTGACACCTCGATACCCTGACTCAAATGGAACCAACTGTCTCTCCCTTTTCCTCACCCTCACCCTCTCCCTCTCCTCTCCTCTCCTCTCCTCTCCTCTCTTCTCCTTTCCTCTCCTCTCCTCTCCTCTCCTCTCCTCTCTCGCACACACTCCTCGTAGCTGTGCCACCGTTCAAACTATACACCACGTTCTCGTATCTCTGTGGCTGCTTTACGTGACACGTTGACTTCCCATACGTGTGAAAACACACGCGCGAACTTCGCTCGAATTCGCCGTCCTTGTTCCTCCAGTGGAAGAGCCGCCAAAAATTCTCAACGTCCTCCTTCCTTCCGGTTTGCTTCTCTACGGGCCTTTTCCACCGGGCACGGGCGTCCTCGTCGCTCAAGGTCGCGGCGGATTCCGCGAGAGGATGGAGATGCAGATGGAGATCCACGGCAGCCAGATGCTTTCGGTATTAACAAGCAATTACAGAGTTTCTTGTACATTAATTATGGCGGTGAAAGGGGCCCGCTCGCTTTCGGGGTGCGATTCGCTCGATTGAGCGATTAGGGGGGATGGACGACAATAATAAGAGCGGGGCTCGCGCAGGTAATTAAAAAGCTGCCTCCTTGGAGCCTGCCGATTAGCATAACCCGCTCGAATAAAATAGAGACAAGATGTCCAATGTTGCGGAAACTTTTTACTGTCGCGGAGGACAATGGGTTCCCGTATAATTCGGGCGTTTGCCAGGGGCCACTCGACGGGGCTAATTTCACCGCTGGATTCCAACGTGGATGCGCCGGTAGCGGCGGCAGCGAAAACGACTACTACTGCTACTATTGCTACTACTACTGATGCTACTACCGCTACTACCACTACTGCTGTTGCTGCTGCTGCTGCTGCTACTACTACTACTACTACTACTAAAAATACTACTACTACTACTACTAAAAATACTACTACTACTACTACTAAAAATACTATGACTACTACTACTACTAAAACTACTACTACAGCTGCTGCTACTGTTGCTATTACTAAAACTACTAGCACTACTATTATTGCTACTAACAAAACTACTTACTACCACCACGAAGAAACAAGAATTTTACATTTTTGTCTCTTATTTTTTACATCTCTCTCTCTCTCTCTCTCTCTCTCGAGACAACTGGAGAACGATTTTCCCCGAAAGCAAGAGGGAGTTTATGCGTTTCGCGAGCGATCGATTTATCCTGGCCCATTTTCCACCTCTATTTCTATTTCTATTTCAATTGGAAAGTGATATCGAGTCGACGAGACACGAGGGTGAATTTTCTATGAGAAATTTCTCGAGAAAGAGGCTGTCGGAGTCGCAGCCCATATTATTGTTATATAGCCCCATGTGTTAACCAGTGGCTATGACCGGGGGATGGCTACTACCACCACCACCACCACTGCTGCTACCACCGCTACTACCACTACCACTACTACTACTACTACTACTACGAGAACCAACCCTCGGCACCCTCTCTCCCCCAACCCCGCTCAACGTTGAAACAAAGTTTGGATAAATGGGGAGGAATCTCCTCCCTTTCCTTCGGAGGAATTAATCGAAGAATCTCCGAGGTATTTCCGGCTTTTGGGAGTCGAGAGGAGGATGCGACGGCGGCCGGGGGTAGTTGGGGGTAAGGGGTGGTAAGTGCAAAGGTGACAAAGGCAGATGAACAGTTGTTGCCAGATAGACGAGGAGAAGCTAGGCTAGGCGAGGCTCGGGACAGGGAGGAAGGGGCTCGAGTGGCGAAACGGAGGTAGCAGGGCGCGGAGGGGGTTGAACGAGAGAGTCTGCAAGAGGGTGAGGGGTGTGTCTCAACGCCTGGCCGCGACATCACCAATTAGTCACCGACGCTTAAAAACAGCGAGCTGCTCCACCCACATCTCGCGCACCGAGCATTTTATCGCGTTCCCGACTTATCCCGCCGCACCCCCGCCCACCCCCGCATTAATCGAGTCGTTTAATTATCCAATCATCCCTAACGCGGGGCATTCGGCGCGCGATAGCGATCACCTCGCGTCGCTTTGCACGCGGTTCTCCCGGATGAAGCTGCGAAAATGTCGACGGACACCGTCGGGGGTGGGGGTGGAGGAGGAGGAAGGGGCAGCGAGCGCCGAGCTAATTTACGAGTATCTGGCGGATCATTCGGTCCAACAGCTCGATGGGTTTTAACGCTGAGGCGCACGTGACCTCGAGGTCGGCGATTTCCCTTTCGTCAGTCAGGGGGGTGGTTGCGTGATCCCATAATGTACTCGGGAACAGTCGGCCACCACCCGGGCGCCCGGGACGCGTCTTACTCGCCGGGAACGCCGGGCGCACTCGGGCGCGCGCGCGCGCGCGCGCTCTTTTCCACCCTTACAAATTAATCTTCTTCAGCGACACGCGCTTCCTCCTCGACGGATCGGTTTAACGGTACAACGATCACCGATAAATCCGTGGTACGCGCCATTTTTTTCGATACCTCGACGCGAGAGAGCGATTTCGCGCGAGTGAAAGAGCGAAAAACCACCCCCCTCGCGAGGAGGGTCCCCGCCAGTGTCCCCGCCGTTCTCGGCGTTATTAATCGTCATTGTTATTAATTGTCATTGAATATTAGCGCGATCTGGTCCATTCGTCTCGCGCGCTTCGTTAAATGGAGTCGAGGAAATATCCTGGCGCGGCTGCCAAGGGGATGAAACGAGCGGTAATAACGCGGCCGGCAGTGGAATCAAATATCCGCGCGCCACTTTCCCCGTACAGGGAGAGCCTCTCCCCTGCCTCCTCCCTAATTTTTATCGCCCCCGGTGATCCCGGGATATTAGACCGGGAGTTATCGCAACGTATTGCTCCTAATCGTTCCGCAGCCAGGCCAGAGGGGGTGGCGGGGCTCGAATCAGGGAGTCGGGACAAAACAGGGAAATTCCACTAAAATTCATCCTGGTAAGGCCGTCCTCCTAGGATCGAGAGAGAGAGAGAGAGAGAGAGAGAGAGAGAGAGAGAGAGAGAGAGAGAGAGAGAGAGAGGGAGGGAGGAAAAGAAAGAGAAGAGTGTCGAGGGTGGGAATTGGTCGGTGGGGGCAGGGGATAAAGTCCAGGATGGCTGCGGAAGAGAAAGAAACGTGGTTGAGGGGGAGGGGGAGGAAAAGGAAAAACGAGATGTTGGATGAAGAGGGAGAGAGAGGGGAGGAGATGGAACCAGATGGAGATAGGTGGATAGCGGGAGAGTGAGAGAGAAAGAGCGAGAGGGGTGGAGGGGGTGGACGGGGAACACAGCGTGCGCTGGTGCTTTTGACAGGCCGATGAATTGAATAATCGCAAGTCGAGTCGAGGGGGTCCGCCAAATCTCAGTCCCCAATACACCCTATAGCTGTAGATACCCATATCCGCTCTGCCCCACATCCATCCACGTATTCCTATGCATGTAGATTTCGCGTTCCCGTCGAATCGACTCGATTCGCTCGTTCGCGCCCAGGGCTCGTTCCTGGATTATCGAAAAAATCGGAAAAACTGGAAAAATCGAGAAAAATCGAGAAAAATCGGCAAAATCGAGATTCGCTGGAAATTCGGCCGATACGATCGCGTTATCGGCGAAAGTTTTCCCTCCCCCCTCTCTCTCTCTCTCTCTCTCCTTCCTCGTTCATCTTCCTCTAACTTCCTCCCCCTCCCCCCACCCCCACTCCCAGCCTATCCGACAATGAGGAATTTCCCCCTTTCCCCGCAAATCGTCGAGCCGCAAAAGTTTTTCACTCGATGAGGTTCGAGGGTCTCCGGCATCCGGGCGAGATTCCTCGGGAGGAGGGGCGGGGGTGGGGGTAATGATTATTAATTAAATCGCGCGAGTCGCGCGAGCGAGCGCAAGTAGCGTTAAACGAAGATAAACGAGGCGGAACCGCAGAGTTTCCCTTCTGATAATGGCCGCAAAATTATTAGCGAGCTTCGAGGGGAAGGGGGCGCGCGAGTTATCGGGGGTGGAGGAGGCGAGCGGCGACTAATAAAGTCGATTTCACGGCCGATTCCTCGTGTTCGGCATATAAACGAGGAAATATACCCATACGATTTGCCATGGGACGACGACAATGCCCCGGCGCTTGATTGTATGGCGGATGATCCGATGTATTAGCGTCTCTCCCGCTCTCCCGCTCTCTTATGGGACAAGAGACATAAGTCCGGGGCGTCATGTGCTCGTAACTGCCCCTATCGGAATAATATTATTACCCTGCTGCTACCCCCCCCCCCTCGCCCCAACCCCAACCCCAACCCCCGCGCGATTACCAAGGACTTTCGCTTTCGTCGAGCGACGAGGCTGCCAAGCGACGGCTTCCCACTCGCGGAAATGACAATTGGTCCGAATGTCGGAGTGGAGAGTGGGAAAATCCCACCCCTCTCGCGAAGGGGTGTAAAAAGGGCGAAACGATCGAACGATCGAACGATCGAGCGATAAAACGCGACCAAGGGCCGTCGTCGTTTCTCTCGATATTTACGATTCGTCGAGGATTAAGAGAAAATCGATAAATTTCTTACGACCTCTCGAGATGGAGGTGGGGGGTGGAGGTGGGGTGGAGGAGAAGGAGAGCGGATGGGCCAGATCTCATTGTAATTAATGTTCTCCCCGGCTCGACAAGTTAGCGGTTAAATATCAATTTCCGGCAGGTGGCTGCCGCCTTATTAGCATTATCTCGGAGCGGGGGTGGGGGCGGGGGTGGGGCGGCGCGGATCGCAAAGAAGTTTCGGCCCGACGGCAGGAAAGTTCAACAACGACGATGCAAATTGGCCTGATATTAGGGGGATGTTCACATATTTCACCCGAACGAGAAACTCGCGTATCTCCACCGGAGAAACCAACCCCCTCTTCGCACGTCCGTCGTCGTCGTCGTCGTCGTCGTCCTTGAAACTCTCCTCGATCTTTCGTCCCGTCCAAACGAAACTCGGGGGTTGATCGTCTTCGAGGGGTGTCAGCTCCCGGGTGTCGTCGAGATTCGAATCGACGAGAGAGAGAGAGAGAGAGAGAGCGCAACGCGCCGCGGAGTTCGCGTTGGTAAAAACTCAGGACGATCTAAAAAAAATGGGGTGTACAGCACGAGGGGTGGAGGGGGTGGTGGTGTTGGATCACGACGCGGGTCGTGTGGAGAAAGGACTCGAGGCGAGAAAAGAATTCACACAGGTTGTCGGGTCACGCGAGAGTCAGAGGGGGTGGGGGGGGGGGGGTGAAAAGCTCTCGCAAGCTTCGACGTCCAAGGAGGGGGTGGGAAAACAATTTCCAGCAGACTCGTGCCTGGGGTTCGAAGCGGAAACCCCGTAGACACGTCCGCGCGCAGCTCGTGCTTTCGTCCGCCTCGAAAGCTCGTGCTTGAAAAAAGCTTCGCGCGTTCTCCGGCACCGCTCGCGTCACGAGCTGGCGTCACCGCGGAAAGCTTTTTAGTTTTCCGCCTGCCACGTGTTTTGCGAAACTCCGCAACACGCAACGCACCCTCTCTCCACACCCTCCTCCTCCTCCCCCTCCTCCTCCTCATCCTCCAACTTCCTCCCGTTTTCCTCCCTGCTTTTTTTTCCTGTTTTCTTTTTTTACCCCTCTTTTCTCGCCAAATTTTTTTCATCCTCCTTCTTCGCCTCCACCCCCCCCCCTCTCTCCCTACTTCCACGAGCTTAATTACTGCAACTCTTTTAAAAGCGAGGACCGCGCAATTTTTGTACCGCGGAAATAAACGTGCGTTGCTTCATTAATGAAAGCTTTCTAATGCTCAAAGCTTCGTTCGGAGAGCTTCATCCCCCCCCCCCCCCCACGCACACACACCCCCTCGCCGCGAAGTGGCGAGAGAGTCAAAGTTTTTCAATTTTTACGCGTTACTCCTAGGAATAAAGCCGGAGGGAAGCTAAAAGGTAAAAAACGAGGGCGCGTTGCGCGGTGTTTTCGTCGAGACGAGAAAAACCTATATCGCGTGTAACATATGCCGAAAGTCACGTTTCCGGCAGTATCATAATGGTTGAAACTTTAATAAAATGCCATAATCTCCATAGCGATACAGAGGGATAATGCTATTAAGATAGATTTTGATAGGGGATGATGTTTAGAGTTACTGGCTCTAATTTCCTGGGCAGGAACAGGAGCTTGTAACGAGAAGCTTTTAGCGGATCCGTCATGTCTGCCGGGGACCTTCCGGTTTTCCTCCTCCTCCCGCTCTCTCTCTCTCTCTCACTCTCCTCTCTCTTTCTCTCCTCCTCCTCGTTTATTCACACCGACACACATACAGACGCAATACGGTAGGGGTTCCTGCCTTGTGTGACACTTGAACCCTCGGCTCTACGCTTCCAAGAGAGGAGTGGGAAAAGAGGGTGAGAGAGAGCGAGAGAGAAAAAGTAAAGCTTTAGAACGGAGAGAGAGAGAGAGAGAGAGAGAGAGAGAGAGAGAGAGAGTCGAAGGGTTCGTGTTAATTAATATCACGTCACACGCGTTGCCCGGCTAAAATCTGTCTCCGCCTCTACTGCCGAAATATTTCTCCCACCCTGTTCTCTCTTACTCTCTCGCTCTCTCCCTCTTCCGACGCTCATCCTTCTTGCTTCCTTTTCCAACCCTCTCTCTCTCTCTCTCTCTCTCTTCTCGCTCGATCTCTCCCCTTGAAATCTCTCGCCAATCCTAACACTGCGAATGATTTCATTGAAACATCCATTTGTCAAGGATCGACTAGAATTTTGCAAAACCACCCCCTCACCCTTATAAAACGTCGCTCCATTAAAATGAAATTGCACGGGGGGTACGAGGCTCGGTATTTGCGTTTCTGCGGAAGCACAATGTTTGCGGATGTGGCGCGTAATTTTTTAATTCCGCTTAGGGGTTGATATTTGCAAAATCAGCGCGCGGAACCCGACGGGGGTGGTTTTCTTTATCTTATAACGCGGCCGCCGATTAAAAGCTGCCGCCGTCGGTCGTGCGGGACGTGCTTTTGTTGAAACAATGGCGATCGGATATTTCCCCGTTTACAGAGTATAATTTCAGTTCCCATCACCCGTTAATTTCCCAAAGTCTTTCCGAACGTTCGACGCGCGCCCGCTGCCCCGCACCCCTGTTTTCTCGGCGGAGGGTGGGAATTATAGACATCAAAATATTTGCGAGTAATCTATTTATTTATTTATTTATCCATTCTGTCCGTTCTCGCGAAAAGCAAGCGAGTAAATAAGTGGATGAGTAAGCGAGCGAGAGTCCATCCCGATCGTAACGGGGGCGGAGGGCCGAGGGTGCGGGAGGAAGAAGAAAATGAATTTTCCTGAAATTTGGTGGATGAAGACATCCCCCGAAGAGATGTCCGTGAGGAACATAATATGAGACAGAGAGAGAATCGAGATTCCGGGAGAATTTGTCGCTATACTACGGAACTATGGAGGACCACCACATATATCGATGGTGGTGGTGGTGGTGGTGGTGGTGGTGCTGCTGCTGCTGCTGCTGCTGCTACTGGCGAAGGGGGTGGTGGTGATGGTGGTGGTGGTGATGGTGGTGGTGGCGGCGGCAACGGCAACGGCGGCCAGCTTCCAACTTCTCATTTCAGCGTGATATCGAATTTTTCCGGACATCTCTCTTTCTCTCGTTCCTCCTTTGCTCGCTGTTATTATCCTCCCACTTCAACCCCCTGCCACCCCCGACTCCCTTTTTTTACTCCCTTCCCGCCTCGCTTCACTCACTACTACAACTACCGCCACCACCACCACCACTGCCGTACCACCACTACCATCATCACCATTACCATCGCCACTACCACCCCCTGGTCCACCCCCTTCACCCCTTCACCCCTGCACCACCTCTGCCAAAGCCGCCGACGCCGCCGTCGCCGCTGCCGTCGCCGCCGTTCTTTATACCAAACAAAGCAATCTCGAGCCCGTTGCCCGACAGCTCCCTCCTCCCCCACCCCCGAGCTAGGTGACAATTTATATACCCACCTACCTATATGACAACTTACTCACCCGATACGTCTTTCTCGCACGCTACGATACTGCCAGACTTTACTGCTTCGCGCCTCGTAGAAGCCGGGAAAATATCCTCTTGTCCGAAACTTTGATTTCCTCCCACCCTCTCGCAAACGGAAGTATCCTGGTAAATTTGATTCAAGCGCTACCTCTTTTTCTAAGTAGAAATTGAAATATTTCTAGAGACGAAGGGCAGGGGAAGCGGGGGTGAGTCACGCGGTAATAAAATAGATTTTGGAAGATCCCTGAGGAAGAGGGGGTGGGAAGGAGGAACTCCGCTGGAGGTACTTCCGGTGGATTTACGTGGGACGCCGGTGAGACCAATAGAATTATCGAGAGAGAGAGAGAGAGAGGGAGAGAGCATAGTCGGAAAGCGTATCAAAATAATGACTATAGTCCTCCACTTAGGCTGGCTCGTTGGGTGAATGAATAATTATCCCACTCCGTTGGAAAATGAATCATTCCTCGGCAGGTTCCCTCCTCCTCTCTCTCTCTCTCTCTCTCTCTCTCTCTCGCTCTCTCTCCCCTTTCACCCCACCCCACTTGGCAATTTATAGAAGCTAACCGACTCGAGCTCTTATAATAATTCCCGATTTCCTGGCCGATGTTCATTTCATTATTTTTTCCTACTGGAGTGGGGTGGAGGGAGAGGGAAGAGAGACGGTTAAAAAGGGTGAGAAGGGGTGAAGAGAGGGTGGCTGAGGGATCGAGGAGGAAAGGGGAAGGCCGAGAGGGTGATAAGTCGTGACGTCGACGAGGTAGAGGTGATTCCGATGGGGGGCGTGGCCAGATTATCCCCCGCAACCCCCAGACACCCCACCGCCCTTAAGTTCGCAGGGGGTGGCGCACGGATCCCGTTGGCTGCCAGCTACCCTTACCCTCGCCACGTGGCCGAGAGAGGCCACGGCCGGCTTTGCTAGGGCGGAAAACGCGTAAGGAAAAAATGAATCGACGACGTCCATCTACCCTCTACCTACCACCACCGCCACCACCCCCTTCTTCCACTTTCCTGAGACTCCTCCACCTAATCTGGAAACACCCTCCTTCGCCTCCACCCACTCTAATAGGATGATAATAAACGACGACTCTACTTAAACTCTCCTATTCTCTCTCTCTCTCTACCTTTTCTCTCTTCTCTCTTCCTCCCCTCTTCCTCCCCGTTTCTTCCGCATTGAAAATCTTGGCGATTTTTAACGCGTTCGCGTGTAAATTTGGAAATTAACCGAGTGGTCTCCCGTCCAATTCTCGATGACTGCCATCAGGGAGCGATCTCTCCCGATAAATATAAACGGTAAAATGACAAATGTGAATCCAGGGGTTGAAGGAAAACGATCGTCTCTCTCTCGCGCTCTATTTCATTTTTCCATTTTCCGAGCGATTAAATCGTTGTTATTCGTTCGCTAATTCGCGTCGAATGGGTGTGTGCGTCAATGATAATCCAGCAGCCACCTGAGGCTAGGATTATTCCTAGGTATTTCGCAATGTCAACGCGCGTGCTTCCGACTGGCGCCAACGGTCGTCCTCATTAGTTTAATTAACCCTACCGACATATCCGCCGGATGCAAATGCCATTGCGGACTAGGAATTTCTAACGATTTCTCTACCCCCACCGTCCTCGGAGTCTCTCCGACCTCCGCGACAACCCCCTCCTCCCTCCTCGTCCTTCACAGCACACCCAGAGTATCCGAAGACTGTTGTGTTCCACGAGAGAATGCGCGTAGAATTTTCTCGCGAGCGAATGGGGAGAGACGGAGAGAGAGAGAATGATTTTGAAGGAGAGACAGGGGTGGGGGGGAGGGAGGGAGGGAGAGACGGAGGCCCCGGTTTTATCGGATGACGATAGCTCCTCTCGTAAAGTAAGGAGAGAAACGACGATTGCGGTAATAACGCCGATGATTATGATAAAAGTAATAGGACCGTAGGAAAAGATCTCGATTATGATTATCGTTATTATCATTATCCGGGAAGTACATAGGAGAAACGTGGTCCGCGGATAATTACACCAACAAGAAAATCACTTGGCGCGAAGGGTTGGTTATAGCACCCCTCCCTCCCCATCGCGAGCGGAGGTAGATAATAAAGTTGATAAGGGTGTAGAGAGAGTGGTCGGAGTAGAAACCAAAGTGGAGAGTGAGGGGCGAAAGGGGGAGGAGGGATGGTGGGAGGGAGAGAAAGAAATGGGGGAGGGAAGTCTGAGAAAACACGGGAGGAACACTGGAAGAAAATGAAGAGAGAGAATCCCGAAGGGACGAAGAGAGAAATTCCTGAGAGATAACGCGAGGGAGAGAGAGAGAGAGGAATGAAAGAGAGGAGGCGAACGATGGAGAGAGAGAGAGAGAGAGAGAGATAGCGAGAGAGAGCGCGCGAGGTTTCCGGGGTTGAAGAGGGGGTACTTGGATGGGCGTGTCCTCCCCGCTGGGTCTCGCGCGAGGATTGGCCGGTCGGGGGGTGGCTTCGTCAAATAAAATCCAATCGTGGAGTGAAGGAATTCGAGACTCAGGGCTTTTTTCCCCCTCCGCGCGGCTGCTGCTGTAAGGGGGTGCGTTTGATGGGAGTATGATTTTATTACGGCATTACCGAGCGAGCCAAACCCCGAATTGCTCGGCTTATAGTCTGTATTATCTCACCTAAGAGGGTGGAGGGGGGTTGGTAGGTAAAGCAGCGGGAAAAGAAGAGAGGAGAGAGAGAGAGAGAGACATTCCAGGGTGAGAGGGGGTTCCGAAGGAAAAAGCGAGAGAGCGAGATCAAGGGGGTGAGAGAGGGAGAGAGAGAGACGTCGAAGGGTAGTTTGGAGAGGGGGTTAGAGAAAAGACCCCCAACCCCCAATGGACACGGGGTGCAGCTTCCGTTAGGGTAGGGGATCAGTCACCTATGCTCCTGTAGCTTCGCATTTCGTGCCTTGCACGCTCTCGGGTTGCACACCGTGTCTCCTCGTCCTCGCAGACCTTCGCCAAGCCAGTCGATTTTCCGCCACCGAAGTCGCGCGTTTCACGCCCGCGAGTCATGTGACCGGAAGTGGACGCTACACCTCCGTACACCTACCCGGAAGCCCCGAGCCCGAGCGCCTCGTACCGCACGTGGGTTGTGTGTGATTCTATCGAGTGGAAGTGAAATCGCTGAAAAACAAACGTCGACCGCCGGGATTTCGCGGAGACGATCTATCGCGTCGACCTTGACAATTCGAACCCGCCATTTCGCAAGATCATCGCTTTCTCATTACTATTATTATTATTATCATCATCATCATCGCTGTTACCGTTATAGTAGTAGTAGTAGTAGTTGTTGTTGCTGTTGTTGTTGTTGTTGTTGCTGCTGTCGTTGATGTTATCGCTGTTATCGCTGCGATCGCCGTTGCCGCCACGATCGTCAAGGTCACCATCGTCATTGTCATCGATATCACCATCACCATCACCGTCACCGTCACCGTCACCGTCACCGTCACCGTCACCGTCACCACCACCGTCACCACCACCACCACCACCACCACACGAGTAAATTTGTCCGAATGGAAAACCGGATGTAAGGAAGAACGAGAGAATCGAGAACCCCCGTGGATCCGATCGAGAGCGGCGCAATCGAGATCGATACATCGCATACGCATCGTACGACAACAACAACAATAATAATAATGATGACGACGACGACGACGACGACGATGCGCATCGATGGGTGTGTGCGATGTGCGAGAGGAGACGATCGGCAGTGACCGTTTTCTCCTGGGAATCGGCGAGTGAGGAAGGTCGTGGCCCTCGGGGGATGACCTGAGGCAGTCGGGCGATCGATCGTCGAGCGGAATCGAAGAGCGGATCAGGATCAGGATCAGGATCGGGATCGGGATCGGGATCGGGATCAGGCTCGGAGAGTGTCGGAGGAAGAGTGCGGGCGGCGCGGGGGGTGGGGGTAGTTCGCGTGGGTGGATCGTCGCTTTGGTCGGTCGGTGTTTTCCCGGGGGTTGCGAATGAGCGAGACAAGGGTGGTGGTCGTCTCTCGAGGAAATCGGCGGCGGCGGCCTCGCCGAGGGCTTCCCCAGCTCCGCTGAGGGAATCGTCCATGAGATCTGGCAGCGCGAGGACCGTCGGCTCAAGGTCACCGAGGCAAGTGGATCGCCGCCGGGAGTATCGCGCACGGAAAGTGCTATGTTTCCCTCGCCAGCGGCGATGCTGAAGAATCTGCAGCAGAGTGCAATGACCTCGCCGTTCCTGATGGAGAACTTGCTGCAGAGCAAGGGGGCACCTGGCGCGGACCTCGCTAGCTTGACCTTGAACTGGGCGGCGAGCCTGGTGGCCCGTCAGCGGGAGTGCGAGGCGGGTCTGCGGCTGGAGCAGGAAAAGTCGCCCACGCGGACTTCCGGTGGCGAGCAGCAGCAGCAGCACCAGCACCAGCATCAACATCAACATCAACACCATCATCATCATCAGCAGCAGCAGCAGCAGCAGCAGCAGCATCACCAAGAGGGTGGTCAACGGAGTCCTCCGGGTATCCGAATGGACCCGCAGGACTCTCAGCAGCAACAGAGGATCCCCCGGAGGATCGACTGGCGCCTACGGGAGAAAATGGCCTTGGAACGCAATCAGCAGCAGCAGCAGCAGCAGCAGCACTTCCTGGACATGGAGAACGACAGGTTGGAGCAGCAGGAGCTTCAGGAGGCCGGCGTCGGCCATCAGGAGCGACTGTGCTCGGACGGGGTATGCGGCGACCGACTCCTGGAGAACAGGTCGGGGTCCGCCATGGACTCCGGGAACTCGAACGTCGGCGACGAGGACAGAGCCTCCAGCGAGATGGACGGGGGCCTTCCGGTGGAACGCGACGACTTCCCCGAGAGACTGAGCCTGCAGGCCGAGAGGCGGTTCGACCTTGGCTGCAGGAGCGTCCTGATGCACGCGATAGACGAGCGGGCCGTCGACAGGATAGCCGAGCGCACTGGCTGTTCCTGTGGTGACGACCAGTGTTCCGGACCCGCCTGCAAGTCCATCCAGGAGAAGGAGAAGCCACCCCTCAAGTTCAGTGTTAACGCCATACTAGGTGGAAGCCACAATTCCAGGCCTCATCCAGGTTAATTATTGACCTCGCTCGTATTCTCTCTCCGATCACCGCTGCTTCCCGAGGGTGGGGGTAGTTTTTCCGTTCTCCAAGCGAACCCGAAGGAATTTTACGAGGAAAGGGAGGAGGGGGTGGAGGAAATTTTGGATAGAAGAGAGTGAAATTCTTGGAATAAAATAAATTAGAGTATAGAGGGGGTGGGAATGGGGGGGTTGGGAGAGAGGGAGAGAGAGAGAGAGAGAGAGAGAGTACTGATTTCGGGGAGGAGAGAGTTGGTTGAGTAGAAACAAAGCTCACCACAAATCAGTGTCGCCAGCAGACTTCTGTCGCAGGTCCCTAAATCTCATCCACACACCCTCAAGACGAGTCGCACAGCGTGCGTGCGGGCTCAAGTTGGCGTCAGCTGGTCCGCCACTTACCTTCACCCCAATATTAAGCCCTTACGATTGCTGCCTATAATATTAGACAAGCTCCAGCAACCAATGATGTATCGGCCACCCTCTTATCGCGTTTCCCTCCCTCTCTCCCTCCCGCCCCACGACCACCCCTGAAATTCTGGCGACTTTTTCATCCCTCGGCATCTTCATCGGTTCGACCGGTATTTATGGGCCACCGCCGCCGCCGCCGCTATCTAACGCAACCCCCGAATACCACCTGGTGGTGGTGGTGCTCTATGAGGTTGATTCGGGGTGTTTTTTTTCTTTTTTTTAGAAATTTTGCGCTCGTCGCTTTCAACCTTTTTGGCAAATCTCCGCCATCTTTTTTAAGGAGCCACCAAAGCCGCCGCCGCCGCCGCCACCCCCTCGCATCGGGGGCAGGGTGAATGTTTCGTAATGGGGGATGAAGCGGTTGTTTTTCGGCAATATTTTTTTCACCCCGATCGCCGGGTACTCGAGGGGGCGGGATCGAAACGTATCGGAGGGCAACAAACAAAGCGAAACAAAACAAAACAGAGTCGGTGGCAGAAATCGGAAATGAAATAAATTCGGGAAGAAGCGCGATAGCGGAGTAGGCGTGAGGGTCCTCGAACCTGTCAAATACGTCGCGTAAAAATGTTCGAGCATCATAAAGTTCTCCTGCAGCAGGAGCGAGGTGGAGGCGGTGGTGTGGAGGTGGAGGCGGAGGCGGAGGCGGAGGCGTCTCTCGAGCGAGGCCTCCCACGTTAGATGTGGGTTACAGGATCGCGAATGCAAAATACAATTCGACGCATCGTTGATTCGACGGAGTGGCGACGTTTTTTCTCCGTTCTCCAATTTCAACCCCCCGTTGGCGCGCGCGCGCGCGCGCGAGTACTCGCGGGGTTTCTTTCGACTCGTAGCCAAACGAGAATCCGTCGCGTGCGAAAAACAAAATAAAAAAGAAAAAAAAGGGTACAAACAGAGAGAGAGAGAGAGAGAGAGAGGAAGGAAACACGCGCGACGACTAATCGGGCCGAAAATCGCGGGCCCCGCGAGAAAAAAAAAAACGGGAGAGACGCCGGTGGTTTTTCGGGGGAAGAAAATCGGACGGTCCCGCAATTTCCGCGGGGAGAGACGAGCTAAGGAAAAAGGGGTAGCGAATATGAATCCGACGAGCAACAACGGACGATGAACAGGCAGTGGAAATAATTGAGAGACAGAGGGTAGTTTGATAGTGAGAGGGTGGGGGAGGTGGGGCGAGGGGAGGGTGGAAATAGGAAGAGAGGCGAATGTTGCATTTAACATCGGCGAATTGCATGCATGCGCCGCGAGGCTGAAGGGGAGAGGGTGCCGGGGGTTGCTGCTGGGGGTTGGGGGTGGGGGTGGGGGTGGGGTTCGTGCATTTGTCGGATAGCGGATGCATTGACCGTGCCACGTGCATGTGTTACATCCCCCACTCACCCCTCGTGCCGTCCATCCAGACCAAAATTCACTCCCGCCCCCTCCAATCCCACCGATCCACCCTCCGGCGTCTCCCCCGTGCCCGAGCGCGCCCGAGCCCCCTCTCGCGTTACTCACTCCGACGGCTTGTACGTCATGTCGAAATGTTGTGAAATAATTGCGCGAAAAAGTGATTGGCAACAAACTCGAAATTCATCGACGAGATGTCCCGCTCGAGGGGTTCGTGGGGGCAGCGGGGGGCGCGGGGGTGGCCGGACGGCCGGCCGGCCGATTTCGAATGGCATTTTCGCCATTCGCGCGATTTTCCACCCTCTCGTGCGTCCACAGCTTTTTTCCACCCCATCCCCCCCCCTCCACCGCCCTGGCACGGACATTTTTTCGCTAGCTTGCACTGATTATTGATATTTCCTCCGATATCGACTACTGGTCGTTCGCTCGTTCGTTCGTCGTTCATTCGTTCGTTCATTCGTTAGTTCATTCGTTCATCCGTCCGTCCGTCCGTCCGTCCGCTCGTCGACATGACGGACCTGATTTTCATCGCGCGCCATCGACGTGTTTACGCTTTTCATTCGAGTCACCAGGTGATTCGCGCTCTTCGGCTCTCTCTCTCTCGCTCTCTTGCTCTCTGGCTTCCTGCCAGTGAAAAACAAACCTTCCGACACACGTCCCTCTTCGCGAGGGGGGAGGAGGGACGACCAACAAAATTCTGGATTAATCTCTTTCAGGGAAACTCTCTGGTTCTCCAAACTTTTCTTTGCCCCGTGTTCTCCAGGGGGAAAGAAAAACAGCAATAAAACTCTCGAAGAAAAGCACTGGAAGAAAATGATCGATGCTTCGGAGAGAGAGAGAGAGAGAGAGAGAGAGAGAGAGTATTCTAAGTAGGTTGATGGGGGAGGGGGTAGGATTTTCAGTTGGGAAAATAGGAGGTAATCTAAATCAGGTCTCGAGGGGCAGAGAGACAGAGACGGAAAAAGAGAGAGCGAGAGAGAGAGAGAGAGAGAGAGAGAGAGAGAGAGAGTCCAGAGAGAAAACCTGCCGGGCTGTCTAGTTAATAATGCAACAAGGTCGCTGATCCGAAAGAATAACCAACCAGCGATATGTAATGGAGAGCTGCCGGAGGAGAATCGCGACGGAAACGTTGGAGGGTCCCTAATCCATGGGTCAGATGAGAAAAAAAGGAGGAAAAAAAGGGACAACTGTAACAACACGCGAGAATCATCCGGGACTCTTCCAGGTTTAATCCCCTTTCGCCTTTCGGGGGGTGGTTTCGTGAAAAAAGCCTCGGCATTCCCATTCAGTGTTTCCGTTGGAGCTTAAGCCGTTATTAGGACGGCCGGGCTCTCTCATTGGTCGGCTAGGAAAACAACGATAAAACCCGATGAGCATTTTATGGGGCACAATGGGATACCCCGTGTACTCCCCATTGTCGCGCTTTGTTCGCCAAACCAAAAATTCCGCCCTCCCGGCGTCCCGTCCGGGAGAGACTGCTCATTATTTCATTATTTTCAAACGCGACAGCTTTTTTTCAGCAGATTGGGCGTGGCAGACCGGGCGCCTCGATACGTCTCTCCTTTCTCCCTTTCCCTCCCCTCCCCCAACCACGTCGTCCCATCTTCCTCCGTTCCTTCCCCCCTTCCCCGTCATTCGCGTATTTTTCATTTTTTCCCGGTCGGGGGGTGGAGGGTGGGGGTAACACACTTTTGGATTCTCCCTGTGTTTTTTTTTTTTTTTGGGGATTTTTCGGAACTTTGGGAGATTTCGTTGGAGGGAGACGGGGGGGTGGTTTACGAGTAGCGAGTTGTTTGCCCTGTCGGAGGTGTTGGGGCGTGCGTCAACAAGAGGTTGGATTCCGCCCGGAGCCGTTGAGGAGGGTTCACTTGGAGGTGTCAGCTCGGATTATGCATCCCCAAGTATAACAACTTAGCTCCCACGAAAATACCAAAGCTCCGTGCTAAGTCCAAAGGACTCGTCAACTCTCTCTCTCTCTCTCTCTCTCTCTCTCTCTCTCTCTCTCTCTCTCGCTCTGTCGCTCTTGCAACAACCCTCTCCCCCCTCTCTTTTCAATGGCTTTTAAAGGAGTTAACGAGAAGAAAACAAACCAATCGATGCTTCTATCCCGCAGATAACTTTCAAGGACCGGATACGATCCCGGCGTTTCTACAGAACCTGCAGAATTCTACGGGGTACAACATAGCGAAACCCATAGCGAGACTGGCGACTTACCACCCCTACCAGAGGCCGAGTCACCAGGCTGGACGACACCTGCCGCCAAACACGCACCATACGTTGCAGCAATTATTTTACAGAAGTCCCTACATCCATGGTGAGTCGAAGGGACGAGCAACCAGGTGGTATGGGAATTCCCATAGGAGATGCGATCGCAGTGGTGGTGGTGGTGACGTTCGTGGCGACGGTGGAAGTCGACGGGACGATTTTAAGGTTGCGACGTGGAATTTGATCGGACGTTTGGAAGTTTGCGTGCTCACGGCGGATATGGGAAAGCGAAGCGTGCGCGCTTTTCTATGGGATATCTTCGACGCCGACGGCACCGACGACGACGTCGTCGGCATCGAAGTCGAAGTCGACGTCGCTAGCGTTGCCGACGTCGCTAGTACCATCGCTACGACCACTACCACCACCACCACCACCACCATCACCGCCGCGTTATACGTAGGCTCGTATGGGACATGGAGTGCATATGAAGTGCAGTGAAAGCACTAGCGTATTATGTACATGCACCGCCACAAGCAAAATGCACGCATGCAACAAGTGCGTGCAAATATCATCGGTGCAGATAATACCGTCATGCTCAGCTTGGCAATATCGCGCAGATCTGATCTGGAGATTCAATTGGCCGTTCGTTATTAGACGATTCCGATCCAATTACTTTCTCGACACCCCCCCCCCCTCCTCCCCGTTCTCCGATTTCACCCCCCGAAGCACCCCCTCTCTCTCTCTCTCTCTCCCGTGGATTTTTCGACCTTCGCCCCGTAGCGGTGACTTTCCGAAAAATTCCACCCCCAACCCCCAGAGCGAGCGACGGAAATTCTGAAGAGGGTGCGCTCCCCAGTTCCAGGCAACACGGCGAGTGTCAGTCACCACCCGGGTGCCCCGGGCAGCGGCGCCCCGTTCCCCGCGGCGATGCCGCCGGACTTCGGGACGGGCCTGGTGTTTCCCTGGGCCTCGAACCAGCGCGGGAAGCCACGCAGGGGGATGATGAGGCGCGCCGTTTTCTCGGACCTCCAACGCCGCGGCCTTGAGAAGAGGTTTCAGCTGCAGAAGTACATCAGCAAGCCGGACCGCAAGAAGCTGGCCGAGAAGTTGGGCCTCAAGGACTCCCAGGTAAGAGACCGCTTCGAGTCATCCCCGGGAGGAAAACCCTGACCGCCCTTGCAACGATCGACGAGAATAGCCGGGGTGAGAGGGGGTTGTACGGTCTGAATGTTCCCTAGGACTCGGAGGGGTGGGGGTGGGGGGGAGGAAGTTCCGGAGGATAAGCGCGAGTACGTTGATAGTGGCTAACGGCGACGATGGTGATGGTGGTGGTGGTGGAGGTGGAGGTGGGGGTGGCGAGGGTAAATTTCGCTGCCGGGTGTTGCGCCGGGGGTGGAGGAATATATGGTGCTTAATGACCTTATTAGGGTTCTAATTGCCGGTTTAACGAAGTACGAAGCCCGTTCCGTGGCATCGTTTAGCCGAGCTAGCGAGAACTATGCATCCACGACTCCATTCACCCGATTGATAGAGACTAATGCACCCCTTCCGCTTCGGGGGTGCCTTATTCAAATGGCGCGGCTCAACTTCTCGCGGAAATACACGAGTCCGTTCGAACAACCCCCATCCTCTCTCTCTCTCTCTCTCTCTCTCTCTCTCTCTCCTCTTCTCTCCTCTCGTCTCGTCTCATCTCGCGTTAATTTTCCTCCCGAGCCGAGACACCCCCGCGCGCTCACCCCCGAAAAGACTCCTCACCCCCTCTTCCGGTACGCGCGAGTGGCCGGAAAAAGAATTCCCCCCTCCCCTCCCCTCCCCCTCCGGCTGAAAGTTGGCGGAGGCGATCGTTCGGCCAATTTTTCCTGCTTTTCTTTACATTGAGAGAATGTGGGTCAGGGGGACGGAGGGAGGGAAAGGGGATGTTTCTGCGCAGCGCGAGGGCACTCGCTCGTGTTATTTCCAATTACAGTTTATCGCCGGCGATATTTCGCTCGTTTCTCCTTATTCGAGGAGGCGAAATTTAACAGCTGGTACCAAGCGAGCTACTGTAACGAGCAGCGGAGAACTAGAAGAGAGCCATCATTGGACCATAATCGCTTTTATGATTGTCCTGCGACCGAACTGCGATATTATCTGCCGCGAAATCGGATTTTTTCATCCGACGCGCTCCCCCACCCCCTCCCCCGGTTATCGCCCTCTCCAAAACTCGACTCGAGGAGCAAACGATTTCATTGGACGAGCGAACGAGAGGCGCCTCCGCGGGACTATCCGAGATCGCCGGTTTACCTGGTGAATTATCCTCCTCTCGCTCTGCCTTTTGGTCCTTCCGACGAAAAGGACGAGGGGGAGAGAGGGGGAGGGGGTGGCTGGAGAAGAAAGGCGAAGCACCCGCGGAGATAACGAGCCGATTTCGATCGGTTTTCCTCGTTTTACGCGCGTCGGGTCTTACGTCGCGCATTTTCATCCCCCAAATGAAAGAGAGAGAGAGAGAGAGAGAGAGAGAGTCCTGCAGGACTCTCGCCCTTGGCGGGGCCGATCGTTTCCGCGGGAGAAAGGGAC